>CM035170.1:59075321-60310866 GCA_020205615.1 Panax quinquefolius
TCGCCGAATTGGATTATTCTCCTCGTTGGAATATCATGCATGCGTTTTATTTTTAACGTTATTATTCGGACTGTTTTTTCACGACCAAGCTTATTTATTATTCTGTTGGAATAACTGCGTATGTCTTGGTCTATCGCATACTTGGTGATTTCTTTTGTTATTCCATTGTTTATTATACTCAGTTGGTTAAAGTTTTGACTTCTATACTCCATGAAATTAGTGGAATATCCTTGATATTTGCACTTCATCCAGTATCTTTTCATGGAAATAATCTTCTGAGCATTCTTGAATTTTACTCTACAAAGAAGTATTATGCTGACAATTTGGACATTATTAGTTCCTGAATAACTTAATTCTTGAACTTATTTTATTGAATTCTTATATCATTGCCATCATCCTCATGTTTCTATTTTTTGAAAGTCATCTGTGGCCTGTAGTGCATAGATGGACTTGGTATTATGATCAGGGATTCTTCGGTGTAATCATGTGGTAAAAGTCCTCATTGGCCCGAAGTGCATTGATGGACAGTTGTTGGCATGATCATGACCATTAATGAATACACGAATATCCTTGACCCATAGTGCATGGATAATTTATGGTCTTGATACTAAAGAATATCCTTGGCCGTAGTGCAGGGGTGATTCAATGATGTGGATTATTTATTAAGCTGAGTCTCAACGATAAAAGTGATGAAAAACCTTTTAAATCATAAAAGATAGTAGATTTTATTTTCTACTTGACTCTTTTAATGGATTGCTTGTTCCGCTGCAGTTAAACTTGATGTCTATTGTATTTTATCAGTTTAACATTGTTGAAGACTAATGATAATTTATTCTACATTATCTTAGTCATAATATTTCTTACTGGGCTAGTTGAGCTCACCCTTTCTTTCACTGTTCTCTTCAGGAAATGAGAACGTACCAGTGACTAGTCGGGGAACGGAGTGATGGTCCAGTGGATAGCATTAGTAGTCCTCACTATTCTATTAAATATTGTGATAATAATTGTATTGAGGACTTATTTTGAGTTTGAATACTGTCTAGAAGACAATGTTTGTATTTAAACTCACAGCTCATGATGTATAATTAAGTTTGTATTTGTATTCTGTACCATGTATTTGGCGACTCAGAATAGGTGATGTATACCTATTTTGGGGGCGTCACAAATAGAATATATGAAACTGCAAATGGATTTTCACCCGCCATCTTGTAATCCACGTAAACAGATCATTTCCACAATTTAATAAAGAATGAATAAGAAAGGTCATTCGCCATGTATACGGTAGTCTGCGTAGACAGGTTATTCCACCAGAATAATAAAGAATGGAATAACAGAAGAATTCATCATGCATACGATAGACCGCACAGACAAGTTATTCCAACAGAATAATAAAGAATGGAACCAGGTCATGCGTAATCCCCACAGACAGGATATTCCAACAGAATAATAAAGAATTGAACCAGGTCATGCGTAATCCGCACAGATAGGATATTCCAATAGAATAATAAAGAATGGAATAACAATAGAATTCATCAGACATGCGATAGACCGCACAGACAGGTTATTCCAACAGAATAATAAAGAATGGAATAACAGAAGAATTCTACCATGTATGCGGTACTTCGCATAGACAGGTTATTCCAACATAATAATAAAGAATGGAATAACAACCCTTACGAGTATTGAAAGAAAATAACTCTCTTCATGAATACGAAAGAATAATACCCCTTACCATAATAATAATATCCCTTGCACAATAATGATATCCCTTACCTCAGAAGAAGACTGGATACTGGAATAGTGAGGTAGCAGACTTCTCTTCTTCTTTCTCTTTATAATTTTTCTCTCTATAATAATTGCTCTTGTGAGACTTAGTGAATTGGTGAAAAATAATGAAGGAATGAGCTTCTATTTATAGGAAAATATAGTTTCCATAATTGCACAATTTAGGGCTCAGAATATTACTATATAATACCTTCCTCTTTTCTTTTATTTTTAATTTAGTCCTGCAAGTATTATCAAACTTACACCACCTCCCCTAATAGTAAATAATGTGAATCAATAGTTATAATCATGTGAAAATACGAATTACAGTATAGTACCTCCATCTATACCTCCATTTTTAACTTAGTAATGCAAGTATTATCAATCTTGCACAAACTCCCCTAATAGTACAAGAATGTGAATCAATAGTACACACATGTGAACAAATAGTTATAATCATGTGAATTAATAGCAATTAATTGCTCATTTATCCGGTTAATTACCCAATTGGTCAATATAACCTCCAAACATCAATTATTATCGAAATAAATGTTGATTTCCACTAACACTAATAATTCCCACACAATGGAACTATCAATTTCATCTTTAATCAACACGAACTTATTCATCATTAATATTATAACTCCAAATATTTAACAACTAGGTCGCTCACAGGAAAGAGGGGGCTTTCCGATACAGATTTCTCCTTATTGGCGCGCAATTAGGTTACCAAACCTCTCCTTAACAGAACTTCTAAACATTGTCAATATTGTAAATAATAATATGAATAACTTTGTCGTCTCAATTATTGATTTAATAATTGATAAGTAGGTTTTACACCTACTTATGGAGTACCAATTCATGCGAACTATGCCCATCTCAAGTACATTTTAGTTGGTTTTAGCTGCATTTCATGTTAATTTGCATTTCGCATACTTAAAACTCCTTTTGGTGAATAAGTGCAGGAATCGGCCTATTTTAGTGGTGTTATAGGGCACGAGGCTAATGGATGCCTGAGACGAGGCAAAAGATAGGATGTGCATGGCTAGGATTGAGCGGAGCATGGATAAACATAGGACATTTCAGTAGTAGCAGCAACATTACAGGACTAAGCTCAGGAGTAGGATCAGAAGACAGCAACTGCAAGCCACGCGACAAAGAGAGCTTGGAGGCGCGCGCCTGCGCGAGTACCCAGCCAAACCAGGGAACCCATCGCAAGTTCTTGTGCATGAGCATGACAAGCCTAGGGGCCTTGCTACCATGAGAGCTGGATGAACATCGAACTTCTCGCAAGTCTCGCTGCTGTAGCAGTATTAGAAGCTATTAGGCCTTGATAGGCCTTGCTGCGAGGCTAAGCTCTTGACTTGTTTTATTTTTTTTCCAATTTTTAAGGGTTGTAATTGATTAAAAATGATTTCTGACTGGTGTCAGGGGTATCACTTGACAATTATTAAATTTTAGTTGTATTCTTTAGGTCATAATTAGGGTTTATTCTTTGGGGGAGATTCCAACGTAGAAGGAGGCCAAAACTCTACTTTTCTACTCCTTTTTTGGATTTTCTACCAGAGTGGATTATTATTATTATTATTATTATTGTTGGAATATTATGACGATTTGAATATTGATCTATGTTCAACAATTGGGTTTGATTGTTTCTACCTTTCATCTTTCAATTGTTTGATTATTAATCATGTTTAGATTTGATCGCATAATGACTTTTCGTTCAGTCATGAACTAAACTCCATTATGGAATTCTAACGGATTTTAATATGTTGTGATTGAATGCTTGAATGCTGGATTGTTTTACATATCATATGGGATGTATATCATGATTGTTTTGCATGTATGAATGCTTGATCACCATTCATTTCAGTATTTGTATGGAATTGACAATGAACATGCAAATATGGATTGTAATCATGATAGTATACGTATATAGGGTCATGGTATATGGCTTATGTATTTCACGTGAACGGATAGACATATACCGTTTCACCGTATAAGTTAGAATAAGGGCTTGAACTTAAAATCAATATAGTTGCAATTTCACATAGACATGTAGTGATTTTGGTTATATTGATGATTACATAGAGTCTATCATCTATGGATACTGTGCAAGTAGGTCTTAGTGCATTAAAAAATGGCTAATACTCTTTTAGTGCTCTTGACTACTTTCCTGTGATATGTGAACAAGTCATGCATGATAGTGGCAATTGAACGAAGTATTAAATGAAGTTAGGATCCCATTAATTCCAGATTTGATTTATTCCGTGTTATTATTATTTTAGGTGTTATTTGCAATTCGAGAACAAATCAATTGTAGTCATTAGTTTGAGCATATAAATATAGTGAATTAATTAATGTATAGTGATTTGAATTAAACAACTTTCTCTGTGGGATCGATACTTTACTTGCTCTATATTGCTTGTTAACGCATGTATGCTTGCATGAGTTAGAGCTCTTTTGTTAAGACTAAAAAAGAGGCAACAAGTTTTTGGTGCCGCTGCCGGGGAAAGGCGTTTAATTTAATAGTACTATCATTAGTTTTAAGCTATATTGTATGACTTAGATAATTCTAGTCTTATCTCATTTCAGTTTTTGTTTTTGTTTCAAGAACTTGGATAAATTTGTATGCGCACGCGGTCAACCAACCCCGATTTAACACCTGTTCAGGATAACATAAACAGGAGAGGTTGGAAAGCGGGTGTTCGTAGAAATTTACTAGTATAATTGGAAAATACGACAGATAACATGGCAGCCGAGGTACAAGGAGAAGAGCAACGAGAGGAGCATAGGGCTCTGAAAGAATATTCCATGCCTAATATTAATGAACTACAGTCCAGCATTGTCAGACCAGCGATAACAGCCAATACATTTGAGATAAGAACTGACACTATTCAAATGGTGCAGAATACAGTTAAGTTTGGGGGTGCTGCTACAGATGATCCGAATGAACACCTGTTAAGTTTCATCGAAATTTGTGATACATTCAGATACAACGGTGTGACGGAAGATGCTATTAGACTAAGGTTGTTTCCATTCTCATTGAGGGATAAAGCAAAAAGTTGGCTTCATTCTTTGCCAGCAGGATCTATAACTACATAGGAGGACTTAGCACAAAAGTTCTTAGCTAAGTTTTTCCCAACGGCTAAGAGTGCAAAGATGAGGACAACTATCTCTCAGTTTGAACAACAACATGGTGAGTCCTTGTATGAAGCATGGGAGAGATACAAAGAAATGCTGAGGAAGTGTCCACATTACGGTATGCCAGATTGGATGGTGATCAACACATTTTATAATGGATTGGGATGGTAGTCGAGACCAATTGTAGATGCAGCTGCAGGAGGGGCATTATGGGCAAAGAACTATGAAGAAGCCTATGACCTTATCGAGACAATGGCATCCAACAATTTTCAGAATCCTACATCTCGGATGCTACAACCCAAAATTGCAGGTGTGTTGGAGGTTGATGCTATTACTCAGTTGTTAGCACAGATGGCAGCCATGGCAAAGAAGATAGATACTTTGACAAAAGGAAATGTAAAGACGGTTGCCTTCATATGTGAGATTTGTGCGGGATTACACTCGACGGATCAATGTGCTATCAGCTTAGAATCAGTGCAGTATGTGAGCAACTACAGAAAAGACCAAGGTCAATTTCAGAACACATACCACCCCAATAACTGAAATCATCCAAACTTTAGTTGGTCGACTAATCAAGGGAATCAGTAGAATCAGTTTCAACCGAATAATCAATTTCAGTCACAACCAGCGCAGCCGTAGTTTAATCCTAGACCACCCTTTCCACCGGGATTTTCTCAGAAACAACAACAACATCACACTCCAGCTGTACCTCAGCAAGAAAAGAAATCAGAAGTGTAGGAGATGGTGATGAAATACATGGTAAACACAGAAGTTATGATCAAGAGCCAAGCAGTGGCTATAAAGACTCTAGAAACTCAAATGGGGCAGATGGCGAACATGATTACTAACAGGCCCCAGGGTTCGTTGCCAAGTAATACAGAGACAAATCCAAGAAGAGACGGGAAGGAACAGTGTCAAGCGATCACATTGAGATCTGGGAAAGATTTGTCAGTCTCGTAAGTCGCGCTACCACATGAGATTACCTGAAGGAGACACGCGTGCCAGCAAGGCAGAGAAGCGATCGATTGCTCAAGAAGAAAATCTGGAAAAGTCCGAGGTTCTGCAGGAAGAGGCTGAGAAAATAGGTTCAGAGGAGAAGCTTAAGAGTCCATTACCACCAATACACATTCAAGTTCCGTATCCGCTACGATTAAATAAAAAAAGAGAAGATAAACAGTTCAGCAAATTCTTAGAGGTATTCAAAAAGCTGCAGATCAATATACCATTCGCCAAGGCATTGGAACAAATGCCCAGCTACGCCAAGTTTATGAAGGGTATACTGTCAAGGAAGAGGATGTAACGACCCCAAAATTCATACAATTTAATTCTCGACTTCGGTCGTTAATAATACATTCAACCTCTAATTTTACATCATTAAACGATAATACAACCATTGAAATTTGCGAAATAATTAAAATTTTCTATTACAAACTATCCTCGTTCCCAAAACCTTCAACCTTTACATCTAAATATCTCATAATCATTTTAATACTACAATAGTTTACATTCGCAAATCAATATTACAATTCAACATTAATACATTATTCGAAACATTAGACATGGTTTACAAGAATAACAACTTAGCTAGGATATTAAATCTTCATATATCACTTTTTATCCATAACAATCAAGTAGCACATAGCGTTACCTTCAATTCTTGAATCGGCAAAAATGGTTATTTGCAAGAATGAGCTCGACAGCTCAGCAAAATCTAATAGTTTTCATGCATCACATAGCACATAATAACATGCTCAACATACAATAATAATCATAAACAAACATAGCATACATGTTGTAGTTCACATAACAACTATAAAGATTGAGTTTCTTACTAAATCAACATTCATAGTTCAATCATCAAAGTCATAGATTGACTTTCACATTTCATACTTTTGACATATATAATACATCATACACTAAAATTTTAAAGCAGATCATCATCAAGTTCACATAGCAAAAGGAACCGAAAGACTTGCCTTTTACTCTGGTGTTTTACCAACACGCTAATACTTCGCGTCCTTGCACAACCTACACTGTATGTGAGATTGATAATAAATAAAATCAATACTCAATCTCATGGTCAAATTTATTCTAAGACCTTACTTTATCTTATTATCCTTTATAATGTCTTTATAGACATCTAACTATTTTATATGCAACTCGATTTTATTTTTCATTTTCCTCACCACACATGCTAGACTATCACACTTGTAGTTTAATGTGAGTATATCACACCATTTTATTATACCAATTTGGTTTCAAAAATGCATATTCAACACATTGTTTACATGTTTAATTTTTCTTCATAAATCAAAAATTACCTTTTTTCAATTTCTTTCCATTATTATTCTTGTATTATCATCTTTTCATACTTAGATATCCAATATTAGCCATTAGTTAGACACTTTGTATACCAAAGTTTAGAAAACATTATTACTCTTAGGCATTTTATCGAGCACGTTATGTGCACACATTAACTTATCTCAACTCTTGATCTTAAATGGTTAATTATGCATAGAATATGATAACACATATCTATACTCATTACATATGTCAAAACATATTTTTAATCATCAAAATATATCATTACCCAAAATCTTAATTCAAACAGAATTATAAAACTCATCTTCACGATTTCTTTAACAAAACGTTGTTTTCGTTTTTAACGTAACTCGTTCGTTACATGTTCGTTTTTGTTCCTTCTTATATAGAATTAACCCTTACTCAGTGTACTACAACCTCATCTAGGCCTTAAAGTTAGACCCTTATCCATCTAAACCAGATTCTGTAATCCATCAACTAGTCTAGAAAATTTCATTTTTTGGACATCCTTACTAAAAAAGTTATTTCGGACATGATCCTGTCCATAAAATGGCTCACTCACACCAGTCTAGCTAGTAAACGTCCATATCTACAACTTTACAGTTTTAAGTTTCTTCAGATTCAAAACACACGAATTTATATGAATTTTTCAAAGTCAGAAACCGTAACAGTTTTGATTTTCTGGACAGATTATTTTCCCTTCGGACCAGCCTTACTAAAATAGACATTACAAGAAATCTACAAAGAGTTTTCATGTGATTCCACTTTCAGAATATAGCTTACTTCCATATCTTCGATTTGATATAAGGCTCACTTTCTAACTCATTATACCCAAAGAGGTATGAATTTCACAAGATATGTCCACAATTACAAAAAACCTACGAATTTTGTTCTTCAAATTTTCTTTCCATTTCATTTTCTTTCTTGAATCCTCTTGTTTGATTCTTGATAATCCAAGATTAAATCAGTACAAACAGATTAAGCATGATCTACTACCCTAGAACATAAATCTACCAAAAAAAAATCAAGGATTAAATAAGAGTTTAGAAGTTACCTTCTTCTAGCTTTTTTTTATCTTCATCTTCTAGCTCATCTCAATTCCTCTATTTCTCTCTATCTCTCTCAATTTCTCAATACAACTTCTACATAACAATTATCTACATTATGAAGAACATAAAAATATAATTAAAATAAGGAATTTAGATTATAACTTTATTAGTATGAATTTAAGAGAGAGATGGAGATGATGATGATGATGGGGCTTGTTTTGTCTTCTCAAAGCTTTCCCTTCTTCTTCTTTTTCTTCCTCTTCTTCTTCTCCTACAACTCTCTCTAACTCTCTTCTTATTTCTTTGGTTTGTTTTCTAAAACTAACATACTAACTTGTAGTATATACATATAATATACAATACTAGTAATATATAATATATGTAATTCCTAGTAATTATTAGATATACTAATTACTAGTTAATACATAGGTTACACCAATTTGAACTTGAAAAGCCTAAGACCATATTTGGCAAATACTCACTATTTTAATTAATCAATAGCTTAACATCAATCAATCTCATCAAATTGTCACATAATTATATTTACTTGTTAATTATAATTTTGTGTAACAATCATCACATAACTCATCAAATTTAATTATCTCAATTAAATTAGAACTATAACATAAAATTACTATATTAATTAAATTAAATACTAACTATTCATTTAATTAATTTGCTACACTTAATTACATTACTCTATAATCAAAACAAAATGTATTTATTCAACTCAATAAATAATTCAATTAAATATTTATATATATTAAAATTAATATATAACATTCTCTTCACATCAATTCACATATTCTACAATATATGACATACACATACTCAAACCCAACATATCTCATAAATAATACTTTTATTTATAAAATTCTCATTTATAATTTTTAAAAATCTGGGATGTCACAGCATTCCTTCCTTATAAGGATTCCGTCCTCGGAATCACCAAAACCCTACCTTCCTCAAGTTTTCCTCAAATTTATTCATTGAATAACTTCAACACATTACCTTAATATAGATTTTATATTTTCTACTCTCACCATTCTTGATAATAAATTCTTATAAGTTTTATTTTATAATATTTACTTAGACTCAATTATATTTGAGTATTACATATTATTTGACCCGTTCATTATCTTTCTCTAAGGATCATTATCATATATTATATGATCAAACTCTCGGGACATTACATTCACCCCTTCTTCTAAGAATTTCGACCTCGAAATTTTTATTTATTTATTTATTAATCTTTATTCATTCAATCTATCAAAGTAGATTTTTACGTCACTACTTCATTCATTCATTGGTTTCTATAACCACTTTCTTTCCATAAACATCATTCTACAATTATTAAACTTTTCTATTAAAAGTTTCACATTATTCTTTGATAACTCACATCCTTTTCACTTCAAAATTTCTTTTCTCACTTATTCAACATATCCATCATTCAGTGTCGCATTTTACGACTTACTTCTTTTTAAGGAATACTTTTCTTTTTCACTTCCATCTTGCAGAATAACAAGAATCCTCCACAATTGTTCAATAATTGGGAAGTAGTATGAATAACTCAGGAATTTAAAAGATTCCAAATCATGCTGAGGGTTACAAGACCATGAACTCTATTCTCTAGGTTTAATAGTGCTTCACCCCCGGTTCTTCACACTTTAAACCTTCTTTGGCAGAATGTTTATCAATCACAAAGACTGAAAACACCCTCCGCAAGTACTCTAGGTGATCAACCTATTGTACATGTATTGTATACAAACATTTCAGCGCAAAGTATAAAACTAAGTGCAACCCCTAATAATAGGGTTGTTCATCTCATCTTTTCAACATCTGAATTCGCACCAAAATAATTTGGTTTGGCATAACTTCTCAAGAAACTCTTGAATTTCATGAACATCTTTCAATATTTGTCTAGCTGAATCAAATAGCATAGACCTCTACAATAATTTGGACATCGACCAAAATATATATATACATACATACATACATATGTATTCTCATATCTCAAAGAAATCTCAAAAATCTTTTTATGACGTCATGATACCGCACTGTAATTACGGTCCGTTGAGAATTCCGTCATTTGGTGATTTTATCATACTACATCATACCATAGTGGGCTGACGATCCTTAGATCACATCCAACACTAGGTAATACTGCATTGATGACTCCATCGTTTTTATCATCTTTGCACCAGGTTACATGATGCATTAATGATATGAAATACATTTTGATATATTCCAAATCATTTTTGTCTAGCTGAAGCAATTAGCATAGACATACGAATAACAGTATTGTTGTTAAAACTCACTGGTTCTATCAGTTGATCCAATGTTTTTCAAGAAAATACAAGTGTAAACATCAGCACGAAGTCAATAAATTTCAAAAGTCTAGCATAGCTAGTAGATTTAAAATACCTATGCTTCCACCATTGATGAGTGAGTTTTATACACATGAATTGGATACATTCGGACTTAATTTATTGTTGTTCTCAAGTCTTTTAGGATGTTTTTATGTGTTTGTGTCTATTCAAGCATGTTTTATATTGTTTTGTAGGATTTGGGACAAAAGTTACTTGGATCGACGTTTGGGGTGGCTAGATTTGCGTTTTCGGCTTGTCATTTACACAGCAGTCACTTCAGAGCCGATTTGACTATAGCTCCGGACATTATTTCGAAAAACTCAAAGAATGAAAGTTGTAGATCTACTTCTCCTCTTTCCAGAACATCTTAAATCATCGAAATCGGAGTTTGGACGAAGAAGTTATGGCCATTTTCCCAAAGGACGTTGGAGTAGAAAATGTCAGAACTTGTAACAGCGCTGGGGCGCTAATTTTAAGCCTATTTGCAGCGTCGGGGTGCTATAAGGCAGATTCTTAGTGTCGTGAACAATGCTGGGGCGCTGGGGAAGAGGTTGGGTGCGGCCTCGACTCGTTTTGGGTGAATTTTGACACCTTTTTGACTCCAAATTGGATTAGGTTTGTTCCTAAACTAAAAATTAGACTTGTAACCTATAAATACATGATGTAAGACATAAAATAAAAAGAGATTACATAGATTAGACTAGATTAAACACTCATTTAGATTAGAACATAACCCTAGTTCTTATTAGTTTTGGAGATTGAAGCAACTTGGAGACCATTGAAGATCAAGAGCAAGAGCAAGAGGGGAGCATCAAATTTTTTGACAACAGATTCTATTCTCTTCTCTCATCTTACTTTTATCTTTTAATGTCTATTCAATTGTGGATTCTTGGTTTTAATTCATTAATTATGAACTAATTCTTTTTATTAAGATTTCAATGGAACCTTTTATGATTATGAATTGATTATTTGATTTATTCTAATTATTTATGTTGAAGTGAATTGTTCATCTTGCTTTGTGCTTATTGATTAATTATCTGATCAGTAATTACCTTGTTACTCTAGAAGGAATTGAGAAAGGAATTCTCGGGTTAGAACTGGGCATGGTGACATGTGACTTAGTTATTTGCACAGTGATTAATTAGGTTTGTGAATAGAATGAGAATATCTATTTGCCGCATGTAACACATAAGGAATTGGGATTGTAACAAGTTTAATTCAATTGTTTTGCATAGAGATATAGAAAAATTAATATGGGTTAAATAGAAGGCAATTGATCACTCGAGAGAGGGCTTTTGGCATTTGAGAATTCCTGTTAATAATTCAGTAGACATAATAATTGGGATAATTGGATAATTGGTTTATAGTTCATAATTGGGGATATTGGAGTCTTAGCCTTTATTTAGTTGAATTCATTTATAAAGTAACCTAGTTTTAATTGATTAATTTAGTTTTATTAATTAGAAAAATCACGATTTGAGATTGTTTAAATAAAATTAGTTTGGTTAAGAATTAGTACTTGGTGATTTTTATTAAATAATTCCTCGTGGGAACGATACTCTACTTTCACTTTATTACTTGTTGACCGTGTATACTTGCACGTATTCATTGATTGCGAAATCGATCAACAACCATCAACTCCACTTTCTGTAATGATCCATTGCTTAAAAGATATATCTATTCCTATCATCCTCAATACTCCATTCATAACTTAATTATACCCCAGTTCATCAAACTTCCTACACATTGGAAGTTCAGGACTTGCCACAATAATATGAGTTTAAGAACTTATCCTAATCAGACCATAGGCGTCCATTCGCTGAGGGGTTCAAAACATATTATTATGAGTCACGAACTTACCATATGCATTAGTTTTAAGAACCGCGCCTAATCCTAATAATATCATGTCTAATCTTAATAGTTTCTAACTATCAAACATACACATGAGAAAAGAATCACCTTTTATTACACATATACATAGATAGCGACACCAACATTCCATTGATTATCAATATGATAAACCGAAAAGCACAAAACCCTCGCCCATACAAAGATTTGTACAACTTAGCCATCACATGAGTCCTCAATTGAAATCCCACCTAACTCTATCTTACTCTTAACTTGCTCTTTGCTCGATACGAATTCCTTGTATCACATTATCTATAACTCCTCATGAGTTATCTCATACTTTTTCATAGTACACCATCTTCATAGCATTAAGCTATAATTATTTAAAGATTATAGACCATCTTTCTTTTATAACTTAAAAAGACCACGTCGTGATCTTATTCTATAATCTTCTCCCTTAAAATTCTTTTCTTAACTCGTGATCATTTTGTTTTACTGATCCTCTTTCTTTCCCTTTTCATCATTTACCAAAATTCATATAATTTAATTCTCGACTTCTACCGTTAATAATACATTCAACCTCTAATTTTACATCATTAAACGATAATACAACCATTGAAATTTGTGGAATAATTAAAATTTTCTATTACAAACTATCCTCGCTCCCAAAACCTTCAACCTTTACATCTAAATATCTCGTAATCATTTTAATACTACAATAGTTTACATTCGCAAAAACAATATTACAATTCAACATTAATACATTATTCAAACATTAGACATGGTTTACAAGAATAACAACTTAGCTAGGATATTAAATCTTCATATATCACTTTTGATCCATAACAATCAAGTAGCAGATATAATACACCTTCAATTCTCGAATCAAAAAATGGTTATTTGCAAGAATGAGCTCGATAAACCAAAGAAAATCTAATAGCTTTTCATGCATCACGAGCACATAATAACATGCTCAACATACAAGAATAATCATAAACAAACATAGCATACATGTTATAGTTCACATAACAACTATAAAGATCGAGTTCCTTACTCAATCAACATTCATAGTTCAATCATCATAGTCATAGATCGACTTTCACATTTCATACTTTTGATATATAATACATCATACACTAAAATTTTAAAGCGCATCATCATCAAGTTCACATAGCAAAAAGGAACTGAAAGACTTGCTTTTACTCTGCTTTTTACCAACACGCTAATACTTCGCTATCCCTCACACAACCTACAATCAGTATGTGAGATTGATAATAAATAAAATCAATACTCAATCTCATGGTCAAATTTATTCTAAGACCTTACTTTATCTTATTATCCTTTATAATGTCTTTATAGACATCTAACTATTTTATATGCAACTCGGTTTTTTTTTTTCATTTTCATCACCACACATGCTAGACTATCACACTTGTAGTTTAATGTGGGTATATCACACCATTTTATTATACCACTTTGGTTTCAAAAATGCATATTCAACACATTGTTTACATGTTTAATTTTCCTTCATAAATCAAAAATTACCCTTTTCGATTTCTTTCCATTATTATTCTTGTATTATCATCTTTTCATACTTAGATATCCAATATTAGCTATTAGTTAGACACTTTGTATACCAAAGTTTAGAAAACACTATTACTCTTAGGCATTTTATCGAAAGCACGCATATGTGCACACATTAACTTATCTCAACTCTTGATCTTAAATGGTTAATTATGCATAGAATATGATAACACATATCTATACTCATTACATATGTCAAAACATATTTTTAATCATCAAAATATATCATCACCCAAAATCTTAATTCAAATGTAATTATAAAACTCATCTTCACAATTTCTTTAACAAAACGTTGTTTTCGCTTTTTAACGTAACTCGCTCGCTATATGTCCGCTTTTGTTCCTTCTTATATAGAATTAACCCTTACTCAGTGTACTACTACAACCTCATCTAGGCCTTAAAGTCAGACCTTATCCATCTAAACCAGATTCTCAGTAATTCATCAACTAGTCTAGAAAATTTCATTTTCTCGACATCCTTACTAAACAATTTATTTTGACATGATCCGGTCCATAAAATGGCTCAATCTCGCTAGTCTAGCTAGTAAACTTCCATATCTACAACTTTGCGCTTTTAAGTTTCTTCAGATTCAAAACACACGAATTTATATGAATTTTTCAAAGTCGTAAACCGTAATAGCTTTGATTTTCCTCGATGTATTATTTTCCTTCGCACCAAATTTTACTAAAAATGTATATTGCAAGAAATCTACAAAGAGTTTTCATGTGATTCCACTTTCAGAATATAGCTTACTTCCATATCTTCGATTTGATATAAGGCTCACTTTCTAACTCATTATACCCAAAGAGGTATGAATTTCACAAGATATGTCCACAATTACTAAAAACCTACGAATTTTGTTCTTCAAATTTTCTTTCCATTTCATTTTCTTTTCTTGAATCCTCTTGTTTGATTCTTGATAATCCAAGATTAAACCAATATAAAATAGATTAAGCATGATCTACTACCCTAGAACATAAAATCTACCCAAAAAAAAATCAAGGATTAAATAAGAGTTTAGAAGTTACCTTCTTCTAGCTTTTTTTTTTCTTTCTTCTTCTTCTCATCTCAATTCCTCTATTTCTCTCTCTCTCTCTCAATTTCTCAATACAACTTCTACATAACAATTATCTACATTATGAAGAACATAAAAATATAATTAAAACAAGGAATTTAGATTATAACTTTATTAGTATGAATTTAAGAGAGAGATGAGATGATGATGATGATGATGATGATGGGGCTGTTTTGTCTTTCTCAAAGCTTTCCTTCTTCTTCTTTTTTCTTCTTCTTCTTCTTCTCCTACAACTCTCTAACTCTCTTCTTCTTTCTTTGGTTTGTTTTCTAAAACTAACATACTAACTTGTAGTATATACATATAATATACAATACTAGTAATATATAATATATGTAACTCCTAGTAATTATTAGATATACTAATTACTAGTTAATACATAGGTTACACCAATTTGAACTTGAAAAGCCTAAGACCATGTTTGGCAAATACTCATTATTTTAATTAATCAATAGCTTAACATCAATCAATCTCATCAAATTGTCACATAATTATATTTACTTGTTAATTATAATTTTGTGTAACAATCATCATATAACTCATCTAATTTAATTATCTCAATTAAATTAGAACTATAACATAAAATTATTATATTAATTAAATTAAATACTAAATATTCATTTAATTAATCTGCTACACTTAATTACATTACTCTATAATCAAAACAAAATTTATTTATTTAACTCAATAAATAATTCAATTAAATATTTATATATATTAAAATTAATATATAACATTCTCTCACATCACATCAATTCATATATTCTACAATATATGATATACATACTACTCACACCCAACATATCTCATAAATAATACTTTTATTTATAAAATTCTCATTTATAATTTCTAAAAATCTGATGTCACATCCTTCCTCCTTATAAGGATTCCGTCCCTAATCACCAAAACCCTACCTTACTCAAAGTTTTCCTCAAATCTATTCATCAATAACTTCAACACATTACCTTAATATAGGTTTTATATTTTCTACTCTCACCATTCTTGATAATAAATTTTATAAGTTTTATTTCATAATATTTACTTAGCACTTTCAATTATATTTGAGTATTACATATTCTTTCAACCTGCTCATTATCTTTCTCTAAGGATCATTATCATATATTATATGATCAAACTCTCTGACATTACATTCACCCCTTCTTCTAAGAATTTCGTCCTCTAAATTTTTTATTTATTTATTTATTAATCTTTATTCATTCAATCTATCAAAGTAGATTTTTACGCCACTACTTCATTCATTCATTGGTTTCTATAACCACTTTCTTTCCACAAACATCATTCTACAATTATTAAACTTTTCTATTAAAAGTTTCACATTATTCTTTGATAACTCACATCCTTCTCACTTCAAAATTTTTTTTCACTTATTCAACATATCCATCATTCAAAGGTCGATTTTACGACTTACTTCTTTCTAAGGAATACTTTCCTTTTCACTTCCATCTTGCGTATCAACAAGAATCCTCCACAATTGTTCAATAATTGGGAAGTAGTATGAATAACTCAGAAATTTAAAAGATTCCAAATCATGCCGAGGGTCACAAGACCATGAACTCTATTCTCTAGGTTTAATAGTGCTTCACCCCTGCTTCTTCACACTTTAAACCCTCTTTCGCGTAATGTTTTATCAATCACAAAGACCGAAAACACCTCCCGCAAGTACTCTAGGTGATCAACCTATTGTATATGTATTGTATACAAACATTTCAAATAAGAAAGTATAAAACTAAGCGCAACCCCCCTAATAGGTTGTTCATCTCAAATTTTTCAACATCTCGAATCCGCACCAAAACAATTTGGTTTGGCATAACTTCTCAAGAAACTCTTGAATTTCATGAACATCTTTCAATATTTGTCTAGTCAATCAAATAGCATAGACCTCTACAACAATTCTGACATCAACCAAAATATATATATATATATATACATACATACATATTATTCTCATATCTCAAAGAAATCTCAAAAAATTTTTACGACGCTACGATACCGCATCAGTATTTACAAATTCATTGAGGATTCCGCTATTTGGTGATTTTATCATACTACATCATACCATAGTGGGTCGACGATCCTTAGATCACATCCAACACTAGTAATACCGCATCGATGACTCCATCATTTTTATCATCTTTGCACCAAAGTTACATGATGCATTAATGATATAAAATACATTTTGATATATTGCAAATCATTTTTGTCTAGTCAAACAATTAGCATAGATATATTACTAATAACAAGATTGTTGTTAAAACTCATTGGTTCCATCATTTGATCCAATGTTTTTCAAGAAAATAGAAGTGTAAACATCAAAGACGAAGTCAATAAATTTTGAAAGTCTAGCATAGCTAGTAGATTTAGAATACCTATGCTTCCACCATCAACTCCACTTTCTATAATGATCCATCGCTTAAAAGATCTATCTATTCCTATCATCCTCAATACTCCATTCATAACTTAATTATACCCCAGCCATCAAACTTACCACACATCGAAGTTCAGACTTGCCACAATAATATGAGTTTAAGAACTTATCCTAGTCGTACCATAAAGGCCCATTCACGAGGGGTTCAAAACATAACATATTATTATGAGAGTCACGAACTTACCATATGCATTAGTTTTAAGAACCGCGCCTAATCCTAATAATATCTGCTAATCTTAATAGTTTCTAACTATCAAACATACACATGAGAAAAGAATCACCTTTTCAACATATATATATATAGATAATACGACACACAACATTCCAATGATTATCAATATGATAAACCGAAAAGCAAGCACAAAACCCTCGCCCATACAAAGATTTGTACAACTCAAATACCATCACATGAGTCCTCAATTGAAATCCCACCTAACTCTATCTTACTCTTAACTTGTTTCTTTCGCTTCGATACTTAATTCCTCAGATCACATTATCTATAACTCCTCATGAGTTATCTCAGCATTTTTTTCATAAGACACCATCTTCATAGCATTAAGCTATAATTATTCAAACATTATAGACCATCTTTCTTTTATAACTTAAATGCATCACGCCGTGATCTTATTCTATAATCATCTCCCTTAAAATTCTTTTTCTTAACTCGTGATCGCTTTTGTTTTACGATCCTCTTTCTTTCTCTTTTCATCATTTACTTATTATTATTCGTTATTCGGCTTTTGGAGTTAGGAAACTCCCATTTCTTATCTTTATATCTCTTCAAGATTCTTCTTTTCAATCTTCTTGTTTATATAACAATTCTTCCTTTAAGAATTTCTAACTTCATTTACATCGCTCAACATTTCATTCAAGTTCTACACTTTCATCATACGTATCCACTTTCTATACTTGGTACACACATCGAGTCTCTACCAGCTTCAATATGGTACGACCGAGTGGTTTCCCACAAACAACCAACAAACTAGGTTCCGAGTTGCTAGTTCAGATATACCTCCGCTTCACGGCGGAATCGCTTAGCCCAGATACCATACATCAACTACGAAAGAGTACAATCAACCACTTAGATATAACTCTCTATTCTTAACTTCTTTATCATTCTTTTTTATAGACATCATCTATTTATTATCACCTTACATCCTTATTATCGAGAGTCAGGTAACCCCACATTCATATTCCTTATAACTCATGAGATTCTTCTTTGAATCCTTTCACGCAAGTTTTAATCCTTTATTGTTCAAACTCTATTCGAGCTTATTCGCTCCTTTTTCATTTTCACCTCTCTTCTCTAAGGTTATAGCCTAAGGTACTCTTACCTAAGGTTTCTAACCTATCGCCTTTTGATACCAACCGTAATTTAATTTCAAAAATTCATACAATTTAATTCTCAACTTCTATTCGTTAATAATACATTCAACCTCTAATTTTACATCATTAAACGATAATACAACCATTGAAATTTATGAATAATTAAAATTTTCTATTACAAACTATCCTCGCTCCCAAAACCTTCAACCTTTACATCTAAATATCTCGTAATCATTTTAATACTACAATAGTTTACATTCGCAAAAACAATATTACAATTCAACATTAATACATTATATTCAAACATTAGACATGGTTTACAAGAATAACAACTTAGCTAGGATATTAAATCTTCATATATCACTTTTTTTGATCCATAACAATCAAGTAGCACATAATAAGCTACTCCTTCAATTCTTGAATCAAGAAAATGGTTATTTGCAAGAATGAGCTCGATAAATTCAAGAAAATCTAATAGCTTTTCATGCATCACGAAAGCACATAATAACATGCTCAACATACAAGAATAATCATAAACAAACATAGCATACATGTTATAGTTCACATAACACTATAAAGATCGAGTTCCTTACTCAATCAACATTCATAGTTCAATCATCATAGTCATAGATCGACTTTCACATTTCATACTTTTGACATATATAATACATCATACACTAAAATTTTAAAGCGCATCATCATCAAGTTCACATAGCAAAAAGGAACTGAAAGACTTGCCTTTTACCTCAAGCTTTTTACCAACACGCTAATACTTCGCAGCCCTCAGACAACCTACATCAGATGTGAGATTGATAATAAATAAAATCAATACTCAATCTCATGGTCAAATTTATTCTAAGACCTTACTTTATCTTATTATCCTTTATAATGTCTTTATAGACATCTAACTATTTTATATGCAACTCGGTTTTATTTTTTCATTCATCACCACACATGCTAGACTATCACACTTGTAGTTTAATGTGCGATATCACACCATTTTATTATACCACTTTGGTTTCAAAAATGCATATTCAACACATTGTTTACATGTTTAATTTTCCTTCATAAATCAAAAATTACCCTTTTCGATTTCTTTCCATTATTATTCTTGTATTATCATCTTTTCATACTTAGATATCCAATATTAGCTATTTAGTTAGACACTTTGTATACCAAAGTTTAGAAAACACTATTACTCTTAGGCATTTTATCGAGCACGCATGTGCACACATTAACTTATCTCAACTCTTGATCTTAAATGGTTAATTATGCATAGAATATGATAACACATATCTATACTCATTACATATGTCAAAACATATTTTTAATCATCAAAATATATCATCACCCAAAATCTTAATTCAAATGTAATTATAAAACTCATCTTCACAATTTCTTTAACAAAACGTTGTTTTCGCTTTTAACGTAACTCTCGCTCATTATATGTCCGCTTTTGTTCCTTCTTATATAGAATTAACCCTTACTCAAAGTACTACAACCTCATCTAGGCCTTTAAAGTCGACCTTTATCCATCTAAACCAGATTCTCAGAATTCATCAACTAGTCTAGAAAATTTCATTTTCTCGACATCCTTACTAAACAATTTATTTCGACATGATCCGTCCATAAAATGGCTCAATCTCGCGAGTCTAGCTAGTAAACTTCCATATCTACAACTTTACAGCTTTTAAGTTTCTTCAGATTCAAAACACACGAATTTATATGAATTTTTCAAAGTCGTAAACCGTAATAGCTTTTGATTTTCCTCGATGATTATTTTCCTTCTGGACACATTTTCAAGAAATCTATACAACTTTACTTTAAATTCAAAACACACGATTTATATGCAAGAAATCTACAAAGAGTTTTTTCGGTTATTTTCCACTTTTTACTAAAATGAATATAGAGTTTTCTTACTTTCATATAGCTTCTTCCATATCTTCGATATAAGGCTCACTTTCTAACTCATTATACCCAAAGAGGTATGAATTTCACAAGATATGTCCACAATTACTAAAAACCTACGAATTTTGTTCTTCAAATTTTCTTTCCATTTCATTTTCTTTCTTGAATCCTCTTGTTTGATTCTTGATAATCCAAGATTAAACCAATACAAACAGATTAAGCATGATCTACTACCCTAGAACATAAATCTACCCAAAAAAATCAAGGATTAAATAAGAGTTTAGAAGTTACTTCTTCTAGCTTTTTTTTTTCTTCTTCTTCTTCTTCTCATCTCAATTCTCTATTTCTCTCTCTCTCTCTCAATTCTCTCAATTTCTCACTTCTTCTATATAACAATTATCTACATTATGAAGAACATAAAAAATATAATTAAAACAAGGAATTTAGATTATAACTTTATTAGTATGAATTTAAGAGAGAGATGGAGATGATGATGATGATGGGGGGCTTGTTTTGTCTTCTCAAAGCTTTCCTTCTTCTTCTTTTTCTTCTTCTTCTTCTTCTCCTACAACTCTCTCTAACTCTCTTTCTTTCTTTGGTTTGTTTTCTAAAACTAACATACTAACTTGTAGTATATACATATAATATACAATACTAGTAATATATAATATATGTAACTCCTAGTAATTATTAGATATACTAATTACTAGTTAATACATAGGTTACACCAATTTGAACTTGAAAAGCCTAAGACCATGTTTGGCAAATACTCATTATTTTAATTAATCAATAGCTTAACATCAATCAATCTCATCAAATTGTCACATAATTATATTTACTTGTTAATTATAATTTTGTGTAACAATCATCACATAACTCATCTAATTTAATTATCTCAATTAAATTAGAACTATAACATAAAATTATTATATTAATTAAATTAAATACTAAATATTCATTTAATTAATCTGCTACACTTAATTACATTACTCTATAATCAAAACAAAATTTATTTATTTAACTCAATAAATAATTCAATTAAATATTTATATATATTAAAATTAATATATAACATTCTCTTCACATCAATTCACATATTCTACAATATATGACATACACATACTCACACCCAACATATATCTCATAAATAATACTTTTATTTATAAAATTCTCATTTATAATTTCTAAAAATCTGTGTCACATTGAATTAATTAATTAAATTAACAATAATAAACTAATAAGAATAAACAATGAATAAAAAGCTTCATTCTTGATTCAAGATCACCTTTTTATAATAATAGATTAATCAAGTGTAACATTATTTACCCTTCAATGAAACTAATAGCCCTAGGTAACAACAAGCTCTGCTACCCGAAACTCCCCTTAGATTGTCACTCAATGGAACAAGCTCTTCACAAGATTCTAACAATTATATAACCAAGAATAAGCTCTCTAAATTTAATATAATAGGAACATTAAGAACTAGGGAATTAGACTATTCCAAGCAGCAAACACATAAGCTCGAATTGTTTAACTTGTCTTCTAATAATCATAGCAATACTCAAAAGCTTGTCCACAATCAAGTATTACTAATTACTACTTGTGATTAGAAATAATATCAATTACATGTAATATTATTCCTTGATCTAGCATATGATATTTGTTAACCAACTCAATCTGCGCAAATCAAATCGCTTAAGCCAAATAGCATTTAGAAATTAAATCAGATTATCAAGAATGAATTTCATGTGAGAAGGAATAAATAATGAATACTCAATTAACCATTAATTATAAATAAGGTTCAACATCCATTAGAACTGAATAAAAAGAACTTAGCTCATGTCTTCAATCCTCCAATATTGTAGATGAGAGAATGTAGTAGATGATTCAATCAATAAAACCCTGACTAGCATCCTCTATTTATAGTGCTAGACAAAGTCCTAAATCCTATAGGAAGTAGAAATCCAAATCCTAAAAGGAATTACAAATCATAACTAGTTTCCATAAAGAAATATAATCTAATTTGGAAATAAATCTTAGTCTAAAGGAAATCCTAAAGCTAATAGAAATATCAATCCAATTCTATGCAGAAGTCTGCCAAAATTTGCATTTAGAAACTTTCAAAAAATCTAAGATTTCCCAATTTTCCCGCTCAAATTCGCTGGGGCGAATTTATATTTCCTACTGCGACGTCCTTTGGTAAAACAATCATAACTTTTGATCCTGGAGGAGTTACGGGGCCTGCTATCTATCAAAACGAAGATATCGATGAGATCTACAACTTTAATTCTTTGATATTAGACAGATTCTGGCTGTATCAAAGATGAAATCAGGCTCCAAGTGACTGCTATGCAAATTGCAACTTCCAAACTTTTAGGTTCAACTTCCGTCTGGTAAAAAGATCATAACTTCTTCATACTAACTCCTATTGGGACGATTCAAGATGTTCCGGAAAGCTAAGGAAGAGCTCTACAATAAAATCCAATTCCCAAGCCAAGACCATGCATCAAACTTAATGCTAAAAACCCTACAATTTTCTTTTTTTCTCATTTTAGCTCCAATTCCTCCTGAAATCATTAAACACATTAATAAACTCATATACACATGAAACATGCAATAAAACTAAACATAAAGGAATTAAAATAAATGAATAATATAAACTCATCAAATTCCCCCACACTTATCCTTTACACGTCCTCGTGTAAACCGAAAGTTTGATTTCCAGAAAAATTCTATTCAACCATCATGTCAAAAGATTTCAAGGTACAAATCATGATTATCAACACTAAAGTTGCAAAAATCTAATCAATGCCTTATCAATCAACTCACAATTACCAACCTTACCATTTCACCAATGAATTTCATTAAATCAAACTATAACCACATAAGTAACTTTCCCAAAATCATCATACTTACTTAATTTAGTTACAATGGAGCAAAAACCGTGCACACTAACTCACAACCAAGAACAAATTTTTCTTGTTTTTTATGTTTTTTCATAGAACCTTCTTTTTAGCACAGATGAATGTATTTTTATGCTTCTTTTTTTAATATATTTTCTTTTCTTTTCTTGACATGTGCAATGTCTCCTTTTCTTAGGTTTTTCAGAGTTACCCATTAGCGAACTTTCCACCAACGACTACCAAACCAGATGATCTTAGGGCGCTAGGTGTAGAGACACCCCTAAGGCTTACTTATTCAAGTAACAAAGGCCACAAAAGTCGACTAGTCAAGCTGCTTTTATCCATCGCACTTTTCAGCGTGAATACCGATGCTTCCCGAGGCTTAGATACCCAATTATTTCGCACAATGGACATTGAAGTAGATTTTCAATTTTTTTTTTTTTTTTTTTCATTCATCATTATTTCACATAGTTCTGCAACAACACAAGCAAGTTAAATAGTTCTAAGTCATGAAATCAATGCACATAGACAACTCCACAAATAACTTAGCCAAATAAACATGCTTCTCATATTCAAGTACTCATGTATCACAAATTCAATTTAAATCAATTACTATGGATCGTGGCTTAGTTTTCATCATTCATTAACAAATTAAGCATCAAACAGATTCTTAATTTTAGCATCAATTTTCAATCTTTGACTTTAACCTACGAACACATAGGCAAATAGAACCATGGAACCAAAATTTTCAAAAAGTTTCAAAAGCATTAATTTTTTAAATTTCCCATCAAAATCGGATCAATATTCCTAAATAAAATAAAAACCTAAATCTTCCCCCTACACTCAAACCTTTCATTGTCCCAATGTAAGAAAATCATGCAAAGAAGAAAATGCTACTAGCTAACATGCAAAAAAAAAACAAAATAAACAAAAAAGTGAAGGGATAGAAAAATCAAATATGAGATCTTGGGTTGCCTTCCAAGCAACTGCCCTTGTTTATTATCATTGGCTTGACATCATCCTTCTCATTCAATGTAATTGGACTTATGAACTTCAAGTGGACTGGTAACATCTTCAATTCTTCATTAAAAGCATCCTCCAGATCCTGATTTTGCTCCATTGCAGCCCTCAAATCCTCCTTGTATATTTGCTCAAGAGATTCTTGCACTGTAGAGTCAACAACATCAATAGCAAAAATAGAATTAACATTACCAAGATACCTCTTAACTTCATATATATACCGAATCGACATACATAATCGTCATTCGATTCCATGTAAGGACCGTTCAGGAGACCCCAGATTTTATCAATAAAGATTTAAATTTTGTTGAAATAATTTTTTAATATTATGGTGTGAATTTAAGATAATATTATAGTTGTGGGTAGTATTTATAATTTTGCAAAGTATGCAAGTGGTTATATTATATTCGATTGGTGGGGAATATTCGGTTTAGCGAGGAATATTCGCATAACGGTTCAATCATTGGTGGACCCCACAGAATTTATTGTCGGATTGAAAAACGACAAAAATATTTTATTGAAATAACGGCGGAAGTTTTACGTGGTTCTTGTTGAACTACTTTCAGTAGTAAAAGTACGATGTCACGTGTGGTTGCATAATAGTATATTTTGGTATTGATTATTGATGCTTATGTGAGAAGTTACTCATTTGATTCCATTATTGTCGATTAATAATATGAATTATTATAATAGCGATAACGCGTTTTGTTTTATTCATTATTATTAACGTAATAAAAGCGAAACATCTTTTATATAAAATAGAATACTTTATTAAAGTTATTCTATAAATAGAATATATTATATTTTATTATGCGTAGTGTTGCAGTGTTGTTTTGCGTAGTATTGCATAAGTGTTTGCATAGTAAAATGTTTTTATATAATAGAATATATTATATTTTATTTAAAAGATTTTTCTTTAAATATGGACCGTCGATTAAAGTAAATCATACTGACCGTTCATGGATTAGTTACTATGCATTCCATTTTCCTATAAATAAAGCTCATTCCTTTATTATTTTCTTACGAATTCATTGAAACTCTAGAGAGAGAAAATTATAGAGAGAAGCTATAGAGAAAATTATAGAAAGAAGAAGAGTATTCTGCTACTTCACTACTTCTATATTAGGTTCTTTTACGGTAAGGGTGTTATTCTTTCTTCTTGAAGAGAACTTCATTATTCCATTCATTATTATTCATTGAAATAACTTTTGTAAAAGTGGCATACCTATATACATAACCTCAGATACGCAGCATACCCTATACTTGGTGAAATCCTTATGTTATTCCATTGCTTATTATTCATTGGAATAACTTTGTATACGTGATTTACCTATACTTGGTGACATTCTTCTATTATTACATTGGAACATCATGTACATGTGTTTTACCGGACTGGTTCCGCTTTTTATTCTGTTGGAACATCCACATGCATGTGTTTTACACCGGACTGGTTCCGCTTTATCATTCTCGTTGGAATATCCTATCTGTGTGTTTTACACCCATCTTTATTATTCTCATTGGAACATCCCGCTTGTGAATTTCACTGGCACGGTTCCGTTATTATTATTACATTGGAATAACCTCGTCTCATCTGAATCTGCATGCATGGTGATTTCTTTTTGTTATTCCATTCTTTATTATACCCAAATGGTTAAAACTTTGACTTCATACTCCATGAAATTAGTAGAATATCCTTGATATTTGCGTTTCATCCATAGATCTTTTCATGGAAATATTCTTACGATCATTCTTGAATTTTACTCTCACTAAATAGTATCATGTTGACAATTTGACGTTAATAATTCATGGATTAAATAATTCTTGAACTTGTTTTATTGAATTACTATGTCATTGTCATCATCCTCATGTTATATTATGTTATCTTTGGCTTACGTGCATAGATGAACTTAGTATGATTATGACCAGGATCATTCGGTATATAATCACGACTTGATATAAATGATGTGACAAAAGTCCTCGGTGGCTCAAATGCATTGATGGAAAGTTTTTGGTATGATTATGACCGAGGGTAATTCGGTATAGTCATGACCATTGATAATTTGATGAAAATCCTTGACCGTGAATGCGAGATGATTAGATGTGGTGGTTTATTTATTAAAATTTGAGTCTCGTGATAAAAATTGATGAAAACCTTTTAAAACCTAAAGATAGTAGACTTTATTCTCTACTTGACTCTTTTAATGGATTGCTTATTCATTGCAGATTAAAAGCTGGTTGTCTATTGTATTTCAGGTTTAACTTAACTTTGTTGAAGGCTAATGATAATTTATTCGCATTATCTTAGTCATAATATTTCTTCTTTGGGCTAGAGCTCACCCTTTCTTTTTCACCGTTCTCTTCGTAAAATGAGAACATAGTCGAGACGAGTCGGGGAACGCAGTAATGGTCGATAGCATTAGTAGTTCTCACTATTACGTGAAATAGTGTGATAATAGTTGTAATGAGGACTCCTTTTGAGTTTGTATAATATCTAGTAGACAATATTTGTATTCAAACTCACGGTTTATATCTATTGTACCTACACTTATATTAGTAAGTTGTATTTGAATTTATGTACCATGTAAGTGGCGACCCAAGATGGGTGACGATACTTTTTTGGGGCGTCAACCCATGGTGTTTATCATTCGTGTTGTTCTTTGCCGTACAAGGAAAGTATAATCATCTATCCTTATAGAAATCTGCGAGGAATTATTAATTCTTCCATCTCTACCTCTTGTTCATCCTTTTCGGACTTTGAATACATTTCTTCTTCAAATTTAGCATCATCTTTCCAAATGGTTTCCACCGGTGAACACCTCATCATCTTTAAGTTCTTGTTCCCTATTCGCCATTTCTTCTAGGAATTTTTGATTAAACTCTCTATACCATGTTGAATTCTTTCCATCTTTCCAATTCCTTGTTAGAACTTAGGGAAAAGGTAGTTTCGGTTCATAAGCAGAAAGAGGTGGAAATTTGTGCCTGAGTACATCACTGCTGCCTATTTCACTATTGTCGGACTTGCTTTGTATTAACTTTTCTTGCTGCTGATCCTCTGCACCACATCTCAATGTTATGGCACTTACATTTTCAACAGTTTGAGAAAGTGGCATTCCTACTGTGGTTGCAAGTTGACCAACTTGGTCCCTCGGATCTTGAACAGAAGTTCTTGTCTCCTACTAGAATTGTTGTGTCTGACACATAAGTTGTTGTGTTTGGTTCATGAATGCCGTGAACATATCCTCCATAGAAGTCCCAGAATTGACAGGTACTTTTTGGTTTTTTATGTGGTACTGAAGTTGAGCTTGCTGAATAACTTGTATATTCCTTGCAGCCATTTGTCGAACCAAAATAGTTAAATTAGAAATCTGTTGCTCTAAGTCTCTCGTGCTTACCCCATTTACCCTATGTAGTGTGTGATCCATCTTAGTTCCATACTGCTGTGAGTTAGCTGCCATGTTTGTAATTAAGTTCCTTGCCGCTTCTGGAGTCTTGTCTACCAGTGCTCCTCCACTTGCTGCATCAGTCATGCTTCTTTTCATTGGTAGCAACCCCTCATAGAAGTACTGGATCAAGTAATGTTCATCAATCCCATGAGGTGGACAGCTGGAACACAACTTCTTGAACCTCTCCCAATACTCATAGAGATTCTCTCCATTGAAATGCCTGATTCCACATATCTCCTTTCTTATATCGTTAACTCTTGATGCAGGAAAATACCTCTCCAAGAATAACCATTGCATATCAGTCCATGATCGTATTGATCCAGAAGGTAGATAGTATAATCCAGTCTTTAGCCAAATCTGCTAATGAGAATAGAAAAAGTCTAAGCTTGATCTGTTCCTCTGCCACTCCTTGTGCTTTCATCGTGGAACACACCACATGGAACTCCTTTAGATGCTTATATGGATTTTCACCTGTAAGACCACAAAAAGTAGGCAAAAGATGAATTAATTTAGAGTTAAGTTCAAAAGCAACATCTAAAGTAGGATACTCAATACAAAAAGATGGTTGAGTCAGATCAAGAATAGCCAGTTCTTTCAAAGTTCTGTTATTTTGTGGCACCGCCATCTCTTCCACTTCAAATGATGGAACAAGAGCTTCTTTTATATTTTCAGTTTTCTCTATCTCTTGATCAAAATTTAAGTCAATAAAGTTAGAGAATTGAGTCATAAAAGAAAAACAAAAAGAAAATAATAAAAATAAATGAAAACAAAGAATAAACAAAACAAATAACACTCCCCGGCAACGACGCCAAAATTTGGGAGCTGTCGTTTACACTCCTAAATTAACCTCACTTTCACTTTACAAATTTAAATAATTAGCACAGTAGTAAGCAAAGATCGATCCCACAGAGAGTGATTTGTTTTGTATTTATCCTATGATTTCTAATGAAAAAGGGATTTTGAATTAATTAATTAAATTAACAATAATAAACTAATAAGAATAAACAATGAATAAAAAGCTTTAGTTCTTCAGTTCAGTATCACCGTTTTATAATAATAGATTAATCAAGTGTAACATTATTTACCCTTCAATGAAACTAATAGCCCTAGGTAACAACAAGCTCTGCTACCCGAAACTCCCCTTAGATTGTCACTCAATGAAACAAGCTCTTCACAAGATTCTAACAATTATATAACCTAGAATAAGCTCTCTAGATTTAATATAATAGCAACATTATAAACTAGGGAATTAGACTATTTCAAACAACAAACACATAAGCTTGGATTGTTTAACTTGTCTTCTGATAATCATAGCAATGCTCAAAAGCTTGTCCACAATCAGGTATTACTAATTACTACTTGTGATTAGAAATAATATCAATTACACGTAATATTATTCCTTGATTTAGCATATGATATTTGTTAACCAACTCAATCCTGCAAAATCAAATCAGTTAAGCCAAATAGCATTCGAAATTTAAATCGATTATCAAGAATGAATTTCATGTGAGAAGGAATAAACAATGAATACTCAATTAACCATTAATTATAAATAAGGTTCAACATCCATTAGAACTGAATAAAAAGAACTTAGCTCATGTCTTCAATCCTCCAATATTGTAGATGAGAGAATGTAGTAGATGATTCAATCAATAAAACCCTGACTAGCATCCTCTATTTATAGTGCTAGAGTCCTAAATCCTATAGGAAATAGAAATCCAAATCCTAAAAGGAATTACAAATCATAACTAGTTTCCATAAAGAAATAGAATCTAATTTGGAAATAAATCTTAGTCTAAAGGAAATCCTAAAGCTAATAGAAATATCAATCCAATTCCATGCAGAAGTCTGCCAAAATTTGCATTTAGAAACTTTCCAAAAATCAAAGATTTCCCAATTTTCCCGCTCAAATTCGCTGGGGCGAATTTATATTTCCTACTTCGACGTCCTTTGGTAAAACAATCATAACTTTTGATCCTGGAGGAGTTATGGGGCCTGCTACCTATCAAAACGAAGATATCGACGAGATCTACAACTTTAATTGTTTGATATTAGACAGATTCGGGCTTTATCAAAGATGAAATCAGGTTCCAAGTGACTGCTATGCAAATTGCAACTTCCAAACTTTTAGGTTCAACTTCCGTCTGGTAAAAAGATCATAACTTCTTCATACGAACTCCGATTGGGACGATTCAAGATGTTTCGGAAAGCTGAGGAAGAGCTCTACAATAAAACCCAAGTCCCAAGCTAAGACCATGCATCCAACTTAATGCTAAAAACCCTACAATTTTCTTTTTTTCTCATTTCAGCTCCAATTCCTCGTGAAATCATTAAACACATTAATAAGCTCATATACACATGAAACATGCAATAAAACTAAATATAAAGGAATCAAAATAAATGAATAATATACACTCATCAATTACATTACCTTAATATAGGTTTTATATTTTCTACTCTCACCATTCTTGATAATAAATTCTTATAAGTTTTATTTCATAATATTACTTAGACTCAATTATATTTGAGTATTACATATTCTTTGACTCGTTCATTATCTTTCTCTAAGGATCATTATCATATATTATATGATCAAACTCTCAGGACATTACATTCACCCCTTCTTCTAAGAATTTCATCCTCGAAATTTTTATTTATATATTTATTAATCTTTATTCATTCAATCTATCAAATTAGATTTTTACGTCACTACTTCATTCATTCATTGGTTTCTATAACCACTTTCTTTCCACAAACATCATTCTACAATTATTAAACTTTTCTATTAAAAGTTTCACATTATTCTTTGATAACTCACATCCTTTTCACTTCAAAATTTCTTTTTCACTTATTCAACATATCCATCATTCGATTATGCATTTTACGACTTACTTCTTTTTCTAAGGAATACTTTCCTTTTCACTTCCATCTTGCAGAATAACAAGAATCCTCCACAATTGTTCAATAATTGGGAAGTAGTATGAATAACTCGAAATTTAAAAGATTCCAAATCATGCTTTGAGGGTCACAAGACCATGAACTCTATTATCTAGGTTTAATAGTGCTTTCACCCCCTGCCTTCACACCTTAAACCCTCTTTGGCGTAATGTTTATCAATCACAAAGATCGAAAACACCTCCATAGTACTCTAGGTGATCAACTTATTGTACATTTATTGTATACAAATATTTCAGCGCAAAGTATAAAACTAAGCGCAACCCCTAATAATAGGGTTTTTCATCTTAGCTTTTCAACATCTGAATTCGCACCAAAACAATTTGGTTTGGCATAACTTCTCTAGAAACTCTTGAATTTCATGAACATCTTTCAATATTTGTCTAGCTGAATCAAATAGCATAGACCTCTACAATAATTCGGACATCAACCAATATATATATATACATACATACATATGTATTCTCATATCTCAAAGAAATCTCAAAAATCTTTTTATGACGTCATGATACCTCACTGTATTTACAGTCCGTTGAGGATTCCGTCATTTGGTGATTTTATCATACTACATCATACATTGGTGGGCTGACGATCCTTAGATCACATCCAACACTAGGTAATACTGCATTGAAGACTCCATCGTTTTTATCATCTTTGCACCAGGTAACATGATGCATTAATGATATGAAATACATTTTGATATATTCCAAATCATTTTTGTCTAGCTGAAGCAATTAGCATAGACATACGAATAACAGTATTGTTGTTAAAACTTATTTGTTCCATCAGTTGATCCAATGTTTTTCAAGAAAATAGAAGTGTAAACATCAGCACGAAGTCAATAAATTTCGAAAGTCTAGCATAGCTAGTAGATTTAGAATACTTATGCTTCCACCATCAACTCCACTTTCTGTAATGATCCATTGCTTAAAAGATCTATCTATTCCTATCATCCTCAATTCTCCATTCATAACTTAATTATACCCCAGTTCATCAAACTTACCGTACATTGGAAGTTCAGGACTTGCCACAATAATATGAGTTTAAGAACTTATCCTAGTCAGACCATAAAGCGTCCATTCATTTGAGGGGTTCAAAACATAACATATTATTATGAGTCACGAACTTACCATATGCATTAGTTTTAAGAATCGCGCCTAATCCTAATAATATCTGTCTAATCTTAATAGTTTCTAACTATCAAACATACACATGAGAAAAGAATCAACTTTTCGCCACATATACATAGATAGCGTGACACCAACATTCCAATGATTATCAATATGATAAACTGAGTGCAAGCACAAAACCCTCGCCCATACAAAGATTTGTACAACTCAAATGTAACATGAGTCCTCAATTGAAATCCCACCTAACTCTATCTTACTCTTAACTTGTTTTCTTTGCTCGATACTGAATTCCTCGTATCACATTATCTATAACTCCTCATGAGTTATCTCGCATTTTTTTCATAGTACACCATCTTCATAGCATTAAGCTATAATTATTCAAACATTATAGACCATCTTTCTTTTATAACTTAAATGACTACGTCGTGATCTTATTCTATAATCATCTCCTTAAAATTCTTTTTCTTAACTCGTGATCGCTTTTGTTTTACGATCCTCTTTCTTTCTTTTTTTCATCATTTACGACATTATTCGTTATCTTGGCTTTCGGAGTTAGGAAACTCCCATTTCTTATCTTTATATCTCTTCAAGAATCTTCTTTGAATCTTCTTGTTTATATAACAATTCTTCCTTTAAGAATTTCTAACTTCATTTACATTGCTCAACATTTCATTCAAGTTCTACACTTTCATCATACGTATCCACTTTCTATATTTAGTACACATCGAGTCTCTACCAGTTTCAATATGGTACGCTGAGTGGTTTCCCACAAATAACCAACAAACTAGGTTTCGAGTTGCTAGTTCGTATATACCTCCGCTCTATGAAGGAATCGTTTAGCCCAGATACCATACATCAACTACGAAAGAGTACAATTGCACCACTTAGATATAACTCTCTATTCTTAACTTCTTTATCATTCTCTTTTTTTATAGACATTGTCTTTTTATTATCACCTTACATCCTTATTATTGGAGTTGGGTAACCCCACATTCATATTCCTTATAACTCTGCGAGATTCTTCTTTTAATCCTTTCACGCAAGTTTTAATCCCTTATTGTTCAAACTCTATTTGAGCTTATTCGTTCCTTATTTTCACCTCTCTTCTCTAAGGTTATAGCCTAAGGTACTCTTACCTAAGTTTTCTAACCTATCAGCTTTGATACCAACCCAGAACGACCCCAAAATTTATTCAATTTAATTCTCGACTTTCAATCGTTAATAATACATTCAACCTTTAATTTTACATCATTAAACGATAATACAACCAATTTAAATTTGCGGAATAATTAAAATTTTCTATTACAAACTATCCTCGTTCCGAAACCTTCAACCTTTACATCTAAATATCTCGTAATCATTTTAATACTACAATAGTTTACATTCGCAAATCAATATTACAATTCAACATTAATACATTATTCGAAACATTAGACATGGTTTACAAGAATAACAACTTAGCTAGGATATTAAATCTTCATATATCACTTTTGATCCATAACAATCAAGTAGCAAATAGCGTTTCCTTCAATTCTTGAATCAGCAAAATGGTTATTTGCAAGAATGAGCTCGACAAATTTCAAGAAAATCTAACAGTTTTCATGCATCACGTAGCACATAATAACATGCTCAACATACAATAATAATCATAAACAAACATAGCATATATATTGTAGTTCACATAATAACTATAAAGATTGAGTTCCTTACTCAATCAACATTCATAGTTCAATCATCATAGTCATAGATTGACTTTCACAATTCATACTTTTGACATATATCATACACTAAAATTTTAAAGCAGATCATCATCAAGTTCACATAGCAAAAAGGAACTGAAAGACTTGCCTTTACCGGCGTTTTACCAACACGCTAATACTTCGTGTCCTTGCACAGCCTACACTGTATGTGAGATTGATAATAAATAAAATCAATACTCAATCTCATGGTCAAATTTATTCTAAGACCTTACTTTATCTTATTATCCTTTATAATGTCTTTATAGACATCTAACTATTTTATATGCAACTCGGTTTTATTTTTCATTTTCATCACCACACATGTTAGACTATTACACTTGTAGTTTAATGTGCGTATATCACACCATTTTATTATACCAATTTGGTTTCAAAAATGCATATTCAACATATTGTTTACATGTTTAATTTTCCTTAATAAATCAAAAATTACCCTTTTCGATTTCTTTCCATTATTATTCTTGTATTATCATCTTTTCATACTTAGATATCCAATATTAGACATTAGTTAGACACTTTGTATACCAAAGTTTAGAAAACACTATTACTCTTAGGCATTTTATCGAGCATGTTATGTGCACACATTAACTTATCTCAACTCTTGATCTTAAATGGTTAATTATGCATAGAATATGATAACACATATCTATACTCATTACATATGTCAAAACATATTTTTAATCATCAAAATATATCATCACCCAAAATCTTAATTCAAACAGAATTATAAAACTCATCTTCACAATTTCTTTAACAAAATGTTTTTTTTAACGTAACTCATTCGTTACATGTCCGTTTTTATTCCTTCTTATATAGAATTAACCCTTACTCAGTGTACTACAACCTCATCTAGGCCTTAAAGTCAGACCCTTATCCATCTAAACTAGATTCTGTAATTCATCAACTAGTTTAGAAAATTTCATTTTTTGGACATCCTTACTAAACAATTTATTTTGGACATGATCCGGTCCACAAAATGGCTCAATCACTTGAGTCTAGCTCGTAAACTTCCATATCTACAACTTTGCAGTTTTAAGTTTATTCAGATTCAAAACACACGAATTTATATGAATTTTTCAAAGTTAGAAACCGTAATGCTTTTGATTTTCCGACGATTATTTTCCTTCGTATCAAATTTCACTAAACAGTACATTGCAAAAAATCTACAAAGAGTTTTCGTGTGATTCCACTTTTAGAATATAGCTTACTTCCATATCTTCGATTTGATATAAGGCTCACTTTCTAACTCATTATAGCCAAAGAGGTATGAATTTCACAAGATATGTACACAATTACTAAAAACCTACGAATTTTGTTCTTCAAATTTTCTTTCCATTTCATTTTCTTTCTTGAATCCTCTTGTTTGATTCTTGATAATCCAAGATTAAACCAATACAAACAGATTAAGCATGATCTACTACCCTAGAACATAAATCTAATCAAAAAAATCAAGGATTAAATAAGAGTTTAGAAGTTACCTTCTTCTAGCTTTTTTTTTTCTTCTTCTTCTAGCTCATCTCAATTCCTCTATTTCTCTCTATCTCTCTCAATTTCTCAATACAACTTCTACATAACAATTATCTACATTATGAAGAACATAAAAATATAATTAAAACAAGGAATTTAGATTATAACTTTATTAGTATGAATTAAAGAGAGAGATGGAGATGATGATGATGATGATGGGGCTTGTTTTGTCTTCTCAAAGCTTTCCCTTCTTCTTCTTTTTCTTCCTCTTCTTCTTCTCCTACAACTCTCTCTAACTCTCATCTTATTTCTTTGGTTTGTTTTCTAAAATTAACATACTAACTTGTAGTATATACATATAATATACAATACTAGAAATATATAATATATGTAACTCCTAGTAATTATTAGATATACTAATTACTAGTTAATACATAAGTTAAACCAATTTGAACTTGAAAAGCCTAAGACCATGTTTGGCAAATACTCATTATTTTAATTAATCAATAGCTTAACATCAATCAATCTCATCAAATTGTCACATAATTATATTTACTTGTTAATTATAATTTTGTGTAACAATCATCACATAACTCATCTAATTTAATTATCTCAATTAAATTAGAACTATAACATAAAATTATTATATTAATTAAATTAAATACTAAATATTCATTTAATTAATCTGCTACACTTAATTACATTACTCTATAATCAAAACAAAATTTATTTATTTAACTCAATAAATAATTCAATTAAATATTTATATATATTAAAATTAATATATAACATTCTCTTCACATCAATTCACACATTCTACAATATATGACATACACATACTCACACCCAACATATCTCATAAATAATACTTTTATTTATAAAATTCTCATTTATAATTTCTAACAATCTCGGATGTCATAGAGGAGACTAGATGAGTTTGAAATGGTAGCCTTGACAGAGGAATGCAGTGCAGTGCTTCAGCAGAAACTACCTCCAAAGCTGAAGAATCCCGGCAGCTTCACCATTCCATGCATAATTGGAAAGATGAACTTCAGAAAGTGTTTATATGATCTTGGGGCAAGCATAAATTTGATGCCCTTGTCAGTGTTAAACCAGTTGGGATTGCCGGATCCAAAGCCAACAAACATTTCTTTACAGCTAGCTGATAGATCCATCACGTATCCACGAGGAATTGTTGAAGATGTATTAGTGAAGGTAGAGAGATTTATTTTTCCAGTTGATTTCCTCATATTGGACTACAAGGAAGACAAAAATATACCAATCATATTGGGAAGACCATTCTTAGCCATAGGAAAGACTGTGATAGATGTGCAGAAGGGGGAACTCACTATGTGTGTTCATGATCAAGAGGTCACCTTTAATGTCTTCAAAGCTATGAAGTTTCCAGCAGGTGAAGAGGAATGTTTCTTGGTTGATTTGGTGGATCAGGTCGTAAATGATGAAGTACAAAATCGGGTGGATGACAAACCTTTGAGGAGTGTAATTGCTGAAAATTCAGATTTGGAAGACGAGGAACTTGACGAACTTGTGCAATATCTAGATACCACTCCACAAGTCAGGAAATTCAGAATACCTGTTGAGCCATTGACAAAAGCAGGAGAAACCTCCGTAAAATTAAAGCCATCTCTTGAGACACCTCCAAAACTTGAATTAAAATAACTTCCAGAACATCTTAGGTACGCATTTTTAAATATTGATTCGAAGCTACCTGTGATTATTTCTTCTGCATTAACATCCTTTCAGGAAGAAAAACTGCTACGAGTGCTTCGAGAGTTCAAATCAGCGATTGGCTGGACCATAGCGGATATCAAAGGGATCAGCCCTTCATTTTGTATGCATAAAATCCTGATGGAAGATGAAAGTAAACCACCGGTTGAGCAACAAAGGAGACTTAATCTGATAATGAAAGAAGTGGTTAAGAAAGAGGTGCTAAAATGGTTGGATGAGGGTATAATCTATCCAATCTCAAATAGCTCATGGGTGAGCCCAGTGCAGTGTGTACCAAAAAAGGGTGGCATGACAGTAGTGACTAATGAGAATAACGAGTTGATTCCAACACGAACAGTGACAGGGTGGAGAGTATGCATGGACTATCGCAGGCTTAATAAAGCTACAAGCAAAGATCATTTTTCACTCTCATTCATTAATCAGATGTTGGACAGATTAGCAGGTCATGAGTACTATTGCCTACTGGACGGATATTCGGGCTATAATCAAATAATGATAGCTCCAGAAGACTAGGAAAAGACAACTTTCACATGTCCATACGGCACATTTGCCTTCAGAAGGATGTCTTTTGGGTTGTGCAACGCTCCAGCCACTTTTAAGAGATGCATGATGGCTATATTTTTAGATATGGTAGAGCAGAATATAGAAGTATTTATGGATGACTTCTCAGTTTTCTGGGACTCGTTTGATCTATGCCTCCAGAATTTTGTGATGGTTTTGAAGCGATGTGTTGAAACAAATCTAGTACTAAACTGGGAAAAATGCCATTTTATGGTACAAGAAGGAATCATACTCAAACACAAAGTATCGAAGAAGGGACTCGAGGTAGACAGGGCAAAGTTGGAAACTATAGAGAAATTGCCACCACCTACTTCAGTAAAAGGTGTTCGCAGCTTTCTGGGACATGCAGGTTTCTACCGCAGATTTATCAAAGACTTCTCAAAAATAACTAAACCACTATGTAGTTTATTGGAGAAGGATGCACATTTTAACTTTGATGAGGCTTGCGTGTCGGCATTTGAGCACCTGAAAGGGAAATTAACATCAGCACCAATTATTACTGCACCAGATTGGGAATTGCCATTTGAGCTAATGTGCGATGCCAGTGATTACGCCGTAGGGGCTGCTTTAGGGAAGAGGAAAGAGACGATATTTCATGTTATTTATTATGCCAGCAAGACCCTTACAGACGCACAGTTGAACTACACCACCACGGAGAAAGAGTTAATGGCAGTGGTGTACGCCTTTGATAAATTTCGAGCATATTTGATCAGCACAAAGGTGATAGTATATACGGATCACGCCGCAATTCGACATTTAGTGGTGAAGAAGGATGCAAAGCCTCAGTTGATCAGATGGATTTTATTACTGCAAGAATTTGATTTGGAAATCAAGGACAGGAAAGGCACTGAAAACCAAGTGGCATACCACTTATCTCGACTTGAGAATCCGGAAAGGGAGACAGATGACAAGGTTTTAATCAATGAATCATTTCCAGATGAACAATTGTTTGTGGTGAAAGGGTAAGTGCCATGGTTTGCAAAATATGCAAACTATTTGGTAAGTAAGATGCTACCTTCTGATTTGGTGGGCTATCAAAAGAAGAAATTTCTGCATGATGTTAAATGGTATATATGGGATGAGCGTTATTTGTTTAAATAGTGTTCTGATCAAGTTATACGAAGGTGTATTCCATATAGCGAGACCGAGGGGATTCTCTAGGATTGTCACTCTACTGTGTATGGCGGTCACTATGGTGGTGAAAGAACAGCGGCTAGAATATTACAAGCAGGATTCTACTGGCCGACAATTTTCAAAGATGCATACAACTTTGTCCAGTGGTGTGATAGATGTTAGCGAGTGGGGAACATCTCTAAAAGGAATGAAATGCCATTAAATTTAATCTTGGAAGTAGAAATATTTTATGTATGAGGAATTGATTTCATGGGGCCTTTCGTTTCTTCCTGCAAAAATCTCTACATTCTGCTCGCTGTAGATTATGTCTCGAAATGGGTAGAAGTGGCAGCTCTTCCAACAAATGATGCCAAGGTTATCCTCAGATTTTTACATAAAAGTATCTTCACGAGGTTTGGGAGTCCAAGGGCTATCATCAGTGACAAAGGCAGTCACTTTTGTAACAGGCAGTTTACAGCTTTGTTAGCTAAATATGGGGTGAATCATCACATTTCTACAACATATCACCCACAAATGAATGACCAAGCTGAAGTGTCAAATCGAGAAGTCAAGAGAATCCTAGAGAAAGTTGTGAATCCCACAAGGAAGGACTTGTCATTGAAGTTAGATGATGCAGTATGGGCTTATAGGACAACGTATAAAACACCGTTAGGTATGTCACCTTTTCACCTCGTATATGGAAAAGCCTGCCACCTACCCATGGAGCAAGAGCATAAAACATATTGGGAAATTCGAAAGCTAAATTTTGATTTGACAGATGTGGGGGAGAAACGCCTAAACCAACTCAATAAGTTGGATGAATTCAGACTGCAGGCATACGAGAATTTGAAGCTTTATAAGGAGAAAGTGAAGAAATGGCATGACCGAAAAATCATTGAGAGAGCATTCAAACCAGGACAAAGGGTTTTGCTTTATAACTCCAGACTCAAACTTTTTCCTGGGAAGCTAAAATCGAGGTGGTCAGGACCATTCACAGTGAAAACTATTTTTCCGCATGGTGCAATCGAACTATTCGATACGTTGGCAGACAAGCCTTTTAAGGTGAATGGAAAACACTTAAAACATTACTTTGGTTGTGAGGTAGACAGACAGAAAGTCGCCTCAATTCTTTCTTCCACATGAGCAGCAGAGACAATCAAGCTAATTGACTATAACTTAGCGCTGGATGGGAGGCAACCCATTATTTTCTTCTCTAAAATCTCTCTTTCACTCTTTGTTTATTTCGTTAACTCAATTTCAACCTAAGTTAACACATTCACATAATAGCTGATAGTAAAGGGGAGCGTGTATATGCATTGTATAAAATGAGGATATACAATAGACATTCATGTTTATTTAGTAAACCATGTTTTGATAAGGTCTATTGATGAATTGTAGCTGTATTGGAGAGCACACATTTTTGTCTTGCAGAATCTATAAATAAATACAGCAGTGTAGAAAGCAGGATCGCGCGGCCGTGCGATGAACACCGCACACGGGCCCAAAAAGAGCACGGGCACTCTCACTCTCTTCTTCATCAGAATCTTCCTCCGATCACCACGAAGAGGATGTCTTGAACGAGAGTAAATTTATCAGTTTGGAAGCCCAACAAGACTTTTATCGGAGTGTGGCCAAATCTTTTGTGAAGGAACAGGGACTTCTACCTACAAAGCAGGATGGCCAACTATGGTATATGATACGCGAACGAGACTAGGTTGGCTTAACTGCATCTCGTATGCCTATCCCCATGGGGATTATTAGAGAATTTTATGCGAATGCAGAGGAGATGATAACAAGAGGCATAACTATAGTTTGAGAAGAGCAGGTGAATTTTCGACCTTCCGCGATCAGAGAAGTATTCAATATCTATGATGCACCACCCGCCGGGTCTGACAATTGGTTAGAAGGTGACTATTTAGAAACAGATCTCGCAGTTGTGATTACTGATTTGTGTATTCCGGGCACCAAATGGAAGTATAAGACAGGCACAACTGAACCAAAACCATTTCCATCGTCAGCATTGAATCGATATGACCAGGCCTGGAACCTATTTATTTGTGCCAAGCTAGTTCCGTCAGCGTGCAATTATTTTATGGGGAATCATCAAAGGTAAGTACATTGATGTCGACCTTTTAATCCATAGAAACATGCTGAGTTATATGCATGGGAATAGAAATGGGACTATTCCGCATGCATCGGTGGTAACCATGCTCTGTAACCAACAAGGAGTCCAATGGCACAATGAGCAACTGCAGTACCCAAACCATGCAATCAATTATGCGACTATTGCAAATTTCAAGGAGTGGACAGGGGGTGTACCACACCCACGCGGACTGGGATTCATCCTTCAGCCCACTTTTCTAAAGCCATCACAGCAGCCTCTATAGACAAACGAGGCCGGCCCATCCACGCACGCATGTGCCACCCATGGCGATCACCAGCTCCGTAGGTTGGAGCGCAAAGTTGGTGCCATGTACAATAATTTGGGCACATTTACGATGGGACTCACAAGGGCCTTGGCCGAAGCGTTTGCGCAACAAGGAACAACACTAGAATGGCCACAGTTCAGAACCGCAACACCATATCTATCACCAGATTCACCACCCGAGGAGGGTGGCACCACCTATACTTAGGGGAGTTTTTAGTACCCTTTATCTTAATTCAATGAGACATTGAATATTTTAAGTTTGGGGGTATTGGGGAATAGTGTAGTGCATGTAGTTTAGCATGTTTAGTATAATTTCTTTCATTTTTTTTAGTATCAACATGATTAGTTAATTTATTTTTAGTTCTTGCCTGTAGTTTAAATTGTTGCATCATATAGTTTAGTTTTGCATATATATTTGCACGTTCATGTTTAGGTTGCATTATCTCACAGTTCTTGCCATATAGAAATTTTTGTCTAAGCCAATGATGATAATGAATTTTGTTAAATGAATTTTGAGTATTTTGGATAATTGGAGCTGAGATATAATGTTGACATAATGAATTTCATAATGCTGTTTAAATGCTTTCGGTTTCCACAAATATGTTCACAATCGCTTGTAGGTATAAGAAGCATGTGTTGCAATGCTCGATAGAAAAATGTAGCATTAAAAAGGGAAATATGTGGAAAGTGAGTATAGACTGTATAAAACATTGATTTTTAAACTTGGGGAAAACATGGGTGTCTGTGTATTAAAAAAGGGAAAAAAAGAAAAAATGGCAATTATGTGGCTAGTCTTATTTCGGGGCCCTGGCTACTTGAGTAAGTACGCCCGAGGGGATTGTCTCTACACCTAGCGCCCTAAGATCTTTAATGGTCTGGGAGTCGTTAGTTGAAAGTTAGCTAAGGGGTAGCAGTGTGCCTAATGGAGTAAGACATTGCACAGTCATATGAAAAATAAAAGAAAAAGAAAAGAAAAATAGCAATAAACACCGCGGGGAAGTGCGAAAGTCGCCCTCGTGAGTAGAAATAAAGCAGTTAAGCCCAGTGTTGAACCTTAGTTTATTTTAAGATATTGGAATAGTCTTGGTTGCATATATATACATAATTCCTGATTTAAGCTGTAAATTTCTATTTTGAGCAATATATCATGAGTATTCTGTGCCTAAATCAAGTTTTGGCGAACACAACACACACACACACAGCATCTCTATAGCATTTTTGAATTATCTGAGTGTATGACATTATGCCTGCAGTTTGATTTGAATTTGTATTCTTGAATCTAGAAAAAATTTCGCTGAGGCAAATTGGACTGAATTTCTATGATAGTTGGGACACTGTGAGAATTAGTTGCATCACAATGTAGTTGCATAATAATACAGTTGCATTTTCATTGTTCATTAGTGTGCATTGCTTGAGGGCAAGCAACGGTTCAAGTTTGGGGGTATTTGATAAGTAGGTTTTACACCTATTTATGGAATACCAATTCATGCGAACTGTGCCCATCTCAAGTACATTTTAGTAAGTTTTAGCTGCATTTCATGTTAATTTTCATTTCGCATACTTAAAACTCCTTTTGGTGAATAAGTACAGGAATCGGCCTATTTTGGTGGTGTTATAGGGCACGAGGCTAATGGATGCCTGAGACGAGGCAAAAGATAGGATGTGCATGGCTAGGATTGAGCGAAGCATGGATAAACATTGGAAATTTCAGTAGCAGCAGCAACATTGCAGGACCAAGCTCAGGGCGAGATCGAAGACAAAGAACTACAAGTCAAGCAGAAAGAGAGCTTGAGGCGTTACCGCCATGAGTACCCACCCAATCTAGGAACCTCTTCAGTGAGTCATGCTTGATCATGAAAGCATGACCAAACCTGGGGAGCGCGCGCCTGCATGAGAGCCCATAACTTATTGCAAGTCTCGCGCCCGTGAGTAATAGGCTGGAGGAGCGCGCGAGGCCTGAAGCTGCTGACTTATTTTATTTTACTTCCAATTTTTAAGGGTTGTAATTGATTAAAAACGATTTCTAACTGGTGTCAGGGGTATCACTTGACAATTATTAAATTTTAGTTGTATTCTTTACGTCGTAATTAGGGTTTATTCTCTGGGGGAGAATCCAATGTAGAAGGAGGCCAAAACTCTACTTTTCTACTCCTTCTTGGGATTTTCTACCAAAGTGGATTATTATTATTATTATTATTTTTGATAGAATCTTATGAGGATTTGAATATTGATCTACATTCAGCAATTGGGTTTGATTGTTTCTACCTTTCATCTTTCAATTATTTGATTATTAATCATGTTTAGATTTGATCCCATAATGGCTTTTGGTTCAGCCATGAACTAAACTCCATTATGGGATTCTAACAGATTTTAATATGTAGTGTGATTGCATGCTTGAATGCTGGATTGTTTTACATATCATATTGGATGTCTATCATGATTATTTTGCATGTATGAATGCTTGATCACCATTCGTTTCAGTATTTGTATGGAATTGACAATGAACATGCAAAAATGGATTGTAATCATGATAGTATACGTATATAGGGCTGTGGTATATGGCTTATGTATTTCGTGAACCAGATAGACATATACTATTTCACCTTATAAGTTGGAATAAGGCCTTGAACTTAAAATCAATATAGTTGCAATTTCACATAGACATATATTGATTTTGGTTATATTGATGATTACATAGAGCCTATAATCTGTGGATGCTGTGCAAGTAGGTCTTAGTGCATTGAAAAATGGCTAATACTCTTTTAGTGCTCTTGGCTACTTTCCTGTGATATGTGTACAAGTTATGCATGATAGTGGCGATTGAACGAAGTATTAAATGAAGTTAGGATCCCATTAATTCCAGATTTGATTTATTCCGTGTTATTATTGTTTTAGGTGTTATTTGCAATTCGAGAACAAATCAATTGTAGTCATTAGTTTGAGCATATAAATATAGTGAATTAATTAATGCATAGTGATTTGAATTAAACAGCTTTCTCTGTGGGATCGATACTTTACTTGCTCTGTATTGCTTGTTGACGCATGTATGCTTGCATGAGTTAGAGTTCTTTTGTTAAGACTAAAAAAGAGGCAACAATAATATAACATATTATGCAGATGATACTGTGATAATAATTGAATCAATAATATGAGAGATATGATGCATCAATTACTGTAGCAATAATTGAGTATAACTAAGTGACTTATTACGTAAGCATCAATAATCAATACCGTGTGCTACTATGCAACCACGTGTATTACTATACTTTTACTACCGGGTAGTTCAACAGTTTTAACGGGAATACGCGTGGTTGCATAGTAGCACGCGGTATTGATTATTTATGCTTACGTGAGAAGTTACTCAATTTTGTTCAATTATTGCTATAGTAATTGCTGCATAGTATCTCACGTTATTTGATTCAATTATTGTCAATATTTTATATATTATTTAATCAATAATTGAGACGACAAGGTTATTAATATTATTATTTGCAATATTAACGATGTCTAGAAGTTACATCAAGGAGAGGTTTGGTCACCTAATCATGCGCCATGATAGGGAGAAATCCTTATTGGAAAGCCCCTCTTTCCTGGGAATGATCTGGTCGATTAATATTGTGAATTATAATAATGGTGATAAAGTTTGTTTTATTAGTATTATTAATGTAATAAAATGAAAAAAACTTTTTTATATAAAACAGAATACTTTTGTAAATTTATTCATTTTATTAGACTATAATAGAATATATAATATTCTATTATGCATAGTGTTTTCATGTATAGCAAAATCTTTTTTATAAAAATAAAATACTTTTATAAAGTTATATGTTTTATTAGACAATAAATAGAATATATTATATTTTATTATGCATAGTGTTGCATAGTGCCTGCATAGTGTTTTACATAGTAAAATCTTTTTATATAAAATAAAATACTTTTATAAAGTTATTTGTTTTATTAGATTTTAAATAATATATATATATATATATATATATTTAGAATATATTATATTTTATTGCATAGTACAACATAATATCCTTTCTATTTTCCTATCGATAGGATGCTTAGTTATAATTAAAAACCACACCAGAAGTTCAGAGAATTATTCTATAATCTTGAGCGTATTTCTTCAGAGTTTTAAGAAGCTTTGAGCGTAGTGCAAGTTTTTTTCAAAAATATCCTCGCCCTACCAGTCAGAATACTCTTCTTTTACGGTAAGGGATATTATTTGTTGAACTCGTAAGGGGTATTCTTTCTTTCTTATTCGTAAAGAGAACTTCTGTTATTCCATTCTTTATTATTCTGTTGAAATAACCTGTATACGTGGGATACCCTATACTTGGTGAAATTGTTCTGCTATTCCATTCTTTATTATTACGTTGGAATAACCTGTCTATGCAAAGTACTGCATACATGGTGAAATTCTTCTGTTATTCCATTCTTTATTATTCTGTTGGAACATCTTGTTTGTGCGTTTACGTATGACCTGGTTTCGTTGTTTATTATTCTGCTGGAACATCCTGTCTGTGCGTTTACGCATGACCTAGTTCCGTTTTTTATTATTCTATTGGAATATCCTGTCTGTGCGTTTACGCATGACCTAGTTCCATTATTTATTATTCTGTTGGAGTATCCTGTCTGTGCGTTTACGCATGACCTGGTTCCGTTATTTATTATTTTGTTGGAATAACCTGTCTGTGCGGTGTATCGCATGCCTGGTGATTTCTTTTGTTATTCCATTCTTTATTATACTCAGTTGATTAAAGTTTTGACTTCTATACTCCATGAAATTAGTGGAATATCCTTGATATTTGCACTTCATCCAGTATCTTTTCATGGCAATATTCTTCTGAGCATTCTTGAATTTTACTCCACAAAGAAGTATCTTGTTGACAATTTGGACGTTAATAGTTCCTAGATAAATTAATTCTTGAACTTGTTTTATTGAATTCTTATATCATTGTCATCATCCTCATGTTTATATTATGTTGAAAGTCATCTGTGGCCTGTAGTGCATAGATGGACTTGGTATGATTATGACCGGGGATTTTTCTGTGTACTCATGACCGTAATGTTACAATTGATGTAGAAAAAGTTCTCATTGGCTTGTAGTGCATTGATGGACAGTTGTTGGCATGATCATGACCATTGATGAATACACGAATATCCTTAGCCCGTAGTGCATGGATAATTTGTGGTCGTGATACTAATGAATATCCTTGGCCGTAGTGCAGGGATGATGTGAATTATTTATTAAGCTGAGTCTCAGCAATAAAAGTAATTAAAAACCTTTTATATCATAGAAGATAGTAGATTTTATTCTCTACTTGACTCTTCTAATGGATTGCTTGTTCCACTGCAGTTAAACTTAATGTTTGTTATATTTTATCAGTTTAACATTGTTGAAGGCTAATGATAATTTATTCTGCATTATCTTAGTCATAATATTTCTTACTAGGCTAGTTGAGCTCACCCTTTTTGCTTTCATTGTTCTCTTCAGGAAATGAGAACGTAACAGGGACTAGTCGGGGAACGGAGTGACGGTCCATATGATATCATTAGTAGTCCTCACTATTCTATGAAATAGTGTGATAATAAATGTAATGAGGACCCCATGGAGTTTGTATACTGTCTAGAAGACAATATTTGTATTAAAACTCACAGCTCATGTTGTATAATTAAGTTTTTATTTGTATTGTGTACCATGTATTTGGCGACTCAAGATGGGTGATGTATACCTATTTTGGGGGCGTCACAGTTGGTATCAAAGCTTAGCGATATGATCCCTGGCTAAGATGTGAGACTAGAACTTGGAGGCGAGAGACGAGGAATTACTTCGCTAGTATGACCTACCTAAGTTTATTTGGTATTTAATTAGTTTGTCAGAGTATAGTGATAATATGTTACATGTCAATTAACCCTTGTTTTGTGGCAGTATCAGAAAATGACATCCGAGAATGTTGAGAATATCAATGGTGCATAGGAGACCATTGAGTCACCATAAATCAACACCTAGGATAATGTGTATCGGGAAGGCAATAATCCTCAGGTGAACAACAACACCGACCAAATGGTGAACGATAGAATGTTTAGTAGCTTTCTGTAATTTGTACAACATCAGGCAAGAGAGACTCATGTCCAAAATGCAGGTGGAAACACTGCCAACTCTCGGACGGTCACCGCTAAAAAGTTCAAGGAGCTGTGACCATCGGAGTTTAATGGAGAACCAAAACCACTTAAGGCAGAGACGTGGATAAAGAAAATCACCAAGATATTTGATGTCTTGGGATGCTCCGAGTAGCAAAAGGTTCCATTTGCCACCTTTATGTTGCGAGGAGAGGCAGATTACTGGTGGGAATCGGTAAAGCGTACTCAACCTGCCGCACTAAAGTTGTCTAGGGAGAAGTTCCAAGAACTATTCAACGACAAGTACTTTCCCGAAAGTATTCATCACGTGAAAGAGGTAGAGTTCATCAAGTTAGAGAAGAACAATATGACCGTGTCGTAGTACGAAGCTAAATTTGCCGAGTTGTCCCGGTTTGCGTCTCACTTGGTTGAAAATGAGGAGAGAATGACGCAGATGTTTCTAAGAGGTTTGAAACCCGAGATACGTCAATATCTAATTTCTCATAAACTGAGTTTGTATTCAGATGTTGTAAATAGGGCTCAGTTATTAGAGCGCGATAACGAGTCAATGAAACCAAGAGAAAGCAGCCAAAATGATAATACTAGTGAGAGCAGTCATCGAAGCAGTGACAACAAGCGTGGATAGAATCAACATGCCAGAAATGCTAACCACTTCGGTGGTAATCAGGGCCAAAATAATAAGAATGGACATTTCAAGAAGAGGAGATTCAACAATGCTAGAAAAACATCAACACCAGCACCCGTTGTTAAGGAAGGAGAACGACCACCTATCATATGCTTCAAATGTGGAGGGGAGGGACACATCAGTCCAAACTGCACGATACCGTCCAAAGTATGTTATAATTGTGGAAGAGAAGGTCACCTAGCCCAATTTTGTCGTTCACCGAAGAGAAGTTCAGCTAGGATGGAGGCACCAAAGGACATCCCAAAAAAGTCAAAACCGGTAGTGCAAGGGAGAGCGTTTGTAGTGACCTCCCAAAAAGTAAGGAACCCAAACGAGGTCATCACGGGTAAGCTTATCATAAACTCTAGCGAAGTATATACATTATTTGATACCGGTTCTACCCATTCTTTTATTTCTCCTACTTGCGCTCAACAATTAAATTTGACTCCGGAGAAATTAGACTTTGACTTATCTGTGGAAACTCTGTTGGGAGAAACTTTCATTACATCCACTGTTTATAAGTCTTGTTTGGTTCAAATTGGTACCCTCACATTACCTTTCGATCTTATTTCATTAAAAATACTTGCATTTGATGTGATTCTAAGTATTGATTGGTTAACTACCCATCATGCAAAAATTGATTGTTTTCATAAGGTTGTTAGCTTTCATATTCCTAACCAACCCATTATGCGAATTCAAGCAACCAAACCATTAAAATCAATCACTGTCATCTCAAGCCATAAAACTATTCGTTTATTAAAAAATGGATGTCAAGCTTTCTTAGCTCATGTCACGGATCTGAACAAAAATACGTCAGTTTTGAATGATATTTCTATTGTTAATAAATTTTCTGATGTATTCTCAAGAAGAACTTCTGCTTTACCCCAGGCGTGAAAATGAATTTTGTATCAACCTTGAACCCGTACAAAACCCATTTCCAAAGCCCCATATCGAATGGCTCTATTGAACTTCGAGAGTTAAAGACCCAACTACAGAGAATTGTTAGACATTGGCTTTATTCTTCCTAAATACGTCTCCTTGGGGTGCTCCTGTTCTATTCGTGAAGAAGAAAGATGGGAGTATGCGACTTTGTATTGATTATCGGGAGGTTAATCATGTCACCATCAAAAATAGGTACCCATTGCCACGTATTGATGACCTGTTTGACCAGTTGCAAGGAGCTAAATTCTTTTCAAAGATTGATCTTCGTTCCGGATATCACCAATTGAAGATTAGAACCGATGACATTCCAAAGACGGCTTTCAGAACTCGGTATAAGCATTATGAATTCCTAGTCATGTCTTTTGGATTGACTAATGCTCATGCTGCCTTCATGGATATGATGACCCGAGTATTCAAGGAATATTTGGATCACTTTGTGGTCGTCTTTATTGATGACATCCTTATTTATTCCAAAAGCCGCGAAGATCATGAGCAACACTTGAGGCTGATACTCCAAAAGCTTCGTGAATACAAGCTTTATGACAAGTTGAAGAAATGTGAGTTCTGGCTTGAGGAAGTAGCATTCCTTGGGCACGTAGTATCAAGTCATGTAATATCTGTTGACCCAAAAAAAATTGAAGCAATTCAAAGGTGGGAGCAACCTAAATCAGTGATCGAAGTACGTAGCTTTCTCGGTTTAGCTCGTTATTATCGGAGATTCATGGAAGGATTTTCTCGAATCACTACTCCATTAACTCAGCTGACTCAGAAAGATATAAAGTTCGGTTGGAGCGAAGAATGTGAGAAGAGTTTTCAAGAACTCAAGAGGAGACTCATTGTAGCACCTTTTCTGACAATACCATCTGGCTCGGAGGGATTCGTCATCTACAGTGATGCTTCGGGCAAAGGGTTGGGATGTGTTCTCATGCAACATGAGAAAGTTATAGCTTATGTCTCAAGACAACTCAAAGAATATGAGAGGAATTATCCTACTCATGATCTAGAGTTGGCAGTTGTTGTCTTCGCACTTATAATTTGGAGGCATTACTTGTATGGGGAGAAAGTGGATATCTTTACGGATCATAAAAGCCTCAAATATTTCTTCACTCAAAAGGAACTCAACATGTGACAACGACGTTGTCTTGAACTATTGAAAGATTATGATCATACCATCCAAAACCATCCTGGAAAAACAAACGTGGTAGCTGACGCATTGAGTAGAAGATCATATGCGGGTACGAGTGCAATATTGTCAATGCAAAGGCCCATTTTGTTTGACTTACAAAGGATGGAGATAAAGTTAAAGAATCCAGGGACCCGTGATGATGGCGAATATATGAGTAGAACCGACTTTAATTGATAAAGTTAAAGCTGCTCAAGCTACAGAATTGGAGCTGATGCGTATGAGGAAGAAAGTGTAAGAAGGTGCTATGCCGGAAGCAAGAATCGATAAAGAAGGAATACTTCGAGTCAACTCCAGACTTTGTGTTCCTAACAACCCTGATTTAAACTATAAAATCATGATGGAGGCGCACAACACACCGTTTGCAATCCATCCCGGGAGTACCAAAATGTATCCTGATCTTCGACATACATTTTGGTGGGGCAATATGAAGAGAGAGATATCACTGTTTATCTCAAGGTGTTTAACATGTCAACGAGTCAAGGCGAGCATCAAGTACTAAAAGGTCCATTGCAACCACTTGAAATTCCAGAATGGAAGTGGGAGCACATTACCATGGATTTCGTTACTGATCTTCTCAAGGTTTCTCAAGGCATAGATACAATTTGGGTCATTGTTGATAGATTGACCAAGTCTGCTCACTTCTTACCTATACGAGAAACTTATACACTTGAACGTCTTGCTCTTATGTACATAAACGAGGTTGTAAGATTGCATGGTATGCCATTATCCATAGTTTCTGATCGAGACCCAAGATTCACTTCAAGATTTTGGGTTAGTTTGCAAAAAGCTATGGGCACGGATTTATGATTTAGCTTGGCATATCATCCTCAGACGGATGGGTAATCGGAGAGGATGATTCAAACTCTTGAAGATCTATTAAGACTCTGTGTCCTTAACTTTAAGGGAAGTTGGGACAAGTTCTTACCATTAGTGGAGTTTTCCTACAAGAAACAGTTATCAAGCTTGGCTCCATTTGAGGCGTTGTATGGAAGAAAGTGTCGTTCTCTAGTATGCTGGGATGAGGTGGGTGAAGCAACGTTGTTGGGACCGGAGTTGGTATGTATGACTACGGAAAAGATTTAAACGATCTGATAACGTATAAAAACCTCACAAGATCGACAAAAGAGTTATGCTGATCTTCATCGAAAGGACGTGTAATTCGATATAGGAGATCATGTGTTGTTACGTGTTGCTCCATGGAAAGGAGTTACGAGATTTGGAAAGAGAGGAAAGCTCAATCCTCGATTCATCGGCCCATTTTTAATCCTCGATAGAGTAGGAACTGTGGCCTATAGACTCGCTTTACCGCCAAGTATGTATCGTGTTCATAATATTTTTCACATTTCCATATTACGTACATATGTGGAAGACCCGAACCACATTATTGAGTTAGAACCGGACGAAATAGCAGAAGATTTGACGTATGAAGAGGTTCCTGTTCAAATCTTGGATAAGAAGGAACATATTCTACGCTCCAAGGTTATACCTCAAGTCAAAGTTTTGTGGAGAAACCACGATGTTGAGGAAATGACTTGGGAGTTAGAATCTGAAATGAAATCAAGGTATCCTTACCTCTTCGACATACCAGGTATGTACCCTAATTTTGAGGGCAAAATTTCATAAGAATGGGAGGTTGTAAGACCCCAACTTTTACAAATAAAGATGAATTTTCTATAAATATCATTTTTGAATATTATGGAGTAAATTTGATATAATGTTATAGTTGTGGGTAATATTTATAAATTTTTCAAAGTACGCAAGTTGTTATATAATATTCGATTGGTCGGGGAATATTCATTTTAACAAGGAATATACATACAACGGCATAATCATTAGTGGACCCCACAATGGAATTATTGTCGGATTGAGAAAATGACAAAAATACTTTATGAAAATAACGGCGGAAGTTTTACCGTTAACTGTTGAAACACCGGTGTTAAAAGTATAATGTCTGGCGTGGTTGTATAGTAGCACACGGTATTGATTATTGATGCTTACGTGAGAAGTCACTCGGTTTTGTTCAATTATTGCTTTCGATAATTCTTTGCGTAGTATCTCACGTTATTTGATTCAATTATTGTCAATATTTTATATATTATTAAATCAATAATTGAGATGAAAAGGTTATTAATATTATTATTTGCAATATTAACGATGTCTAGAAGTTCTGTCAAGTAGAGGTTTGGTCACCTAATTGTGCGCCAATAGGGAGAAATCCTTATTGGAAAGTCCACTCTTTCTTAGGAACGACTTGGTCGATTAATATTGTGAATTATAATAATGGTGATAAAGTTTGTTTTATTAGTATTATTAATGTAATAAAATGAAAAACTTTTATATAAAAAGTAATACTTTTATAAATTTATTCGTTTTATTAGACTATATATAGAATGTATAATATTCTATTATGCATAGTGTTTTGCATAGTAAAATCTTTTTATATAAAATAGAATACTTTTATAAAGTTATTTATTTTATTAGACAATAATTAGAATATATTATATTTTATTATGTATAGTTTATATAGTGCACGTGATAGTGTTTTTTACATAGTAAAATCTTTTTATATAAAAATGAATACTTTTATAAAGTTATTTGTTTTATTAGATTTTAAATAAAATATATAAATATATATATATATATATATATATATATATAAATATATTATATTTTATTGCATAGTACAACATAGTATCCTTTTCTATTTTCCTATAAATAGGATGCTTAGTTAGAATTGAAAACCACACCAGAAGTTCAGAGAATTCTTCTATAATCTTGAGCGTATTTCTTTAGAGTTTTAAGAAGCTTTGAGCGTAGTGCAAGTTTTTTTCAAAAATATCCTCGCCATACCAGTCAAAATACTCTTCTTTTATTATAAGAGATATTATTTGTTGTACTCGTAAGAGGTATTCTTTCTTTCTTATTTGTAAAGAGAACTTCTGTTATTCCATTCTTTATTATTCTGTTGGAATAACCTGTATACGCGGGATACCCTATACTTGGTGAAATTGTTCTGCTATTCCATTCTTTATTATTACGTTGGAATAACTTTTACATGCAAAATAATCTTTATATACATGGTGAAATTCTTCTATTATTCCATTCTTTATTATTCTATTGGAACATCTTGTCTGTACGTTTACGCATGACCTGGTTTCGTTGTTTATTATTCTGCTAGAACATCCTGTCTGTGCGTTTACGCATGACCTGGTTCCGTTGTTTATTATTCTATTGGAATATCCTGTCTGTGCGTTTACGCATGACCTGGTTCCGTTGTTTATTATTTTGTTAGAATATCCTGTCTGTGCGTTTACGCATGACCTGGTTCCGTTATTTATTATTCTATTGGAATAACTTGTCTGTGCGGTCTATCGCATGCCTGGTGATTTCTTTTGTTATTCCATTCTTTATTATACTCAGTTGATTAAAGTTTTAACTTCTATACTCCATAAAATTAGTGGAATATCCTTGATATTTGCGCTTCATCCAGTATCTTTTCATGGAAATATTCTTCTGAGCATTCTTGAATTTTACTCCACAAAGAAGTATCATGTTGAGAATTTGGACGTTAATAGTTCCTGGATAAATTAATTCTTGAACTTGTTTTACTGAATTCTTATATCATTGTCATTATCCTCATGTTTATATTATGTTAAAAGTCATCTGTGGCATGTAGTGCGTAGATGGATATGGTATGATTTTGACCAGGGATTATTCGGTGTAATCATGACCGTAATGTTACAAATGATGTGGAAAAAGTCCTCATTGGCTTGTAGTGCATTGATGGACAGTTGTTGGCATGTTCATGACCATTGATGAATACACGAATATCCTTGGCCCGTAGTGCATGGATAATTTGTGGTCGTGATACTAATGAATATCCTTGGCCGTAGTGCAGGGATGATGTGAATTATTTATTAAGCTGAGTCTCAGCAATAAAAGTAATGAAAAACCTTTTAAATCATAGAAGATAGTAGATTTTATTCTCTACTTGACTCTTCTAATGGATTGTTTGTTCCGCTGCAGTTAAACTTGATGTTTGTTATATTTTATCAGTTTAACATTGTTGAAGTCTAATGATAATTTATTATGCATTATCTTAGTCATAATATTTCTTACTGGGCTAGTTGAGCTCACCCTTTTTGCTTTCATTGTTCTCTTCAGGAAATGAGAACGTAACAGGGACTAGTCAGGGAACGGAGTGACGGTCCAGATGATAGCATTAGTAGTCCTCACTATTCTATGAAATAGTGTGATAATAAATGTAATGAGGACCCCATGGAGTTTGTATACTATCTAGAAGACAATATTTGTATTAAAACTCACAGCTCATGTTGTATAATTAAGTTTTTATTTGTAATGTGTACCATGTATTTGGCGACTCAAGATGGGTGATGTATACCTATTTTGGGGGCGTCACAGTTGGTATCAAAGCTTAGGGATATGATCCCTGGCTAAAATGTGAGACTAGAACTAGGAGGGGAGAGACGGGGAATTACTTCGCTAGTATGACCTACCTAAGTTTATTTGGTATTTAATTAGTCGGTCAGAGTATAGTGATAATATTTTACATGTCAATTAACCCTTGTTTTGTGGCAGTATCTGAAAATGACATCTAAGAATGTTGAGAATATCAATGGAGCACAGGAGACCGTTGAGTCACCATAAATCAACACCCAGGATAATATGCATCGGGAAGGCAATAATCCTTAGGTGAACAACAACACCGACCAAATGGCGAACAACGGAATGTTTAGGATCTTTCTGTAATTCATACAACATCAAGTAAGAGAGACTCATGTCCAAAATGCAGGTGGAAACACTGGCAACTCTCAGACGGTCACCGCTAAAAAGTTCAAGGAGCTGGGACCACCGGAGTTTATTGGAGAACCAAAACCACTTAAGGCGGAGACGTGGATAAAGCATGTCACCAAGATATTTGATGTCTTGGGATGCTCCGAGGAGAAAAAGGTTCCATTTGCCACCTTTATGTTGCGAGGAGAGGCAGATTACTGGTGGGAATCGATAAAACGTACTCAACCTGCCGTACTGAAGATGTCTTGGGAGAAGTTCCAAGAACTATTCAACGACAAGTACTTTTTTGAAAGTATTCGTCACATGAAAGAGGTTGAGTTCATCAAGTTAGAGAAGAACAATATGACCGTGTCGCAGTATGTAGCTAAGTTTGCTCAGTTGTCCCGATTTGCGTCTCACTTGGTTGACAATGAGGAGAGAATGATGTGGATGTTTCTAAGAGGTTTGAAACCCGAGTTACGTCAATATCTAATTTCTCATAAACTGTGTTTGTATTCAAATGTTATAAATAGGGCTCAGTTATTAGAGCGCGATAACGAGTCAACGCATCCAAGAGAAAGCTGCCGGCAAAATGATAATACTAGTGAGAGCAGTCATCGAAGCGGTGACAACAAGCATGGAGGGAATCAACATGCCAGAAATGCTAACCACTTCGGTGGTAATCAGGGCCAAAACAATAAGAATGGACATTTCAAGAAGAGGAGATTCAACAATGATGGAAAGACATCATCACCAGTACCCATCGTTAAGGAAAGAGAACGACCACCTATCATATGCTTCAAATGCGGAGGGGAGGCACATCAGTCCAAACTGCGCGATGTCGTCCAAATTATGTTATAATTGTGGAAGAGAAGGTCACCTAGCCCGATTTTGTCGTTCATCGAAGAGAAGTTCAGCTAGGATGGAGGCACCAAAGGCCATCCCAGAAAAGTCAAAACCGGTAGTGCAAGGGAGAGCATTTGTAGTGACATCCGAAAAAGCAAGGAACCTGAACGAGGTCATCACGGGTAAGCTTATCATAAACTCTAGCAAAGTATATACCTTATTTGATACCGGTTCTACCCATTCTTTTATTTCTCCTACTTGCGCTCAACAATTAAATTTGACTCCGGAGAAATTAGACTTTGACTTATCTGTGGAAACTCCGTTGGGAGAAACCTTCATTACATCCACTGTTTATAAGTCTTGTTTGGTTTAAATCGGTACCCTCACATTACCTGTCGATCTTATTTCATTAAAAATACTTCCATTTGATGTGATTCTAGGGATTGATTGGTTAAATACTCATCACGCAAAAATTGATTATTTTCGTAAGGTTGTTAGCTTTCATATTCCTAACCAACCTATTATGCGAATTCAAGCAACCAAACCATTAAAATCAATCACTGTCATCTCAAGTCATAAAGATATTTGTTTATTAAAAAATGGATATCAAGCTTTCTTAGCTCATGTCACGGATCTAAACAAAAATACGTCAGTTTTGAATGATATTTCTATTGTTAATAAATATCCTAACGTATTCCTTGAAGAACTTCCTGGCCTACCCCCAGAGCGTGAAATTAAATTTTGTATCGACCTTGTACCCGGTACAAAACCCATTTCCAAAGCCCCATATCGAATGGCTCCTATTGAACTTCAGGAGTTAAAGACCCAACTACAGGAATTGTTAGACATTGGCTTTATTCGTCCTAGTACGTCTCCTTGGGGTGCTCCTGTTCTATTCGTGAAGAAGAAAGATGGGAGTATGCGACTTTGTATTGATTATCGGGAGGTTAATCATGTCACCATCAAAAATAGGTACCCATTGCCACTTATTGATGACTTTTTTGACCAGTTGCAAGGAGCCAAATTCTTTTCAAAGATTGATCTTCGTTCCGGATATCACCAATTGAAGATTAGAACCGATGACATTCCAAAGACGGGTTTTAGAACTCGGTACGGGCATTATGAATTCCTAGTCATGTCTTTTGGATTGACTAATGCTCATTCTGCCTTCATGGATATGATAAACCGAGTATTCAAGGAATATTTGGATCACTTTGTGGTCATCTTTATTGATGACATCCTTATTTATTCCAAAAGCCATGAAGATCATGAGCAACACTTGAGGCTGATACTCCAAAAGCTTCTTGAATACAAGCTTTATGCCAAGTAGAAGAAATGCGAGTTCTGGCTTGAGGAAGTAGCATTCCTTGGGCACGTAGTATCAAGTCATGGAATATCTGTTGACCCAAAAAATTGAAGCAATTCAAAGCTGGGAGCAACCTAAATTAGTGACCGAAGTACGTAGCTTTCTCGGTGTAGCTCGTTAATATCGGAGATTCGTGGAAGGATTTTCTCGAATCGCTACTCCATTAACTCAGCTGACTCGAAAAGATATAAAGTTCTGTTAGAGCGAAGAATGTGAGAAGAGTTTTCAAGAACTCAAGAGGAGACTCATTTCAGCACCTGTTCTTACAATACCATCTGGCTCGTAGGGATTCGTCATCTACAGTGATGCTTCGGGCAAAGGGTTGGGATGTGTTCTCATGCAACATGAGAAAGTTATAGCTTATGTCTCAAAACAACTCAAAGAATATGAGAGGAATTATCCAACTCATGATCTAGAGTTGGCAGTTGTTGTCTTGGCACTTAAAATTTGGAGGCATTACTTGTATGTGGAGAAAGTGGATATCTTTACGGATCATAAAAGCCTCAAATATTTCTTCACTCAAAAGGAACTCAACATGCGACAACGACGTTGTCTTGAACTGTTGAAAGATTATGATCATACCATCCAAAACCATCCTGGAAAAGCGAATGTGGTAGCTGACGCATTGAGTAGAAGATCATATGCGGGTACGAGTGCGATATTGTCAATGCAAAGGCCCATTTTGTGTGACTTACAAAGGATGGAGATAGAGTTAAAGACTCCAGGGACCCGTGATGATGGTGAATATACGAGTAGAATTGACTTTAATTGATAAAGTTAAAGCTGCTCAAGCTACAGACCTGGAGCTGATGCCTATGAAGAAGAAAGTGTAAGAAGGTGCTATGCCGGAAGCAAGAATCGATGAAGAAGGAATACTTTGAGTCAACTCCAGACTTTGTGTTCCTAACAACCCGATTTAAAGTATAAAATCATGATGGAGGCGCACAACAGACCATTTGCAATCCATCCTGGGAGTACCAAAATGCATCATGATCTTCGACATACATTTTGGTGGGGCAATATGAAGAGAGAGATATCGCTGTTTATCTCAAGGTGTTTAACATGTCAACAAGTCATCGCGGAGCATCAAGTACCAAAAGGTCCATTGCAACCACTTGAAATTCCAGAATGGAAGTGGGAGCACATTACCATGGATTTCGTTACTGGTCTTCTCAAGGTTTCTCAAGGCATAGATGCACTTTGGGTCATTGTTGATAGATTGACCAAGTCTGCTCACTTCTTACCTATACGAGAAACTTATACATTTGAACGTCTTGCTCGTATGTACATAAACGAGGTTGTAAGATTTCATGGTATGCCAGTATCCATAGTTTCTGATCGAGACCCAAGATTCACTTCAAGATTTTGGGTTAGTTTGCAAAAAGCTATGGGCACGGATTTATGATTTAGCTCGGCATATCATCCTCAGACGGATAGGCAGTTGGAGAGGACGATTCAAACTCTTGAAGATCTATTAAGACTTTGTGTCATTGAATTCAAGGGAAGTTGGGACAAGTTCTTACCATTGGTGGAGTTTTCCTACAACAACAGTTATCAAGCAAGTATTGGCATGGCTCCATTTGAGGCATTGTATGGAAGAAAGTGTCGTTCTCCAGTATGCTGGGATAAGGTGGGTGAAGCAACGTTGTTGGGACCGGAGTTGGTATGTATGACTACAAAAAAGATTCAAACGATTCGATAACGTATAAAAACCTCACAAGATCGACAAAAGAGTTATGCTGATCTTCATCGAAAGGACGTGGAATTCAATATAAGAGATCATGTGTTGTTACGTGTTGCTCCATGGAAATGAGTTACGAGATTTGGAAAGAGAGGAAAGCTCAATCCTCGATTCATCGGCCCATTTTTAATCCTCGATCGAGTAGGAACTGTGGCCTATAGACTCGTTTTACCGCCAAGTATGTCTCGTGTTCATAACGTTTTTCACATATCCATATTACGTAAATATGTGGAAGACCCGAACCACATTATTGAGTTAGAACCGGATGAAATAGCGGAAGATTTGACGTATGAAGAGGTTCATGTTCAAATCTTGGATAAGAAGGAACATATTCTACGCTCCAAGGTTATACCTCAAGTCAAAGTTTTGTGGAGAAACCACGATGTTGAGGAAATGACTTTGGAGTTAGAATATGAAATGAAATCAAGGTATCCTTTCCTCTTCGACATACCAGGTATGTACCCAAATTTCGAGGGCAAAATTTCATAAGAAGGGGAGGTTGTAAGACCCCAACTTTTATAAATAAAGATGAATTTTCTATAAATATCATTTTTGAATATTATGGAGTAAATTTGATATAATGTTATAGTTGTGGGTAATATTTATAAATTTTGCAAAATCATGCAAGTTGTTATATAATATTCGATTGGTTCAGGGAATATTCGTTTTAACAGGGAATATTAAATATGACAACATAATTATTGGTGGACCCCACAATGGAATTATTGTTGGATTGGGAAAAACGACAAAAATACTTTATGAAAATAACGGCGGAAGTTTTACTGTTAATCTGTTGAAACACCCCGGTGTTAAAAAGTACAATGAATATGTCTGGCGTGGTTGCATAGTAGCACACGGTATTGATTATTGATGCTTACGTGAGAAGTCACTCGGTTTTGTTCAATTATTGCTACAAAGATAATTCTTTGCGATAGTATCTCACGTTATTTGATTCAATTATTATCAATATTTTATATATTATTAAATCAATAATTGAGACGACAAGGTTATTAATATTATTATTTGCAATATTAACGATGTCTAGAAGTTCTGTCAATGAGAGGTTTGGTCACCTAATTACGCGCCAATAGGGAGAAATCCTTATTGGAAAGCCCCCTCTTTCCTGGGAACGACTTGATCGATTAATATTGTGAATTATAATAATGGTGATAAAGTTTGTTTTATTAGTATTATTAATGTAATAAAACAGAAAAACTTTTATATAAAATGAATACTTTTATAAAGTTATTCGTTTTATTAGACTATAAATAGAATATATAAAATTCTATTATGCATAGTATTTTGCATAGTAAAATCTTTTTATATAAAACATAATACTTTTATAAAGTTATTTGTTTTATTAGACAATAATTAGAATATATTATATTTTATTATGCATAGTGTTATATAGTGCCTGCGTAGTATTTTGCATAGTAAAATCTTTTTATATAACACGAAATACTTTTGTAAAGTTATTTGTTTTATTAGATTTTAAATAAAATATATAAATATATAAATATATATATATATATATATATTTAGAATATATTATATTTTATTACATAGTGCAGCATAGTATCCTTTCTATTTTTCTATAAATAGGATGTTTAGTTAGAATTGAAAACCACACCAGAAGTTCAAAGAATTCTTCTATAATCTTGAGCGTATTTCTTTAGAGTTTTAAGAAGCTTTGAGCGTAGTGCAAGTTTTCTTCAAAAATATCCTCGCCCTACCAGTCAGAATACTCTTCTTACGGTAAGGGATATTATTTGTTGTACTCGTAAGGGGTATTCTTTCTTTCTTATTTGTGAAGAGAACTTCTGTTATTCTATTCTTTATTATTCTGTTGGAATAACCTGTATACGCGGGATACCCTATACTTGGTGAAATTCTTCTGCTATTCCATTCTTTATTATTACGTTGGAATAACTTTGTCATGCAAAAATCTTTGCATACATGGTGAAATTCTTCATTATTCCATTCTTTATTATTCTGTTGGAACATCACATGCGTGCGTTTACGCACATGACCGGTTTAATTGTTTATTATTACATTGGAACATCACATCCATGCGTTTATTGACACGATTTTTATTATTCTGTTGGAATATCATGTCCGCGTGCGCGTACGCACGACTGATTCCTTTATTTATTATTCTCATTGGAATATCTTATGCAATGCGTTTATGTATGACCTGGTTCCATTATTTATTATTCTGTTGGAATAACATGTCTATGTGGTCTATCGCATGCCTGGTGATTTCTTTTGTTATTCCATTCTTTATTATACTCAGTTGGTTAAAGTTTTGACTTCTATACTCCATGAAATTAGTGGAATATCCTTGATATTTGCGCTTCATCCAGTATCTTTTCATGAAAATATTCTTCTGAGCATTCTTGAATTTTACTCCACATAGAAGTATCATGTTAACAATTTGGACGTTAATAGTTCCTGGATAAATTAATTCTTGAACTTATTTTATTGAATTCTTATATCATTGTCATCATCATCATGTTTATATTATGTTGAAAGTCATATGTGGCATGTAGTGCATAGATGGACTTGGTATGTTTATGACCAGGGATTATTTGGTGTAATCATGACCGTAATGTTACAAATGATGTGGAAAAAATCCTCATTGGCCCGTAGTGCATTGATGGACAGTTGTTGGCATGATCATGACCATTGATGAATACACGAATATCCTTGGCCCGTAGTGCATGGATAATTTTTGGTCGTGATACTAATGAATATCCTTGGTCGTAGTGCAGGGATGATATGAATTATTTATTAAGCTGAGTCTCAGCGATAAAAGTAATGAAAAAACCTTTTAAATCATAGAAGATAGTAAATTTTATTCTCTACTTGACTCTTCTAATGGATTGCTTGTTCCGCTGCAGTTAAACTTGACGTTTGTTATATTTTATCAGTTTAACACTGTTGAAGGCTAATGATAATTTATTCTGCATTATCTTAGTCATAATATTTCTTACTGGGCTAGTTGAGCTTACCCCTTTTTCTTTCATTGTTCTCTTCAGGAAATGAGAACGTAGTAAGGACTAGTCGGGGAACGGAGTGACGGTCCAGATGATAGCATTAGTAGTCCTCATTATTCTATGAAATAGTGTGATAATAAATATAATGAGGACCCCATGGAGTTTGTATACTGTCTAGAAGACAATATTTGTATTAAAACTCACAGCTCATGTTGTATAATTAAGTTTTTATTTGTATTGTGTACCATGTATTTGGCGACTTAAGATGGGTGATGTATACCTATTTTGGGGGCGTCACAACCCGTGCTAACTTTTTTCGGGTTACTCGCTTTTTGAGAAGTCACGTAAAACGCTCTTCCTGAAACCACCGACTTTGTTTTGTCCGTATCCGCCTTTGGTGCCACCGTCCCAGCTGGACTTGACTTTGGTACACGAAAAAATCGGGGTAGGTGACCTTCTTTTCAACAATTGTAACATGCTTTGGACTGCATCACGTAGTTTGGACTAATAAGTCCCTCCCCTCCGCATTTGAAGCATACGACCGGCGGTCGTTCTCCTTCCTTAACAGGTGCTGGTGCAGTTGTCTTTCCATCATTATTGAACCTTCTCTTCTTGAAATTACCACTTCTATTATCTTGGCCATGATTAGCACCGAAGTGGTTACCATTCTTGGCATGATAATTTCCCCCACGATGGTTATCATTGTTCCGATGGCCGTTGCCACCGGTATGATTATTATCGTGTTGTTGGTCGTTGCCTTTTGGTTGTGCTGACTCATTATCGCGCTCTAATAACTGAGCCCTATTCACAACATCTGAATATAAACAAAGTTTGTGAGAAATGAGGTATTGACGTATATCGGGTTTCAAACCTCTTAGAAACATTCGCGTCATTCGTTCCTCATTATCGACCAAATGGGATGCGAATCGGGACAACTCAACAAACTTAGCTTCGTAATTCGACACGTTCATATTGTTTTGCTCCATTGCACATCTCAAAATTTTTAGATGTCATTATCAAATACTATCACAAAATAAGGGTTAATTAAACAAATTAACATATCACATATTATCCCTATATTCTGACCGACCAATTAAATACCAATTAAACTTAGGTAGGTCATACTAGCGAAGGAATACCCCGTCTCTCCCCTCCTAGTTCTTGTCTCACATCTTAGCCATGGATCATATCCCTAAGCTTTGATACCAACTGTGATGCCCCCAAAACAGGTATACATCACTCATCTTGAGTCGCCAGATACATGGTACATAAATTCAAATACAACTTAATTATACAATTATGTGTAAAATACGACAAAAACATAGGTGAGAGTTTAAACAAGAATATTGTCATCTAGACAATATCCACACTCAATGGTGTCCTCATTACAATTATTATCACATTATTCCGTAGAATAGTGAGGACTACTAAAGCCATTTATCCCGGACCATCACTCCATTCCCCGACTCGTCCCAAATATATTCTCATTTCACGAAGAGAACAATGAAAGAAAGGGTGAGCTCAACTAGCCCAGTAAGAAATATTATGACTAAGATAATGCAGAATAAATTATCCTTAGCCTTCAACAGTATAACAACTGATAGAATACAATACACAACAAGTTTTAGATCAACAACTGCAGCGGAATAAGCAGTCCATTATAAGAGTCAAGTAGAGCATAAAATCTAATATCTTATGTGATTTAAAAAGTTTTTCATCAACTTTATCGCTGAGACTCAGCTTAATAAATAAAATCAAATCATCCCTGCACCATGACCAAGGATATTCATGTAATCATCAATGGTCATGATTATACCGAATAATCCCTGGTCATAATCATACCAACAACTGTCCATCAATGAACTACTGGCCAATGAGGACTTTTACCACATCATTCGTTACATTACAGTCATGATTATACCAAATAATCCCTGGTCATAATCATACCAAGTCAATCTATGCACGTAAGCCAAAGATGACTTTCATCACAATATAAATATGAGGATGATGATAATGACATAATAATTCAATAAAACAAGTTCAAGGATAAATTTTAAAGACTTATAATTTAATTTATCCAGAAATCAATAACGTCCAAATTGTCAACATGATACTGCTTTGTAGAGTAAAATTCAAGAATAATATTCATGTACCAAAAATAATTTGGATGAAAAAGAAATATATTTTTCTAAATAAATAGTACCCGTAAATAGTACCAAGTGAATAAAGATTTGAAATAGTACCTCGGGAATAGTACCCCGACATGAAAAGTACCCCAAATACCCGAGTGAATAATATTCAGGTGAATAATAATTTGGGTGAATAGTAACCCGTGAATTATAACTCGTGAATAGTACTCCGACACAAAAAGTGCCTCGAATACCCGAGTGAATAATACTAGAGTGAATAATAACCCGTGAATAGTAACTCGTAAATAAAATACCAAATAAAATGATATTTCATGACGAGTACAAAAGAAATGATATCTCATACGAGTATAATAGAATATACGAAACTGCAAATGGATTTTCACCCGCCATACGGTAATCCACGTAGACATATCATTTCCACAATTTAATAAAGAATGAATACGAAAGGTCATTCACCATCTATATGCAGTAGTCCACGTGAGACAAAGTTATTCCAATGTAATAATAAAGAATGGAATAATAGAAGAATTCACCATGCATGCGATAGAGATCGCAGATGATACGTGTTATTCCAATGTAATAATAAAGAATAGAACAAGGTCACGCGAATCCTCACGAGATAGGATATTCCAAATGTAATAATAAAGAATGGAACCAGGTCATGTGTAATCCGCATGCACATGATATTTCAAATGTAATAATAAAGAATGGAATAACAACAGATTTACTGGGCGCGATGATCAAGCGCATACGAAGTTATTCCAATGTAATAATAAAGAATGGAATAACAGAAAAATTTCATCATGTATGCGGTACTTCGTATAGATAGGTTATTCCAACATAATAATATAGAATGGAATAACTACCCTTACGAGTATTGAAAGAAAATAACTCTCTTTATAAATACGAAAGAATAATACCCATTACCATAATAATAATATCCCTTACACAATAATGATAGCCCTTACCTTAGAAGAAGACTGGATACTGGAATATGGAATAGTGAGGTAGCAGACTTCTCTTCTTCTTTTTCTCTATAGTTTCTCTCTCTATAATTTCTCTATAATAATTGCTCTTGTGAGACTTAGTGAAATGGTGAAAAATAATGAAGGAATGAGCTTCTATTTATAGGAAAATATAGTTTCCATAATTGAACATTTTGGGGCTCAGAATATTACAGTATAATACCTTCCCCTTTTCTTTTATTTTTAATTTAGTCCTGCAAGTATTATCAAACTTGCACCACCTTCCCTAATAGTAAATAATGTGAATCAATAGTTCAATCATGTGAATCAATAGTTATAATCATGTGAAAATACGAATTACAGTAGAGTACCTCCATCTATACCTCCATTTTTAACTTAGTCGTGCAAGTATTATCAATCTTGCACCAACTTCCCTAATAGTACAAGAATGTGAATCAATAGTACACACATATGAACAAATAGTTATAATCATGTGAATTAATAGCAATTAATTGCTCATTTATCCGGGTAATTACCCGATTGGTCAATATAACCTCCAGACATCAATTATTATCGAAATAAATGTTGATTTCCACTAACACTAATAATTCCCACACAATGGAACTATCAATTTCATCTTTAATCAATAGGAACTTATTCATTATTAATATTATAACTCAAAATATTTAACAACCAGGTCGTTCTCAGGAAAGAGGGGGCTTTCCGATAAGGATTTCTTCTTATTGGCGCGCAATTAGGTGACCAAACCTCTCCTTGACAGAACTTCTAGACATTGTCAATATTACAAATAATAATATGAATAACTTTGTCGTCTCAATTAATGATTTAATAATATAACATATTATGCAGATGACACTGTGATAATAATTGAATCAATAATATGAGAGATATAATGCATCAATTAATGTAGCAATAATTAAGTATAACTGAGTGACTTCTTACGTAAGCATCAATAATCAATACCGTATTGCTACTATGTAACCACAATGCCAGACATCGTATTTTTTTACTACCGGGTAGTTCAACAGCTTTTAACGATAACACTTTCGCCAAGTTAAAAAAGATAATTATGTCATTTTCTAAATACGACATTACTTCCGCTTGGAGTCCACTTAATGATTGTGCTGGCCGCATTTAATATTCCCCGACAAAAAGAATATTCCCCGACCAAACGAATATTTTATAACAACTTGCATACTTTGCAAAATTTTCAAATATCACCCTTAAATTTAACCTTTATCAATTTAACCATTTACGAAATAAAATAATAATTATAAGAAAATTGAATACTTTCATTTCATAAAATTTGGGGTCTTACAATCACACAGTTTGATGATTAGGAGATTTTAATGCCTAAACACGTAGTATAAAAAACATACTACAACTTAGATGCATCAACATCAACAAAGCAACAACACACGGATAGATCTAGACGCTTGAAAATCTTATCAGGCCTTTCTGGGCAGTTTCTGGGTTACCCAGAAATGCCCATTCATGGCCGGTCAACGGCTTTTGACCACGATTATCTTGCAATATAGACTCGATATAAGCCTTATTCTAGATCCAGATCAAAGAGCACATATCAGACTACCAGATCAAAGCTTTAAACAACAAAAATACATAACAGAGAAAGATTGGTGGCCACTGATATTCGTTGTCAGACCCCAGTTTAAACTTTTTCCAGATTTTCTAAAACTTCGAATCCGAGCATCTAGATGTTATGGATCTAACATCTAGCAACCCAGATCATCATTATACACTACTAACAACATACTTTAATACTTAATCATAACATTTAACATACCAAGCATGATCAGATTCTAGGTTAGGGTTTTATACCTCTTGGGGTAAATTTTGATTATTGGCTTTCTGATTTGTTATGGATGTTAGTGGGGCTCGGTTTTGTGACTGAAATGTCTTAGAATTTCGTAGGTTTTGAGAGAGAGAGAGAGAGTTGGTTGAGTGTAAGTGTAAGTGTACAAATAAAGCAATAATGCACATCTTCTCTCTTTTTAATCTATATATATAGCATAGTGTATTGTAATGGCTGATATATTGGCTAAGTTGCTGATCATTTAGTTAATTGGGAAGTCAAGGTTAGCTCACCAACTCCGATTATTGCTAGATATACAAGTTATCTCAAATAACGCAAGAGGGGTATTTTGGTCAATTGGCTTAGGATTTTAATGGCACAAATGTAATCCTTGCAAACCCTTAGGGTTTGACCCTTAGAGTTTAACCCTTAGGTTTTAACCCTAAGGTTTAGCACAAAATGAATTTCTAGGTTTTCATTTAGGGTTTAAAATAAAAATAAAAATAAAAATATTTTCTAAAAATAGAAAATTAGGTTTTGTTAATTAGATTAGATTTCTAATTACATTATAGAGGAACATTAGGGTTTAAAATTATTAACCTTGCTAATTTAGCAATAGGGTTAATAATTTGGATAATTAGGGTTACTAAATTATAATTAGGGTTTCCAATTACTAAATTAGGATTTTATATATTAGGGTTTTAAGTTACTAATTAGGTTTTCCATAATTAGCAATAAAATCTACTATACATGATATTAATCATATTAACACAATTTCTGACTGATCACAAACTCCAGTTTAGGTTTCAAATTAGGGTTTTTAATTTCAAAAATTAGGATATTTTAATTATGGTTTTCTAAAGATTGATTAGGGTTTCTAGATTATAATTATAGTTTACCTAATTAATCATTTAATACACAACATAAATCATATAACACACTTATATAACAATCTTGAATTTCCCATTTGAATTTAAAAATAGGGTTAAACAAATTAATGCTGTGGTTTTGACATTATACACCATAATTGATCAACCATTATCAATACGCATATACTGTATATATATTTATAGCACTAAAAAATCAAAATATAATTAATATTATATTATTATTCTCATTCCTTGATAAAAATTCAAAATTAGTGTCCGGATTCCATATCCGATTTATCTACCATACTTAACATTATTAATTAAGTTAAAATAATTAACTTAATTAGTCTAGCATAAATTCATATAATAAAATAGATTAATTATTGTAATAATTCTAATAATCTTTTTATATATTATTTAAATAATATATAATAATATTTTCATGGAAAATAATTAATAAAAACATTTCTACTATAAAATTAATTATTATAAGAATATAATTTATTATAATCCATAATTCTAAAAGAAAATGATTTAAAGTTATTCATGTAATAAATATATTTTTATTTATCACATAAATACATACTCTTTATCTTGTACAAATCCTCATCTTTAAAATAATAATAATAAAAATATTTATACGCAAAATTTCTGATTTAATTATATAAAAAATATCGGGTTGTTACATTCACCCTCCCTTATAAAGATTCCGTCCTCGGAATCACCGTTTTAAAACCTATACATACAAGGGTACATAGCATACACAATCATTGCAAGTAGATCTCGATCAACTTTGATCGAACTGATCTTTAACTATTCACATAAAGCTTATCTATCTGATTAAACAGAAATTTGATTTCTAAAAGAACTCAAATTTCTCCTTCAAAATTTCTTTATAAAATAATTTACTATATATAGGGAAATCATGTAAAAGAAAATAAAAGTTATAAGAATAATACCTGGAGTTCCATTGCCAGCTGCCATCGTATCCTGGACAGTCATGTTTTAGACCTTTGCTGTTGATTTTGTTGGCTTGTTTAACGAAGTCGATCCTGTGATTGCTAAAGTCCCGCTGCCCTTGCCAGTATTCACACTTCCTGCCTCCGTCCTCCTCTTCGGACAATCCTTCACCTTGTGCTCAGTCGATCTGCACAGAAAACATCCACTGTTCATTCTTGGATTGGGACAATTGGGAGAGATATGGCCCTCCTACCCGCACTTATAGCATACAAATTTTCCCTTCAGACATTCCCCATAGTGGTTCTTTCCACAAGTCTTACACGGCACCACCTGCTTCTTCACACCTTCTTATTTTACATAGACATTTCCAAAATAACTCCCCTTCCTTTTGCTACTACCACTTCTACTTCCAGTATTAATCTCTACCTTCCCAGCTCCTTCGACCTTACCTTTGTTCTTTCTTTCCTTGTTGTAGAGGCTCGTGGCCTCACTCCCCTCCTCAGCTATGATCTCGTTTTCCATGAGTGCTGCAAACGTAGAGATATGCAACACCGCCACCTTATTGTAGAGCTAGGGTTTTAATCCCAGCTCAAACGATCTAGCTTTCCTAGCCTCTGTATCAACTTGATGTGGAGCAAACCTAGCCAACTCATTGAATTTTGCGGTGTATTCTGACACCATCATATTCTCCTGCTTCAACTCTAAAAATTTAACCTCCATCCTAGCTTGCATACTAGATGAAAAATATTTTTCGAAAAATAGTGTTTTAAACCTATCCCAATTAGCTATTCCTTCTCCTGCCCTCGCCTAATTTGCTTCCCACCAAAAGTTCGCCTCTCCTTTCATCATGTAGGTGGAAAAAGCGGTCTTTTGCCCCTCAGCTTTCCTAGCTGTAAGACCCTGAATTTTATGAAATAAAAGTATTCAATTTTTCTATTTAGTAAATAGTTAAATTGAAAAAACTTTAAAGTTATGGGTGAAATTATTTGTTTCAAAATAAGCAAGTGGTTATAAAATTTTCATTGTTGTCGGGGAATATTCATTTGGTCGTGGAATATTCTTGTTTTCGGGGAATATTCAGATGCGGTATGCAGCGCTAAATTTCATCAGGGCCTCATATAATGTAATAACCGTTGGATGAAGAAAATCAAAATTTTAGTTTTTATAAATAACGGCAGTAGTCGCTACATGCTAACATTGTTGGAATACCCGGTGGGTAAAGTAAAGCAATACGCGTTGTTACACAGTAGCACACGGTATTGCACAGTATTTGTGAATAATTGATTCTTACGTAAGAAGGCACTACTCAATAATTATTATAGTAATTATTGTTCAATATTTTATTTTATTGATTCAATAATTGCTACGTTGATATTTTATATTATTGTTGTTCAATAATTATCACTGCACAATATCTCCATTATCAGATCAATAATTCATATTATTTGAATAATATTGTTAGATAGCATTATTGGCAATGTCTAGGGAAGTTCTGTCTAGAAAAGGGGTTTGGTCACCTAATTGCGCGCCAATAAGGAGAAATCCTTATCGGAAAACCCCCTCTTTCTTGTGAACGACTTGGTTGTTATAATTGTGATTTTATAATATTATTTGTGAATAGTTAATTATTGATTTATATGATAAGGAAATATATATATTTTTATATGGATATAAATGAAGGAATTAATGCTGAGGTATTTTATTAGTAATTTGTTGAAAAGAAGAACAAAATATGGGATTTTCAAAAAAATAGTTTATTACTTGATTTTGTAAAATCCATAACTCTTTGTGTATAATGAGTTAGGAGATGAGCCATATATCAAAAGAAAGCCCTGGATGTAAGCTAAACGTAGAAATTTAAATCACCCAAAAATTCTTTGTGGATATTTTGTGGTGACTGTTTGAATGAAACTGGTACGAGGTACTTATAGTCCGAAAATCAAATCAGTGTTCTTAAAACTCTATTGCGTGAATTATAATTTTGATACGACTGTTGAATAGTTCTGATTTTTTGATATGTTATACATATATAAGTTGAGTATATGTCCATAAATTGTGAACCGTTAAAAATGAATGTATGATTTGTTATGAATTTTAAGTGGTGTTGAAAATCGTCCGTATGTGAATTTCGGACATTTTCTGCTTGGAATTTGGAATAATTTAAAGCTACAAAGTTGCAGAAAATTTGATTTCGTATGAAATGTACGTAAAATTTGTATTTTTCTAAAAAAGGGGCTATTTATTATGAATTATTGAAGTTTCGGAAATTAAAATGTTTTTATTAAAAATATGGGTTGGCCCCACTTTTGGTTGTTGGGGAAGATGGTTGATTTCTTGTGGGCCCCACTTGTGGTGGCTGAGTTTTGTTCAAAGCATGCATGCGTAGAAAAATTATAATATTATTTTATTATTTTAGTCTGCTTTGGCGTTCTAGTATTTTTCTATAAATAGGCACTTTAGTTAGAATTGAAAATCACACCAGAAACATAAATTTTGATCTATATATTATCGAGCGTATTTCTGTGAGTATTTAGATACTTTGAGAGTTGCTATTCAGTGCAAGTTTCCTTCGGCTTTACATCCGATATTCCAGTCAGAAATACTGCTCTTTTGAGGTAAGGTATTGTAAGGGTTATTATGTTTTTCAGTTTCGTAATTTTTCCGATCCTCAAAAATTCTGGAAAATTTTGAAATTATAATTTGATGAGTTTTCTAGATTGTGTCCAAACATGGAAATTTTTGGATGTATAGATTAGGAGTTATGAATTTTATGGGAAAATACTATTTTAAAAGTAAACCCTTATAACTCTTTGTGGTTAACTCCAAAATTAGTGAAATTTTTATTTGGAGTACATGTATATAACAACAGTATACTCTGTAAATTTCGGAAATTTTGGGCAAAAGTACAGTTTATGATAACTGTCTAAATATTCGGCAGTTTTGGCTATATGAAAAATAGTAAATGAATTTTAAACTTTCTGAGAAAAATATATGTTCAATATGGGACTATATTCTGCTAAATCCCAGAAAAGAAAATTTTCTGGGACCGATTTAGTATTTTCATGAAAATAGACTAGTTATAAGTAAATGAATTAAATATGTTATGTGAAGTAAGAAAATTGGAAAATAGGATTTTATAGCTTGAGAATCCTATATAAGGTATATGCAGATTTTTTATGAGTGTTTTTGTTATTGGTGATGAAATCTTATGACTTTGGCATTTTAGGATGATTAAATGCATTAATTAGTAAAAGTGTAAATAATTAAAATAAATTATTTATAAGTTTAAGAAATGATTAAAATATTGTGGTAATATTAATAATATTAGTAAATGAATTTAATGTTACTATATAATGAATAATATTAAATGGAGTTTATAATAAAATGAATAATGTTATTATCTTCGTTAAATATTCGTTGAAATATTATTTTATGTTCAAATCATTTTGGATATAATATTATTCTTGAATTTTACTCCACAAAGTAGTATCATGTTGACAATTTGGATATTCTTGAACTCTGGATAAATTGAATTATAAATGTTTAATATTTATCCTTTATCTTATATGAAAGATTCTTTATATCATTGTCATCATTCTCATGCTTATATTGTGTTGAAAGTCATCTATGGCCAGTAGGGCATAGATGGACTTGGTATGATTATGACTAGGGATTATTCGGTATAATCATGACCGTAATGTTACAAATGATGTGGTAAAAGTCATCTTTGGCCCGTAGTGCATAGATGGACTTGGTATGATTATGACCAGAGATTATTCGGTATAATCATGACCATAATTGAAAACACGGATATCCTTGGCCCGTAGTGCAGGGATAATTCATGGTCGTGATACAATTAAGCTGAGTCTCAGCATTATTGGTTTTACAGTTACATATCTTTGGCCTGTAGTGCAAAGATGGACTATTGATTGTTGGTTTTATAGTTGAATATCTTTGGCCTATAGTACAAAGTTGGAGTGTTGATATTTGGTTTTACAGTTGTATATCTTTGGCCTGTAGTGCAAAGATGAACTGTTGATTATTAGTTTTACAGTTGTATATATTTGGCCTATAGTGCAAAGATGGACTGTTGTTTATTAGTTTTACAGTTGTATATCTTTGGCCTGTAGTGCTAAGATGGACTGTTGGTTATTGGTTTTTCAGTTATATATCTTTGGTCTGTAGAGAAAAGTTGGACTATTGATTTACTTGATTATAAATATGAACTGTGATTTAATTATAATTTATGGTGGTTCAGGTGAAGACAGGTGATGAGAGTTCTCTTTGTCTGGTGTATGGCAAAGAACTATTGATGAGTATTACAAGAATGAAATATTAACGTTGGACTTTTAATCTAGAGGAGATAGTAGACATTATGTTCTACTTGACTCTTCTAATGGATTGCTCGTTCCGCTGCAAATATGGTTGAAAAGTTTTATCATCTAAATCTCTGATTTACTACTGACGAAGGCTATGGATAATTTAATTATCTTTAGTCATGATATTCTTTACTGGGCTAGTAGTGCTCTCCCTTTTGCTTCACAATTCCTTTCAGGTAATAAGAGTGTAGCTGGGTCGAGCGGGGATAACAGGGGAATAGAACGGTGGTCTCTAGCTGTGAAGGTTCTCCTTAAACAGTATAGAAAAGTGTGTTGTATTATATACATCATTTAGTAGTTATATTTGGTTAATCAAATAGGGTGAGGCTAACCCAACTTTGGAATGGTGTTTTGCCACTATCATACAAGATGTTTAATGGCATACAACCTCGTGTCACCATACGACAGGGTTGTGTACATCCACTTGCTGAGTATATCTACAAGCACTACCTATATAATCTTGGAGTTTGGTTGAAATATAATTTTTAATTGCAGACAGTGGAGATAATTATATGTCAAGAGAAGACTCACCATTAGAAAAAATATGATAGTAATCTTCTCATTTTTCTTTGGAGTCTATTGGGTCAACCAAGGATAATTCTGTGGACATATGATATCTATCATAACCTAGACACATGGCCTCCCATGTACGAAGGTTTCCTTGAGCACTTCCCAAAGATTCTAATTTCTAAAACAATTTTTGACTGTACCTTTATGTAAGGTGCCATTGTGACGTGCTATCCAAGGTTGGGATGAGAGTCACAGTTGGTATATATTTGTATCAAAACTCATAACATATGTGTTGTTTTATTTTGCACGGCAATTATAGTAATAAAGTTGTAGTTATTTTCTGTACCATGTATTTGGCGACTCTGGATAGGTTGGATGGATTGAACCTATTTTGGGGGCATCACAGTTGGTATCAGAGCTTAGCGATATGGTCTCTGGCGGAGATCAGGGAATAGAACTAGGAAGGAGAGATGAGTAAATCCTTCACTAGTGTGACTTACCTAAGCTAAATTTTCTTACTTAAGTTGACAAATTGGGATATGTCAATTAACCTTTGTTTTGAAGCTATATTCTAGAATGATATCTGAAATACAGGAGATGAGCAATGGAGAAATCATGATGACCAGGGAGATAGAATCTGAAATGAAAGCAAGGTATTCTCAACTCTTCGAAATACTAGGTACAAAAATTTCGGGGACGAAATTTCATAAGGAGGGGAGATTGTAAGACCCCAAATTTTATAAAATAAAAGTATTCAATTTTTATATTTAGTAAATAGTTAAATTGATCAAAGTTTAAAGTTATGGGTTAAATTATTATTTTCAAAATAAGCAAATGGTTATAAAATATATATTGTTTTCAGGGAATATTCGTTTGGTCGTGGAATATTCTTATTTTGAGAATATTAAATATAACGTACAGACCACTTGTGGGCCCCATAACGAATAATAACCGGCTCCATCGGATGAAGAAAAGGACAAATTTGAGTTTTTATAAATAATTGTAGTAAATTCTAGTACTGCTAACATTGTTGGAATACTCGGTGGGTAAAGTAAAGTAATGGCGTCGTCAGCATTAAACGGCACACCAGGTATTTGCACAATATTTTTGAATTATTGATTCTTACGTAAGAATACACTACTCAATAATTGTTACAAATAATTACTTATTCAATATTTTATTTTATTAATTTAATAATTGCTACATTGATATTTTATATTATTGTTGTTCAATAATTTTCACTGCACAGTATCTCCATTATCAGATCAATAATTCATATTATTTGAATAATATTGTTAGATAGCATTATTGGCATTGTCTAAAGAAGTTACATGCAGAAAGGGGTTTGGTCACCTAATTGCGCGCGCCAATAAGGAGAAATCCTTATCGGAAAGCCCCTCTTTCCTGAGGAGCGACACAGTTGTATATAATTGTGATTCTGTAATATTATTTGTGAATAATTAATTATTGATTTATATGATAAGGAAATATATATATATATATATATATATATATTTATATATAAATGAAGGAATTAATTCTGAGGTATTTTATTAGTAATTTGTCGAAAAGAATAACAAAATATGGGATTTTCAGACAAATTAGTTTATTACTTGATTTTGAGTTAGGAGATGAGACACATATCAAAAGCAAGCCCTGGATGTAATCTAAACGTAGAAATTTGAATCACCCAAAAATTCTTTGTGAATTTTTCGTGGTGACTGTTTGAGTGAAACTGGTTCGAGGGACTTATAGCCCAAAAATCAAAACAGTGTTCTTAAAGCTCTATTGTGTGAGTTAACATTTTGATCTGACCGTTGGATCGTTGTGATTTTTGGATATGTTATACATATATAAGTTGAGTATATGTCCATAAATTTTGAACTGTTAAAAATGATCATATGATTTGTTATGAATTTTAAGAGGTGTTAAAAATCGTCTGAATGTGGATTGCGGACATTTTCTGCTTGGAATTTGGAAAAACATAAAGCTACAAATTTGTAGAGAATTTGATTTCGTATGAAATTGACATATAATTTGTATTTTTCTGATAAAAGGGCTATTTATTATGAATTATTGATGTTTCAGAAATTAAAATGATTTTATTAAAAATATGGGTGGGCCCCACTTTTAGTTGTTGGGGAAGATGGCTGATTTCTGGTGGACCCCACTTGTGGTGGCTAAGTTTTGTTCAAAGCATGCATGCGTAGAAAAATTATAATATTATTTTATTATTTTAGTCTGCTTTCGCGTTCTAGCATTTTCCTATAAATAAACACTTAAGTTAGAATTGAAAATCACACCAGAAACATAAGTTTTTTCTCTCTATATTATCGAGCATATTTTTGTGAGTATTTAGATACTTTGAGAGTTGCTATTCAGTGCAAGTGTCCTTCGGCTTTACATCTGATATTCCAGTCAGAAATACTGCTCTTTTGAGGTAAGGGATTGTAAGGGTTATTATGTTTTTCAGTTTCATAATTTTTCCGACCGTCAAAAATTCTGGAAAATTTTGAAATGATAATTTGATGAGCTTTCTAGATTGTGTCCAAAAATGGCGATTTTTGGATGTATGGATTAGGAGTTATGAATTTTATGGGAAAAGACTATTTTAAAAGTAAACCCTTATAACTCCTTGTGGTTAACTCCAAAATTGGTAAAATTTTTATTGGGAGTACATGTATATAACAACAGTATACTCTATATGTTTCGGAATTTTTGGACAAAAGTACAGTTTATGATAAATGTCTAAATATTCGGCAGTTTTGGCCATATGAAAAATAGTAAATGAATTTTAAAATTTCCGAGAAAAATATATGTTCAATATGGGACTATATTCTGCTAAATCCCAGAAAAGAAAATTTTATGGGACTGATTTGTTATTTTTTATGAAAATGGACTTGTTATGAGTAAATGAATTAAATATGTTATGTGAAGTAAGAAAATTAGAAAATAGGATTATATGGCTTGAGAATCCTATATAAGGTATATCAGATTTTTTGATGAGGGTTTTGGTTATTGGTGATGAAATCTTATGAGTTTGACATTTTAGGATGATTAAATGCATTAATTAGTAAAGTGTAAACAATTAAAATAAATTATTTATAAGTTTAAGAAATGATTAAAATATTGTGGTAATATTAATAATATTAGTAAATGAATTTAATGTTAATAAATAATGAATAATATTAAATGGAGTTTATAATATAATGAATAATGTTATTATCTTCGTTAAATATTTGTTGAAATATTATTTTATGTTCAAATCATTTTTGATATAATATTATTCTTGAATTTTACTCCACAAAACAGTATCATGTTGACAATTTGGATATTCTTGAACTCTGGATAAATTGTATTATAAATGTTTAATATTTATCCTTTATCTTATGTGATTGATTCTTTATATCATTGTCATCATTCTCCTTCTTATATTGTGTTGAAAGTCATCTTTGGCCTGTAGTGCATAGATGGACTTGAACTGATTATGACCAGGGATTATTCGGTATAATCATGACCATAATTGAAAACACTGATATTCTTGGCCCGTAGTGCAGAGCTAATTCGTGGTCGTGATACTATTAAGCTGAGTCTTAGCATTATTGGGTTTACAGTTGTATATCTTTGGCCTGTAGTACAAAGATGGATTGTTGATTGTTGGTTTTACAGTTGTATATCTTTGGCCTATAGTGCAAAGATGGACTGTTTATTATTGGTTTTACAGTTGTATATCTTTGGCATTTGGTGCAAAGATGGACTATTGATTATTGGTTTTACAGTTGTATACCTTTGGACTATAGTGCAAAGATGGACTGTTGGTTATTGATTTTATAGTTGTATATCTTTGGCCTGTAGTGCAAAGATTGACTGTTGGTTATTAGTTTTTCAGTTATATATCTTTGGCCTATAGAGAAAAGTTGGACTGTTGATTTACTTAATTATAAATATGAACTGTGATTTAATTATAATATGCGGTGGTTCAGGTGAAGACATGTGATGAGAGTTCTCTTTGTTTGGTGTATAGCAAAGAACTGTTGATGAGTATTACATGAATGAAATATTAATGATGGACTTTTAATCTAGAGGAGATAGTAGACATTATGTTCTACTTGACTCTTCTAATGGATTGCTCGTTCCGCTGCAACTATGGTTGAATAGTTTTATCATATACCATATGTTCTAAATCTCTGATTCATTGTTGACGAAGGCTATGGATAATTTAATTATCTTTAGTCATGATATTCTTGACTGGGCTAGTTGTGCTCACCCATTTGCTTCACAATTCCTTTCAGGTAATAAGAGTGTAGCTGGGTCGAGTGGGGATAGCAGGGGAATAGAACGGTGGTCTCTAGCTGTGAAGGTTCTCCTTAAACAGTATAGAAAAGTATGTTGTATTGTAAACATCATTTAGTAGTTATATTTGGTGAATCAAATAGGGTGAGGCGAACCCAACTTTGGAATGGTGTTTTGCCATTATCATACAAGATGTCTGATGACATACAACCTCGTGTCATCATAAGACAGGGTTGTGCATATCCACTTGTTGAGTATATCTACGAGCACTACCTATATAATCTTGGAATTTGGTTGCAATATAATTTTCAATTGCAGACAGTGGAGATAGTTATATGTCAAGAGAAGAATCACCATTGGAAAAAAAATATGATAATAATTTTCTCGTTTTTCTTTGGGGACTATTGGGTCAACCGAGGATAATTATGTGGACATATGTAATAAAGTTGTAGTTGTTTTATGTACCATGTATTTGGCGACTCGGAATAGGTTGGATGGATTGAACCTATTTTGAGGGCGTCACAGTTGTTATCAGAGCTTAGGGATATGGTCTCTGGCGGAGCTCGGGGAATAGAACTAGGAAGGGAGAGATGAGTAAATCATTCGCTAGTGTGACTTACCTAAGCTAAATTTTCTTACTTAAGTTGATAAATTGTGATATGTCAATTAACCTTTGTTTTGAAGTTGTATTCTAGAATGATATCGAAAATACAGGAGATGAGCAATGGAGAAATCATGATGACCGGGGAGATAGAATCTGAAATGAAAGCAAGGTATTCTCAACTCTTCAAAATACCAGGTACGAAAATTTTGGGGACAAAATTTCATAAGGAGGGGAGATTGTAAGACCCCGAATTTTATTAAATAAAAGTATTCAATTTTTCTATTTAGTAAATAGTTAAATTGATAAAAGTTTAAAGTTATGGGTGAAATTATTTGTTTCAAAATAAGCAAGTGGTTATAAAATATTCATTATTGTCGGGGAATACTCGTTTAGTCGTGGAATATTCTTATTTTTGGGGAATATTAGTACGACGGCTCAGCCACTTGTGGGCCTCATAACAGAATAACTGTCGGATGAAGAAAATGACAAATTTGAGTTTTTATAAATAACGGCGTAGTCGTTACCGTTAACATTTTTGGAATACCCGGTGTGTAAAGTAAAGTAATACACGTTGTTGCACAGTAGCACACGGTATTACACAGTATTTTTGAATTATTTATTCTTACGTAAGAAGACAATACTCAATAATTGTTACAGTAATTACTGTTCAATATTTTATTTTGTTAATTCAATAATTGCTACGTTGATATTTTATATTATTGTTGTTCAATAATTATCACTGCACGGTATCTCTATTATCAGATCAATAATTCATATTATTTGAATAATATTGTTAGATAGTATTATTGGCAATGTCTACGGAAGTTCTGTCTAGGAAAGGGGTTTGGTCACCTAATTGCGCTCCAATAAGGAGAAATTCTTATCGGAAAGCCCCCTCTTTCCTGGGAATAACCTGGTTGTTATAATTGTGATTCTGTAATATTATTTATGAATAATTAATTATTGATTTATATGATATATATATATATATATATATATATATATATATGGATATAAATGAAGGAATTAATGCTGAGGTATTTTATTAGTAATTTGTCGAAAAGAAGAACAAAATATGGGATTTTCAGAAAAATTAGTTTATTACTTGATTTTGTAAAATCCATAACTCTTTTGTATAATGAGTTAAGAGATGAGCCATATATCAAAAGAAAGCCCTGGATGTAAGATAAACGTAGAAATTTGAATCACCCAAAAATTCTTTGTAGATTTTTTGTGGTGACTGTTTGAGTGAAACTAGTACGAGTGACTTATAGTCCGAAAATCAAATCAGTGTTGTTAAAGCTCTATTGCGTGAGTTAAAATTTTGATCCGACCATTGGATCGTTGTGATTTTTGGATATGTTATATATATATATATAAGTTGAGTGTATGTCCATAAATTTTGAACTGTTAAAAATGAACGTATGATTTGTTATGAATTTTAAGAGGTGTTGAAAATCGTCCATATATGGATTACGGACATTTTATGCTTGGAATTTGGAAAAACGTAAGGCTACAAAGTTGTAGAGAATTCGAATTCGTATGAAATGGACATATAATTTGTATTTTTCTGATAAAGGGTTATTTATTATGAATTATTGAAGTTTCGGAAATTAAAATATTTTTATTAAAAATATGGGTGGACCCCACTTTTGGTTGTTAGAGAAGATGGTTGATTTTCTGGTGGGCCCCACTTATGGTGGCTGAGTTTTGTTCAATGCATTCATGCGTAAAAAATTATAATATTATTTTATTATTTTAGTTTGCTTTGGCATTCTAGCATTTTCCTATAAATATGCGCTTAAGTTAGAATTAAAAATCACACCAGAAACATAAGTTTTTCTCTCTATATTATCGAGCATATTTTTGTGAGTATTTAGATACTTTGAGAGTTTCTATTCAGTGCAAGTTTCCTTCGACTTTACATCTGATATTCTAGTCAAAAATACTGCTCTTTTGTGGTAGGGGATTATAAGGGTTATTATGTTTTTCAGTTTTGTAATCTTTCCTACCCTAAAAAATTCTAGAAAATTTTGAAATGATAATTTGATGAGTTTTCTAGATTGTGTCCAAAAATGGCGATTTTTGGATGTATAGATTAGGAGTTATGAATTTTATGGGAAAAGACTATTTTAAAAGTAAACTCTTATAACTCCTTGTGGTTAACTCCAAAATTGGTGAAATTTTTATTGGGAGTACATGTATATAACAACAGTATACTCTGCAAATTTAGGGAATTTTGGGCAAAAGTACAGTTTATGATAAATGTCTAAATATTCGGCAGTTTTGGCCATATGAAAAATAGTAAATGAATTTGAAAAATTCCGAGAAAACTATATGTTCAATATGGGACTATATTCTGCTAAATCCTAGAAAAGAAAATTTTCTAGGACTGATTTGGTATTTTTCATGAAAATAGACTAGTAATGAGTAAATGAATTAAATATGTTATGTGAAGTAAGAAAATTGGAAAATATGATTTTATGGCTTGAGAATCCTATATAAGGTATATGAAGATTTTTGATGAGGGTTTTGGTTATTGGTGATGAAATCTTATGAGTTTGACATTTTAGGATGATTAAATGCATTAATTAGTAAAGTGTAAACAATTAAAATAAATTATTTATAAGTTTAAGAAATGATTAAAATATTATGGTAATATTAATAATATTAGTAAATGAATTTAATGTTATTATATAATGAATAATATTAAATGGAGTTTATAATATAATGAATAATGTTATTATCTTCATTAAATATTCGTTGAAATATTATTTTCTGTTCAAATCATTTTTGATATAATATTATTCTTGAATTTTACTCCACAAAGCAGTATCATGTTGATAATTTGGATATTTTTAAACTCTGGATAAATTGTATTATAAATGTTTAATATTTATCCTTTATCTTATGTGATTGATTCTTTATATCATTGTCATCATTCTCATGCTTATATTGTGTTGAAAGTCATCTATGGCCAGTAGTGCATAGATGGACTTGGTATGATTATGACCAGGGATTATTCGGTATAATCATGACCGTAATGTTACAAATGATGTGGTAAAAGTCATCTTTGGTCCGTAGTGCATAGATGTACTTGGTATGATTATGACCAGGGATTATTCGGTATAATCATGATCGTAATTGAAAACACGGATATCCTTGGCTCGTAATGCAAGAATAATTTGTGGTCGTGATACTATTAAGCTGAGTCTCAGCATTATTGGTTTTTACAGTTGTATAACTTTGGCCTATAGTGCAAAGATGGACTGTTGATTGTTGGTTTTACAGTTGTATATCTTTGGCCTGTAGTGCAAAGATGGACTGTTGATTATTGGTTTTACAGTTGTATACCTTTGGCCTGTAGTGCAAAGATGGACTGTTGGATATTGGTTTTATAATTGTATATCTTTGGCCTGTAGTGTAAAGATGGACTGTTGGTTATTGGTTTTTCAGTTATATATCTTTGGCCTGTAGAGAAAAGTTGGACTATTGATTTACTTAATTATAAATATAAACTGTGATTTAATTATAATATGTGGTGGTTCAGGTGAAGACAGGTGATGAGAGTTCTCTTTGTCTGGTGTATAGCAAAGAACTGTTGATAAGTATTACAAGAATGAAATATTAATGATGGAATTTTAATCTAGAGGAGATAGTAGACATTATGTTCTACTTGACTCTTCTAATGGATTGCTCGTTCCGTTGCAACTATGGTTGAAAAGTTTTATCATCTACCATATGTTCTAAATCTCTGATTCATTGCTAACGAAGGCTATGAATAATTTAATTATCTTTATTTATGATATTCTTAACTGGGCTAGTTGTGCTCACCCTTTTGCTTCACAATTCCTTTCAGGTAATAAGAGTGTAGCTGGGTCGAGCGAGGATAACAGGGGAATAGAACGGTGGTCGTTAGTTGTGAAGGTTCTCCCTAAACAGTATAGAAAAGTGTGTTGTATTGTATACATCATTTAGTAGTTATATTTGGTGAATCAAATAGGGTGAGGCGAACCCAACTTTGGAAGGGTGTTTTACCACTATCATACAAGATGTCTAATGACATACAACCTCGTGTCATCATAAGACAGGATTGTGCACATCCACTTGCTGAGTATATCTACGAGCACTACCTATATAATCTTGGAGTTTGGTTGAAATATAATTTTCAATTGCAGACAGTGGAGATAGTTATATGTCAAGAGAAGAATCACCATTGTAAAAAAACATGATAGTAATCTTCTCATTTTTCTTTGGGGTCTATTGGGTCAACCAAGGATAATTATGTTGTGAGAATGCATATTATGATTTGATGTTTTAATGTATATGCTCATAATTATTTGTAAAGTCCTTCCAAGTAAGATATGTACAAGGACTTAGTGATAGATCAAATTTGTTAGGTTGATGTAAGATCTTAACATGTATCATTCTGTAATAAAATGTATAGATAGAAAGATCAAAGCTGTTAGGTTGATCTTGAGATGTAATAGATAGGGATCGAAGAAATCGTAGTGTATCATCTGATCAACATTGCAGAAGTCAAGGCAAAAACGTAGAGCTTCAAAGATCGTAGTGTGTGCCTACCTTGAAGGGACTCTTCAGAAATCGTAGAATGGTCCCAACGTTTGCCAAGCCATCTCAACGATCGTAGTGTGCTGAAGGAAACATGGAGTTTACAAGTCAACGATCGTAGTGTGCTCTCCGAAACGTAGAGTAACAACACGAGCAAGTAAAGATCGTAGTGTGCAAGGGTTTAGGAGAAATCGTAGTGCTCTCTAATGATAGCATCAGATCAAGCACCAAGGCAACAAGTCACTACGACCTGAATCGTAGAGCATCTGTCTTATGTCAAAAAATGTCGAGTCTCATGATTTGTGTAAAGGTAGATTTCAATATATGTGGAATGGATTCTAGACGCTATAGTACTCATCAGTCCCAGAGTATATGAAATATCCTTAGTATGCAACAAAGAAGCTTATTGAAGAAGCTAAGGATAGTACCATAGGTAAGAGGGACAAAACACCTTTTCAGGTGTTAGGTGAGAAAGCAGTCTGCTGTGTTAGTGGGCCAGAATGCAGTTTCAGAAGATGTGCAGAAATGTCTCCATCAAAGATCAGAAAAGTCAAATGCATTTAATGTCTCAATGGATGGATCCAACGGATAGTTTTCAAGATCACATATATGCAGATCAGACAGATGAGAGACAACTAAGCAAGCATTGAACAAACAATGTGAATATCTCTCTCAAGCTCAACTCTACGACCTGAGATATTGCAAAGCTTGCTCAGCTACTCAGTTCTTTAGAACAAGTGCTTACACAGCAACCGAGTAGCAACCATCAAGAACACAACATTATCAACCAATGAAGAAGAGTACCAAGTATCTTTGGACTTGAAGAGTTCAGTAGCGAATCAGTAAGAAAGCCAAGTCTCATTGGACTTGAAGAGTTCAAGAGTGAACTAAGAAGTTCCTGGGCTCACTGTGCAGAAGGAATCAGTGATTCGTGGTTGTAACCTGACATCCTTAGTGGATATCCTACTCGTTGAGTAGAAGAGTGGACTAGGAACTTTAAGTGCTCTCAACCACTTAAAACGATCGTGTGTCATTTACATTCATATCATAATCTGCTATATCTCATTATAACTGCCATAATCGCCTCACCCTCATTACTCCATTGCTTGGTAAAGAAGATTAAAACAAACATTTATTCTGGCTAAGTTTTAATCATCATCAAAGAAACGTGTTTAAAACGAAAAGATTTTTAAATATCTATTCAACCCCCCTTCTAGAGATAACTATTGTGCCAACTAGGAACTAACAATTGGTATCAGAGCAGGTTCTATTTTACAGCTTACAAGCTTTAGTAGATCCAATGGCACTCATACCAAGCGAATCCAGGACCGGGGGATGCAGCAAGCCACCAATGTGCAATAAGGATAAATTTGCTAACTGGAAAGTCAGGATGCAAGCGTACATGGACTCAATAGATGAAGATCTATTTGAGACCGTTTAAAATGGGCCCTATATACCAACAAAGGTTGCACCAACCAATGACGATCCAAACAGAGTCCAACTCAAAGTTAAAGAAGAATGGACAGAAACAGAGAAGAAAGCTGTCTAACTTGATAAGAAGGCTAAGAACATCCTGTTCCAATCCTTAGAGGACGATCTGTTTGAAAATGTTGTAAATAGCAAAACAGCTAAGGAAGTTTGGGAAGCTCTGCTGATCATGCACGAAGGAACTGAAGAAGTTAGAGAGAATAAATAGCCTCTTCTAACACAGCAGTACGAAATGTTCGCTCATGTGCAAGGAGAAAATATAACTGCCACCTATGAATGATTCAATGTTTTGCTCAACTCTCTATGAGCATATGGAAAGGTCTATCCTAACAAAGATCTGACCATAAAATTCATGAGAGCCCTACCAAGCAGGTGGGATGCCAAGACCACTGCAATAAGAGAGTCAAAGAATCTCAACGAAATGTCAGTTCAACAACTATATGGAAATCTTCGGACATACAAACTGGAGCTAACCCAACGTGCTGAAACCTTATCAGAAGGAAGAAGGAAGGACAAGGGTGTTGTTCTCAAGGCAACTGAAAGTGCATCAAAGGTAAACACTGAGATTGACTCTGATGATGATGAAGACGATGATGATGACTTTGTTATGCTGGTAAAGAGACTAAGAAGGTTCATGCGACAAGGCAGAATCAATAAGCCCAAGAAGGTTAGCAATTACAGCATTCAGGAGCAAATGAATGACCTATGCTACAACTGCAAAAAGCCTGGCCACTTCATCGCCAACTGCAACAAACCTATCAAAGCAGAACTAATGAAGAAAACACATGCAAAGAAGGAATACAAAGGAAACAAGAGGCCTCAGAAAAGAGACAAAGGCCTGGTAGCTGGAGGATCATGGAGTGACTCAGATAATAACTCAAATGCTGACTCCGGAGATGAAGAAGAACCACATGTGGCCAACGTGTGCTTAATGGCCAAACATGAAAAGGACAAACAAAGCCTCTCGATGAGGTATTTGATTTCAACTCACCTGATGTAGACATGAATGACTTAAGAACTGCACTCCATGGCATAACCACTGATCTACATCAATACATGAAGTTGTTCAGAGTTTTATCTAAAGATCATTCACTTCTTCAAGAGGAAAAGAAGAAAGTTCAAGAAGAGCTTGAAACAACTCTTCTAAGTACTAATCTTCTTTCCAAGCTTGAGGCTGAGAATGAGACCTTAAAACAGACAAACACACTCAATGCACAAAGAGAGTCTATTCTAACCTCTAAAGTTGAGGATCTAGAGAAGACTATCTCTGCATGGAACAAATCCTCATCGTCCATGGACTGCCTGCTCTCTAGTCAGAGAAGCACATTCGACAGAACAGGTCTAGGCTTTGGGGAATTCATCTCAGAGCCTTGTGTGGAAAAGACAAAGGAAACTAGCACTAGTAATGCCTCAAGTTTTAGTAGAGGCATTGCCTTTGTGAAATCCTCACAGTTAGAAGAACCAGTTAAACCTTGTCTGTGACACCCCCAAAATAGGTCCATTCCATCCAACCCATTCTGAGTCGCCAAATACATGGTACAGAAATAACTACAACTTTATTAATACATTTGTCGTGCAAAATACGACAACATATATACTGTGAGTTTAAATACAATTATTGTCTTCTAGACAATATACATACCCAAATAAATCCTCATCCCAATTATTGATACATTATTTTACAAAAATGGTGAGGACTACTAAACAACTCTCTCTAGAACCTTCATTCCATACCCCACTAGTACTTTCATTACATTCTCGCCTCCCGAGAAGAAAAATGGAACAACAAGGAAAAGGGTGAGCTCAACTAGCCCAAGAAAGAATATTATGACTAAGATAATATACAACAAATTATCATTAGTCTTCAACAGGAAAAAAAACTAATAGAATACAATGAGACAACAAGTTTTTAAACCATTATTTGCAGTGAAATAATAATTCATTAGAAGAGTTAAGTAGAGAATGCAACTACTATCTTCTATGTATGAATTTAAAAGTTCATCGCTCTATCTTTTATCCTCGTAACATCAATCAACATACATCCGAATCAAATATTCATCTTTGCACTACAAAGCCAAAGATATTCATCACTTAATCATGTTCATCTAAACACTGTCCATCTTTTGCACTACTACGCCAAAGATATTCATCAAGAAATCATTCATCTTTGCACTACAGGCCAAAGATATTCCATAATATCATCATTTAAGATCAAGATGATGAAAAATATTTTTAAAGAAACGAATCCAGTGAAACAAAATGACAAGGATTAAGGATTAAGGATTCGTACTTTGTTTTATCCACGTCCAAAAATACCTCAAAAATAATCATAGGGTGTAAAATTCAAGAATGATCAAAACATGGATACAATCAAAGCTAGTATCCAGAATAGATATTTTAGATGAAAAGAAAAATTTTCATTTTTCGGTGAATAGTGCCGTATTCGTGAATAGTGTCGTATACGTGAATAGTGCCGTATACGTGAATAGTAACTCCGACACCAAAAGATAGAAATTCCACAAAAAAAAACATCTTCACGCTTCATGAATAGTACTCGTGAATAGTAACTCGTGAATAGTAACTCATGAATAGTAACTCGTGAATAGTAACTCATGAATAGTAACCCCGACATGAAAAAGTTCCAAATTTGATAAAAATTCCAACCAATATTTCAGCATAATGATATTGAAGAAATAATATCATTTGAGAAGAAAATAACATCCCTTACCTCGAAAGACAGTACTTCTAGTTGAAACACCGGATATAGGCTATGACTTGAACTTGCACCGTATAGCAATACTCAAAGTATACTCAAAATACTCACAAGAATACGCTCGATAATATAGAGAGAAAAACATCGATTTTGGTGTGATTTTCAATTCTAACCTAAGCACCTATTTATAGAAAATTGCTTAGAACACCAAAGCGAAAAATTTAATATAATAATAATATATTATATATATATATATATTCTCGCCAACCAAGACTCTGAAATCAAAGATGTTTACAACACATGGGGGCCAACCAAAACAATAAAAACGTTTTTGTTGATATAAATAATTGAAACTTCCAAAAATCAATTATTTGAACTTCTAACTTCAATAATTCATAATAAATAGCCATTTTATCAGAAAATTCAAATCTCGCGATTTTTATAGGAAATTCAATTCTCTACAACTTTGCAGAAGAAAGTTTTTCCAAATTCCAAATAGAAATTGACCGAAATCCACATACGGACAATTTTACAGCTATAATCAAATTTCAACAAGAAATGGGGTCCACCAACATGTTTAACATGTTTTAAACATTTATTGCAACAAAATACTCTTCCTCCTCGTATACTCATATATCCCACATTCGTTGTAAAAATATCACCATTATTATATTATTAAAATATAATAATATATTTAAATAAATTATTTTATCGTAAAAAGATAAAATTTCAATTTTCAACAATTGTCACATTAAAATTTTTCTCCATCTATATCCACATAAAATCAATATTTTCCTCATCATATGAATCAATAATTAATTATTCACAAATAATATTACAGAAATCACAATATTGACAACCAGCGCCTCCTGTGAAAGAGGGGCTTTCCAATAAGGATCTCTCCTTCTTGGCCAGCAATTAGGTGACCAAACCTCTCCTTAGATGAACTTTCTAGACATTGCCAATAATGTTTTCTAATAATATTATTCGGATAATATGAATTATTGCTCTGATAATGGAAAATACCGTAATGACAATTTATTGAAACAACAAGAATATAAAATATTAATGCGTGAATTATTGAATCAATAAAATAAAATACTTGAATAAGAATTATCGTAACAATTATTGAGTAGTGCCTTCTTACGTAAGAATCAATAATTGGTGCAATCTTCGTGCTAATGTTCAACAACGCAGTATTAGTGTGTTTTAACCACCGGGTATTCCAACAATATAATTGGAATAACTACACGCCGTTATTTATAAACAACTTATATTTGTCGTTTCTTCATCCAATCGCTTTCATGGGGCCCACAAAAAGACTACGCCATTGCATTTAATATTCCCCGACATCAATAATATTCCACGACCAAACGAATATTCCCCGACAACAATGAATATTTTATCACCACTTTAATCAAATCCATAACTAACCACATTAATCAAATCCACCCTTACTATTTCAAAATAATAAATAGAGGAAATTCCTTTTTATTTAAAAAAAATTCGGGGTCTTACATTGTCCTACTGTCTTTATTCTTACTTATAGGAGTAAAGGATCTCATGGTGGTCTGGGGTTTATAAAAGAGAAGAGTAACCTAACCTCTACTCACCAACCTCGAAGAATCGTAGAGTCAAGCAAGACCAACTCTACGAATCAAGCGGGAAGGTATGCAGAGAGGAAGGCACACTCATCACTATTTATGAAATCCAAGGACACGTGGAAAAATGAGAATCGGTTTAATGAAGGATACCTAAGGAACCACACAAGTCCAAGTGGAGGATGAATCATCAACACACACACAGTACATGTCATCATAGTAAATGTTTCATATGCAATAAATATGGTCATAGGGCTGCCAAGTGTTATTATATTTCCATGCATGTGAGACCCAAGATTAGACAGATTTGGGTCCCCAAAGATATTAACAAAGAGGGACCCATACAAATATGGGTACCAAAATGAAGGTTCAAATGTTTTGACAGGAAAAGAGCTCCACGACCTCAACATGGTATCTGGACAGTGGATGCTCGAGCATATGCCAGCGAACAAAGCTCTACTATCTAACTACATAGAAAAGGAGGGTCCCTCAGTCATCTTTGGAGATAACGGCTTGGGCAAGACAAGAGGATATGGCTCTGCTTGGCAATGGTGCAAAGATCTTTCAAAGAAAGTAGCTTATGTGGAAGGTCTTCAACACAACCTTCTAAGTATCGACCAACTCATGACAAGGGTCATCAAGTGACATTCCTCAATAACCAATGTCAAGTCGAGATTTAAAGACATCTGGCTGTAAAAAGCTAACCGACAAGAGAAGAAAAATGTCTACACAAAGTGGATCTTGGTCAACTAAGCTCAGATGAGATAATATGTTTTCTGGAAAAAGCATCTAAAGAAATGAGCTGGCTATGGCATAGACGGTTGTCTCACTTAAACTTCAAAAGCATGTCCAAACTGGCATCAAAAGACCCAGTAGCTGGCCTACCCAAGTTCAACTTCGTGAAGGAAAGGCCATGCAATGCCTGTCAGCTTGGAAAACAAAACCAGAAGCTCATTTAAGAGCAAGACTGCCAACTCTATTGACAAGCCACTGCAGTTGCTTCACTTGGATCTCTTTGGGCCAATCCCAACAACCAGTCTTGGAGGAAGAAGATACTCTCTAGTCATAGTCGACGACTACACCAGATTCACATGGGTATTCTTCCTAACTTCAAAGGATGAAACAAGCTCCGAATTGATCAAGATGTTCAGACTGGTGATGAACGAGAAAGGAGAGAAAATCAAGGCCATAAGGAGTGATCATGGCAGAGAATTCTATTTCTCATAAATGGATCGATTCTGCAGATGCATAATGGGATCGATAATAACTTCTCGGCTCCCACGAACTCCTCAACAAAATGGAGTAGGCGAAAGAAAGAATGAGAACCTTGATAGAGGTGGAAGAACTCTACTAGTCAATTAAATTTCATCTCGCTCAATACTTCTAGGCAAAAGCTATCAACACTGCATGTTACACGCAGAATAGATCACTCATACACTCTACGATCAAGAAGACGCCCTACGAGCTGTGGAAAGGAAGAAAGCCAAGTGTCAGCTACTTCCATGTCTTTGGCTGTGCATGCTACATTTTCAACGATGGAAAGCAGTATCTGACAAAATTCCAGCCCAAGTCAGACGAAGGGATCTTTCTTGGATATGCTACAGACAGCAAGGCTTATAGGGTGTTCAACAAGAAGACAATGAATGTTGAAGTCTTAATACACATCATCTTTGATGAAACTAACTTAGACAAAATAGTGCCTCAAGACACTACGACTGATAGTGCAGACACTACGAATGAAGTCGTCAAGCTCAACACTACGATCATAGTACCAGTTAGTGAAATCGTAGAGCATGAGAATGTGATCGTAGAGAGGTCCATGGAAGACAGTGAGCCTCCACTCTAAGAAGAAGAGATAGACCTTGAAGAAATAAGACAGGAAGGCATCAGGACAAATGTCCCAATCAGCAACAGATGGGCAAGAGATCACACTCAAGATCTAATCATTGGAGATCCGAGTACTAGAGTCAAAACAAGAGCTGCTACTCAGAATGAATGTTTTTATCTAAGCTTCCTGTCATAAATAGAGCCAGAGAAGATAGAGGATGATATGGAAGACTCCAGTTGGATAGAAGCCATTCAGGAAGAATTCAACCAATTTGAACGTAGCAAAGTATGGAGATTGGTACCAAGACCAAAGAGTTATCCTATGATAGGAACTAAGTGGGTCTTTAGAAACAAAATGGATGAAGATGGGGTCATAATCAGAAACAAGGCAAGGTTAGTGGCAAAGGGCTATTCTCAAGAAGAAGGTATCGACTACGATGAGACATTTGCACATGTTGCCAGATTGGAAGCCATCAGAATCTTTCTTGTCTTTGCTGCCCACATGAAGTTCAAAGTCTTCCAGATGGATGTCAAGAGTGCATTTCTTAATGGAGAACTCCAAGAAGAAGTCTATGTAGAGCAACCTCCAGGTTTCATCAATCCATTTCTTTCCAATTATGTCTATAGATTAGATAAAGCCTTATATGGTCTTAAACAAGCACCTAGAGCATGGTATGAAACACTGACTAACTTCTTAATTGAAAATGGGTTCACTAGAGGTAGAGTAGATACCACATTGTTTCTTAGAAAGCATAAAGACAAAGTCTTACTAGTTCAAATCTATGTTGATGACATTATCTTTGGTTCTACTGACGAAAAGTTATGCAAGAGATTCTCTAAGCTAATGCAGAGCAAGTTTGAAATAAGCATGATGGGTGAGATGAACTTCTTCCTTGGACTGCAAGTAAAGCAGACTGAAGAAGGAATTTTCATAAACCAAGACAAGTACATCAAAGACTTACTGAAGAAATATGGCATGGAATCAGCCTCTCCCATGAAAACACTAATTGCTCATGTAACCAAGCTTAACAAGGATGAGAAAGGTAAAAGTATTGATATCACTCAATACAGAGGTATGATAGGCTCTCTTTTATACCTAACTGCCAGTAGACCAGACATAATGTTTGCAACATGCATATGTGCTAGATTTCAGGCTAACCCTAAAGAGTGACATTTGTCTGCTGTAAAGAGGATCTTCAGGTATCTCAAGGTTACACCTTACTTGGGGTTGTGGTACCCCAAGGAATCCTCATTTGAACTAATAGGATACACAGATGTCGATTTTGCAGGATGCAAAATAGATAGAAAGAGTACCAGTGGCACTTGTCAACTTCTAGGAAATAGACTTGTGTCTTGGTTTAGCAAAAAGCAAAACTCAGTGTCTACCTCAACTGCAGAAGCTGAATATATTGTTGTTGGCAGCTGCTGTGCTCAGATCCTATGGATGAGAAATCAGCTAGCTGACTATGGGTTCGACTTCAAATCTATTCCCATACACTGTGATAACACAAGTGCCATAGCAATAACTCATAATCCTGTCATGCATTCTAGGACTAAGCATATAGAAATAAGGTATCACTTCATTAGGGATCATGTGCAAAATGGAACTATATCTTTACAATATTTCCCTACTGAAAATCAACTTGCTGATGTTTTTACAAAACTACTAGATGAATCCAGATTTAATAAGTTAATAAGTGAGCTAGGTATGCTAAATCTACAACCATGAAATATATGCTCTAGATTGTGCTAACCATAGCGTATATCTGAAAGGCTGAACTCAAAATAGTAGACATGATCAAGGAAAGCTCACGATCGTAGAGCTGAAAAGAAAACTACCTCAACGATCGTAGCAAAGACTTAACTATCGTAGTGCAGACTCAACGATGACACAAACACCATCCACAAAGCAAAAATATATCCTGTGATGACAAGCTTCATAACATAGCAATCTCTCTAAGAGGTGCCTCAGGAACAAACCTAACCCTTGAATCTCTCCAAGAGGTTGGCCCTTCCTGAGCTGCCTTAAAAGAATGCTTTATCAAAAACTCATCACAAGGATTCGGACAGATTCAACGATCGTAGGACAGACTCAACGAATACTGATCAGACTCGACGATCATAGGCAGACTCAACGATCGTAGGACAGACTGAACGAATGCTAATCAGACTCGACGATCGTAGGACAGACTCAACGAATGATTGATCAAACTCGACGATCGTAAGACAGACTCAACGAATGCTGGACAGACTCAACGATCACAGGACATACTCGAAGATCGCAGGACAAACTCAATGAACATAAGACTACCTCAATGATCGTAGTCTTCCTCACATCAGCTCTGAAGAAGCCAAGGGCAAATCAGTACATTCCTGCACAGTCAAAATCGAAGAGCCAAGCAAAAATCGACACCTGTCCCACTAAGCAAAAAAGAAGAGAGGGAAGTTACAAGTATAAGTTAAAATCACAATTTTGAAATCTGAAGTCCAAAAGATTATCTATTTCTCTCTCTCTCTCTCTCTCAAAGCAAAAGCCCTAAATCAACATAAAGCTCAGACGTATCTCACCTCCAACTACAGAATCAATGGCTGCTTCTAATGTGGTATCCGGCTACAGACTCTGTTTTGACGAGTTCAAAACAGCTCCACCAAAATTTCACAAGACGCTGGCCTTACTGGAGAAGGCGGGTCTCGAAGAGGCGTTGAGCACAGATACTCTTATCTATCCCAAGCTAGTGAAGGAGTTCTACAAGAATGGTGTGTTTAAAGACAACACCATCACTACAAGAGTAAGGGAAGTAGAAATCAGATTAAAGGCAGAGGACTTCAATCTGTCCCTATGGTTCAAAAATGAAGGGCATCCATTCTTAGACAGCATAGACTTCCAAGAGGGACTAAGGAAAATGCATCACAAGAAAAACCCCTCTGTAAAAGGGTACAAAAAGAAGGAGTTCCCACAAAGGTACGAGTTCTTGGCTGACATTATTTTAAAATGCATATGCTGCAAGAGCTCAGGTCATGACTCGGTGAATGAAGCTCGACTTAAGCTCATGACGGCCATGTTTTATGGTATACAACTCAACTATGGAGCTATATTGCTCGAATGGATTGGTAAATGGATCGTCAACTCTAAGAAATCAAAATGCCCTTAGAAGATGCTATATGGACATTTCCTGAGTATCATTCTACAATCTGCACCGGGTGATAAAATTGGGGATGAAGAGGGAGAAGCCATAAACCCAACAAAGCTAGGAGAAAGCTGGTCAAGAAGTACATTCTTGAAAATGAAAAGGTGCTAAAGAAGGAAGCAAAGAGCATAGCTGCTAAGAAGGAACTGTCCAGAGCAAGTCAAGAAGAAAGTGCTCCAGCTGAGGGGGAGATCCTTGAAATTCTCATGATAGAGAATACACCGGCTGAGGGGGAGATGTCTACAGCTCAAGAAGATGTTCCAGCTGAGGGGGAGTTTCTGAACTCTCAAGAAGATAATCATGCTGAGGGGGAGCCTCATGATATTCTCATGGCAGAAGAAGAGGTCCCTGCACAAAATAAAGATAAACTAGTGCAAGACCATCCAGAGACCATTGAGATAATGGAATCCTCAAAAGAGAACAAAGAGGAAGAATAAGATGATGATGATGATGAGCTCGAGATCACTGGTATAGGTAAAGGTGGATATAGAAGTTATCTATACAATCAAATGTTTTCTTACCTACCCATGATGGCATACCATCAAGCTCAAATCTTGAACTCATGGGATCACATGTTCTGGAGCTTCAAAGAGTATCCAACCATCTCGATTAAACTCATGGATTCCCAGGGAAAGTCAACTTTGCCAAGAAGCTGCTTACTGACCATTCTTCATCCAAGGATAAACTTGAGGTACTGACTATCCCTGATCTCTTCAAAGTTAATCACTTGCCATCATCTTCATTCAGTCAATTCTATGAATTTCCTCGGTGGTTGGAAGTGATTCTTCATCCACTCAATCAATTTCTAGTTGCAGAATCCCAAAATTCTGTGACTGGAGAACCAAATGAAGTCAACCTTATTTTGCTCCCACAAACCACCATCTCTATGATCCCTGACTCTAGCCCAGTCGTAGAGTCCCAAATAGATATTATAGAGCCCTATAGTCCACACACTGAACCTCAGGCCCCTCCATTCGATATACCATCCTCCTCATCAAATGACTACTTTAGTCTTGATCTTGCTCTTTACAACTTGCAAGATCAATCCCAGCAAACAACCCCTCCAATCAACAATCCTCAAACCAATGATACTCTCCCGAACCTGTCCACTAAGGATGACTTGAAGGAAGCGACCAAGAACATGGTCAGAATATAGAAGACAGTCTGGAATCTCACTCTGATCTCATCCATATCCGGCTGAATCAAATGATTACAGCAGCAAACAATTTTCCTGGCACTATGAACACTGAGCTTACAAAGAAGCTAAGGGAAATTATCCAAGAAATTCTTAAGAGTATGAAGGACAGAGATGAGATTCACTTCCATATAGCTTCTAAGCAAAGAGAGGTTGTTCTTGAAATGCAGAAAAATCAAGAAGTTCAAAATAAACTTATGCTGGAGAACATAATCAACTTGAAAGCCTCAGTCCAAGACTTCCAGAAATCCTATGTCAATCGAGGAACAGATGTAATGACATTGTTCTCACCGCCTCTAAAACAAAGAAGCTAGATCTGAAAAAGCGGATCAAGGAAAGTCGAGAGGACATTGCTTTCATAACAAAAGCCAATCGAACGAGCTTGTCCAAGGAGTTAATCGATCGTCTGCGAGATATTCGAACCCTTGATGCTAACATAAAGGGGGAGAATAAAGGGAAAGGAGTTCAGGGAGGATAAGGTAGAGGAGGTCATGGAACTCAAGAAAGGGGAAGAGGACAATATCAAGCTCAAGCATCACGAAGCCCTCCTGCAAGATAATTCCACAGTCAGACTCAACGATCTGATCAACAGGGAATTTTAATGGCTATACCATTAAGCCGTCGTGATCGACTCCCACTTTCACAAGATGTGTTCTCTTTATGCGCATAAAGAATGCCAACCGGAGATCCCGCATTAATGTACAGGCATGAGGAAAATCCAAGACTAAGTCCAAGCGAGCTGGAAGAGTTAGCCAGAAACGAGGAAGCTTGCAGAAAGAGAAGAGCTGAGGAGTATGCAAACCCTCCACGAAAGAGGTCAAAGAAATAAAGATAAGTTGAAACTTTAATTTCCTATTGATGTAATGCTAAAATGTAATATCTCGTGTTCATCAATAAATTAATGCTTATTCTCTAGAAATTTTAGCTGCTCACTGAAATACTAAGTCATGTTTAAATTTCCTGCAAATGCATCTAGTCACTAATAATCATGACAACAAATCTCCTTGGGTATGTCAACATCAAATAGGGGAGATTGTTGGGAGAATGCATATTATGATTTGATGTTTTAATGTATATGCTCATGATTATTTGTAAAGTCCTTCCAAGTAAGATATGTACAAGGACTTAGTGATATATCAAATATGTTAGGTTGATCTAAGATCTTAACGTGTATCATTCTGTAATAAAATGTATAGATAGAAAGATCAAAGCTGTTAAGTTGATCTTGAGATGTAATAGATAGGGATCGAAGAAATCGTAGTGTATCATCTGATCAACATTGCAGAAGTCAAGGCAGAAACGTAGAGCTTCAAAGATCGTAATGTGTGCCTGCCTTGAAGGGACTCTTTAGAAATCGTAGAGTGGTCCCAACGTTTGCTGAGCCATCTCAACGATCGTAGTATGCTGAAGGAAACGTGGAGTTTACAAGTCAACGATCGTAGTGTGCTCTCAAAAATGTAGAGTAACAACACGAGCAAGTAAAAATCGTAGTGTGCAAGGGTTTAAGAGAAATCGTAGTGCTCTCTAATGATAGCATCAGATCAAGCACCAAGGCAACAAGTCACTACGACCTGAATCGTAGAGCATCTGTCTTATGTCAGAAAATGTCGAGTCTCATGATTTGTGTAAAGGTAGATTTCAACATATGAGGAATGGATTCTAGATGCTGCAGTACTCATCAGTCCCAGAGTATATGAAATATCCTTAGTATGCAACAAAGAAGCGTATTGAAGAAGCTAAGGATAGTACCATGGGTAAGATGGACAAAACACCTTTTCAGGTGTTAGGTGAGAAAGCAGTCTGCTGTGTTAGTGGGCCAGAATGCAGTTTCAGAAGATGTGCAGAAATGTCTCCATCAAAGATCAGAAAAGTCAAATGCATTTAATGTCTCAACGGATGGATCCAACGGATAGTTTTCAAGATCACATATATGCAGATCAGACAGATGAGAGACAACTAAACAAGCATTGAACAAACAACGTGAACATCTCTCTCAAGCTCAACTCTACGATCTGAAATATTGCAAAGCTTGCTCAGCTACTCAGTTCTTTAGAACAAGTGCTTACACAGCAACTAAGTAGCAACCATCAAGAACACAACATTATCAACCAACTGAGGAAGAGTACCAAGTCTGCTAGACTTGAAGAGTTCTTAGCGAACTGTAAGAAAGCAAAGTCTGTTGGACTTGAAGAGTTCAAGAGTGAACTAAGATGTTCCTAGACTATTGGTCTAGAAGGAATCTGTGTGATTCAGAAGTTGTAACTGACATCCTTAGTGGATATCCTACTTGTTGAGTAGAAGAGTGGACTAGGAGCTTTAAGTGCTCTGAACCACTTAAAAATGACTGTGTCATTTACATTCATATCATAACTGCTATATCTGTTATAACTGCCATAATTGCCTCACTCTTATTACTCCATTGCTTGGTAAAGAAGATTAAAATAAACATTTATTCCGCTAAGTTTTAATCATTATCAAAGAACAAGTTTAAAACGAAAAGATTTTTAAATATTTATTCAACCCCCCTTCTAGATAACTATTGTGCCAACTAGGAACTAACAAATTATGTGGACATATGATATCTGTCATAACCTAGGCGCATGGCCTCCCATGTATGAAGGTTTCTTTGAGCACTTCCCAAAGATTCTAATTTCTAAAACAGTTTTTAACTGTACCTTTATGTATGGTGTTATTGTGACGTGCTATCCAAGGTTGGCATGAGAGTCACAGTTGGTATATATTAGTATCAAAACTCACAACATATGTGTTGTTGTATTTTACACGACAATTATAGTAATAAAGTTGTAGTTGTTTTCTGTACCATGTATTTGGTGACTTAGAATAGGTTGGATGGATTAAACCTATTTTGGGGGCGTCACAGTTGGTATCAGAGCTTAGGGATATGGTCTCTGGCGGAGATCGGGGAATAGAACTAGGAAGGGAGAGATGAGTAAATCCTTCGCTAATGTGACTTACCTAAGCTATATTTTCTTAATTAAGTTGACAAATTGTGATATGTCAATTAACCTTTATTTTGAAGCTGTATTTTAGAATGATATCTGAAATACAGGAGATGAGCAATGGAGAAATCATGATGACCGGGGAGATAGAATCTGAAATGAAAGCAAAGTATTCTCAACTCTTTGAAATACCAGGTACAAAAATTTCGGGGACGAAATTTTATAAGGAGGAGAGATTGTAAGACCCCAAATTTTATGAAATAAAAGTATTCAATTTTTCTATTTAGTAAATAGTTAAATTGATAAAGTTTAAAGTTATGGGTGAAATTATTTGTTTCAAAATAAGCAAGTGGTTATAAAATATTCAATGTTGTTGGGGAATATTCATTTGGTCGTGGAATATTCTTGTTTTCGGGGAATATTCGTACGACGGCGCAGCCACTTGTGGGCCCCATAACAGAATAACTGTCGGATGAAGAAAATAATAAATTTGAGTTTTTATAAATAACGGCGTAGTCGTTACTGTTAACATTTTTGGAATACCCGATGGGTAAAGTAAAGTAATAAACGTTGTTGCACAGTAGCACACGGTATTGCATAGTATTTTTGAATTATTGATTCTTACGTAAGAAGGCACTACTCAATAATTGTTATAGTAATTACTGTTCAATATTTTATTTTATTGATTCAATAATTGCTACGTTGATATTTTATATTATTGTTGTTCAATAATTGTCACTGCACAGTATCTCCATTATCAGATCAATAATTCATATTATTTGAATAATATTGTTAGATAGCATTATTGGCAATGTCTAAGGAAGTTCTGTCTAGAAAAGGGGTTTGGTCACCTAATTGCGTGCCAATAAGGAGAATTTCTTATCGGAATGTCCCCTCTTTCTTGGGAACGACCTGGTTGTTATAATTGTGATTCTATAATATAATTTGTGAATAATTAATTATTGATTTATATAATAAGGAAATATATATTTTTACATGGATATAAATGAAAGAATTAATGCTGAGGTATTTTATTAGTAATTTGTCAAAAAGAAGAACAAAATATGGGATTTTCAGAAAAATTAGTTTATTACTTGATTTTGTAAAATCCATAACTCTTTGTGTATAATGAGTTAGGAGATGAGTCATATATTAAAAGAAAGCCCTGGATGTAAGCTAAACGTAGAAATTTAAATCACCCAAAAATTCTTTGTGGATTTTTGTGGTGACTGTTTGAGTGAAACTGGTATAATGGACTTATAGTCCGAAAATCAAATCAGTGTTCTTAAATATCTATTGCGTGAATTATAATTTTTATCTGACTGTTGGATCGTTGTGATTTTTGGATATGTTATACATGTATAAGTTGAGTATATGTCTATAAATTTTGAACCGTTAAAAATGAACGTATGATTTGTTATGAATTTTAAGAGGTGTTGAAAATCGTCCATATGTGAATTTCGGACATTTTCTGCTTGGAATTTGGAAAAACTTAAAGGTACAAAGTTGTAGAAAATTTAATTTCGTATGAAATGGACATAAAATTCATATTTTTCTAATAAAAGGGCTATTTATTATGAATTATTGAAGTTTCAGAAATTAAAATGATTTTATTAAAAATATGGGTTGGCCCCACTTTTGGTTGTTAGGGAAGATGACTGATTTTTGGTGGGGCCCACTTGTGGTGGCTGAGTTTTTTTCAAAGCATGCATGCGTAGAAAAATTATAATATTATTTTATTATTTTAGTCTGCTTTGGCGTTCTAGCATTTTTTTATAAATAAACACTTAAGTTAGAATTGAAAATCACACCAGAAACATAAGTTTTTCTCTCTATATTATCGAGCGTATTTTTGTGAGTATTTAGATACTTTGAGAGTTGTTATTCAAAGTCTGAAGTTTTCTTTGGCTTTACATCCGATATTCCAAATCAAATACCTCTTTTGAGGTAAGGGATTGTAAGGGTTATTATGTTTTTCAGTTTCGTAATTTTTTCGACCCTCAAAAATTCTGGAAAAATTTGAAATTATAATTTGATTAGTTATCTAGATTGTGTCCAAAAATGGCGATTTTTGGATGTATAGATTAGGAGTTATCAATTTTATGGGAAAAGACTATTTTAAAAGTAAACCCTTATAACTCCTTGTGGTTAACTCCAAAATTGGTAAATTTTTTATTGGGAGTACATGTATATAACAACAGTATACTCTGTAAATTCGAAAATTTTGGGCAAAAGTACAGTTTATGATAAATGTCTAAATATTCGACAGTTTTGGCCATATGAAAAATAGTAAATGAATTTTAAAAATTTCGAGAAAAATATATGTTCAATATGAGACTATATTCTGCTAAATCCTAGAAAAGAAATTTTTCTGGGACTGATTTGGTATTTTTCATGAAAATGAACTAGTTATGAATAAATGAATTAAATATGTTATGTGAAGTAAGAAAATTGGAAAATAGGATTTTATGGCTTGAGAATCCTATATAAGGTATATGCAGATTTTTGATGAGGGTTTTGGTTATTGGTGATGAAATCTTATGAGTTTGGCATTTTAGGATGATTAAATGCATTAATTAATAAAATGTAAACAATTAAAATAAATTATTTATAAGTTTAAGAAATGATTAAAATATTGTGATAATATTAATAATATTAGTAAATGAATTTAATGTTATTATATAATGAATGATATTAAATGGAGTTTATAATATAATGAATAATGTTATTATCTTTGTTAAATATTCGTTAAAATATTATTTTACATTCAAATTATTTTTGATATAATATTATTCTTGAATTTTACTCAACAAACCAGTATCATGTTGACAATTTGGATATTCTTGAACTCTGGATAAATTATATTATAAATGTTTAATATTTATCATTTATCTTATATGATTGATTCTTTATATCATTGTCATCATTCTCATGCTTATATTGTGTTAAAAGTCATCTATGGCCAGTAGTGCATAGATGGACTTGATATGATTATGACTAGGGATTATTCGGTATAATCATGACTGTAATGATACAAATGATGTGATAAATTCATCTTTGGCCCGTAGTGCATAGATGGACTTGGTATGATTATGACCAGGGATTATTCGGTATAATCATGACCGTAATTGAAAACACAGATATCCTTGGCTCGTAGTGCAGGGATAATTCGTGGTCGTGATACTATTAAGCTGAGTCTCAGCATTATTGGTTTTACAGTTGTATATCTTTGGCTTGTATTGCAAAGATGGACTGTTGATTATTGGTTTTACAGTTGTATATCTTTGGCCTATAGTGCAAAGATGGACTATTGATTATTGGTTTTACAGTTGAATATCTTTGGCCTATAGTGCAAAGATGAACTATTGATTATTGGTTTTACAGTTTTATACCTTTGGCCTATAGTGCAAAGATGGACTGTTGGTTATTGGTTTTACAATTGTATATCTTTGGCTTGTAGTGCAAAGATGGATTGTTGGTTATTGGTTTTTCAGTTATATATCTTTGGCCTATAGAGAAAAGTTGGACTGTTGATTTACTTGATTATAAATATGAACTATGATTTAATTATAATTTATGGTGGTTCAGGTGAAGACAGGTGATGAGAGTTCTCTTTGTCTGGTGTATAGCAAAGAACTGTTGATGAGTATTACAGGAATGAAATATCAACGATGGACTTTTAATCTAGAGGAGATAGTAGACATTATGTTCTACTTGACTCTTCTAATGGATTTCTCGTTCCGCTGCAACTATGGTTGAAAAGTTTTATCATCTACCATATGTAAGACCTCAAATTATTAATAAATAAAATTTATTTTTCTCTATTTATTATTTTGAAATAGTAAGGGTTGATTTGATTAATGTGGATAGTTATGGGTAAAATACGCAAATATTTCGAATAAGCAAGTGGTTATAAAATATTCATTATTGTTGGGGAATATTCGTTTGGTCGTGGAATATTCGTACTGTCGGGGAATATTCGTATGACGCCAGTAGCGATCTTTAATGGGCCCCATAACTAAAAAGCGATTGGATGAAGAAAACGACAAATATAAGTTGTTTATAAATAACGGCGTAGTTGTTATCGTTAATACTGTTGGAATACCCGGAGGTTAAAACACACTAATACGCGTTGTTGAACAGTAGCACACGGTATTGCACCAATTATTGATTCTTACGTAAGAATGCATTACTCAATAATTGTTACAGTAATTACTGTTCAGTATTTTATTTTATTGATTCAATAATTGCTGCATTGATATTTTATATTACCGTTGTTTCAATAAATTGTCATTACACAGTATTTTCCATTATCTGAGCAATAATTCATATTATCTCGAATAATATTATTGGATAACATTATTGGCAATGTCTAGAAAGTTACATCTAAGGAGAGGTTTGGTCACCTAATTGCGCGCCCCATGAGGAGAGATCCTTATTAGAAAGTCGCTTCTTTTTCTTGGGAATCTACATGGTTGCCAAGATCTTTATTATTCATAATATTATTTGTGAATAATTAATTATTGATTTATATGATGAGGAAAATATTGATTTTATGTGGATATAGATGGAGAAAATTTTTAATGTGACAATTGTTGAAAATTAATATTTTATCTTTTTCGATAAAATAATTCATTTAAATATATTATTTTAATAATATAATGGTGATATTTTTACAATGAATGTGGGATATATGAGTATACGAGGAAAAAAGTATTTTTGTTGCAATAAATATTAAAAATGATTTTGTGTGTCAGTAGACCCATTTCTTATTCGGAATTTGATTATAACTTGTAAAATCGCCTGCTTTATGGATTTGGTCAATTTACATTTGGAATTTGAAAACGCTTCCTTCTGCAAAGTTGTAGATAATGGAATTTCCTATGGAAAATCGTGAGTTTTGAATTTTTCTGATAAAAGGGCTATTTATTATGTATTATTGAAGTTCCGAAGTTTTGAAATAATTGATTTTTGGAAGTTTAAAATATTTTTAATTACAAAAATGTTTTTTTCATTTTTGAAACTCATTTAACATGTGATTAGGAGGCTGAATTCAGATTGTTAGTGTGCGTATGAAGTTGTGGAAAAATTATAATATTAATTTATTAAATTTTCTACTTTGGTGTTCTAAGCATTTTCCTATAAATAGGGTGCTTAGGTTAGAATTGAAAATCACACCGCTCAAGTTTTCTCTCTATATTATCGAGCGTATTCTTGTGAGTATTTTGAGTATACTTTAAGTATTGCTATACGGTGGAAGTTCAAGTCATAGCCTATATCCGGTGTTTCAAATAAAAAAATCTTGATCTTTCGAGGTAAGGGATGTTATTTTCTTCTCAAATGATATTATTTCTTCAATATCATTATCTTTGAAATATTGGTTGGAACTTTTTATCAAATTTGGAACTTTTTCATGTCGGGGTTACTATTCATGAGTTACTATTCACGAGTTACTATTCACGAGTTATTATTCATGAGTACTATTCACGAAGCGTGAAGATGTTTTTTTATGAAATTTCTATCTTTTGGTGTCCGAGTTACTATTCACGTATACGGCACTATTCACGAATACGGCACTATTCACCGAAAAATGAAATTTCTTCTTTTTGTCCAAAATATCTATTATGGATACTAGCTTTGATTGTATCCATGTTTTGACCATTCTTGAATTTTACTCCACTTTGATTACTTATGAAGTATTTTTGAACTTGGATTGTTTAAAATACGAATCCTTAATATTTGTTCTTTTGTTTCACTGGATTCGTTTCCTTTAAAATATTTTTCATCATCATCAGTCTTAAATGATGATATTATTGAATAACTTTGGCCTGTAGTACAAAGATGAATGATTTCTGATGAATATCTTTGGCCCGTAGTGCAAAGATGAACAGGTGTTTAGATGAACATGACCAATCGATGAATATCTTTGGCACAGAGTGCAAAGATGAATATTTGATTCCAGATATATATTGATTGATGTTACAGGGATAAAAGATAGATGATGAACTTTTAAATTCATACATAGAAGATAGTAGTTTGCATTCTCTACTTAACTCTTCTAATGAATTATTATTTTCGCTGCGAATGTTGATTTAAAACTTGTTGTCTATTGTATTCTATTAGATTTTTCCCTGTTGAAGACTAACGATAATTTGTTGTATATTATCTTAGTCATAATATTCTTTACTAGGCTAGTTGAGCTCACTCTTTTCCTTTTTGTTCCATTTTTCTTCTCAGGAGGCGAGAATGTAGTGAGTACTAGTCGGGGTATGGAATGAAGGTTCTAGAGAGAGTTGTTTAGTAGTCCTCACCATTTTTGTAAAATAATGTATAAATAATTTTGATGAGGATTTATTTGGGTATGTATATTGTCTAAAGACAATAATTGTATTTAAACTCACAGTATATATGTTGTCATATTTTGCACGACAAATGTATTAATAAAGTTATAGTAATTTCTGTACCATGTATTTGGCGACTCAGAATGGGTTGGATGGAATGGACCTATTTTGGGGGCGTCACACCATATGTCCTAAATCTTTGATTCATTACTGACGAAGGTTATGGATAATTTAATTATCTTTAGTCATGATATTCTTTATTGTGCTAGTTGTGCTCACCCTTTTGCTTCACAATTCCTTTCAGGTAATAAGAGTGTAGCTGGGTCAAGCGGGGATAACAGGGGAATAGAACGGTGGTCTCTAGTTGTGAAGGTTCTCCCTAAACAGTATAGAAAACTGTGTTGTATTGTATACATCATTTAGTAGTTATATTTGGTGAATCAAATAGGGTGAGGCGAACCCAACTTTGGAAGAGTGTTTTGCCACTATCATACAAGATGTCTAATGATATACAACCTCGTGTCATCATAAGATAGGGTTGTGCACATCCACTTGCTGAGTATATCTACGAGCACTACCTATATAATCTTGGAGTTTGGTTGAAATATAATTTTCAATTGTAGACAGTGTAGATAGTTATATGTTAAGAGAAGACTCACCATTGGAAAAAACATGATAGTAATCTTCTCATTTTTCTTTGCGGTCTATTGGGTCAATCAAGGATAATTCTGTGGACATATGATATCTATCATAACTTAGACGCATGGCCTCCCATGTACGAAGGTTTTCTTGAGCACTTCCCAAAGATTCTAATTTCTAAAACAGTTTTTGACTGTACCTTTATGTAAGGTGCCATTGTGACGTCTATCCAAGGTTGGGATGAGAGTCACCGTTGGTATATATTTGTATCAAAACTCACAACATATGTGTTTGTTGTATTTTGCACGACAATTATAGTAATAAAGTTGTAGTTATTTTCTGTACCATGTATTTGGCGACTCAGAATAGGTTGGATGGATTGAACCTATTTTGGGGGCGTTACACTAGCTATCACGAATGTTTTTTCAATTTCTTTAACCCAAGTCTGGGCTTCAACGGGGTCAGTTGTACCTTTGAATTTTGGCGGTCATACAACCTTAAAATCTTTATAATTCACTAAGCGATTGTCTTGCGGGTTCCCTATGGCTGGTATTCCCTGTTGCATAGGTTGTGCTACCATGTTTGCAAAGTGCTGCATTGGGTCTGCTTGTTGTTGTCCCTCATCATTGTTGACAGATTCTTCTGCCCTTTGATTTCGAGTTCGACATCTTGGCGGCATTATCTGATTAAATAAAATCATAAATTTAACTTACATTCTAAACCTTATCATATAAGTTTAATCTATTAAACTTGTTTCATTACTTAAACATAGATTCATATTCATTTAATGAATACTTTACATAGCATAGCACATAATGTTGTATAACACATAATGCTTTAAACATCAACTATCCCTTTGTGACCACAAAAGTCGAGATTTACAGTCTTGACTAATACAAAAGTTGGGAACATTACATTACACAGACATAATTATCATATATATTACATTAAACACACCTACACAACAACACCTATACTACCTATTCGCTACGCTTTTTTCTTGGACAACTTTTCGCCTGATGACCTTCTATCCCACAAATAAAACATGCTCCTGGTTTATAGTCGAGATAATACAGAGTGGTATGTCCCTCATAGCCACAAAGGTAACATATCTTTTTCCATTTCTTCTTATCAGATTTTCCTAGGTCGTGGTCTTCTATCTTTATTTTCTCCTTATTGCTCGGAGCTGCACACGATATGTTATTTGTGGCTCCCATTTGATTAATTTGGATTTTAAGCTTATCTTGTTCTTCCATCATTTCTAGTAAGGCTTTTCGCAACTGACTATTCAATAGCTTTTCTATTTCCCACAGCTTTTCCAGAGAACGAAACCTTGTTCCTCATATCATGCACCTCCGTTGATGCTTGATCAGCTTCAACTTTAGTGTCCGAATCACTATCTGTCAATTCCACCATTTCCGAATCTGGTACTACGTTTTCTAAAATAACCACCTCATCCGAGTTGGTTTCATTGTGAGTCTCTATTTCAGCTATTGGCTTCGATATTAGCTCAGGTGTATGGATTTGATCCTTCTTCATGCTATAAGCATATAAATAGCCTTTTTCAACAAGACATCTACACACATAAATTATCCTGATTAGCATATAATATATACACATAGCAATTAATAGTTTTATATAAGTTATCTTTTATTTTGTTTGATGATGAATTTATTCAATTCATCTCATTTTAAACTCTATATGAGTTATTTATATTTTCAACGTTTCTCTCTGTTCTAAGGTTATAGCCTAAGGTCTATCCCACCTAAGGTTTTTAACCCTAAGCTCTGATACCAACCTGTAAAGCCCCCAAATTCAGATACTTGAAACCCGAACTCGGTGCTCCACGATACCATTTCTATGAGCGGAATAATACTAATAATAATAACAATAATATAAATGTCAAACTTAATTTACATAATTATCAGAGTTTAGTTCCCAAGTACGTAACCTTTAATACATTCATTACATAGCATTATAGATAAATAGATATCATTCTTATCTTAATAAAGTCTAAACTATTACATAATATATAGCATAACACTCATTCAACAACTTTCCCTTTTCCTTTATTCTTGGCAGAGCCTTCTGGTTGTTCACATTTAGCTGAAAACCTTTAAATTAATCAAGGATGAGCATTTGACTGCCCAGCAAGTAATAACAATTATAAATATTAGCTGAAAGGATTAAATGTTTTCTTTATACTACCCTTCTACAACAAATCAATAGTTGTGAAGTAATCTGAACCGATAATAATAACATAACAACTCTATCAAATTTTTGAAACTACGTATTGACTATAATTAGGGTTTAGGTGACATGCTATGAACATTGTTTTCAATTTTCGAATAGGTTTAAATAGAACTTCATCTGCAAACCGTCATAACTTACGGGCACGAGGGGTGATCAACCCGTTATGCCCTGTATTGATCAACACTACATGCAAGAACGATATTATCGTTCACTCTGTCAGCCTTGGGCGCATAAAAGTTCTCCCTTGATCGGGGTGTTCATACTTAGTCTGGAATCCGAACCAAAACAATTTGATTGATACAAAAAGGTTTTATCATATTCAACGTTATTTCTAAATCTGTGTCTAGCTGATCAAATAGCTTAGACGACTTTTACTTATTGTATACATACTGGTGATCGATAGGTGTGTATATATATATATATATATATATATATATATATATCAACATGTGATTAAATACAATGATTATCTAAGTGGAGACACTTGAATAACCATATTTAGAAATTAACGAACATAATATATATATATATATATATATCCTCAATTACAAATATAGTAACATATTGATAATCAATGATCAGATATAACATATATAACAATAGGGTTAATAATCTGGTACAATAATAATATAATTCTAAAAATTTTTACTTTTGTCCATTGCATAAAGGAAATGTAAAGGTAGGATACTTGCCTAGTACACTGCTTACAATTCGCAACTTAATTTTATCTTTTGTATAACAACCTATCAATAATAAGATCATTTTACTGATTAGAATAACAAATCGTAACACATAATACTGCTTATTGCAGTCAGCACATAACCTAATCACATTGTCACACATATTCAACAGTCATTGAATCACAAACAAATATTAATACAATCAAAATATCTAAGTCCAGATCAATTTCTGAAATATGTCGGTGTACCGACAACTTTATCGGTTAATTATCGAGTCCAAGACTCTATCCATTAGTTCAATAACTGTAATTATCAGTCATACTAGTTTTAAAATGACTTATAATAATTTTTAAAAATTTATTATATTTTATCATGAATTTTCAAACACCATTATTAAATGATTTAAATATTAAATAATTTAATTATCATTAATATTTAATTAATATTAAACTATTCATGAAACCATTGCCAAAATATTAAAGTTATTTATAATAACTCAAAATATTTTTAAAGTATTAATATTACACTTAAATGATTTTTTGAAACATTTAAAATCATTTTTAAATAATTACCATTAATATTAAAGTATTAATGTGTTATTTATCAAAATATTAAAAGTCATTAATTATAACTTAAAATATTTTTAATTCATTTATATTCTTTTAAATGATTTTTAAATTAATAAATCCATTTTTAAACTATTTATTTAATATAATTATTAAATAAATTTAATATCATTAATAATAAATTAATAATCATTAATATTAAATTATTAATGAAATTATCCTTTAAATATTAAAAGTTATATTTTATAACTTCAAATATCTTTAAACACATTATTTTTATTTAAAATGATTTTTATAATATTAAATTGTGACGCTTAAAAAGTATACATCACTCATCTTGGGTCGCCAGATACAAGGTCTTTGAATTCAAATACAACTTAATAATACAACTGTAGGTGTACAATACGACAAAAAACATAAATCTGTGAGTTTGAATACAAATATTGTCTACTAGAGAGTATAAAAACTCAAAAGGAGTCCTCATTACAATTATTATCACACTATTTCATAAATAGTGAGGACTACTAATGCACCATCTAGGACCATCACTCTGTTCCCCGACTAGTCCCTGCTACGTTCTCATTTCCTGAAGAGAACAGTGAAAGAAAGGGTGAACTCAACTAGCCCAGTAAGAAATATTATGACTAAGATACTGCAGAATAAATTATCATTAGCCTTCAACAATGTTAAACTGATAAAATATAATAGATATCAAGTTTAACTGCAGCGGAACAAGCAATCCATTAAAAGAGTCAAGTAGAACATAATGTCTAATATCTCATCTAGATTAAAAGTCCATCGTTGATATTTTATTCCTGTAATACTCATCAACAGTTCTTTGTTATACTTAAGATAAATAGAACTTTCATCACTTGTCTTCATCTGAACCACCAAAGATGTTAGTTAAATTCACAATTCATATTTATAATAATGTGAATTAACAGTTCCTTCTTGCCACAAAGGCTTAATAGAACGTTTACTCAATATCCTTACCCCAAAGGCTGAAGATATTCAAATGTAATAACATTGATCATACCAATCAGTTGTCTATCTTTGCACTACGGGCCAAAGATATTCAACTATAAAACCAATGGTCATGATCATACCAATCAATTGCCTATTAGTGCACTACGGCCAAAGACATTCAACTGTTAACTAATGGTCATGATCCTGCCAATCACATCATTGAATTATCCATGCACTACGGCCAAGGATACTCGTGTGTATCACTAGTGGTCATGATCATGTCATACACCTGTCCATCTTCGCACTACGGGTCAAAGCTATCAAACAACAGATCATCTTTGCACTACAGGCCAAATATATTCAACAACATATCATCTTTAACTTTAAACTTTTATCAATTTAACTATTTACCAAAATAGAAAAATTGAATACTTTTATTTCATAAAATTCGGGGTCTCACAAAAATCATTTTTAAACTAAATTATTTAATATAATTATTAAATAACTTTAATATCATTAATAATAAGTAATTAATGAAATTTACCTTTAAATATTGAAAGTTATATTTTATAACTTAAAATATTTTTAAACTCTATATTTTCATTTAAAATTATTTTTCTAATATTAAAATCATTTTTAAATTAATTTAATTAATATAATTATTAAATAAATCTAATATCATTAATATTAAATAATTAATGAAATTTGCTTTAAAATATTAAAAGTTATATTTTATAACTTAAAATATTTTTAAATAACTTATTATCATTAAAATGATTTTTAATATAATAAAATGATTTTAATTAATTTATTTAATGCATTTATTAAATAAATTAAATACCAATAATATTTAAATAAATATTAATATATTTCAAATTATTAAAAGTTAATTTTTATAACTTAAAATAATTTTTGTAATTTTCAGAAATTAATTTCTATTTTTAAATATTTTTTGAAAAATTAAGTAATTTAAATTAATAAAATTGTCGCTATAGGCCTTTAGCGACAGAAAGTGTAGTCTATGGTGTTCTTGAGCCTTCAAAGTCAGTGATCAAGTACCCTACATTGACCCGTTATAAATGTTAGATATTAATGTTTCTGGGCAAGCTATTGATCACCTCTTGTAGTATTAATGTCATACTACAAGTGTATAACACGTTCTGGACAAGATCATAACACATCAAAAAGATATAAAGCCATGAACAAGCTGTCAGAGTTGTTCTTTATTTTCTGCGTTACCCAGAAATGAAGAATAGTTCGACAAGCCATATTTGGGCTTCCACAACTTGCAATCTGTTTAATCTTTACGTGATGTAATGGATCTAGCATGTAGCCAGCATGACAAGGAAGAGTTCTATCACAATAGTTTACTAAAACAACAACAGATCAAGCGGATTCATACTGGTCAAACCATGTCAGACGACATGTTCAAGCGTTTTCTAGGTTACCCAAAAAATAGCTTCCATGATCGTTTGGCCTGGTTTGACCGTCCTCTATAATCACACAATTTGATGATTAGGAGATTTTAAGGCTTAAACATGTAGTATAAACAACATACTACAACTTAGATGCATCAACAACAACAAAGCAACAACACACGGATAGATCTAGATGCTTGAAAATATTGTAAGGCCTTTACGGGCGGGTTTATACCCGAAACGCCCGATCATAAACGGTCAATGGCTTTTGACCACGATTATTACTAAAGATTATACAAACTCAAAAGGAGTCCTCATTACAATTATTAACACACTACTTCACAGAATAGTGAGGACTACTAATGCTATCCTCCGGACCGAATCCACTCCGCTCCCCGACTAGTCCCTCGCTATGTTCTCATTTCCGAAGAGAACAAAGTGAAAGAAAAGGTGAGCTCAACTAGCCCAAGAAGAAATATTCTCGACTAAGATAATGCGTATAAATTATCGTTAGCCTTCAACGATGTTAAACTGATAACATATAACAACATCAAGTTTAATCTGCAATGAACAAGCAATCCATTAAAAGAATCAAGTACAGAGTAAAATCTACTATCTTTTATGATTTAAAAGGTTTTTCATGACTTTTATCGCTGGGACTCAGCTTAATAAATAATCCACATCATCGAATCACCAATGCACTATGGCTAAGGATATTCTTTAGTATCACGACCACAAATTATCCATGCACTACAGCCAAGGACATTCGTGTATTCATTAATTGTCATGATCATGCCAACAACTATCCATCAATGCACTACGGGCCAATGATAACTTTTACCACATCATTTGTAACATTACGGTCATGATTACACCGAATAATCCCTGGTCATAATCATACCAAGTCCATCTATGCACTACAGGTCACAGATGACTTTCAACATAATATAAACATGAGGATAATGACAATGATATAAGAATTCAATAAAACAAGTTCAAGAATTAATTTATCCAGGAACTAATAATGTCCAAATTTTCAACATGATACTGCTTTGTAGAGTAACATTCAAGAATGATCAGAAGAATATTTCCATGAAAAGATACTGGATGAAGCACAAATATCAAGGATATTCTACTAATTTCATGGAGTATAGAAGTCAAAACTTTAACCAACTGAGTATAATAAAGAATGGAATAACAAAAGAAATCACCATGCATGCGGTGCCGCATTTGCATGATAAAGTTATTCCAATGAATAATAATAACGGAACCCGGTTAGGCAAAATTTTGCAAATGGGATGTTCCAACAGAATAATAAAGATTTTAACTAGGTCCTGTAAAAACACACAAATGTGATGTTCCAACAGAATAATAATAAAGAGCGGAACCAGTCCTGTAAAACACATGCAGGATGTTCCAAAGAATAATAATAAAAAGGATGTTCCAAATGTTCCAAATAATAGAAGAATGTCACCAAGTATAGGGTAAACCACAGTATCTGAGTTATTCCAATGTAATAATAAGCAATGGAATAACAACGCTTCTCTTCATGAATAAGAAAGAATAACACCCCTTACTTTAGTAGGAGATTGAATCTTCGCAGAGTGTAGTAAGAATGAATACTCTTCTTCTTTCTCTCTTATTCTCTCCATACTTTCTCTCTCTATAGCTTGAATGAATTCGTGAAAAATAATGAAGCACTAGGCCTCTATTTATAAATGATTTCTAGCTTAGCACTTGAAATGTGAAAAGGCAAGTGGCTTGACGACTGGTGATGTGAAAAGAAAAGTGGTTTGACATCTGTAATGTGAAACACCAAGTGGTTTGACGCCTGTAATGTGAAACGACATTTGGTTCGACGCCTGTAATATAAAACGGCAAATGGTTTGACGTCTGGTAAAGGTAATTACTATTGACGAAGGTAATTACTATTGACGAAGGTAATTACTATTGATGAAGGTAATTACTATTGACGAAGATAATTACTATTGACGAAGGTAATTACTATTGACGAAGAGACTCTTAGATGACATATGGCCCCCCTCCCCACATAAAATAACCAAACTTACCACAAACGTCTCATAATAGACTCTTTATATACATCAAGGATTGAATAAATATTACCACAAATCATTTTATTTTTAATCAACACATATTTAATCTTTCAACAATTATTAATCATTTATAACTTGTCGTCTTAATTATTGATTTAATAATATAACATATTATACAGATGATACTGTGACAATAATTAAATCAATAATATAAGAAACATGATCAAAGAATTCTTTCGTAATAATAATTGAGTATAGGTGAGTGACTTCTCACGTAAGCATCAATAATCAATCTACAAGTGTGCTACTATATGCAACCACGCCAGACATCTTGTACTTTTACTACCGGGTAGTTCAATAGTTTTAACGGTAACACCTCTGCCGTTATTTTCATAAAGTATTTTTGTCGTTTTCTTAATCCGACAATAATTCCGTTGTGGGGTCCACCAATGATTGTGCTGTCGTATGAATATTCTCCGACAAAAAGAATATTCCCCGACCAAACGAATATTTTATAATAACTTGCTTACTTTGCAAAATTTATAAATATTACCCACAATTATAACATTATATAAAATTTACTCCATAATATTCAAAAATAATATTTATAGAAAATTCATCTTTACTTATAAAAGTTGGGGTCTTACAGATCTCCTATGATTTAGCCTTGTGGAAGAAGACGTGAAATCAAACTCAACTACTGTTCATGTACTTGGTGACTTTCATTTTGGGACAAAAAGGAGAGAACTCAGCAATCTAGTTATCTAGGCTTAGTTTGGTTTATTTAAATCCCCATAATGAAATCTTAATGTACAACTGTTACCATATTAGGATTTTAGGGATAAATTATACACTCACGTCATATAATCCATGTACAGTAAATATACGCAATAAAATAATTCAGTCAGGTATTATTGTCCAGGTAGTTCCATAATTAACCCTACTAGTAATATAACCATATTATAATAATAACTTATTTATTTATGTTAAATAAATAAATTATTCCTTCCTTGATTAATCACTACTTAAAATACTATAGTTTAATATATAGTCACACAATGTCACACTATACTATATAATATAGTTGTATTAGCACTCATATACACATAATAGTGAATATAATATTATTATATTATTATATCACTAACTTACTTATTCATATTAAATAGCTAAATCATGTATGTCCTTAATTAAGTAACATCAATATTAATTAACCCAACAATTGATTAATGTAGTTATAGATGTAGACACTCGAAATTTTTTATACTACTGTCACTAACATTGCAGGAGGACAGATTTATCTTTTAAGAGGGAACCCTGAAAGACAATCCATATACATCTGGGATACTACTACCTAAGTTCAAAGATCAACCCCGGAGCCCACTCAGGAGTAACAATTCCAACCTCGGAGATAACCCCGAGGCGTGCAGATCAACTACTGGAACACACACCGGAGAAGACTGATTAATCTCGGAGATAACTCCGAGGTATCCAGTCTCAGTCCCAACCCCAACCATGGGAATAGCCACCAACCTTGGTGATAACCCCAAGGAATGCAGTTTCGGTGATAACCCCGAAAATGCTTGTTTCAAATGCGATTAGCTTCAATCTCGGTGCTCACACCGAGATACACTGAACCAACCCAGCGATAACACCGGGAAGATAGGCACACCTCAAAGATGAAAATGAGGACCTTCAACAAATGCAGCAATCCAATCTCAGCGAAGCTCTAAGCAACGTCTGCTTTATCAGCCCAAATCGGCAATAACACCGGTGAGGGGCAACATCGTCATCTAGCCAACGCGATGCCAGGCCATGTCGTCTCAACATCTCTACACAACAATGTCCCACAAGACTAACCAATCCCGAGTGACTATTGTGCGGGGTAACGGATGGAATTTGAAGCTTGAAGACCGGAGGGCATCGTCCCATCTTCAATGACTTCGTACAAACTCTAATCCTATGCCATTGTACAACTCTCGATAACGGCGGTCCGAAATAGGTCCTGTATACCTCAATCGGATGCCCGGATTGCACTTTTGAAAGTTCGAACGGACATTATAGTGCCCGAGTGCACGTACTATGAGACGACCCGACCCGAGAAACTCGGGCCCACCCGGGTTGCCTCCGGTACACCTGCGGCTCAACCGCAGGTACACCTATGGCTCCACCCTCTATAAATAGAGGGCTTGGGGTGGCCATTTTGAAAGAGAAAACGGCGAGGAAGCCCTGCCCAATTTGATTTGCACTCACCCCATACAGTGTACTTTCTCATTTTAAACACATGTGAGCTCACATATAGCCTCTTTTGTCCCTACTAAAGCTAGTATTTACCCATTTTAAAGATATAGAAGTCTTCTTTGGCAGTCAACTGTAAGCCTTCTCACACACTTTAAAGCCTTTCTCTTCATCTCTGCACACACCCTTCTTCACGTTGAGAGTCGTGTTGCGCGCATTTGCCCGGACTTCGGTCCGTGTTTTTTATTTCAGTTTATATATATATATATATATTATATTATATATATATATATATATATATATATCTAGACTAACATTATCGAGTTATGCCTAGACTTCGATCTAGAGCGTTTATTTGTTTTTATATATATATATACTTATATATATTAACTATGTGTCGAACTCGCTTTGATGAGCCCGGATTTTACATCCATGCATTTATATATATATATATATATATATATATATATATTATATATATTATATTTTTTTTTCATCCCACCGAGTTCACTTCATGGTGGTTGATCGCTTACGACTTTCTTTACATTTCGTCCGCTCGAGTTTACTTAAGTGGCGCTTGATCGCTTTTATAGCTTTATTTACATTTTGTCCCGCTTGAGTTCCCTTCGTGGCGGTTGATAGTATTTACAACTTTATTTATGTTTTGTCCCTTTGGAGTTTCCTCCGTGGTGGTTGATAACTTCTGACTTTATTTATATTTTTGATCCCCATGGAGGTGCTTCGTGGTTGGTGATCATGTCTCGTATATATATATTTATAGCTTTTATATATATACTTGCTATCGCTTTCATACAAATTGCGTATCACCTGTATGCTTTAGGAATCATGTGATCACATATTCACTTTATTGGATCTAGATTCAATTCCGTGATGGACATTTTCAAATAGTAGGCGACTTTGTAAATTATTCTACTATGTCCTCGAATTTCCTCGGATGGTTTCCATACCCACGAGAAAAGTCGGCATTATTATTTTCGCATTTGGATGCCTCGCATTTGTAAAATAAAATTAATCAAGCCGAACACTTAATAAAATGGGAGTGTAAAAGGTCTCAATTACTATTGAGCATCAGAGTTTGAAAAACCTCTTTTATTAAACATCACTGCCATATCTTGCTTAAACTTGAATTTTTACATAAATTCAAACACTATGTATATAGTTGCGAACGAGGCCTCGCACTACTTCCAAATAACAGCACATTGACCCACACACTCACACATTCAGATAATAGTTTTTTGAAAAGAGGCGGTCACCGTGGTAACACGGATGTCGGGGGGTGCCTAACACCTTCCCTCCGCATAACCAAGTCCCCAGACCCTAATGAATCTCGATTTCACCGACCCATTTAGCAATGTCACATCACTAGGTCAATGTGCAAACCTTTTCTCGGTTGTGTTGGTACAACCATTTAAAAACCCAACTGGCGACTCTTAACAGTCCATCGTCGACATTATACATGTCGGACCTTTTTCACTTTTTTTTTTCAAACAAATCTCACCCAAAATGAGAACACCAAAGAACAAGTAACGGAAAGGGACATCTAAAAATCCCGACGTCGACAGGTGGCGACTCTGCTGGGGACTCCAGTAAGAGGACTTAAGCCGCTATTACAATCTTTTCAAAACTGTTATCTGCTTGTGTGTGGATGTTACATTTACATTTGATGAATGTGTACTAATGCATTTGCTTATTTCACTTAGTGCTTCGCACCATAACTGCTTGTGATATTAGTGCTTCACACCATATCTGCTTGTACTATTAGTGCTTCGTACATGTCATCATTTTCATACGGTGACACGCAATGTGTGTGAATGTATGTTGTGTGGTCCCTCCACCAGGAGGCTATCCCGTCAGTGTTTGATTACTGGACTCGTGAGAAGACTAATTCTCCGAGGCTCAGGAAAGGCACCACCCAAATTCGCTCCAGTTGAAAGACCGGATTAACTTCCCGTCAAGTAGATTGGGATGATTTGGGAACCTTCATGCCAAAAAGCCGCGAGAGTAACCTAAGATAGGTCAGCCTTTGATAAACCCAAAACGGAGGAAAGTCTCTCCATGCTCTCATTTCAATTACTTGTAAACACAATTACTTATAATTTCATTCCATATCTATATCCATGTAATGAGAAATATGAAGAAATGTGTACACATACATATTTTAATCAACATGCTACAAACAGCTGACATCCGTTTTGCAGGATAAAATTCCTAAAATGGACGCATCACACAGCATGTTATTATACACATATTCCCTAAGGACTAAACTATGCAAGTCTTTCGCAGGGAATCAATCGGACCTACTACCCGGTCAAAATTCAAAAAGGCTACAGGCCTACAGTCAATCATGTCGTCATTTGACCAGACTAAACTTAATCCAGTTTCTCGCAAAGAATTCGACGGATTAAGCAAACAAATTATAGATTTGGTTGTTCTACTCAAAGAATTACACCAGTCCAATCAGGGTCCAAAAATACCCATACATGCTGAATCCTCCACACAAGGGGGAACCCAGGTCATTACAATACGAACTACGATTTGAATACTGAACAACAAAACTCATGATCTTGCCCATCCCACTGGAGATCCAGACACTGGTGACATCAAAAAGAAAGTCCTTCAAATGGAAGAGAACCTTCGTGCTATCAAAGGAATTGGAACACACGGAAGTGTTTCATATGTTAATCTTTGAATTTTCCCTGGTGTTCATTATCCAGAAAAGTTTAAAACTCCTGACTTTAAAAAATATGACGGGTTAGGAGATCCTTACACATATTTAAAGGTGTTTATTGGAGAACTTGTATCTTAGGCAGAGGACGAAAAACTCAGAATGCAATTGTTCCAAAAGAGTTTAACTGGAGAAGCCCGTTCGTGGTACACAAGATTAGATAACTCTAAGATCCATAGCTGGGAAGAGCTAGCACATGCTTTCCTCACTCAATACATCTTTCAATCTCAGATGGCTCCTGATCGGTATCAAATTACCAAGATCAAGAAACAGTCTAACGAGTCTTTTAGAGAGTATGCTCAAAGGTGGAGACGTCTGGCTGCCCAAGTTAGCCCATTCATGACAGAATCAGAAATGGTCTTGACTTTCAAAGACATACAAGAAGCTCCATTCTATGAGAGAGTTTTAGCCTGCATCGGCAAACCATTTTCTAAAATGGTCAAACATGGGGAGATGGCTGAGATGGGATTGAAGTCCGGAAAGATTCAAGACCTAGCTGCCCTTAAAGTTGTTACTGATCACATCCAGTCCAGAAATTATGGAAATAACCCCTGTAGGGTCCATAAAAAGAAAGAGGAAGATGTTTCCCTGATACTACAGGGTCAAAAAGGCAATCAAAACATGTCTATTCAAAGGAGAAACTACACTCCATTTCAAGCACAGTCTACGAACCCTCCAATACCAAAAGGTGGAGAAGTCAAACGCCCTCGAGTGTTTACACCCTTAGGGGATACCCTAGAGAACATTCTCACTCTTCTGACAACACAGAAGAAAATTACACATCTTCTTCCACCAGTCAGCCCTAATGGACGGGGTTTCAATGCTGCTCAAAAATGTGCTTATCATGCCGGGGCACCTGGACATGATACTCAGGATTGTTAGGCCTTGAAACACAAGATCCAAGACCTAATAGACAATAAGGAAATTGTGGTCACCAAACCAGATCAGCCTCACGTTCAAGACAACCCTCTTCCTCAACACAAAGAAGAAGAGGTCAACATGATAAATTGGAGCAATGGACAGAAATCCAATTTGAACTGTGAATCCTCCCAGACCCTCAAAGACGGCGATGACAAATGGGATTATGCCAAGTTTCAGTTCACAATGGAACGAAAGATAAAAGCTTTAAGCAAACAAATTGAACAATTGGCAGAATTGGTGACTTATCAGCATCAAGTTACACATCAATTAATCAGCCAGGATCATGCCAGTTTCCTACCTCTTGTCATGAATATTCCTTCGTCACATTTAGAAAATGAAATGCTGGAAGACAAAGTGACAAAGAGAGCAAATGCCAAGGTCCGTCGGGATTTTGCCAACAAAAGGGAATTCACCTATTTGGGCCAACCTATGGAGGAAATCCTTCATATGTTAATCAAAGAAGGAAGGATCAGTTCCCTTCTACCTCCAATCAACCCCCGTTCAGGATGGTACAACTCAGATGGAGTATGTCAATATCACTCCCAGTCTCATGCATGATAAAGACGAGAAAGAATGATGGGCACTCCGCCACCTTATCCAAAATCTAATTGACAGTGGTGTCCTGCACTTAGCAGACGACGATACTGTGTTACGTGCAAGTGAGAATTCAGGTCCTACTAAGTAGAAGAGCGTGGTAGCAGTCATATCCACTGAAACTGATGGGGCTAACAAATCCCTCACAATTCCAACAATTCAACTCAAGAGAAGCAACAATCCTTTGAAAGTGGCCGCTCCCGAGCCAATCAACTTTTCGTGCAAAACACAATATCCTATTGTTAGCTTGCGCAAAGTTCCGTGGAATTATGGAGAAGGTGAAGGATCCACCTCACATATAGCTGCTACAGTGTCGAAGGAAAATCCACTGTATCTTCCCCAACGGGTGATGAAGTCTAACATCAAATCAAAGGGGAAAATACCCATGGAGAAGTTTGAAAAATTCCTCCGCACTATGGGTCATAACGAAGCCACGGTGGTTTTAAGCTTAAAAGAAGCTACACAACAAATATCAATTCTGGACTTGGTCCTAACTTCCGAGAATCATCGGAAGGTCTTGTTCAAGGTTTTAGAAGAAGCCTATCTACCAACCTTAGTTGATACGGAAAAATTTCAACATCTGGTTGATCACATTTCCAACAACAATGTGATATCCTTCACTGATGATGACATACCGCCCAAGGGGACCGTTCATTGCAAGCCTTTGCACATTGTGGTCTTATCCTCTGGATACATGCTAGCTGGAGTCTTGATAGATGGAGGTTCCTCTCTAAATATCTATCCATACGCTACCTTGGTGAAGATGAATATCAATCTCAACTGAATTCGGAGTACCCATATTATCATCAAAGCTTTTGATGGAGCTTCTTAGGAATTCGGTTTAGAGTAATTGAAATTTATAATCGAAATTGGTCCTCATACATTCTGCGTATCTTTCCACGTACTCAAGATAGATTCGGGATATAACCTGCTCTTGAGATGACCTTGAATTCATATGGCAGGGGCAGTCCCCTCCACTCTTCACCAACAGTTGAAATACATTATAAACAATAGCCTGGTCACGGTCAACGCTGAACCAGAAATTCCTCAACACGGGGACATGCCCTTCATCAATGCCAATGCAGATGTTGAACCGATCAATTTTTATTGCTTAAAAATAAGCAATACCAAATACCATGCTATTGGAATGCCATTACCCGAACCCAAGATTTCTGCCGAGGTAATGTCGGCTACTCAAGAAATGATGTCATTGGGTTATCAACTGGGACAAGGGCTGGGTAAAAATTGCCAGGGTATCAAGTACCCAATTCGATTAACTAAGAAAACTAGAACAACTGGGCTAGGCTATCCTGCCAGTTCTAGTCATAGGAATCCTCATAAGCATCAGCAGATTCCTTCATTTTCAACCATTCGGCGTTCATCTTCGCCTTCAAACTCTGAGTCCGTACAGCCTCCTGTAAAGGTACCAGCCAATGTAATGGCTATGTTATTTCCCAAGCTGGTACTGGTAAAGGAGAAAGAAGTCTTTGTTCCAAATCCTGCAGTGGAAGAAGAGGAACGAAGAATCAAGAAAGACGTCATCCGAATGATGTCAGGCATACACATCATCGTTCATGATGAACATACCAACAGATACACCCCAAACGATGATTGCCCAGACGTAATGGCCATCATTCAGGACAGGGAGGATGATGACAATCCCTCCATCATCAAGTCCACGGACTTTACCGCCGCCAATTGGAACAACATTCCTTGCATTGGTCGACAGGGGTAAACGGCGCGTAATTCTTTACGCCTTGTAGATATAATAACTCGCTTACTTTTTACATGCATTATTAGTAGTTTTTTTGTCAGTATATGCTAACACTGTGTATGATCAACACATTTCATATATACTAAGTGAAAGCATATTTTATTTCAGGACTCTGAATTTAGATGTCCATGTACTTGCTGATATGGTGCCTCTTCACCACAAAGAATGTACCTTTGATGTAGAGATGAATTCAGCCTTGACGGATATACAGGATGACATTGAGGTGCCTCCAGAGATTCAAGAATGGGTCAAAGACAAACCTAAACCCAACCTTAACCAAACCACTTCTTTCAATCTCGGAACCTTAGAAAGCCCTAAGTTAATCCAGATTAGTTCAGACCTTACCCCAAACCAACGGAATGACATGGTTACGCTACTAACCCAATTCCAGGATGTGTTTGCATGGTCTCATAAAGACATGGTAGGTTTGTCCACTGATATTGTCCTTCATCGCCTTCCCATTAAAGAGGGATTTAAGCCAGTCAAGCAAAAACTCAGGTGATTGAAACCTGAGTGGAGTTTAAAGGTGAAAGAAGAAATTGTGAAACAATTTTAAGATGGAATCATCATGGTGTCTACATATCCTGAGTGGATATCCAACATTGTTCCCGTGCCTAAACCTGGAGGGAAGCTACGAGTTTGCATGGATTATCGGGACTTGAACAAAGCTTGTTTAAAAGATAGCTTTCCGTACCATTTATCCACATTCTTATTGACAATACAGCGCAATACGATATGTACTCCTTTACAGATTGCTTTGCGGGGTACCATCAGATCATGGTTGCTGAGGAAGATCGTGAGAAAACTGCTTTCATCACACCTTGGGGAACCTTTTGTTATAGAAGGTTGTCATTCGGCCTCATCAATGCCGGAGCCACCTATCAACGAGCTATGATGGATCTTTTCCACGACTTAATGTACAAAGAGATCGAGATCTACGTGGATGACATCATTGTCAAGTCCGGGAAGGATGAAGACCACTTATACAATCTCAGAAAGCTATTCAACAGGTTGCGTAAGTACAACTTGAAGTTGAATCCAACTAAGTGCGCCTTTGGCATTAAATTAGGCAAGTTGCTAGGGATTTCTAGTAAGCCACAAAGGGATTGAGCTGGATCCTGCCAAAATCTAGGCCATCACGGAAATTCCCATTCCTCAGACAGAAAAAGAAATACGGGGATTTTTGGGAAGAATCAACTTCATTAGCAGGTTTATCTTTCAACTCACAGCAACCTGTGAGCCAATCTTCAAGCTTTTAAGGAAGAACTCCTCCATGAAATGGAATGATGAGTGCCAGAATGCCTTCCTTACAATTAAAAAATAACTAGTCAAAGCTCCTGTGTTGGTACCACCCAGGGATGATGTTCCCCTGTTCATGTACCTGTCCATAAGTGACAATGCCATGGGCTGCATGCTGGGACAAAAAGACGACAGAGGCCAAGAACGAGCTATCTATTACCTCAACAAAAGATTCAGCAACAGTAAACACAAGTACACTCTGATTGAAAAGACGTGTTATGCTTTAGCATGGGCTTCCATGAGGTTACAACATTACCTCCATGGTCACACAACCCATCTCATATCTCGCGTGGATCCTCTCAAGTACGTGTTCAATAAACCCATGTTAAATTGCCGGCTGTCTAGATGGCAGTTGATCCTACAATAATTTGACATCGTTTATGTGACTCAAAAGTCCATCAAAGGTCAAGGAATTGCGGATCAACTGGCCGTAGCACCTTCAGGGGATTTCAAACCCTTGGAAATATATTTCCCCGATGAAGGAGTAATGATAGTCAAAGAAACACCATCGATCACGATCTGCGCCAATCAATCATAAGATGTATTTTGATGGAGCCATTAATCTGGAAGGTTCTGAGCCGGGAGCGATTCTAGTATCTCGGAATGAGGGAGCGATATCCGTCACCGCTAAATTGCGCTTTATCGGCCACCAATAATACGGTAGAAAGTATGAAGGTCGTCTCATGGGGCTAAAACTTGCCCGCTTCAATGGGTATTAGGTCATTAATCGTCTTTGGAGATTCGAGTTGGTAATCGAGACAATCCAATGTAATCTATTAAACCAAGGAACTACATTTGCTTGCCTACCACCATCCAGAAGTTTTACAGATGATTTTGGAGTTCGAAGAAATCTCCTTTCTACACATTCCTCGTAATAGGAATGACTTTGTGGACGCATTAGCTACTTTGGCCTCCTTGATTCGCATATCAGACAAGGAACACTTGCCAAGCGTCACAATTTCCCTGCACAAGGCCCCAGCCTATGGGAACTACGTTGAAGAAGTATCGGATAAGCTGTTGCCTCTGTTTTATAACTAACAAAAGAGCTCTAACTCATGCAAGCATACATGCGTCAACAAGTAATACAGAACAAGTAAAGTATCGATCCCACAGAGAAAGTTGTTTAACTTAAACTATTATTCATTAATTAAATCACTATATTTATATGCTCACACTATTGATTAAACTTGGTTTGTTCTTGAATTACAAATAACAACTAAAATAATAATAACGATAGAATAAATGATATTAGAACTAATGGGATTCTAACTTCAATTAATACTTCATTCAATCACCACTATTATGCATGACTTGCTCACATATCACAGGAAAGTAGCCAAGAGCACTAAAAGAGTATTAGCCATTTTTTAATGCACTAAGACCTACTTACACAGCATCCACAGATGATAGACTCTATGTAATCATCAATATAACCAACATCACTATATGTCTATGTGAAATTGCAATTAGATTGATTTTAAGTTCAAGCCCTTATTCTAACTTATACGGTGAAACAGTATATGTCTATCTGATTCACGAAATACATAAGCCATATAACACAACCCTATATACGTATACTATCATGATTACATTCCATATTTGCATGGTCATTGTCAATTCCATACAAATACTGGAACGAATGGTGATCAAGCATTCATACATGCAAAACAATTATGATAGACATCCCATATGATATGCAAAACAATCCAGCATTTAAACATGCAATCAAACTACATATTAAAATCTGTTAGAATCCCATAATGGAGTTTAGTTCATGACTAAACCAAAAGCCATTATGGGATCAAATCTAAACATGATCACTAAACGACAATTAAAAGATGAAAGATGAAACTATCAAACCCAATTCACGAATACTGAATCAAAATTCAAATCCTCATAATGATTCCAAAGAAAATTTATAATAATAATCCCACTCGTAGAAAATCCCAAGAAGGAACAAAAAGATAGAGTTGTGGCCTCCTTCTACATTGGAATCTCCCCGAGAGAGTAAAACCCTAATTACCAAGTATGAATCGTGAAAAACTAATAAAATGTCAAGTGATACCCCTGACACCAGTCAGAATCGTTTTAAATCAATTACAACCTTTAAAATTTGGAAATAAAATAAAACAAGTCAATGACTTGAGGGCCTCACAAGGCGGCAGCGTGCTCTCTCCAATGTGATTCTCTTCGGTAGCGAGACTTGCGATGAGGTTTGTATGATTGGCCAGTCTAGCTCATGCATGCAGCCTACCGAGGGCTTGTCTTTCATGCCGCCATGAACTTACTTGATGAGTTTTTCCGGTTTGGTTGGGAACTCAGCGTGGTGCGCCTTCCAAGCTATCTTTGTCATGGCTTGCGCGCTTTACTTCTTCGATTCTCGCTCCTTAGCTTAGTTCGCAATGTTATTATTGTCTTCGACATGTCCTATGTATATCCATGCTTGTCCATCCATGCTCCAGTCAATCCTATGCACATCCTATCTTTTGCCTCGCCTTACGCTTTCATTATCCTCGTGCCTGATATCACCATCAAATTGGGCCAATTCCTGCACTTATTTGCCAAAAGGAGTTTTAAGTATGCGAAATGCAATTTAACATAAAATGCAGCTAAAACAAACTAAAATGTACTTGAGATGGGCATAGTTCGCGTGAATTGGTACTCCATAAGTAGGTGTAAATCCTACTTATCAAATACCCCCAAACTTGAACCATTGCTTGCCCTCAAGCAATGCATACTAATGAACAATAAAAATTCAACTATATTATTATGCAACTAATTCTCACATTCTCCCAACCATCATAAAAATTCAGTCTAATTTGCCTCAGCGAATTTTTTCTAGATTCGAGAATACAGATTCAAACCAAACTGCAGGCATAATGTCATATACTCATATAATTCAAAAATGCTATACAGATGCTGTGTGTGTGTGTGTTGTGTTCACCCAATACTTGATTTTGGTGTAGAGTGTTCATGTTATCTTGCTCAAACCAGAAAAATTATAATATAAACCAAGACTTATGTATATATATGCGACTCAGACTATTTCAACATCTTAAAATAAACTAAGGTTCAACAATGGGCTTAACTGCTTTATTCTACTCACAAGGGCGAATTTCGCACTTTTTCGCGGTGTTTATTGCTATGTTTCTTTTCTTTTTTTTTCATGACTATGCAATGTCTTACTCCATTAGGCACACTGCTACCCCTTAGCGAGCTTTCGACCAATGACTCCCAGCCCATGAAAGACCTTAGGGCGCTAGGTGTAGAGACAATCCCCTCGGGCGTACTTACTCTAGTAGCCAAGGCCCCGAAATAAGACTAGCCATGTTATTTACACTTTTCTTTCTTTTTCTCTCTTATTTTTTTTATACACAGATACCCATGTTTTCCCAAAGTTTAAAAATCAATGTTTTATACAGTCCAAAAGTCACTTTTCACATATTTCTCTTTTTAAGACTACGTTTTTCTATCGCGCAAGGCACAACGTACTTCTTATACCTACAAGTGCTTGTGAACACATTTGTGCAAACTGAAAGCATTTAAATAGCATTATGAATTCATTGTATAAAACGTTATATCTCAGCTCATGTTATCCAAAATATTCAAAAATCATTTAACAACTTTACTCTCATCATTGGCTAGACAAAATTTTTCAAAACGGTAAGAACTGTGAGGTATGCAATTATAAACATGCAACTATATGCTAAAATGTAATCTAAACATGCACATAAAAATTAAACTAATCATGCAAAAACTATATGAATCATGCAAAACTGAAAATACTAACTACTACCCAATACCCCTAAACTTAAAATATTAAATGTCCCAATTGAATGAAGGTAAAGGGTATTAAAACTCCCTTAATTATCAGCGGTGCCACTCTCCTCAGGTGGTTAATCCGGTGGTGGATATGGTACTACAGTTCCAAACTAAGGCCATTTTTGTGTTGTTCCTTGTTGCGCAAACGCTTCGGCTAAAGCCCTTGTGAGTCCCGTCACAAATGTGCCCAAATTGTCGTACATGGCATCGACCTTGCGCTCCAACCTTCGGAGCTGGTGATCGCCCTTGGTGGCAACGTACGTGCGTGGAAGGACCCGCCTCGTCTGTTTGTCGGGGTTGTTGTGGTGGCTCTGGAAAAATAGGCTGAAGGATGAATCCTAGTCCGCGTGGTTGCGGTACACCACCTGCCCAATCTTTGAACTTTTCGATCGTGGCATGAGTAATATCCTGGCTTGGGTATTGCATCTGCTCATTGCCCCAGTTGCATCCCTGATTAGCACAAAGCATGGCTACCACGGATGCGTGTGGAATGCTCCCAATCGTCACAACCCGTAAATAGCGCAAAATATTCTCGTGAATGAGATGACCAATGTCGATGTACTTTCCGGTGATTATGCCCCACATAAGACGTGCCCTCTCCGCTGATATTTCGTACTGATGGGCGAAAGGCACGAGCTTGGAACATATGAACAAGTTCCACGCTTTTGCATAGCGATTTAGGGTCGCAATTTGAATAACTGCTACTTGTGTGTTGTGCCAACTTTATCGTCTATTTTGTACCGAACACATAACTCTGCAATGATCGGCTCCATATCGGTCTCCAAATGGCCTTGGGTTATCCAATTAGCATTTCATGGCGGTGCATCGGTAATTTTGAAAATTAGTCAGATGGCACGGGGTCTGTAATCTACCTCGATACCACGAACCAGAGATATCCCGCTCATAGTGACTTTGGCATTGGTATAGAATTCACGGACTATGCTCATAAGAACGGGTATAGGAGTGGCCGTCAGTCCACCCCAGCCTCTCTCTCGAATCATGGCGCACAACTAGCCATCTTGCCCCTCTGGCTTGAATCCTCGCTCCTTGATGAATGTCTTAACCACAATGCGGTAGTATTCTTGTTGAGCTTCCAAATTGAGGAATTTGGTGTGATCCACAATGTCAGTCTCTTGACTGCCCGAAGAGGAAGAAGAAGATGACATAATTGACCTTGCTCGCTTAGGCTCCATTTGTGTTTGATAGAGGTTTCACAGATTATATGATTGAGAATGAAGGAAAACTTGAAGAATTTCTACCCCCAATACTCGTTTCTTCAATCCAACTTGGAACCCTAGCTTTATAATTCACTTTGGAGAAGTTGAGGAGATATGGACTTTGGATGAGGAGAGAATCATGGCTAATTGATGGAGAGATGTACGGCACAACTTGTAACTGATGAAGAGATAGCGACGTGAGTTATGGAGAGTGAGAGAATTTTGCTTCTGTTAATATCCCAAATGAAAGTCCAAATGGTCCACAGCTCTATTTTTAAACTAGTTAGCTCTGTCTTATCCCAGTGTCGCGCGCGGCCGCGTGCGTTTTTACTGACGTGGGCGCGCGGACACGAGACTTGCAGAATGCTTTGGTGGTTTTCTTATCCTGACGTGCGGGCGCGCGAGTTTATGCTGCATGGGTCGCGCAGGCGCGAGACTTGCAGGATGATTTGTTGTCTACATTGGCTTGACGCGCGGGCGCGCGATATTTGTGCTGACTATGCCTTGCGGCCGCGCGATGCTAATCTCAGCAATGCTAAACTTCAGTTTCACTCTGTCTATCAGGGGTGCTGTCCAATGATTGTTCCTATATACATATTAATGCATCGTGTTAAGGCATGAGTTAGTGGTCTCATAACACTAACATTTTGCAAATATTCGCACAGCAATTCTTGTTACACTCTTAAGCATGAACATCAGGTATCCAATTAAAAAGGAGTTCGATATAACTATTGAAATAACTCAAAATGAAATACTAAAAACAAATCAATGGAGAGAATAATAATGGGTTGCCTCCCATCCAACGCTAAGTTATAGTCAATTAGCTTGACTGTCTCTGAGCTTCATGTTATAGATGGAATTGAGGTGCGTTCCTTCGTGTCCTCTGCACCCTAAAATTTAATGACCTCATCTTTCGTCAATGGCTCTTCCTTTAACTCTAAATTTTCACCCGTTGCATATATCAATGGTCTATAATCCCTCGATTTTTGTACTTCATCCTTTCTGCACATCTATTGACGTTACTGGACACGCGTAGTGTTCACCTAAGAATGGTCTCCCAATGTATATTATTGGTATGCTTTTGTCCTCCTCGTAGTCTAGAATGATGAAGTCAGCTGGAAAAATAAACTTGTCCACCTTAACCAACACATCTTCCACAAGTCCCCGTGGATATGTGATGGATCTGTCCGCTAACTGCAATGCAATGTTTGTCGGCTTTGGATCCGAAATCCTAACTGGTTAAATACTGACAAGGGCATCAAATTTATGCTTGCCCCAAGGTCACATAAACACTTGCTGAAATTCACCTTTCCAATGGTGCATGGAATTGTGAAACTGCCTGGATCCTTCAGCTTTGGAGGTAGTTTCTGCTGAAGCACTACACTGCATTCCTCTGTCAAGGCTACTATCTCAAACTCATCTAATCTCCTCTTCCTTGACAATATACCCTTCATAAATTTTGCGTAGCTTGGCATTTGTTCCAATGCCTAAACGAATGGTATATTGATCTGCAGCTTTTTGAACACCTCCAAGAATTTGTTGAATTATTTATCTTCCCTTTTCTTATTTAATCTCTACGGATACGGAACTTGAATGTCCATTGGTGGTACTGGACTCTTAACTGTCTCCTCTGAACCTGCTTTGTCTTTCTCTTCCTGCTGATCCTCCGATTTCTCCAAATTTTCTGCTTTCGATTGGTTGGCTCTTCGCCTCGTCTGCGATCACATGCGCCCTCCTCACAGTGCATTCTCACGCATGGCGCGACGACTTACGATGGCATCGACAGATCTTTCCCAGATCTCAATGTGATCTCTTGACACTGTTCCTTCCCTTCTCTCCTTGGATTTGTCTCCATATTACTTGGCAATGAACCCTGGGGCCTGTTAGTAAGCATGTTTTCCATCTGCCCCATTTGAGTTTCCAGATTCTTTATAGCCACTGCTTGGCTCTTGATCATAACTTCTGTGTTTGCCATGTATTTCATCATCATTTCCTCTACTTCTGATTTGTTTTCTTGCTGAGGTACAGCTGGAGTATGATGTTGTTATTGATGTTGAGAAAATCCTGGCGGAAAGGGTGGTCTAGGATTAAACTTCGGTTGCGCTGGTTGCGCCTGAAATTGATTATTTGGTTGAAACTGAGTCTGCTGAGACCCTTGATTATTCGACCAACTAAAATTTGGATGATTTCTATTGTTGGGGTGGTATGTGTTCTGAAATTAACCTTAGTCTTTTCTATAGTTGCTCACATACTGCACTGATTCTGAGCTGATAGCACATTGATCCGTCGAGTGTGACCCCGCACAAATCTCATATACGAAGGCAACCTTCTTTACTTTTCCTTCTGCCAAAGTATCTATCTTCTTTTCCATGGCTTCCATCTGTGTTGACAACTGAGTAATAGCATCAACCTCCAATACACCTGCAACTTTGGTTTGTGGCATTCGGGATGTAGGATTTTGAAAATCATTCGATGCCATTGTCTCGATAAGATCATAGGCTTCCTCATAGCTCTTTTCCCATAATGCCCCTCCTACAGCTGCATCTACAATCGGTCTCGACTGCCATCCCAATCCATTATAAAACGTGTTGATTACCATCCAATCTGGCATACCGTGATGTGGGCACTTTCTTAGCATTTCTTTGTATCTCTCCCATGCTTCATATAACGACTCGCCCTGTTGTTGCTCAAACTGAGAGATAACTGTCCTCATCTTGGCAATCTTAGCCATTGGGAAGAACTTAGCTAAGAATTTCTGTGCTAAATCCTCCCATGTAGTTATAGATCCTGCTGGCAGAGAATGAAGCCAACTTTTTGCTTTATCCCTCAATGAAAATGGGAACAACCTTAGTCTAATAGCATCCTCCGTCACACTGTTGTATCTGAATGTATCACAAATTTCGATGAAACTCAACAGATGTTCATTCGGGTCATCTGTAGCAGCACCCCCAAACTGAACTGTATTCTGCACTATTTGAATAGTACAAGTTTTTATCTCGAATGTGTTTGCTGCTATCGCTGGTTTGACTATGCTAGACTGTAGTCCATTAATATTGGGCATAGAATACTCCTTCAGAGCCCTATGCTCCTCTCTTTGCTCTTCTCCTTGTGCCTCGGCTGCCATGTTAGTTGTCGTGTTTTCCAACTGCTCTTGTAAATTTCTACGAACACCCGCTTTCCAACCTCTCCCATTTATATTATCCTGAAAAGGTGTTAACTCGGGGTTGGTTGACCATGTGCGCATAAAAATTTATCCAAATTCCTGAAACAAAAACAAAAACTGAAATGAGATAAGACTAGAATTGTCTAAGTCATACAATATAGCTTAAAACTAATGATAATAATACTAAATTAAACGCCTTTCCCCGGAAATGGTGCCAAAAACTTGTTGCCTCTTTTTTACAACTAACAAAAGAGCTCTAACTCATGCAAACATACATGCGTCAACAAGTAATACAGAGAAAGTAAAGTATCGATCCCACAGAGAAAGTTGTTTAACTTAAACTATTATTCATTAATTAAATCACTATATTTATATGCTCACACTATTGATTAAACTTAGTTTGTTCTTGAATTACAAATAACAACAAAAACAATAATAACGATAGAATAAATGATATTGGAACTAATGGGATTCTAACTTCAATTAATACTTCATTCAATCGCCACTATCATGGATGACTTGCTCACATATCACAGGAAAGTAGCCAAGAGCACTAAAAGAGTATTAGCCATTTTTCAATGCACTAAGACCTACTTACACAACATCCACAGATGATAGACTCTATGTAATCATCAATATAACCAACATCACTATATGTCTATGTGAAATTGCAATTAGATTGATTTTAAGTTCAAGCCCTTATTCTAACTTATACGGTGAAACAGTATATGTCTATCTGGTTCACAAAATACATAAACCATATAACACAGCCCTATATATGTATATTATCATGATTACATTCCATATTTGAATGTTCATTGTCAATTCCATAAAAATACTGAAACAAATGGTGATTAAGCATTCATACATGTAAAACAATCATGATAGACATCCCATATGATATGCAAAACAATCCAGCATTTAAACATGCAATCAAACTACATATTAAAATCTGTTAGAATCCCATAATGGAGTTTAGTTCATGACTGAACCAAAAGCCATTATGGGATCAAATCTAAACATGATCACTAAACGATAATTAAAAGATGAAAGATGAAACTATCAAACCCAATTGCGGAATACGAATCAAAATTCAAATCCTCATACGATTCCAGCAAAACTTATAATAATAATCCCACTCTGGTAGAAAATCCCAAGAAGGAACAAAAAGATAGAGTTGTGGCCTCCTTCTAAGTTGGAATCTCCCCCAGAGAGTAAAACCCTAATTACCAAGTAAAGATACGTGAAAAACTAATAAAATGTCAAGTGATACCCCTGACACCAGTAAGAAATCATTTTAAATCAATTACAACCTTTAAAATTTGGAAATAAAATAAAACAAATCAATGAGCTTAGGGCCTCGCAGCACATGCCACTTCCTCCAACAGGCTATTCTCGCGCGGTAGCGAGACTTGCGATAGGTTTTGTATGATTGGCGGTCTCGCCATGCGAGTGCGCTCTCAGGCTTATCTTTCTCGCGGCCGCGCAACTTGCAGTAGGTTGTCCTGGTTTGGTTGGGAACTCGCGCGGGCGCGTGCTTCCAAGCTATCTTTGTTGCGTGGTCGCGTGGCTTGCATTTTCTGTCTTCTGATTCTGCTCCTTAGCTTAGTTCTATAATGTTGCTGCTGCTACTGATATGTCTTATGTATATCCATGCTTGTCCATCCATGCTCCACTCAATCCCATGCACATCCTATCTTTTGCCTCGCCTTACGCTTTCATTAGCCTCGTGCTCGATATCACCACCAAATTGGGCCAATTCCTGCACTTATTCGCCAAAAGGAGTTCTAAGTATGCGAAATGCAATTTAACATAAAATGCAGCTAAAACAGACTAAAATGTACTTGAGATGGGCATAGTTCGCGTGAATTGGTACTCCATAAGTAGGTGTAAATCCTACTTATCATGAGCTACCTCTCATCCAACATCCTTGGTATCAGCATATCAAGGAATATCAACGAGATGGATCTACACCCGCTGAGGCGAGCCCGACTAAGAAAAGGCGGATCCATCGACTTGCTATGAAATTCTACCTGAGTGGAGATACACTTTATAAAAGAGATGCAGGACTAGGTCTCCTTAGATGTTTAGACAAAGATCAAGCCCAAAGGCTTATGGATGAAATCCATGGTGAAGTCTGTGGCCCGCACAAGAGTGGCCCCCTCCTTGTCAAGAAAGTCCTCAGGATAGGACATTACTAGCTATCTCTCAAAGCTAATTGCAATGACCACGTCAGGAGATGCTTTCAGTGCCAGATTCATGGGAATGCTATACACGCCCCTCCACGGGAACTCCACAATATGAGTTCACCTTGGCCCTTCTCAATGTAGGGAATGGACGTTATCGGGCCCATTGAGCCTAAAGCCAGTAATGGTCACCGATTTATCTTCACCATGATCGACTACTTTACCAAGTGGGTAGAAGTAGCCTCCTTCCCCAGGGTTACTAAAGAAGGCATCATTGCTTTCATCAGAAATAATGTCGTTTGTCGATATGGACAACCAGAGGTAATTGTGTTAGACAATGCGAAGAACCTCAACAACAAAATGATGGAGGAATTATGCAGTAAATTCCACATCAAACATCTTAACTCTGTCATCTATTGTCCGAAGATGAATGGTGTTGTTGAAGCGGCTAACAAAAACATCAAGAAGATTATGCAAAAGATGTCCGCCAACCACAAAGATTGGCCTGACCTATTGCCTCTGACTCTGTTAGCCTACAGAAGCTCAACGTGCACTTCCACTGGGGCAACCCCCTATGCATTAACCTATGGAATGGAAGCAGTGCTCCCCATAGAAGTTGAAATGGAATCCCTCAGAGTGTTGATAGACGCTCAGCTGGATGAAGACCAATGGGTACAAGACAGGTATCACCAATTGTCGGCGAACCGCGACTATCTTCCATGGTCAGTTATTTCAACAAAGGATCACTAGATCCTATAACAAAAAAGTCCAGCTACGGCAGTTCAAACAACACGACTTGGTTTTGAAGAAGATCCTTGACAACCAAGATCAATCTAAGGGAAAATTCACTCCTAACTGGGAAGGCCCGTTTGTTGTCAAGGAAGTATTGACAGGAGGTGCTCTCAGATTACAAGAAATGGACGGCGATGAATTTCCACAACTCATCAACTCAGACACCGTGAAACGGTACTATGTCTGAAGTTGCCATCAAGCAAACACCTTGGTGTTGGAACATCAGATCACCAGTTATTTCGGTTCTTTAACCCTTTACCACATACAACTTTTCAACACTTTTCCCCTCAGGGAAACATGCTTTTTAAGCCAGCAGCCTGGCTCCTTTGCGTTCCTATAACTTAGGTCATCCCACTACGGATTGAACCTCTCGCGTTTGCAGTTTGGCTACCCATACCTGGGATCAAACTTCTCGTACCTGCAGTTTATCCTCAACCTAGGATTAAACTTTCTCCTCCCCGCACTCTGACCTGCACATGGGATCACGCTTTTCTCTCCCTGAGGGGCAAACTACGCCGACCTGATCTCCTCTTCAATAGGAATATGTAGGCAACCATTTCATATGGCCCGGTCGCAATTAAACAAAAACAACAAAAATATAGTCAACATCCTCAAGGAGATTTTTGTTAAGGAAAACAATTTTGATATCCATCTGCCAGATTTCGTAATCATAAAAAGCTGCAATAGCAAGTAAGATCCTGATGGATTTAACCATTGCCACTAGAGAGAAGGTTTCATCATAGTCAACATCTTGAATTTGTGTGAAACCTTTTGCTACCAGTCAGCATTTATAGGTTTGTACATTACCATCTGTGGCGCCCCCAAAATTAGGTATCGTCACCCATCTTGGGTCGCCACTTACATGGTACATAAATTCAAATACACTTACTAATATAAGCGTAGTAATTATGCAATACGACATATAAGCGTGAGTTTGAATACAAATATTGTCTACTAGATATTATACAAACTCAAAAGGAGTCCTCATTACAACTATTATCACACTATTTCACGAGAATAGTGAGGACTACTAATGCTATCCTCTGGACCATTACTTACGTTCCCAGAGCTAGTCCCGGCTATGTTCTCATTTCACGAAGAGAACGGTGAAAGAAAGAAAGTGAGCTCAACTAGCCCGATGAAATATTATGACTAAGATAATGCGAGAATAAATTATCATTAGCCTTGACGATGTTAAGCGATAAAATACAATAGACAACCCGGTTTAAGCTGCGGATGGAATAAGCAATCCATTAAAAGAGTCAAGTAGAGAATAAAATCTACTATCTTTTAGGTTTTAAAAGTTTTTCATCAATTTTTATCATTGAGACTCGACAATAAATAAACCACCACATCTAATCATCCACGTACCACGGTCGAGGATTTTCATCAAATTATCAATGGTCATGACTATACCAAAATCACCCACAGTCATAATCATACCAAAACTATCCATCAACGCATTACAGAATACCTTTGAGAACTTTTGTCACATCATTTATATCAATTCATGATTATACTGAGAATGATCCTGGTCATCATAATCATACTAAGTTCATCTATGCACGTAAGCGAAAGATAACATAATATAACATGAGGATGATGACAATGACATAATAATTCAATAAAACAAATTCAAGAATTATTTAATCCATGAATTATTAACGTCCAAATTGTCGACATAATCTTTGTTTAAATGAGAGTAAAATTCAAGAATGATCGGAAGAATATTTCCATGAGAAGATCTTTGGATGAAACGCAAATATCAAGGATATTCTACTAATTTCATGGAGTATAGAAGTCAAAGTTTTAACCAACCGAGTATAATAAAGAATGGAATAACAAAAGAAATCACCATGCATGCGGTGCTTAGCATAGGCGAGTTATTCAACGAGAATAATAATAACGGAACCGGTCGGTGAAATTCACACCAAGCGGGATGTTCAAACAGAATAATAAAGATGGAACCCGGATCCGGTGTAAAACACGCGAGATAGGATATTCAACGAGAATGATAAAGAGGCGGAACCGGTCGATGTAAAACACACTGAGCGAGGATGTTTCAATGAGAATAATAAAAAAGCGGAACCGTCGGTGTAAAACACATGCACGTGGATGTTCCAACGAATAATAGAAGAATGTCACCAAGTATAGGGTAAAGCATTATCTGAGTTATTCCAATGAATAATAAGAATGGAATAACATAAGGATTTCACCAAGTATAGGATATGCTGCATATCTAGATTATGTATAGGGTATATGCCACTTTTACGAGTTATTCAACGAGAATAATAATGAATGGAATAACGAAGTTCTCTTCAAGAAGAAAGAATAACACCCACTTACTAGTAAAAGAACCTGAATATAGAAGTAGTGAAGTAGCGAATACTCTTCTTCTTTCTATAATTTTCTCTCTATAGCTTCTCTCTATAATTTCTCTCTCTAGAGTTTCAATGAATTAATAAGAAAATAATGAAGGAATGAGCTTATTTTATAGGAAAATGGAATGCATAGTAACTAATCCATGAGCGGTCCAGTTGATTTACTTTAATCGGCGGTCCATATTTAAAGAAAAATCTTTTAAATAAAATATAATATATTCTATTTATATAAAAACATTTTACTATGCAAACACTATGCAATACTATGCAAAACACTATGCAAAAACACTATGCAACACTATGCGTAATAAAATATAATATATTCTATTTATAGAATAACTTTAATAAAGTATTCTATTTTATATAAAAGATGTTTACATTTTATTACGTTAATAATACTGAATAAAACAAAAGCGTCATTATCGCTATAATAATTCATATTATTAATCGTGATAATGGAATCAAACCGAGTGACTTCTCACATAAGCATCGATAATCAATCTGGTGTATTTACTATGCAACCACACGTATTCTTTGTACTTTTACTACTAGAGTAGTTCAACGGTAACCACGGTAAAACTTCCGTAGTTATTTCAATAAAATATTTTTGTCGTTTTCTCGATCAAAACAATAATTACATTATGGGGTCCACCATGATGATTGAGTAGTTTCTACGAATATTCCTTGCTAAACCGAATATTCCCGACCAATCGAATATAATATAACCACTTGCATACTTTGCAAAATTTATAAATACTACCCACAACTATAATATTATCTCAAATTCACACCATAATATTAAAAATTATTTTGACAAAATTTAAATCTTTATTGATAAAATCTGGGGTCTCACAATCTCCCTCTCTTATGGAATTTAGCCCTCGAAATTAGAATGCGATACTGATATGATAAAGAGGTGAGGATACCTTGAATACCTTTATCGTTGAAAATATTAAGCTCATTTTTGCAATCCGGCGAAGATATTCATTAACAATTCATCTTTGCACTTCTGGGCCCGAAGATATATAAGCGTAAAACCAATAATCTTTGAGACTTCGACTTAATAGTATCACAACCATGAATTATCCATGCACTATTGGCTAAGGATATTCGTGTTTTCAATTACTGATCGTGATTATCTTAAATAATCCGTGGTCATAATCATACCAAGTCTATCAATGCACTACTGACGAAAGATGACTTTTACCACATCCATGAATTAATATTTCATTCTTTGAGACTCATTCGATAATTAATCCATATCATCGAATCATCCACCTTTACTGAGGCCGAGGATATTCATTAGTATCACGACCACGAATTATCCATACACTTCTACGGCGAAAGATAATCGTGTATTCATTAGTATCACGACCACAAATTATCCATGCACTTTCGGCGAAAGATAATTGTGTATTCATTAGTATCACGAAATTATCCAATTATCCAAGATGCACTTAGTATCTGACCACAAGATAATTGTAATCGTATTCATTAGTATCACGACCACAAATTATCCATACACTACGGCCAAAGATAATTGTGTATTCATTAGTATCATTGTGCACTACGACGAAAGATTGTGTATTCATTAGTATCACGACCACAAATTATCCATGCACTCGTCGAAAGATAATTGTGTATTCATTAGTATCCACGACCACAAATTATCCATGCTACGGCCCGAAGATAATTGTGTATTCATTAGTATCTATACCACAAATTATCCATGCACTACGGCCAAAGATAATTGTGTATTCATTAGTATCACGACCACAAATTATCCATGCACTACGGCCAAAGATAATTGTGTATTCATTAGTATCACGACCACAAATTATCCATGCACTACTGACCAAAGATAATTGTGTATTCATTAGTATCACGACCACAAATTATCCATGCACTACTGACCAAAGATAATTGTGTTTTCAATTACGGTTATGATTATCTTAAACAATCCACAGTCGTAATAATCATACCAAGTCCATCTATGCACTCTGAGGAGCCACGAGATGACTTTCAACATAATATAAACATGAGGATAATGATATAAAGAATCAATCAAATGAGATAAAGGATAAATATTAAACATTTATAATATAATTTATCCGAGTTCAAGAATATCCCCATGTTATCAATCACTTAATAATCTCATAATCTAATAATATTAATATTATAACAATATTTTAATCACTTCTTAAATTTATAAACAATTTATCTCAATTGTTTACGCTTTTACCATATAATGCATTTAATCATTCAAAATGCCATACTCATAAAATATCATCACCAATTATCAAATCCTCATCAAAAAATATGCATATACTACTATATAGGATTCTCTAGCCATAAAATCCTATTTTCAACTTTGTTACTTCACATAACATATTTAACTCATATGTTAAGTAACTAAACTATTTTCATGAAAAATACCAAATTAGTCCCAAAATTATTTCTTTTCTGGGATTTAGCATAATATAGTCCCATAATGAAAATATATTTTTCTCGAATTTTTAAAATTCATTTACTATTTTTCAAAAATCAATTTCTAATTAATTCCTTAAGAATTTAGCTACCTCAAGTTTAACTCCAAAAATTCCCAAATCTTGGCAGGACCTTACACATGTTAACGTGAGCTTCTAGTTTAAATTTCATGGTCATCGGAGTTATAGAACTCTCCGGTTATAGCGTTTTTAAATCGGAAAAACCTAAATATTGAAATAGTCATAACTTGCTCATTTTAAGTCGAGAATGAGCTCATTTTTGGACAGGAGGTACTTTATACCATATACTTTCATGTCCCAAAAGGCCAGAATTTTTCTCATAATTTAAGTGGCCAAAACAGCCCTTAAAGTTTCTGGGCAGTAGCATTTTTGAAATTTACAGCTTTGGCCTCCTTTGCTAAAATCAGTCCACACAAAAATCTACAACACCTTTTCCAGTAATTCCACTTGGATTAGTTAGGTAACTCATAGATCTAACTCTAGGACTTGACCACATTCAAAAATTCAAAATATAATAGGAGATATGGTCAATTGAATTTCATGTTCGTTTTTCACTAAAATCGATTTTCAACTCTTTGTGATTTCTAAGAAACTTTCATGTTTTCACATACTAACCAACATAACTCATCATAAAACTTACTAATACTTCATATACCCATGATTTTCATTAGTTCTATACTTTTATTATGACTTTCATCATAAACCACGTAAAAGCAGATCCTTTTAGTTGAAGAAATATTTGAGGGTTTAAGAAATGGGTTTTTGTCTTTGGGGTCAATACAAAATTCGATTTCACGCTCTAGGGTAGGCTAGAAGTCTTCAAGAATCGCCAAGAAATTTATTAATGATAAAAATATCATTCAAAAGCTATTACTCTCGTCCAAGACTTGGATAGTCGTCACATTAATACCAACTGTGACTTCTCCCTTAACTGATAGCACCTCACAATGATACCTATCAACTTGCCATCTTCATCATGACGTCGCCTCTGAAAAATGCGGCTTGGTGCATTCCACACAAGGAAGTCAACAACGAAAGGATCGGGGCTCTTTACTTATGGCTTGATATAACAGTGATTAACTTTAGGGTTTGGTTACTTTGAATTCGTATAACAGGTTGGTTAGGAATATGAAAGCTAACAACCTTACAAAAAGAATAATAAGTAGTTAATCAATCGTTTTCAAAAAATTACCTCAAAGGCAAGATTTTTTAAGAGATATAATCGATCGTGCGTGAAGTGTTTATTTGAAACAACAAGATTAATAAACAGTGGAGGTAACGAAGGTTTCTCCCAACGAAGTTTCAATAGATAAATCAAAGTCTAATTTTTTCGGAGTCAAATTTAAACATTGAACACAACTAGGTAGAATAAAAGAGTGGGTAGAACTTGTATTGAATAAAGTATAGACTTATAATAATTAATTTACACCCGTTCGGTTTTTCTCGACAAACGCTCTCGCTTAAATTACAAGGTTTGACTTTACTATAGGGTACATTCCACCCTTAAGTGCTTCTTCACATTCTGATCCATGATTTGAATCATTATTCTCAGATCCATATCGAATTGGGTTGGCCGCTATTCACGGGGTAATTAAATTCGATGTTGGGTTCTCCAATTCTTCCAAAAAGCAAAGTCCATTTCATCTATTTTGGCTTTATTGGATCGGACGTCTTTTTCTACACTATCAACGCGTTGTGCAGCTTTTACCCATGCATCGTCTATTCTCCTTCGTTCAGTTGTTTCTTCTTTTAGCTGATCTTTGATTTTTAAATTCTCGATTCCAACTTTAATATCTTACACCACCCAAAGCGTGATTTTGTTCGAGCATCACATATCGGGTAACCCAATTTTGAATTGTTGTATCCCTTTGTTCCACGACCAGTTTGCGTAGTTCTTCAACTGTTTCTTCTAGCTCACGAACACGATTTTGTAATTCTAAGTTTTGATCATAAATTTCTTCTAACGAATTCTCCTCGGGTTCCTCTTCTTCCTCTTCTTCCTCTTCTTCCTCACTTTCACCGCTACCTCTGCTGCGACTAGCTCGGTGCAACAAATTAGTTCTTCATTTACTATGTGGATATCTCTAATTTGTTCCTCGTCGACCTTTGCATTAACTTTGATTAGTGATTAAAGGTGTCTAGCGGTCACATTCACTCCATTGTGAATATTTTTCATTTGCCATTTCCAAACAACGCCACAAACACAAGAGGTTAATTAATATATCAAATATTATCCCTATACTACGGCCAGAGCCAATTAAATACCAAATAAACTTAGGTATGTCATACTAGCGAAGGAATTTCCGTCTCTCCCCTCCTAGTTCTTATCTCACATCTTAGCGGGGATCATATCCTAAGCTACGATACTGTTGTGGCGCCCCCAAAATTAGGTATCGTCACCCGTCTTGGGTCGCCCACTTACATGGTACATAAATTCAAATACAACTTACTAATATAAGCGTAGGTATACAATCGACATAAAGCGTGAGTTTGAATACAAATATTGTCTACTAGATATTATACAAACTCAAAAGGAGTCCTCATTACAACTATTATCACACTATTTCACGAGAATAGTGAGGACTACTAATGCTATCCTCTGGACCATTACTTACGTTCCCAGGCTAAGTCCCGGCTATGTTCTCATTTCACGAAGAGAACGGTGAAAGAAAGGGTGAGCTCAACTAGCCCGATAAAATATTATGACTAAGATAATGCGAATATAAATTATCATTAGCCTTGACGATGTTAAGCGATAAAATACAATAGAACAAACCGGTTTAAGCTGCGGTGAATATACAATCCATTAAAAAGAGTCAGTAGAGAATAAAGTCTACTATCTTTTAGGTTTTAAAAGGTTTTCATCAATTTTTATCGTTGAGACTCGACAATAAATAAACCACCACATCTAATCATCCACATACCACGGTCGAGGATTTTCATCAAATTATCAATGGTCATGACTATCTTAGAATCACCCACGGTCATAATCATACCAAAAACTATCCATCAACGCATTACGAATGCCACTGAGGACTTTTGTCACATCATTTATATCAATTCGTGATTATCTTAGATTGATCCTGGTCATAATCATACTAAGTTCATCTATGCACGTAAGCGAAGATAACATAATATAACATGAGGATGATGACAATGACATAATAATTCAATAAAACAAATTCAAGAATTATTTAATCCATGAATTATTAACGTCCAAATTGTCGACATATCTTTGTTTAAATAGAGTAAAATTCAAGAATGATCGGAAGAATATTTCCATGAAAGATCTTTGGATGAAACGCAAATATCGAGGATATTCTACTAATTTCATGGAGTATAGAAGTCAAAGTTTTAACCAATTTGGTATAATAAAGAATGGAATAACAAAAGAAATCACCATGCATGCGGTACTTGGCATAGGCGAGTTATTCAACGAAATAATAATAACGGAACGAGTCGGTGAAATTCACAAGCGGGATGTTCAACAGAATAATAAAGATGGAACCGGATCCGGTGTAAAACACACGAGATAGGATATTCAACGCGAATGATAAAAGCGGAACCGGTCGGGTGTAAAAAACACCTGAGCAGGATGTTCCAGCGAATAATAATAAAAGCGGAACCGGTCGGGTGTAAAACACACGAGACGGGATGTTCCAATGAATAATAGAAGAATGTCACCAAGTATAGGGTAAACCGCGTATCTGAGTTATTCAACGAATAAATAAGAATGGAATAACATAAGGATTTCACCAAGTATAGGATATGCTGCATATCTGAGGTTATGTATAGGGTATGCCACTTTTACGAGTTATTCAACGAATAATAATAGTGAATGGAATAACGAAGTTCTCTTCAAGAAGAAAAGAATAACACCCTTACTAGTAAAAAAAATGAATATAGAAGTAGTGAAGTAGCGAGAATACTCTTCTTCTTTCTATATAATTTTCTCTCTATAGCTTCTCTCTATAATTTCTCTCTCTAGAGTTTCAATGAATTAAGTAAGAAAATAATGAAGGAATGAGCTTCTATTTATAGGAAAATGGAATGCATAGTAACTAATCCATGAGCGGTCCAGATTGATTTACTTTAATCGGCGGTCCATATTTAAAGAAAAATCTTTTAAATAAAATATAATATATTCTATTTATATAAAAACATTTTACTATGCAAACACTTTATGCAATCTTATGCAAAACACTATGCAAAATACTATGCAACACTATGCATAATAAAATATAATATATTCTATTTATAGAATAACTTTAATAAAGTATTCTATTTTATATAAAAAGATGTTTACATTTTATTACGTTAATAATACGAATAAAACAAAAGCGTCATTATCATTATAATAATTCATATTATTAATCGTGATAATGGAATCAAACCGAGTGACTTCTCACATAAGCATCGATAATCAATACCGGTAATGCTTCTTATGCAACCACACGTATTCTTTGTACTTTTACTACTGGAGTAGTTCAACGATAACCACGGTAAAACTTCCGTAGTTATTTCAATAAAATATTTTTGTCGTTTTTCTCAATCCAATAATAATTACATTGTGGGGTCCACCAATGATTGAGTAGTTATGCGAATATTCCTTGCTAAACCAGAATATTCCCAGACCAATCGAATATAATATAACCACTTGCATACTTTGCAAAATTTATAAATACTACCCACAACTATAATATTATCTCAAATTCACACCATAATATTAAAAATTATTTCGACAAAATTTAAATCTTTATTGATAAAATGCGGGGGTCTCACATCATCCATGTCATTTTCTTCTTGATAAAATCCGGGGTCTCACATCACTTGTGTATTTTGAGTCCATCGGTTTCACTTTCCACAATTTTTGTGGTTCAGGCTCATCGCCCAACATCACATCACCGCTTTGAGTCACAAGATTCAATGATATTTCTGTGGTTCTCAATTTCTTTGAGTTCTACTTTCCTCCCACTGTTTCCTTTAGAGACAAATTCTCTTTCTAGAAAAATACGAGTTCGAGTAACAACCACTTTGTTCTCAGAAGGTTTGTAGAAATAATACCCTTTTGTTTCCTTTAGGTATCCCACAAAATTACATTTGTCAAATTTGGGTCGGAGCTTGTCAGAATCCAGACGTTTTACGAATGCCTCGCAACCCCAAATCTTCATAAACGACATACTAGGACGTTTCCCAATCCACATCTCATATGGTGTCTTCTAAACCATCTTTGTAGGAACACGGTTAAGTGTGAATGCAGCTGTCTCTAGGGCATGACCCCAGAAGCTTATTGAAAGATCTGCATGACTCATCATTGATCGTACCATATCCAACAAGGTTCGATTCCTCCTATCAGATACACCATTCCATTGTGGTGTTCCAGGTGGATTGAGCTGTGATATAATACCACACTCCCTTAGAAGGTCATCAAAGTCTTGGCTTAAGTATCCACCTCCGCGATCGGATCGAAGGGCTTTTATGCTCTTACCAAATTGGTTTTGAACTTCATTCTTGAATTCCTTGAACTTTTCAAAGGATTCGGATTTGTGTCTCATAAGATACACATATCCATATCTACTAAAGTCGTCAGTAAATATAATGAAGTAATAAAACCTACCTCTTGCTAACGAACTCATGGGTCCACATACATCACTATGTATAAGTCGCAATATTATCATAGTAGCTTGGATCAATCGTGTCCGATGAAAGGGGCTTTAGTTATCTTGCCTAATAAACAAGACTTGCATTTCTCATATGATTCAAAATCAAATGAATCCAAGAACCCATCTTTATGGAGTTTGGATATGCGTTTCTCATTTATATGGCCTAAACGACAGTGCCAAAGATATGTCGGATTTGAATCATTTGATTTAAATCATTTTGTATTTATGTTATAGATAGGCATTTCTAAATCAAGAATATAGAGAGCGTTAAACAATTGTGCAACACCATAACAAATATCATTTAAGTAAAACAAATAACGATTGTTCTTTATTATAAATGAAAAACCTTTCTTATCCAAACAAGAAACAGAAATAATGTTTTTGCTTATAGCAGGCACAAAATAACAATCTTCTAATTCTAAAACTAGCCCAGTGGGCAAAGATAAATGATAAGTTCCTACGACCCGATTCTGACAACTTTTGCTCCATTCCCAACTCGTAGAATCAACCTCTCCTTTCGCCAAAGTCCTACTCATTCGGAGTCCATGCACATTAACACAAATGTGAGAACCACATCCAGTATCCAATACCCATGATGTAGAAGTAGACAAGTTAACTTCTATAACATATATACCTGAATCAGAAGTCGTACTTCCTTTCCTTTTCTTCACTTCTTCCAAATAAGCATGATAGTTCCTCTTCCAAAGGTGTCGTGTTTTCCACGTAGTGACACTCACCTTCTTTAGCCACCCCACCTTTAGGTTTTAAAGCTGTTTGGTTTTGGAATTGGGTTTGGCAAAAGATTTAGATCTATCTTCTTCTTGCCTTTCCAATTTCCCTTAGCATTTCCCTTTTTCACCATCATTATGGGAGCGGGTCCTGCCTTTTTCATGTTGTTCTCGGCGAGTTCTTAAAATGCTCAACAACTTCGATGAGGGGTTTCTCAATTTCATTCATAAGATAGTTCATAACAAATTGAGAGTAGCTGATGTTCAAAGATTGCAAAACAAGATCAGTTTGGGCTTCCGAAATGATTGGAAAACCCAACCTATCAAGGTACTCAATATACCTAATCATTTTCAGCACATGTGAACCAACTGGATCACATTCACCCATTTTGCAGTGATACAACGCCTTGTTTGTATCATATCTCTCCTGTCGAGCATGCCCTTCGAACAATTTCTTGATATGCTCGATCATCTCATAAGCATCCATCAACTCATGTTTGCTTACAAGCTCGGCGTTCATGGTTGCTAGCATGACATAACTTTCGATCTAGAGCATCATCTTGATGCTTCTTGTAAGCATTATGCTCCACTTGCGTGGTGCGATGGACACCTTGTCTTTGCGGGAATGGGCCCATCTAGGACATAAAGCTTGCGCTCTTATTTAAGGACAATCCTCAAGTTCTATGCCGGTCGAAGGAAATTAATTCCACTCAACTTGTCCTTTTCAAGGACCGATCGTAATGAAAGACTATTTGTGGTGTTGTTGTTGTTTGCCATTGATATCTACAATTTATAAGTACAAAAATAATAAATCAAATTAGCATAGTTGATATTATGTAATTGATAATAGTACATTCAAAATATACCTCCCACTATTTTATTCAAATTAATAGCCCTCACCATTAATTCGGAAAGCATTTTCTATTAAATCTTTCTAGTGAACCAAGATCCATATTTCATTATGCCTTAAGTTAGCTTTGGCTAATCTCTTAAAACAAAATTATTTAGGTAGATAACCCTTTGTCAATTATATCATATATAACTCCTGGATAGTTTGGTAAACAACAATTGTTTCTAGTCCATCTAATGGTACCTACCAAACTCTATGCCTCTAAGTCGACAATCTTATTGAGATAACTTAGTTAAGTCGGGCCTAATGATTTTAATAGTTTGGATATCACAATTATCCTATCGCATCTTACCTAGATAAATAGGGTACTTTGTTTTGGCAAACCTACATCTATTGATCAAGGTCTTGATGAGTGTTATTCATTGAAAGGCATCTGATTTAGACTTAATAATTTAATGAGGGATTTTATTAATTAATTTAGATCTCACCAATTTTAATCTTATTAAACATGCACATTATTTATCATATCATATCACATACAAGCATAAATAAATTGCGAAATTAAATGTGTCATAGTTATAGCCCAATCCACTGTCAATCTTTTCAAGCTAATGAAAGATTGAAGGTCAATCTAAGGTGGTAAAAGATCTTAAAATAAATAGCTTCCTTGGATCTTCCTCTAGCATGTGCCTCCTTTCCATCATAATCTTTCATAGTGTTCTCCATCTTGACATCTTCATCGATTACAGATTATTACATGACATAAAGAAACCTCGAGTTACATTCGAGGGGATTTAGATGAGAAAAGAACACTACATTAGAATTTATAGAAAGGCAAGACATGCAAGCCGTATTTCAAAATCAAAAACCACTAACCTATGGGTCAAAAGGCCATAACTGTGCACCATGCATATCACAATAAGCACATAAAATTTATATATAATTAAAGAAAACTATATATAACATATAGGGACACCCATCGTAAATGCCATGACAGGGGGTCCAAAAGGTTCTCCCCACAGCGATCAGGTCCTACCGGGGTCGATCAATTTGTGGTCTCAATGGCCGAACTATAATGAAGTATTCGGCGGCGCCCACTGGAAAATTTTTTCCAACTACAATCATTGCGAAATTTTTCCATACTGAATCTCTAAAGCAGTTTGAATCATACATTTTAATCCACCAAAACACCCATAATAACAAATCATATATGTCCGGTTTGATTTAATCATATTAAAACGAATAACAAGATACACCGAATTTATCATATATGTCCATTTTGATTAATCATATTAAAAGCGATTCTTCATGCTTCTAATCCGATTAGAACGATTTATATTGTTATTCCACCGATTAAAGATACGATTAACAGTATCATCATATATATTACCAGAATACACATACAACGGAATATCATATATTCAATTTTATATCAGTAAACATGCATAATCATATATCATATATATCGAATACAATTAAAACACGTAATCTGAATTAATCTTTTTGCAAGTAGCTTTGATACCACAGTTGGTTTTCGGCACAGAAACGAACAACAGAAATTAAAATTTTAAAGCAATTTTCGAAACCCTAAAACAGGATCCATGCGAAAAATAATTAATTTAGAGGTTAGAAATTATACCGATTGTTAAAGCTAGAATCGATGCGGTCGAATCTCTAACGCAATTCAAACGAACTGCATCTCTACGGTATCCACACGAACGCTCCACACGAATCGTCCTACGATCTGCAGAAGAAGGAATCGCGGTACTAGCCACCAAGGATAAGGATTTTCAGAATTGTTTTCTCTAGTCTCTCTCTAAGAGCGGCTAGGGTTTTTGTTTTGATTAACTTTCCAAAGACGTTGATATATCATATATATAGCAATAAATCGGAATTAATCAAAACCTAATCTAATTAAAATAAAATCCAAATTTATATATATATATATATATATTATATCTTAATTAACTCTTACTTAATTAATATATATACATATCTAAAGCATCCTTTTAATTTAAATTAAATGATTTAAATACTATCAATCATATTGATATATTTCAATCCTTACAATTTAAATTAATTCCCTTTAACAACGTTCTTTGTGTGAGACCTATAGGTTATTATTACATTGGCAATAATTTTAAAATCATATTATAAAATTATAAACGGTGAGCGATATAGTAATGCATCATCGCTACCCAAGTAATAATAAGATCGATGATTCGATGCAACCTTTTACGTGACCAATGTTTCAATGTAATTTAATTCTTTTAACCTTAATATCCTAGATTAAACTCGAGTCATGTAATGTATCATACTCTTCATAATTTAATCGAGTTTTCTTGATCAATGAGTATACTATATGAAACAAATCACTATTTGAGCATGACCATGCATTTCATAGTCCTACTTTCAATCAAGAGGTCTATGGATATCACCCCTAATATATAGGATGGTTAAATTCCATCTAGATCACTCATATTTCTCACACGATTCATGATGTACCCAATAATCACCTTTATAGTCCACCCTATTAAAGGTGACATTTGATGATATCAAAGTACATAAATTCCTCGAGTAGAAATATAGTGATTTTTGGGTCGGAGGACCATTACATCATTATTCTACTATGAGAATCGCTAATGACACTTCGATGCTCCACATAGAATTCTCACGGTGGGTCTGTCCAGTACATTGTTCTCTAACACATACCTATGCATTGACTTAATATCTTATATATTTATGACCAATGAGATTTGGTCATTAGTCAATCCACATACTAGTCTCAATGCATCATTGTTGTCCTGTCAACAATGGTACTCGACTAGGGACATTTAAGAGCAATGATACTAATTATAATTATATAATCTCATGTTCAAGTCACATACTTGAAACTATATAAATTGTATCACTATTCTAAGGAATTTTATTATGTTAACATTTATATAACGCAGTAAATAAAACCATAATAAAATCATTCATTTATTCAATCAAATATAATATCAAAATGTTAAGCAATTATATCAAAAAATTGGCCTCTAGGGCATAAACTCTAACATATCCCCCATAGAGCTCTGGCCGAAATCCCTTATCAATTAGAGTCCATATGATATCCAAAGTCACACAATCCTCTTTCCGGTGATTCAATCAAGCGGGATTGCTGAAAATTGAACCCAGCCGTGATGTATGTATAAAAAAATAGGCGCCCGCATGGCTACCTTCATATAAGCGACTTTGGCCATTTTCCATACTTGCTCCAATTATGCTCCAAATGCCTCCTTTCTTATCATTCGCCACACCAGCCACCTACACACGAAATAACAAGAAACAAGTAAGAATGAACATGAACGCAAAGAATTAACAACGATTATGCTTAAAATAGACATCAATTCACGAATATAAAATCCACTTATCACTTACCTCACTTATGAGTCCAGGAACTTACCACAATCATATGAGTTTAAGAACTTGTCCTGGATAGACCTTTGGCGTCTATTCGCCGAGGGGTTCATAAACATTTCATATAATTATGAGTTACGAACGTACCATAAGTATGAGTTTTAAGAACTCATACTTAACCTTATATTCTCTAACTATACCCTACCTATCTGTTATATATATGAGAAAAGAATCACCTTCTTAACATGTATATAATAAATAGTGTGACACAGACATTTCAATGATTATCAATGTAAGAAACTAAGTGGTTGTTACACCAAACTCAGTTGCTAACATGAGTCCTCAATTGAAATCCCCACTTAATCATAACTCCCTTCTCAATACGAATTTCATTCAACTCGTATTCATAGTCCTTTCTTGAATCATACCAATTCACAGTCTGGTAACTGGCACGACATTCTTGTCATAAACTTTTTAATCATTCACTTGGTCATTCTCACTACTATAACCTTAACCGATCACGGAGTGATCTTATCGTATATATTATGATATATTTCTATGCTATGATCATTTTGTTTTACGATCTCCTATCCTAGAACCTTTAGTCTTTTAGACTCTATCTATTCACCACTACTGTTCACCTTTATTATCGAGTTAGGGAACTCATTATCATTACAACTTCACAGAGATTTGTCTTTTGAATCGTCTTGACACACACTAACTCTATATGAGTTAGATCTTATCTAATCAACTGCGGTTATTGGTCAAGGTAAGTCTACCCTAGATTTATAACCATAGCACTTTGATACCAAATGTAAGCGCCCCCAAATTCGGTCCTAAATCACCACGAATACGGTACACTAGTTCTAACTATTACGTAAGATATAAATATAAATTGTTTATACATTAAACATTACACACTATCCTCAAGGTCGAGAAACATTTGTAACATTCCGAATTTTTAATTATAATATTAAATATTTATTTAATTATATATAAATATTTAATGGATGTGTTTAACGTTGAATAAATATTTGTTTAATTGATTTGATTTTATTTAGATTAAATATTTGTTAAATAAATAATTAATGAGTTAAGAAAATTATTATTATATTGATATTTCAATTTATTTGGTTAATTATTTGTATTGAGTTATGTGATTAAATGATTTATTTAATTAATTATTATTTGAATTAATTAAATTAAGTATGAAAGCTTGATTAAATATAGTGTGACAAATAATTATATTATAAGGAGTTATTAAAATAAATTAAAGTAGTTTTAATCTAGTTTTACTTAAATAATTCTTAAGGATATAAACTCTTTAATTTTAAATGATTTGCTAAACAAAGCCCTATGGCTTTTGGATTTCCTTTTAATTTTAAATAATAATAAGAATAAAATAAATAAATAGAATATAATTATATTTACAAGTTATACGTTATTGAAATTATAAATCGATATAATTATTAGACTTATTATGGCCATAGTAGTTTTATATTTACATTGGTTTATTAGTTGGGTTATGTTAGTATCCTAAACTATTCTTGAGCTTGTGAGAGAATTGAGAAAGAAGTTGTGAGAGAATTGAGAGAGAACCTAAGAGTTTCAAGCAAATTCCAGTGATCTTAGCAAGAATTACACGCTAATTAAAGGTAATTTTACATAACTTTAGTATCTTGTATATATATATATATATATATATATATATATGTTTATGCGTATCACGGCATAGTGTTGTTCATGTTCTGTGAATTCAAAATTCTAAGTTTACGATTATACAACTGAGTACTTGTAGTGTATGTGTTTTTGATGATTAGAATTTGTGTTTAAACCAGAATTGTATGCTAATTTCGTTTGACAGTAGGAAGAAAATAATGTCAGTGTATGTATTTTTTATATGGCTTGTGTAAGTATCAATTTTGGTAGTCAATTCATATGTTAAACTCTAAATTCATATGGATTTTGAGAAATTAAAATAGTTAGAAGTGTTGTTAAACTGTGCTAAGTGGTTGAATATATTAGCAGTCATGTTTATGATAGTTATATATTTATTTTACGTGTTAATTTCACTATTTGGTGGGTGAAATTCGTGTTAGTTGGGCTAAAAACGGCTACTTTTCATGCCGAGTTTGCCTCAATACGCATCAAAGATAGTTATAACGACCCCAAAATTCATACAATTTAATTCTCGACAACAGTCGTTAATAATACATTCAACCTCTACTTTTACATCATTAAACGATAATACAACCATTGAAATTTGCGGAATAATTAAAATTTTCTATTACAAACTATCCTCGTTCCCAAAACCTTCAACCTTTACATCTAAATATCTTAGAATCATTTTAATACTACAATAGTTTACATTCGCAAAACAATATTACAATTCAACATTAATACATTATTCGAAACATTAGACATGGTTTACAAGAATAACAACTTAGCTAGGATATTAAATCTTCATATATCACTTTTGATCCATAACAATCAAGTAGCACATAAGCGTTACCTTTTCAATTCTTGAATCAAGCAAAATGGTTATTTGCAAGAATGAGCTCGACATTTTCAAAGAAAATCTAACGAGTTTTCATGCATCAATGTAGCACATAATAAAATGCTCAACATTCAAGAATAATCATAAACAAACATACCATACATGTTGTAGTTCACATAACAACTATAAAGATTGAAGTTCCTTACTCAATCAACATTCATAGTTCAATCATCATAGTCATAGATTGACTTTCACATTTCATACTTTTGACATATATAATACATCATACTCTAAAATTTTAAAGCGAGATCATCATCAAGTTCACATAGTAAAAGGAACTGAAAGACTTGCCTTTACTGGGCGTTTTACCAACACGCTAATACTTCGCGTCCTTGCACAACCTACATTGTATGTGAGATTGATAATAAATAAAATCAATACTCAATCTCATGGTCAAATTTATTCTAAGACCTTACTTTATCTTATTATCATTTATAATGTCTTTATAGACATCTAACTATTTTATATCTGCAACTCGGTTTTATTTTCATTTTATCACCACACATGCTGTAGACTATCGCACTTGTAGTTTAATGTTATCACACCATTTTATTATACCACTTTAGTTTTAAAAATGCATATTCAACACATTGTTTACATGTTTAATTTTCCTTCAAAAATTAAAAATCTCCCTTTTCAATTTCCTTCCATTATTATTCTTGTATTATCATCTTTTCATACTCAGATATCCAATATTAGCCATTAGTTAGACACTTTGTATACCAAAGTTTAGAAACACTATTACTTTTAGGCATTTTATCGAGCACGTTATGTGCACACATTAACTTATCTCAACTCTTGATCTTAAATGGTTAATTATGCATAATATATGATAACACATATCTATAATCATTACATATGTCAAAACATATTTTTAATCATCAAAATATACCATCACCCAAAATTCTTAATTCAAACATAATTATAAAACTCATCTTCACAATTTCTTTAACAAAACGTTGTTTTCGTTTTAACGTATCTCCTTCGTTACATGTCCGTTTTGTTCCTTCTTATATATAATTAACCCTTACTCAATGTACTACAACCTCATCTAGGCCTTAAAGTCAGACCCTTATCTATCTAAACCAGATTCTACAATTCATCAACTAGTGTAGAAAATTTCATTTTCTAGACATCCTTACTAAACAATTTATTTCGGACATAATCCGGTCCATAAAATGGCTCAATCGCGAGAGTCTAGCTAGTAAACTCCCATATCTATAACTTTGCTGTTTTAAGTTTCTTCAGATTCAAAACACACGAATTTATATGAATTTTTCAAAGTCCGAAACCGTAACAGTTTTGATTTTCCCTTCGTACCAGCCTTATTAAAACAGACATTGCAAGAAATCTACAAAGAGTTTTAATGTGATTCCACTTTCAGAATATATCTTACTTCCATATCTTCGATTTGATATAAGGCTCACTTTCTAACTCATTATACCCAAAGAGATATGAATTTCACAAGATATGTCCACAATTACTCAAAACCTACGAATTTTGTTCTTCAAATTTTCTTTCAATTTCATTTTCTTTCTTGAATCCTCTTGTTTGATTCTTGATAATCCAAGATTAAACCAATACAAACAAGATTAAGCATGATCTATTACCCTAGAACATAAATCTACCCAAAAATCAAAGATTAAATAAGAGTTTAGAAGTTACCTTCTTCTAGCCTTTTCTTCTTCTTCTTCTAGCTCATCTCAATTCCTCTATTTCTCTCTATCTCTCTCAATTTCTCAATACAACTTCTATATAACTATTATCCTATATTATGAAGAACATAAAAATATAATTAAAACAAGGAATTTAGATTATAGCCTTATTAGTATGAATTTAAGAGAGAGATGAAGATGACGATGATGGGGCTTGTTTTTTCTTCTCAAAGCTTTCCCTTCTTCTTCTTTTTCTTCCTCTTCTTCTTCTCCTATAACTCTCTCTAACACTCTTCTTCTTTCTTTGGTTTGTTTTCTAAAACTAACATACTAACTTGTAGTATATACATATAATATACAATACTAGTAATATATAATATATGTAACTCCTAGTAATTATTAGATATACTAATTACTAGTTAATACATAAGTTACACCAATTTGAACTTGAATGACCTAAAGACCATGTTTGGCAAATACTCATTATTTTAATTAATCAATAGCTTAACATCAATCAATCTCATCAAATTGTCACATAATTATATTTACTTGTTAATTATAATTTTGTGTAACAATCATCACATAACTCATCTAATTTAATTATCTCAATTAAATTAGAACTATAACATAAAATTATTATATTAATTAAATTAAATACTAAATATTCATTTAATTAATCTGCTACACTTAATTACATTACTCAATAATTAAAACAAAATTTATTTATTTAACTTTCGATAAATAATTCAATTAAATATTTATATATATTAAAATTAATATATAACATTCTCTTCACATCAATTCACATATTCTACAATATATGACATACACAAACTCACACCCAACATATCTCATAAATAATACTTTTATTTATAAAATTCTCATTTGTAATTTCTAAAAATCTGGGATGTCACATCCTTCCCTCCTTATAAGGATTCCATCCTCGGAGCCACCGAAACCCTACCTTACTCAGGTTTTCCTCAAATCTATTCATTGAATAACTTCAACACATTACCTTAATATAGGTTTTATATTTTCTACTCTCACCATTCTTGAAAATAAATTTTTATAAGTTTTATTTCATAACATTTACTTAGACTCAATTATATTTGAGTATTACATATTCTTTGACCCATTCATTATCTTTCTCTAAGGATCATTATCATATATTATATGATCAAACTCTCAGGACATTACATTCACCACTTTTTCTAAGAATTTCGTCCTTAAAATTTTTATTTATTACTCTTCATTCATTCAATCTATCAAAGTAGATTTTTTTACGTCACTACTTCATTCATTCATTAGTTTCTATAACCACTTTCTTTCCACAAACATCATCCTACAATTATTAAACTTTTCTATTAAAAGTTTCACATTATTCTTTGATAACTCACATTCTTCTCACTTCAAAATTTCTTTTCTCACTTATTTAACACATTCATCATCCAGTGTCGTATTCTACGACTTACTTCTTTTTAAGGAATTTTTTCCTTTTTCACTTCCATCTTGCAGAATAACAAGAATCCTCCACAATTGTTCAATAATTGGGAAGTAGTATGAATAACTCAAGAATTTAAAAGATTCCAAATCATGCTTTGAGGTCACAAGACCATGAACTTCTATTCTCTAGGTTTAATAGTGTTTCACCCCTAGGTTCTTCACACTTTAAACCTTCTTTGGCGAATGTTTATCAATCACAAAGATCGAAAACACCCTCCTTAAGTACTCTAGGTGATCAACCTATTGTACATGTATTGTATACAAACATTTCAGTATAAAGTATAAAACTAAGCGCAACCCCTAATAATAGGGTTGTTCATCTCAAACTTTTCAACATCTCGAATCCGCACTAAAAACAATTTGGTTTGGCATAACTTCTCAAGAAACTCTTGAATTTCATGAACATCTTTCAATATTTGTCTAGTGAATCAAATAGCATAGACCTCTACAACAATTCGACATCAACCAAAATATACATATATATCATCGTATGAATTCTCATATTTCAAAGAAATCTCAAAAATCTTTTATGGCGTCACGATACCATGGACTTTATTTACAAATCCATTGAGGATTCCGTCATTTGGTGATTTTATCATACTACATCATACCATAGTGGGTTGACGATCCTTAGATCACATCTAACACTAGGTAATACTACATTGATGACTCCATTGTTTTTATCATCTTTTCACCAGGCTACATGATGCATTAATGATATAAAATACATTTTGATATATTGTAAATCATTTTTGTCTAGCCGAAGTAATTAGCATAGACATACGAATAACAGTATTGTTGTTAAAACTCATTGGTTCCATCATTTGATCCAATGGTTTTCAAGAAAATAGAAGTGTAAACATCAGCACGAAGTCAATAAATTTCGAAAGTCTAGTATAGCTAGTAGATTTAGAGTACCTATGCTTCCACCATCAACTCCACTTTCTATAATGATCCATTGCTTAATAGGTCTATCTATTCCTATCATCCTCAATACTCCATTTACACTTATCTATACCTAGTTAAATCAAACTTACCCACACGTTATGAGTTCGAGAACTTGCCACAATCATATGAGTTTAAGAACTTATCCTAGTGGGACCATAAAGGCGTCCATTCGCGAGGGGTTCAAAAACATACCATATAATTATGAGTCACGAACCTACCATAAGTATGAGTTTTAAGAACTACTTAACCTTATAATTTTCTAACTATACTACTACCTATCTCATTATACACATGAGAAAGAATCACCTTCTCAACAGGCATATAGCAAATAGCGCGACACAAACATTCCAATGATTATCAATGTGATAAACTGAGTACAACAACAAAACCCTTGCCCATACAAAGGTTTGTACAACTCAGCCATCACATGAGTCCTCAATTGAAATCCCACCTAACTCTATTTTGCTTATAACTTGCTCTTTGCTCGAAACGAAATCCTCGTATCACATCATCTATAACTCCTCATGAGTTATCTCGTCTTATTTCATAAGACTCCATCTTCATAGAATTAAGCTATAATTATTCAAACATTATAGACCATCTTTCTTTTATAACTTAAATGCAGACCCACGTCGTGATCTTATTCTATAATCATCTCCCTTAAAATTCTTTTCTTAACTCGTGATCGTTTTTTTTTACGATCCTCTTTCTTTCTCTTTTTCATCATTTACGACATTATTCGTTATCTTGGCTTTTGGAGTTGGGAAACTCCCATCTCTTATCTTTATATCTCTTAGATTCTTCTTTGAATCTTCTTGTTTATAATAAAAAATTTCTTCCTTTAAGAATTTCTAACTTCATTTACATCGCTCAAAAATTCATTCGAGTTCTACACTTTCATCATACGTATCCATTTCTACACTTGGTACACATCGAGTCTCTAACAGTTTCAATATGGTACGCTGAGTGGTTTCCCACAAATAACCAACAAACTAGGTTTGAGTTACTAGTTAAGTATATACCTACTTTTCTATGAAGGAATCGTTTAGCCCAGATACCATACATCAACTACGAAAGAGTACAATTGTACCACTTAGATATAACTCTCTATTCTTAACTTCTTTATCATTCTCTTTTTATAGACATTCTATATTTATTATCACCTTACATCCTTATTATTGGAGTTGGGTAACCCCACATTCATATTCCTTATAACTCTGCGAGATTCTTTTTTGAATCCTCTTACGCATGTTTTAATCCCGTCTTTATAAATTTCTTAAATTACTTCTTATTGTTCAAACTCTATCTGAGCTTATTCTTTCATTATCTTCACATTCCTTCTCTAAGGTTATAGCCTACGGTACTCCTACCTAAGGTTTATAACCTATAGCTTTGAAACCAACTATAATGACCCCAAAAATCATACAATTTAATTCTTGACTTCGGTCGTTAATAATACATTCAATCTCTAATTTTACATCATTAAACGATAATACAACCATTGAAATTTGTGGAATAATTAAAATTTTCTATTACAAACTATCCTCGTTCCCAAAACCTTCAACCTTTACATCTAAATATCTCTGAATCATTTTAATACTACAATAGTTTACATTCGCAAAACAATATTACAATTCAACATTAATACATTATTCAAAACATTAGACATGGTTTACAAGAATAACAACTTAGCTAGGATATTAAATCTTCATATATCACTTTTGATCCATAACAATCAAGTAGCACATAGCGTTACCTTCAATTCTTGAATCTGCAAAAATGGTTATTTGCAAGAATGAGCTCGACAGCTCAGCAAAATCTAAAAGTTTTCATACATCACGTAGCACATAATAACATGCTCAACATACAAGAATAATCATAAACAAACATACCATACATGTTGTAGTTCACATAACAACTATAAAGATTGAGTTCCTTACTCAATCAACATTCATAGTTCAATCATCATAGTCATAGATTGACTTTCACATTTCATACTTTTGACATATATAATACATCATACACTAAAATTTTAAAGCAGATCACCATCAAGTTCACATAGTAAAAAGGAACTGAAAGACTTGCCTTTACCGGCGTTTTACCAACACGCTAATACTTCGCGTCCTTGCACAACCTACATTGTATGTGAGATTGATAATAAATAAAATCAATACTCAATCTCATGGTCAAATTTATTCTAAGACCTTACTTTATCTTATTAGACATCTAACTATTTTATATGCAACTCGGTTTTATTTTCATTTTTATCACCACACATGCTAGACTATCGCACTTGTAGTTTAATGTTATCACACCATTTTATTATACCACTTTGGTTTTAAAAATGCATATTCAACACATTGTTTACATGTTTAATTTTCCTTCAAAAATTAAAAATCGCCCTTTTCGATTTCGTTCCATTATTATTCTTGTATTATCATCTTTTCATACTCAGATATCCAATATTAGCCATTAGTTAGACACTTTGTATACCAAAGTTTAGAAACAATATTACTTTTAGGCATTTTATCGAGCACGTTATGTGCACACATTAACTTATCTCAACTCTTGATCTTAAATGGTTAATTATGCATAAAATACGATAACACATATCTATAATCATTACATATGTCAAAATATATTTTTAATCATCAAAATATACCATCACCCAAAATCTTAATTCAAACATAATTATAAAACTCATCTTCACAATTTCTTTAACAAAATGTTATTTTCGTTTTTAACGTATCTCCTTCGTTACATGTCCATTTTTGTTCCTTATTATATATAATTAACCCTTACTCAGTGTACTACAACCTCATCTAGGCCTTAAAGTCAGACCCTTATCCATCTACACCAGATTCTGCAATTCTCAACTAGTGTAGAAAATTTCATTTTCTGGACATCCTTACTAAATAATTTATTTCGGACATAATCCGGTCCATAAAATGGCTCAATCGCGAGAGCCTAGCTAGTAAACTCCCATATCTATAACTTTGCTGTTTTAAGTTTCTTCAGATTCAAAACACACGAATTTATATGAATTTTTCAAAGTCGAGAAAATGAATAGCTTTTGATTTTACGGGACAGATTATTTTCCCTTCGTACCAGCCTTATTAAAACAGACATTACAAGAAATCTACAAAGAGTTTTCATGTGATTCCACTTTCAGAATATAGCTTACTTCCATATCTTCGATTTAATATAAGACTCATTTTCTAACTCATTATACCCAAAGAGATATGAATTTCACAAGATATGTTCACAATTACTCAAAACCTACGAATTTTGTTCTTCAAATTTTCTTTCAATTTCATTTTCTTTCTTGAATCCTCTTGTTTGATTCTTGATAATCCAACATTAAACCAATACAAACAAGATTAAGCATGATCTATTACCCTAGAACATAAATCTACCCAAAAATTAAAGATTAAATAAGAGTTTAGAAGTTACATTCTTCTAGCTCATCTCAATTCCTCTATTTCTCTCTATCTCTCTCAATTTCTCAATACAACTTCTATATAACCATTATCCTACATTATGAAGAACATAAAAATATAATTAAAATAAGGAATTTAGATTATAGCCTTATTAGTATGAATTTAAGAGAGAGATGAAGATGATGATGATGGGGCTTGTTTTGTCTTCTCAAAGCTTTCCCTTCTTCTTCTTTTTCTTCCTCTTATTCTTCTCCTATAACTCTCTCTAACACTCTTCTTCTTTCTTTGGTTTGTTTTCTAAAACTAACATACTAACTTGTAGTATATACATATAATATACAATACCAGTAATATATAATATATGTAACTCCTAGTAATTATTAGATATACTAATTACTAGTTAATACATATGTTACACCAATTTGAACTTGAAAAGCCTAAGACCATGTTTGGCAAATACTCATTATTTTAATTAATCAATAGCTTAACATCAATCAATCTCATCAAATTGTCACATAATTATATTTACTTGTTAATTATAATTTTGTGTAACAATCATCACATAACTCATCTAATTTAATTATCTCAATCAAATTAGATCTATAACATAAAATTATTATATTAACTAAATTAAATACTAAATATTCATTTAATTAATCTACTACACTTAATTATATTACTCATAATTAAAACAAAATTTATCTATTTAACTCGATAAATAATTCAATTAAATATTTATATATTAAAATTAATATATAACATTCTATTCACATCAATTCACATATTCTATAATATATGACATACACATACTCATACCCAACATATCTCATAAATAATACTTTTACTTATAAAATTCTCATTTATAATTTCTAAAAATGGGGATGTCACATCCTTCCCTCCTTATAAGGATTAAAGTCCATAAGGAACCACCAGAAATCTACCTTACTCGGGTTTTCCTCAAATCTATTCATTGAATAACTTCAACACATTACCTTAATATAGGTTTTATATTTTCTACTCTCACCATTCTTGATAATAAATTCTTATAAGTTTTATTTCATAACATTTACTTAGACTCAATTATATTTGAGTATTACATATTCTTTGACCGTTCATTATCTTTCTCTAAGGATCATTATCATATATTATATGATCAAACTCTCGGGATATTACGGCCCATTTTGTATGGCTGTCGTGTGGCCTATGTTGCACACACTAATGATATGAAGCGGAAGCGATCTGCTTTCTTTAGCTGCGATTCGGGATAGCGATGCACGTTGGTCTAGTGATGTGTTAGTATAATAAACATGTACTAATATAGTTAAAACAAAATCGTGCTATGTGGTTAGTAGAGTCAAAGTTTGAATGATTAGTAAGTGATAAACATGGTATATTAGGACTTAGTGAGCATGATGAATAGTAAACATGTGTTGTGAAGGTTAACACTTGTAATTTCTTATATTTGCATGGTATCTTAAGACTTATGCTAAAATAGTAAGTCTAACTAGAAATGCGTGTTGTGTTGGAACGTGAATGTTAGTATATCTAATAGATGATGGTTTTAAACCTATATGTAGGTGAACGTGAGTTAATATTATAGTTTACACTTGAGGCAAGTTTCTAAACCTATCTTTTTAAATTGAGCAAGTTCTTTAACTCTACTCTTATAATAATTATGCAAGTTTCCTAACTCTATACCTTATTGAGCGAGATTACTTTCGTTGAACAAGTCCTTGTATCTAGATTGTTTATAATGATGCAAGTTTTTCTAAATATTGTCTCTTAACATTGAGCAATGTTATTGTTTCTAATTAAATTACAATTATGCAATTTCCTCTAAGTCTAAATTTTCATTGAGTTAGTTCTATTAGTAAATTGGGCAAGTTTTTCCTAAACCTAAACTTTTTATTTTAGCATGCAAATACCTTTATTCTGATGAGCATGTTTATCGTTCAAGTTATTACTTATTATGCATGCTTAATATTAAATTCTAAGATTTTAACCATAGCTTAGTGTTGTTCAAGCAAGGTATATGAATTATTCAACACTTATGCTATTAGATTATTCCTATAGCATGAACTTAGAATGCAATGTTTATCCTCTTATGATTATTCCATAACATAGTAATGTTACCTTTTATTCAACTAATCCTTAGTTGATGTCCGTTGAATTCCAAATTACCTTGAAGTGTATCCAAACCAAACTTATTTTAGTGCGGACTTGTAATCTAAATACTGAGATGAACAACCCTATTATTAGGGGTTTACGTTTAGCGTTGAAATGTTTGTGCACAATACATTGTACGAAGGATTGATCCCCCTAAGTATGTGGAGTCCTTATAGTCATATGACTGTTAAAGTTAAAGTTGAAAGGTTACTTATAACTGTGGACATGGTTCGTGGTCATTAGACCCTCAGTAGTATATTTCAAAATGTTAATAGAACATATCATTCAGTTCTATTGAGCCTATTATTTTGCAAATGTTGTAAAGTTATTCATTCTTATTTCAAGTGAGCTTTGTTTGCTCACTCTTGCTTATATGACCATTACAACTACGGATTAGAACGTAGATGTACCTAGCACCAGTAAAGGCAAGGGGAAGATGAACAAGTTTTGAAGACTTGTAATATGTTGACAGTTATTTATCAGACTTTAATTTGATTGATGTAATAAAGTATTTATTTAATTTTCGCATTTGAATGATTGTAATTAAAGGTTAGATAACCTGGGAGATAATGTTTTTTTTTATTAATGTAATCCTATATGGGCAGGTTTTATTATTCAATTATATTATGATTGGGTAGTTAGATATTATTTTTTTAATTAAGTGAACACCAAATCTTGAGGTAATGAAGTAGCGAGATTTGGGGGTGTCACAAGTTGGTATCAAAGCTTTAGGTTATGAACCTTAGGTGGGGAAAAGCCTTAGGAAGTAACCTTTGAAAAGATAGTGGTGATTAACTTTTATCGAGTTTTAAGTGTCGAGTAGTAATGATTAATAAATGAAACTTAAAATTTTGTTGTCAGGATGACTAATGTCGGAGAATCCAGTCAGGCTAGGGAGGAGGGACCTCAGATGCCTATAGAGGAGGAGCCTTGTGACATTCAGGTTGTTTGGGAACCACTACTGCCATGGGAGTCAGCCCCGTTGGTCACAGTGGTTGAAGATGAGGATGATGATGTGGAGATGGATGAGGAGGATCCCATTGAGTTACCACAGGAGGATGAGGATGACAAGGACGAGGGGGAAGAAACTCCCCTAACCTCGATAGCTGCTCCTATGTATGATGAAGTCTACGATTGTAACGTGGAACTTCAAGATACTGTTGAGGAATTGCAAGAGATAGTAGCTGAACAACATACTGCAATGACACAGAAAGACCATGAGATCCAGGATCGTGAGGAACGACTGACTAATGACGAGGAGAAGCTAGTACAGACTGAAGGAGAGAAAGAACAACTGATCGAGGTGATTGTTGATCTGAAGAACAAACTGAAGGAAGAAGCTACTAAGAGAGAAAGAGATGAAGACTCCTACGAGGAAGCTTTTCAACGAACCAGAATAGCAGCAAGAGACGCACAAACAAAGAGGATGAAGATGGAGGAGATGAATAAAGTATTTAACACCATGATTAATCGAGCTCGAAGATCGGGTCATGGGATATTCTATTCGATTGAGGCGCTTCCATCATATCATCGATTAGATCGCGAGAACAATGTTAGGATCATGGAGGAAGAACGTAGTAAAGGCTAGGCGGTATCTTAGTAGAACATCGTAGTTGTTATACGATTAATAAATGTTGAATAAATTATAAATCTCAAGTGTTATGTAACCTATGGGATATGATGATGATGTTGTCCTGAAACTTTTATAGTTCAGGAAGGTTAATGTAAATAGCAGAGATGCTATCCTTTTAAAGAGATTATGAATAAATAAAAGTTATTATTTCATTCAAAGTGTTATGTGGTTATTTCTTTTGTGGAGGCAAATTAAGTAGAAATTACTTAAAAGAGTTGAATAATAATCTAATGGGTGTATTTTTAACAGAAAATGCCTCACATGTAACACCCGAGAAAATCAGATTTTTATGATAATTAAATTTTTATTTGATTATGTGAATTAAATGAATTTAATTGATTTCTTTGTGAGTAAGTTATGTGAAGGTCGTTCTATGACCTAGAATGTGCTAACGTGGTTAGTATTCTGGCTGCGTGTTAGAAATAGTTGTTTGGAATTTCCAAGACGATAATAATTATTTTCCAAGAAATTTACGTAAAAACACTATTCATCTGTTTCTGATCGGGAAATTATTTTGAAATTCCGGGAAACGCGTAATGATAGAATATCGTGATGAGATGGAATATCTGATAATATTTCATTTATGGCAAACGCAGTTTTTGCCTGCGGACTTAAAACCTAAGGGTTGAGTATATTGATTTCCGAGAAGAAAATAATATGCGTAGAAAGAATGGCGTTAGGGTTAAGGCGAGTGTTATGCCTTTGGTGATACTATTTATTATCTATGTATAATACGTTGGGTAAATACGAAGTACAATACGATTATTATATGAGTAGTATACAGAAATAGTACGGGAATTATACGTATGTGATACGATTCGTATTATAGAATCAAGTTAAGACTTAATGACAAATTCATTTGAGTTGGATTATTAAATTAATCCAATCATTTGAATGACCAAGGCCCAATGATAATTTAGTTAAGCCCAATTCATTAAAATTGAACCGTGGGTCGAACCGGTAGGTCATCGAATGGGTAAAACCCATGGGGCAACCCATGGGATGTCACAAAAGGTGGTGGGCCGGCCACCTTGGTGTGGAAGCCAAGCATAAGTCTTGGTATCCAAGTGTTTTACTTGGTGACCACACATGAATAGTAAGGAAGTGGTGGTTTAAAGTCCAAATTTCCCTCCATTCTAGTTTTCTATAAATAAGAAGCTAGGTTAATTCATTTGGGAGCTTTTCAACTTGCCAACCTAGATTATTTGAGAGAGAAAGAGAGCTATTCTTGCAAGCATACACTTTGGAAGCTTTAACTTCTATTTTTCCAAATGATTTCTTAAGAGTTCTTGAGGTAATACTTCTTGTTTCTCATCTCCATCTCTTTTAGATTTTCTTTCATTTTAGAGAATCATGAAGGGGTGGTATATGTCTTGAATGAGGTTTTAAAGATGACTTACCATATATTCAATCTCTATAAGTCATAAGATTACAAAAATAATAAGGTTTTTGAACCATGAAAATATTGATAGTTGAGATCAATTGTTGATAAACAATTGAGCTCCATCAATACGTTAGTATATGCATCTTGTTTGGTTAGGATGTAGATATGAAATCCATAGAGTTTTCCATGTGATTTGGCTTAGAGAACATTAGTAACGAAGTTATGGCGAATTTTACAGAAATAGACGTTAAACATCGAAAACGTAGAAATTCCCGAATGGTAGTCGAAAGTTGCCGTGAGACTTGAAAACGTTAGTTTTCAATGTCAACACGTGAGATAGGGTAATTAAGAGTTGTGGGTTTGAGATTCGTCGGATTTCGACTTAGAACGAAGAAAACTAGCATTGAACCCTCATTAACGTTTACGAACGTATATAAAATGAACTCAATAGTTAATTCTGAGTTAACATATTCGAAAGTGTTGAATTCTTATATGAACACGTAAAGGATGTAATTCCTGAATTGTAGGAATTTGAATGGGTCAATTCGGATGTAAAACGAACAAATTAGGAAGCGGGAGTTTCGTTAGAAAACCAAAATCTGGTTTGGCCAATTTGGTGCCGTATTGTACGACTTACCCTTGCACGCGCCAAACCAATTACAAAGTGGTGGTGAGCCATGCCAGACTCAATAAAGTACCCTACTAACCTCATGGCTAAATACTAAAAATACAAAGGATGCTTGTGGCAATGGCCTTGGCGATGGGAAAAAGTTGACCAAGTTAGGTTTTAAACTTGATTGTTTAGAGACCTACCGTTGAGTTTATATACTCAATAAATGTACTAAGACTAATCCTATATTACCTATACTAAGGTATAGGGTATGAAACTTAGGAATGTAATGCATGTTAACAAGATATGTGCAATGAACAAAGTTGGTACCTTATCAATCGATGTTTGAGTCCCAGGTTAATAAACGTCGATAGAGTGATAAACCGGAGATGAAGGGTAATAAATCATGTTGACTTTAATAAAGATATTAAGTTAACAAGGACATAGAAGAGAAAGAAGCTTGTAGGAACAATGTGAATAGTTGTTTGATAGCTAATTAAAGTGTGTGCTATGTGAATATATCATGTAGATTACGTAAAGGTTGTGGTCGGTCGAGTAAGTTATTTGAAGGCCGAAAGGCAAGTTTTCTTAACGCATCTAACTTCCATATTAGCCAAGTTTTATGTGATTTGTTGAACCGAATTGCAAGACTTGTTTTAAAGAAAGGGTGATGCGATTTTAACTTCGCTTAGACTATTATTAATATATAGATTGATTATCATACATATCATTCTATATAGAAATGTTAACGCTATCCTATGCCAAGTAATTGAATACGAGCGTAAAGGTAAGGTTTGTCATGAACAAACAAAAGTATTTTCATCGATTATTAGGTGGGCACAGCGAGTTTGCCAAAATATTAAGCAATCGTTTAATGAATGTAGTGTTGATCAACATAGAGTACTATAAATTTGATCACCTAGAAGTGCTCGTAAGTTATACTGGATGAAACGACCTTAGTCTTGTGGACTCCTTTTCAAGTATGAAAACTAAAATTTCTTTTGTTCATGGTCTATCGTAGGTTCCTCGTAATTCTAATCTATTATATACTTTGGGAATTGATGTTATGAACTGTTAAAGTATTATTGATTCTTAGTACTTCATAACTTCAGTTATGTTGGAATTGTTATATAATTCATGAATGTGGTATTCCTGTTATCCTTGATTAAACTTGATGAGCTGTCATGCTTACTTCTTGCGTGAATTATATAACTACAGTTAAAGATAAACGTACTGTGAATGCCAAGAGAGATAAGGGCAAAGCTAAGATGGATGCTTAGGAATTGTGTAATAGTTTAATAAGTTTGTATGTATTATACATTATGAGCAATGAACAATGTAACCGGTTTATGAACCTGGGAAGGATTATACTTTGATTGTAATAAGAAGATAGTAATAACCTTCATTTTGTTGTATTTTAATGGAATGATTATATGGATGTTAGTACAGTGGAGCACCATCTGTCAGGTTGGAAGATACCCAAATTTGGGGGCGTCACATCACAGACGTCAACCACCACGACAGAGAACCACTGAAGGAACCAATAACAACAATGTTGATGCTAACCCCGTTCAACAATTAGTGACGCTACTGACAGGAGCGTTGCAGAATCAACCACAAAATCAAGGTACACTGTTTAAGGATTTCAAGGCGGTCGGACCACCTGAATTTCGTGGGTCCATGAATCTAGTCAAAGCACAAACCTAGATTATGGAGATAGAAAAGGTGTTCGATGTCGCTAGGGTAGGGGATGATCAAAAGACTACTTTCGCAATATTCATGTTGAAATCAGAAGTTAGTTATTGGTGGCAGGCCAATAAAACTCGTGAAGGGCCAGGGGTGATGACCTGGAATAGGTTTAAATAGATATTCTTCAAGACCTATTTCCTAGAGAGTTCAAAGAGTCAGCTAGAAGTGCAGTTTTTAGAACTAAAGCAGGGAACGATGACAGTATTTGTATATGCCGCTAAATTCAACGAGTTGGCGAGGTTTGCGCCATATCAAGTTAGTACGGATGAACGCAATGCGAAGAGGTTTGAACAGAGACTGAAGCCCTGGTTGTATAGTAGGGTTTCCCTGTTCCAGTTGAAGACTTTCGTAGCAGTGTTGGAGAAAGCAATACTCGCTGAAGGTGGAGGCGAGGCAGCGACAAAGTTCAATCAGGAACAGAAGAAGAAGAAGAATGAGGTGGAGATTAAAAATGGAGGTGGTAGTGGTGGAAACAACAACAACAACTTGAAGAGGAAGTGGAATGGAAACGTGGGTACTGGAAACCCGGTGGGGTAACCAAATAAAATAAGAAGTTTGAGGCATGTGTTACATGCGGAAAGTTTCATGAGGTGTGTGCTTGATGGGGAAGCAGGTATGCTTGATTGTGGCGGGAGGGTCACATCGCCCCAAATTGCACTCAACCTAAGAAGAATGTGTGCTTCACGTACAGATCCAAGGATCACTTTGCTCGTGAATGCCCTAAGAAAAAGGCTGGAGAGACAACCAGAAGAAATGGAGGTAACAATAGAGGTACATGGGCCATTGCTGGACCTGCATTATCAAACAAACCCACAGCCAGAACCTTCAACATGACTCTGCAAGATGTTGTGCAATCAAAAGATGTGGTGTCGGGTATTATCCCAATCAATGATATTGATGATTATGTATTATTTGATTCGGGTGCTACTTGCTCATTTATATCTGATGAATTTGCTAAGAGGTTAGGATTGCCTAGTGAAAAACTGAATTTTCCTCTAAACATAGAAATTGCGAATAATGAAGTAATCCCTGTTAGATTCGTATACAAGAACTGTAGGGTGAACATTAAGGAGAATATCTTGATGGTAGATTTGATTTCGATTAGACTTGAAGAGTTTGATGTTATTTTGGGAATGGATTGGCTATTCAAATATAGGCGATGAATTGATTGCCAAAAGAAGTGTGTAAACCTTATGACCCGTCGAAAAAGGTAGTATTCTATGGTAGCAAAATCGCTTTAGACAAATGAAATGTCGGCGATTATTATGCGAGGCGAGAAATTATTGAGTCAAAGGCATGTGGGCTATTTAGCTTATATAGTCGATACTCGAAAGAAGAATGTGAAACTGGAAGAGATACCGATGGTGAGGAATTTGAGGACTGTTTCCAGAGGATTTGCCAGGACTTCCGCCTGATAGAGAAATTGAGTTCGTGATCAACTTAGCGCTGGGAACACCACTGATATCAAAGGCCCTGTACAGAATGGCTCCGATAGAAATGAAGGAACTGATGGTACAATTGCAAGAACTGCTAGATAAGAAATATATTCAACCGAGTGTATCACTGTGGGGAGCGCCAGTGTTATTCGTGAAGAAGAAGGATGGGTCGATGCGTCTTTGCATTGATTATAGAGAATTGAACAAAGTCACTATTAAAAACAAATACCCATTACCAAGAATAGATGACTTGTTTGATCAGTTGAATGATGCTAAATACTTCTCAAAAATAGATATGAGAAGTGGGTATCACCAATTGAAAGTGTGGAAGGAGGATATACCTCGAACAACATTCAGAAATCGGTATGGACATTACGAGTTTCTGGTGACGTCTTTTGGTTTGACCAATGCCCCTGCTGCATTCATGGATTTGATGAACAGGGTGTTTAAACAATTCTTAGACAAGTTTGTAGTGGTATTTATCGATGATATTCTGGTGTATTCCAAAACTCAAGAAGAACACGTGGAACACTTACGTTTGACGTTGGAAACACTAAGAAAGGAAAAGTTGTACGCGAAATTCTCTAAGTGTGAATTTTGGCTAGATCGTGTGCAATTTCTTGGACACGTGATTGACAAAGATGGGATTTCAGTGGATCCATCAAAGGTGGAAGCTGTAATCAATTGAGAATAACCAAGAACACCGTCGAAAGTGAGGAGTTTCTTGGGACTGGCCGGTTATTATAGAAGATTTATTCAAAAAATTTCCAAGATAGCCACTCCGTTAACAAATTTGACAAGGAAAGCGTTAAAATTTGTTTGGACGGAGAAGTGTGAAGAGAGTTTTCAAGATTTGAAGAAGAAGCTAAGTGTGGCTTTGTGTGTCATTACTAGATAATCTGAAACTTTGTGGTGTTTAGTAATGCCTCATATAAAGGGTTGGGTTATGTTCTTATGCAGAATGGCAAAGTTATTGCGTATGCATCAAGACAACTGAAGGATTATGAGAAAGGTTATCTGACTCATGATTTGGAATTGGGCTGCGATGGTATTTGCTCACGAAGATATGGAGACACTATCTCTATGGAGAAAAATGTGAGATCTACACAGACCATAAAAGTCTGAAGTATATTTTCACACAAAAGGACATAAACATGCGTCAAAGAAGATGGATGAAATTGATAAAAGATTACAATTGTGAAATCTTTTATCATCCAGGTAAAGAAAATGTGGTTGCAGATGCTTTAAGCAGAAAAGGTCGGGAAAATTGATGTTGTTAATAAACCAAGAAGAGCTTATTTCAGAAATGGCAAGGCTAGAGTTGGAAATCAAATTTTCAAAAGAAACCGATGAAAAATTATACCAGATAGAAGCTAGTCCAACTTTGGTGGACAAAGTGAAGAATGCTCAACTACAAGATAAAGAATATGAAATGATCAAAGAGAAAGTGGTTGAGGGTAGTGATGTAAAATACAAGATCAATACTGAAGGACTACTACGGTTCGAGGAAAGAATTTGGGTTCCAGCAGTACCAGAGCTTAAAGACGAAATCTTAACTGAAGCATACAACACAAGATATTCGATTCATCCAGGAAGTACGAAGATGTATCAAGATTTACGGTGACATTTTTGGTGGCCAAACATGAAAAGAGATATTGCATAATGTGTTGCGAAATGCTTGACATGTCAAAGAGTCAAGGCTGAACATCAAAGACCAAGCGGATTACTTCAACCGTTAGAAATACTAGAATGGAAGTGGGAACACATCACAATGGATTTTATGGTGGGTCTTCCAACTACTCAGAGAGGATGCGATGTGATTTGGGTAATAGTGGACAGACTGACAAAATAAGCTCACTTTTTACCAATAAAGATTAGGTTCAATCTTGATCAATTGGCAAGGTTGTACGTTAAAGATATCGTCTCAAGATATGGAGTACCGGTGTCAATTATGTCAGATAGAGATCCGTGATTTATGTCAAACTACTGGAAGAGACTACAAGAATGTATGGGAACACAATTGTGAATGAGTACAGCATACCATCCGCAAACAGACGGGCAAAGCGAACGAAAAATCCAAACATTGGAAGATATGCTGAGAGTATGCATCATGGATTTCAAAGAAAGCTGGGAAGAACATTTACCGTTGGTGGAATTTTCCTACAACAACAGTTACCATGAAAGCATCGACATGCCGCCTTACGATGCATTATATGGCAGAAAGTGCAGAACTCCACTGTGCTGAGATGAAGTCGGTGAGCATAATTTTAGGACCGAGGCGGTACAACAAACTGCTGAGGTTGTCAAATTCATCGAGACAAGATTAGCGTGACCAAGATAGATGAGAGAAAAAGTCTACCGATCTACACAAGTAGAATCGCGAATTTGAAGTAGGAACTTTTGTTTTCCTAAAAGTTTTATTTTTGGAAGGGGAAAATTCGTTTTGGCAAGAAATGAAAGCTCATTGAAGATTTATTGGACCTTTCGAGATCTTATGAAGAGCGGGTGAAGTGGCTTATGAGGTAGCTCTACCTCGAGTTGGAAAACATTCATAATGTTTTCACATTTGATATTCTGATAGTATAAACCCAATTACAAACACGCGTGATCGATACGAACCATTGCAATTCGAAAAAGATTTGTCTTATGAAGAGATTCCTATCCAGATAGTCGACAGGAAAGAACAAGTACTCAGAAATAAAGTGATACCTTCTGTGAAGGTGATATGGAGAAACCACAATGTCGAAGAGGCAACGTGGGAACTTGAAGATGAAATGCTGAAGAATTACCCTGAGTTATTTGTTTAATCTAGGTTTTTGATTCTGGGGACAGAATCCTTGTAAAAGGGAAGAATGTGACGATTTAATTATTTGAATTGTGATTTTGAGGACAGAATCCTTGTAAGGAGGGAATGATGTAACATTCCAGAATTTTAATTGTAATATTAAATATTTATTGAATTATATATAAATATTTAATGGATGTGTTTACGTTGAATAAATATTTGTTTAATTGATTTGATTTTATTTGGTTAATTGTTTGTTAAATAAATAATTAATGAGTTAAGGAAATTATTATTATATTGATATTTCAATTTATTTGGTTAATTATTTGTATTAAGTTATGTGTTTAAATGATTTTATTTAATTAATTATTATTTGAATTAATTAAATTAAGTATGAAAGCTTGATTAAATATAGTGTGACAAATAACTATATTATAAGTAGTTATTAAAATAAATTAAAGTAGTTTTAATCTAGTTTTACCCAAACAATGCTTAAGGATATAAACTCTTTAATTTTAAATGATTTGCCAAACAAAGCACTATGGCTTTTGGATTTCCTTTTTAATTTTGAATTATAATAATAATAAAATAAATAAATATAATATAATTATATTTATGAAGTTATATATTATTGTAATTATAAGCGATATAATTATTAGACTTATTATGGCCATAGCCGTTTTATATTTACGTTGGTTTATCGGTTAAGGTTATGTTAGTATCTAAACTATTATTAAGAGCTTGATAGAGAGAGTTGAGAAAGAAAGAAGTCATGAGAGAGAATTGAGAGAGAACCTAAGAGTTTCAAGCAAATTCCAGTGATCTTAGCAAGAATTACACGATAATTAAAGGTATTTTTACATAACTTTAGTATTGTATATATATATATATATATATATATATATGTTTATGTGTATCACGACATAATGTTGTTCATGTTCTGTGAATTCAAAATTCTAATTTTACGATTATACAACTGAGTACTTGTAGTGTATGTGTTTTTGATGATTAGAATTTGTGTTTAAACCAGAGTTGTATGCTAATTTCGTTTGACAGTAGGAAGAAAATAGTGTCAGTGTATGTATTTTTCATATGGTTTGTGAAAGTATCAATTTTGATAGTCAGTTCATATGTTAAACTGTAAATTGAGTCTTGTACATGTTAGTTCATTAAGAAACATATAACGTAATTTGAACGAATCAATTTGGCCAAGTATAGAGATTACAATGATGATTTTGGTGAAGAAACTCAAAAATGGAGTTTTAGTATAAAAATATGAATTTTGAGAAATTAAAATAGTTAGAAGTGTTGTTAAAATTGTGCTAAGTGGTTGAATATATTAGCAATCATGTTTATGATAGTTGTATATTTATTTTACGTGTTAATTTCACTGTTTGGTGAGTGAAATTTGTGTTAGTTGGGCTAAAATGGCTCTTTTGTTCATCTTAAAGTGCGCCTCATTAAATGCGTACCATATAGCAAACAGTACTGCTGAGTGCCAAGGCTAAAAATCTGTAGCAATTACTTATTTGTGTAATGGCGTAATTATGCCACCTGACGATATAAAGAGTAAGCGATCTGCTGCTACTACAGTTTCAAGATAGCGACGCACGTTGGTCTAGTGATGTGTTAGTATAATAAACATGTACTAATATAGCTAAAACAGAATCGTGCTATGTGTTTAGTAGATTCAAAGTTTGAATGATTAATAAGTGATGAACGTGGTATATTAGGACTTAGTGAACATGATGAATAGTAAACATGTGTTATGAAGGTTAACACTTGTAATTTCTGATATTTGCATGGTATCTTAAGATTTGTGCTAAAATAGTAAGTCTAACTAGAAATGTGTGTTGTGTTAGAACGTGAATGTTAGTATATCTAATAGATGATTGTTCTAAACCTATATGTAGGTGAACGTGAGTTAATATTATAGCTTACACTCGAGGCAAGTTTCTAAACCTATCTTTTTAAATTGAGCAAGTTCTTTAACTTTACTCTTATAATAATTATGCAAGTTTCCTAACTCTATACCTTATTGAGCAAGATTACTTTCATTGAACAAGTCCTTGTATCTAGATTGTTTATAATGATCTTGTTTTTCTAAATCTTGTCTCTTAACATTGAAGCAATGTTATTGTTTCTAATTCAATTACAATTACATGATTTCCTCTAACTCTACATTTTCATTGAGTTAGTTCTATTAGTAAATTGGGCAAGTTTTTCCTAAACCTAAACTTGTTATTTTAGCATGCAAATACCTTTATTTTGATGAACAAGTTTATCGTTCAAGTTATTACTTATTATGCATGCTTAATATTAAATTCTAAGATTTTAACATTAGCTTAGTGTTGTTCAAGCAAGGTATGTGAATTATTCAACACTTATGCTATTAGATTATTCCTATAGCATGAACTTAGAATGTAATGTTTATTTAGTTATGATTATTCCATAACATAGTATTGTTACCTTTTATTCAACTAATCCTTAGTTGATGTCCGTTGAATTCCAAATTACCTTGAAGTATATCCAAACCAAACTTACTTTGGTGCGAACTTGAAATCTAAATATTGAGATGAACAAACCTATTATTAGGGGTTTACGTTTAGCGTTGAAATATTTGTGCACAATATATTGTACGAAGGATTGATCCCCCTAAGTATGTGGAATCCTTATAGTCATATGACTGTTAAAGTTAAAGTTGAAAGATTACTTATAACTGTGGACATGGTTCGTGGTCATTAGACCCTCAGTAGTATATTTCAGAATGTTAATAGAACATATCATTCAGTTCTATTGAGCCTAATATTTGGCGAATGTTATAAAGTTATTCATTCTTATTTCAAGTGAGCTTTGTTTGCTCACTTTTGCTTATATAACCATTACAACTAAGGATGAGAAGGTAGATGTACCTAGCACCAGTAAGGTCAAGGGGAAGATGAACTAGTTTTTAAGACTTGTAATATGTTGATAGTTATTTATCAGACTTTAATTTGATTGATGTAATAAAGTATTTATTTAATTTCCGCATTTGAATGATTGTAATTAAAAGTTAGATAACTTGGGAGATAATGTTTTTTTATTAATGTAATCCTGTATGGGCAGGTTTTATTATTCAATTATATTATGATTGGGTAGTTATTAGATATTAATGTTTTGATTAAGTGAACACCAAATCTTGAGGTAATGAAGTACCGAGATTTGGGGGTGTCACAACCTTCAGTTAAAACCTGAATCAATATCATATCTAACATACAATGTTATTATAATAAAATATTGTTACAAATCTAGCTGCACACATAGTTCCAAGCTGAACTTGGCTTTGACTTTTCTTTGTATCTAACGTATTCGCCTTAATCTGCAATGTTTATCATGATATAGCACGGGTGAGCAACAATTTTGCCCAGCAAGTTTACGTCCAATAAATTAAGGATATATCATGATGGAAAGATTTAGAATAATAGTTGGCTAACATTCAACAATATAATTGTGAACTAGCAAGGACAAATTTTCATAGCTGAACTGTAAGACCCCAACTTTTATGAATAAAGATTAATTTTTTCTCGAAATATATTTTTGAATATTATGGTGTGGATTTGATATAATGTTATAGATGTGGGTATTATTTACAAATTTTGCAAAGTAAGCATGTGGTTATATAATATTCGATTGGTCGGGAAATATTCGTTTTAACAAGGAATATTCGTACGACGGCACAATCTTTGGTGGACCCCACAATGGAAGTATAGTCGTAGTTAGAAAACGACATAATTATCTTTATATAAAAATAACGGCAAAAGCTTTGCCGTTAAACTGTTGAACTACCCGGTGGTAAAATTACGATGTCTGGCGTGGTTTGCGTAGTAGTAGCACACCAGTATTGATTATTGATGCTTATGTGAGAAGTCACTCGGTTATACTCAATTATTACTACAGTAATTGCTACATAATATCTCTCATATTATTGATTCAATTATTGTCACAATACCATCTGCATAATATTTATTATTATTAAATCAAAAATTGAGACGACAAAGTTAATTATATTATTATTTGCAATATTGACAATGTCTAGAAAGTTCTATCGAGGAGAGGTTTGGTCACCTAATTGCGTGCCAATAGGGAGAAATCCTTATCGGAAAGCACCCTATTTCCCAGGAATGATTTGGTTGTTAAATATTGTGAGTTATAATATTAATGATGAATAAGTTCGTATTGATTAAAGATGAAATTGATATTTTCATTGTGTTGGGATTATTATTGTTAATGGAAATGGACATCTATTTCGATAATAATTGATGTCTGGAGGATATATTGACCAATCGGGTAATTAATCGGATAAATGAGGAATTAATTGCTATTAATTCACATACTTATAACTATTTGTTCACATGTATGTACGATTGATTCACATGCATGTACTATTAGGGGAGGTGGTTCAAGATTAATAATACTTGCATGAATAAATTAAAATAGAGGTATAGATGAAGGTACTATACCGTACCTATTTTTTTCACAAGTGTGTACTATTGACTCACATGAATGTACTATTGATTCACATGATGTACTGTTAGGGGATGTGGTGCAAGTTTGATAATACTTGCATGACTAAATTAAAAATGAAGGAAAAGATGAAGGTATTATACTGTAATATTTCAAGCCCCAAAACGTGCAATTATCGAAACTATATTTTCCTATAAATAGAATCTCATTTTTCTTTCATTCTCACCAATTCACTAAGACTCACAAGAGAAATTATAGATAGAGAAGCTATAGAGAGAAAGAAGAAGAGAAGTCTGCTACCTCACTATTCCAGTATCCAGTCTTCTTTAGAGGTAAGGGATATTATTTTGTTTAGTATTCATAGGAATAATATTTTCTTCCATACTCTGTAGTATTGAGTAATATTATTTCGTCTCGTATTCTGATTATACCCTCATTTTGTTAAAGTATTGCTTCTATACTCAAGTGAAATTAGTAAAATATCCTTGAAATTTTGAAGCTTCATCTAAAGATCGTTTCACAAGGATATTTTCTACACATTCTTGTTAAATATTAAGCTTTTCATGCCGAGATCTTGTCCATGAGTAGTATTTATTTTTATGGTACTATTCATACAGTACTATTAACGGGGTATTATTCACAAAGTACTATTCATGGGATACTATTCACAATTCATGGGTACTATTCACAAAGTACTATTCACGAGTACTATTCACAAAGTACTATTCATGGGGTACTATTCTCGAAGGACTATTCACGGGGTACTATTCACTCGGGTACTACTCACCTGGGGAATTATTCATGACAAAAATTAATTTCTTTGTTGTCCAAATCATTTTTGATACAATATTATTCTTGAATTTTACTCCACAAAGCAGTATCATGTTGACAATTTAGACATTATTGAATACTGGATAAATTAAGTTATAAATCTTTAAAAACTTATCCTTTACTTTCTTTTAATTGAATTCGTATATCATTGTCATCATCCTCATACTTATATTGTGATAAAAGTCATATGTGGCTTACGTGCATAGATGTACTATTGATTGGTGTGATTATGACCAGGGATTATTCAGTATAATCATGACCGTAATGTTACAAATGATGTGGTAAAAATACTCATTGGCCTTTAGTGCATTGATGGACAGTTGTTGGTATGATTATGACCAGAGATTATTCGGTATAATCATAACCATTGATGATTACATGAATATCCTTGGCCCGTAGTGTAGGGATGATTCGATGATGTGGTTTACATATTAAGCTGAGTCTCAGCGATAAAATTGATGATAAACTTTTTAAATCATAGAAGATAGTAGATATCATGCTCTACTTGACTCTTCTAATGGATTGCTTGTTCTACTGCAGTTAAACTTGATGTTTATTATATTTTATCAGTTTAACACTGTTGAAGGCTAACGATAATTTATTCTTCATTATCTTAGTCATAATATTTCTTACTAGGCTAGTTGAGCTCACCCTTTGTTTTCATTGTTCTCTTCAGGAAATGAGAATATAGCTGGGACTAGTCGAGGAACGGAGTGACGGTCCAGATGTTTGCATTAGTAGTCCTCACTATTCAGTGAAATAGTGTGATAATAATCATAATGAGGACTTTATTTAAGTTTGGATACTCTCTATGAGACATTATTCGTGTTGAAACTCTCAGCTACGTTTTGTCGTACTGTATAAAAGAAGTTTCTATTTAAATTTTGTACCATATATTTGGCAACTCAGAATGGGTGATGTATACCTATTTTGGGGGCGTCACATGAACGAACATTGAACATGAACATATCAATTATATCTGGAACAAATGGTAATAAAGGTGATCAGCCTTTCATAGCTGATGAACACATGCAATATGCACACAGTGCTATTCAACAATTCATAGACATGGTATAATCAACAATGATTAACCATAAGTATATTTGAATAATTATAACTCAGGGTTGAGTTAGAGACAACTTGCCTGTACCATTGATTACCGTTACGAAACATAACTTAGCTTTATCCGAGGACCTAATATTAATAATATCGATTTCCCAAGTTAGAATAATATCATCACAATATAGAATAACCTAAACACATAACCACATAATCTTATCCGTCTATACAGCACATAAAACCTGGTATCAAGTCAAACTATTGCAGTCTGAGTTGAGTTCGGTACTATTTCGACATCCCGACTGTGAGACCCCAAATTTTATGAATAAAGATTTAAATTTCTCGAAATATTTTTTATTATTATTATGGTCTGGATTTAATATAATGTTATAGCTTCAGTAATATTTATAAATTTTAAAAGTAAGCAAGTTGTTATATAATATTCGATTGGTTAGGGAATATTCTTTTGTCGGGAATATGCGTCTGACGACACAATCATTAGGTGGACCCCACAACGGAAATATTATCGTAGTTAGAAAATGACGAAATTATCTTTTTATAAAAATAACGGCGAAAGTGTTACTGTTAAAACTGTTGAACTACCCTAGTAGTAAAAGTCTGCGATGTCGTGTGGTTGCATAGTAGCACACTGCAGGTATTGATTTATGATGCTTACATAAGAAGTCAGTCATGTTAGGTTTGTAATATTTATAAACACAATCAAATTGCAAAAATAAGCGGAAACGTGTAAAAATCAGAGTTTAAAATTTTTACAAACCATATACCCGGATCACCCTTTATGCACAATTATTAATTAAACGAAAAAGATGAATAAGAAACATACCCTTGAAGATCCGAGCTTCCTCAGGTACAAGTTCACCTCCAATCCTTTTCGCGTTCAACTTGAATCCACCAGGTTTGGTTCCTTCCTTTGATCAACATTAGCCACCCAAGTGTTTGGCCTCTAGAGGTGATCCACCAAGGAAGAAGAAGGATTTAAGAAGATGGGTATTTGGCAAAACCCTAGTTTTCCATCTCTATAGAAAAGGAGCGTACTCTCCAACCATTGGAATTATCACGTCTTTTTGATATCTGATATAAGACTCCTCTTATAAAGATATCGAGTAACCCTATTAAAATAAGGTATTATTTAATTAAACCCTTTTAATTAAAGGGGCCCTAATCTTATTAGGGATAATTAATTAAACTCCTTTAACTAATTTTCCTTCCTAATCCAATTAAGAATAAATGAGAGTACTTATATTAAATTAATTCCTAAATTCTTTTAGAAATTAAAATAATAATAATAATTGTAATAATATTAATAAGACTCCTCTTATTAATTTATATTTAATATTTCTAAAATATTAAATAATAAATATTAAGCTATTTAATTTATTCTATCACCATAGATTAAATTAAATATACATAACTTTATATTATTACGATTATGCCATTAACTTCTTAAATAATTATTCTTCCTTTTATGGTGTGACCCTTTAGGTTCTCCATATTAAACTTAGGTTGTGAATAAATCAATTAGAATAATTCTAATTTTATAAATAAATAAATTAAACAATTAATTTATTTAAATAAATAATATTTATTCTACTGATAGGGATAAGCCTCCCTAGCGATCAACGACTTTCCGGATAATATAGATTTCAACAATAATCATAAAAGAACCTTTGAGTAAATAGTTACCGTACAATTTAATCCTTCCACCATACAATGTCCCAATTAAATAAAAGACATGGAATTCTTGTCAGTCTTATTTTATTTAATTATATGTATTTCGACTCTTAAATGCACAACTCAAATAATGCAAATTAGAAACTCCTTTTCTAATTTCATTACGCCTTAACCAAGGACTCTTTGGGTTGTCATTTATCGAATTACATAGGACATTTCTCTTCTTTTAATAAGTGGTAGATTCTTTATTGATCATACATTATCTCCATGTACAACTTATTATACCCAAGCATACCCTTTGATATACCCTAAGGGTCTTAAGGAATAAGTCAAAGTATAACTCATCATACACAAGATACTATGATGATCTCAAGTCCAAGGATCACTTGTCTTTACTATCACTACTGAGAATTCCTATTGATAGTAAGTAAAACTCCATTAGGTATTCCTTAGCGAGCCACGTTCAAATGAACTTATTCTCTAATAAGCACCTACATACTTGCTTTAGTGTCTCCACATAAATGATCATGAGATCAATCATCCTCATCCAATGAGCAAGAAGCAACGTATGTACCAATCTATCCGGATTCACTAATCCCCAATTTAGTAATCCAATGATTGGGAACTATTTTAGTTTTAAGCTTTCTAAGAATTTAGATCTCATTAGAATGATCATCATCATTATTCTAAAAGCATTGCTTAAAACTATGGGTTTATCACATATTATAAAATAGCATCATGTAGATAATTAAAAGCCTTTAATAAATTAATACTTTTTATTAATAAATGAATAAGATTGTTCTACAAAGTATATGCTTTATCATCAAACATGATTGGCTTGTGTGCATACTACTTTCAATCTCCCACTTGCACTAAAGCCAATCGTCATGGTATCTCATACTCTTCTTCTCTAAGTGGCGATTATCCTGCTTGTTGGATAAGCTTTAGTTAAGGGATATGTAATGTTGTTCATGAGAGTCCACTATCTCTATAGTGATTTCCCATCTTCAATGATTATAATAATCAAATGAAAGTGCCACAACACATGTTTAGATCCAAGATGAGACTTAGGAACTATTCCTAGTTACGTAATGAACTTTTAATCCAAACAATCAACTTGCAGACTTCATTTATAGCTATATACTTTGTCTTTATCACTAAACCAAAGAACTCTTTTACATTTTGGAACCTTTCCAATTCAACTGCACCAATTGATCATGGTAACACTTTACCTTAAAGTGAATTTTACGTCGTCTTGGTGCATGCGAAAAACTTGAGTCTCAAGTAAGCCCTCTAGTTTTAATTCGGACCCACCATAAATATGATCACATCCTTAGTACCGATAAAAGTACTTTAAGATGTTTTCAACGTCTCACGATGAACTTCTCGAAGATGATCGATCAACATCAAGTCTCGTACATTTGATTGCATACATGATAGTTACTCATGCGATCTCTCTTTTTGGAGTCTATAGGAACTATTAAGAGATACACTCCATGGCTCATCAACATGAGACATCTCTTGGAGTTTGCCATGCTAAACGACTTTAGCATCAAATGAATATCGTTCCTTGGGTTAGTGAGCATCCTTTAAAATCTATCTATATAGATTTGCATCCCCAATAACGATACTCTTCCCAAATCATTCATGGAGGAATGTTTAGACAACTTTATCTTTACTGATTGTAGCATTGGTATGTAATTCCTCATCCGTAGTATATCAACATATAATACTAGAAATTTCAAGACGCTCCCATGACCCTTTTGTACACACTAGAACTCTTACCTCATCGTATGTAACTCGGATCATCATCTTCTATGATCGTGCCTCGTCATCATCATCCATGATGAATCCATACCTCCTAGGTATCTTGATGCTATTTCGATTTTACGATTCGGTTGTGGTACAATAGGAATTACATCTCTGAGTTCCTCTTATTTGACTTATAGTGTTTTGTGGTTCTTGAACTCTTCAAGATCTATTATCCTCCCACTAGCCCCTTCAATGATAAACACCTTTATCTTAGAAGGAAGCGTGTTTCTCAATAAACACCTTTTGCTAAGTAGGATTATAGAACATTTACCCTAAACTTATTTTAGGATGTCCCACAAATCTGTATTTTTCAAATCTTGTCCCAAGCTTATCCTTTGAAACCGTTTCACATAAGTTGGACAACCCCTTATCTTAACATACTTAAGATTAGGAATCCTCCCTGTCCATAACTTTTATGGAGTCTTGGGGCCGGATTTTGAGGTTACCTTTTTGTATATATGTAGCCATTTCTAGGACATGACCATAGAGGGATACTGGAATGTCGGTAAAATCATTATGGACCGTACCATGTCCAATAAGGTATGATTTTCCCATTCGGATACATCAATCAATTATTAAGTGTCAAGATGTGTCCATTATGAAAAACCATTTGAGATGATCTAGAAACTTATTGCACAAGTATTTATTCCTTGATCTAATCAAAGAATCTTAATACTTTGTCAATTTGTTTCACTTCAATTTCTTTGAACCTTTCAAATAATTCACACTTGTATTCAACAAATGCATACATTCAACTCTTTGAATGATCATCTCATTTTCTTATACTAATTTGTTCAATATGCAAAATTATTTTCATGTAAGTCAAGTATACTAAATTTATTAAGTAATATTCGAGTTCTATACAAAACATTATTATTATAAATAGAACAACAATTGTTCTTAATTATAATACCAAAGATTTCATTGTCCAATCAATAAAATGGAAATAAAATTTTAACAAGAACTGGAATACAATAACAACTTATTGACTTAATAGATTTGCCCGTAGGCATTTCTAAACTATAAGTTTCTATGGCTAATATGGCAACCTTTGCTACATTTCCCTTTACGTAGGATTACTTATATTTGTTTAGCTTTCCATACCTTGGTCCTTCATAAATCTATATTTATGATAACCAAAGTCGGTATCCAATACCCAAGTAGAACCTTGACTTAAAGAAAAATTTATTTCAATCATGAACAAAAATTGTATTATGGCAAAAACTTCACTAAGCTTCTTTGGTTAGCCTCTGCAAAGATGCTTCTCATGATTTCTTTCGGTGTCCGGGCTTATTGCGGTGGAAGCAAACTCCTTTCTTATCCAGTGTCGGTTTTGTTCTTATTATCCTTTGTTTATGCCTTTCTATTTACCTTCTTTGAATCGTTCTTCTTTTCAAAAGATCCTTTGGCCCCTACTAGTAAGACTCGGTCTTTCTTGGTTGGAAAGTGACTCTCAACATTTTTCAACATGATAAGCAAATCAGCGAGGCTGGTATCTAGCTTGTTCATATGAAAAATTCACAACAATTGTGAAAAGAGTCCGGGAGTAAGTGCAAGATCAAATCTTGGCTCAACTCTCCATCCATGACAAATCTCGTTGTCCTAATTGTTCAATCAAATTGATCATCATTAGGACATGTGTCTGTACAGTAGTGTCTTCGGTCATTCTAGATCGGAAGAGCTCCTTAGATATCTGATATCTATTAGTCCTACTTTCCTCACCATCAACTACTTGACGTGTAGAAATATAGTAGGAGCATCCATAGTTTCATGCTGACGCTGAAGCTCGTTACTCATGGATGCGAGCATGATGCATTGAGCCAACTGTGCATCATCTTGCTACTTTTTAAAAGTAGTAATCTCTTCCTCAGAGGCATTGTCAGCAACCATTGCAAGGATAGGCGTATTAAGGACATAAGATAGCTTTTCAAATTTGTGAGAACTATTCTCAATTTCCTTAACCAATCATTTAATACGGTTTGGTTAAATAACATCTAATATGTTTCATGATGATAGTAATTTAGACATTGTAAAATTCTGTAAATGAATTTGTAATTAACAACATTTTAACATACATTCTTTTATTAATTACCAAAATAATTTAGGTCTTGTTTTAAATTGGTATCTCCCACTATTTTCTTCAAACTATATTACCCTCAATATATATAGTTCGCAAAAATCTAATTAAAGATCTCGCTAGTGAGAATAAGGATCTCATTTCAAATGTATATAGCCTTGTGGTGACACAACAAACTATATATAAATAAATAGGTAGACAACTCTTGTCAATTACATCAACTATGCAACTCCTTGTATTTTTGCCTCTTAGATTATTTTGATCAAGTGGTGGCACATCCGAATCAAAATTATCCAAGTTAAGTCCAACCTAGCACTCCATATATTCAAAAAAGAAAAATATCATCCTTATGGTGACACAACAAAATAATATTGTTCAATTTTCTTTATAAGCATCAAATTTGATAAATTAACATCTTAAATACTTAATACTTGCCTTGTGGTGACACAACAAACTCATATTAAATATTTAATACTCTATTAATTTTATCATGTTAGAAAGGCGACGCTCGATATTCCAAATATCTTTGAACGTTTAGGAATTAATATAAAAAAAATTTGAGGATTTATTATTAAATGTCTCATCTTGTTTAAGCGCATACGTACGCATATATATATAAAATACGTCATATTTAATTAACATGCGAAGCATGTTTGCATAATATATAATATATATAGTATAAGCATGCACATATAGAATACTATATTCTACGGATTGATTATGGACTTTTATTCTAGTTTGGTTCACTAGAGCCACCAAGTGAACCAAAAGGTCAAACCCTAGGGGTGCAAGAAATAGTATTTAAATATAACTATTACATTTAAACCCTGCTCCATTACAAACGGGTCTTCAAGCGCCCTTGCTCCTTGATCTCCAATTTTCAAAATTAATTCTAACTATTCCTATTACAAAACTAATTAAAATAAATAGAAACCTTGATCGTGATCGAGGGGAAGTACATAGGAGGAGATAGAATTTACATTCGGAAAAATTAGAGAAGGCGAGTCACGTAACCCATTTAATAAAACTCATACATTCATGCATCCAACTAAAATAAAATCCAATCACATTGGTCAATAGTCCATAATCAATCTCATTTATTATCATACACATCACCATATGCATCAATAAATAACATTCATCTCATGAATAATAAACATTCAATATATATATTGATATCATTTAATGGGCAAATTTAGTTAGTATAAAATCTAATTTTGAATCAAAATAAACTCTTTTATTTTAATCTAAATTTAAATAAAAATAAACCTCTTTTATTTTAATTTATCCAATTTTGAATAAAATAAACTATTTTATTTTAATCAAAATCATTAATCAAAATAAAATCCTTTATTTTAATTAATTATGGAATCCAATTCAAGTAAAAAAACTACTTTATTAAAGGAAACACGGATTCTCTTTCCATTCACAAATAAACTCTTTTATTTTGAATAATATGAAATCTTATTTCATATCTAAATAAACTCCTTTACTTAAGAAAATATGGAATCTCTATTTAAATCCAATTAGTTATCATGGAATTCAATTCCAACTCTAATTAGTTAGCATGAAATCTAATTTTAAAATTAAAATAAACTTTTTATTTTAAGATTAAAATAAACTTTTATTTTAATTATAAAATAATTAAAAATATTATATATATATATATATATATTAACCGTATATATTTATATCAAATATCAAATATATATATATATATATATATATATATATATATATATACATACTAACTTTTGAAACATACACATTAACTTTATATATATAACGTGAATATATGAATATGTCCCGACATAATGATTACACTTGATCATTACTACGGTTATTATAATATCTATATAACTATTATATCATAATAATAACATAGGAGCTTTTCTGCGTGAAAATTTACGTAAAGCTACACGTATTTTTTTTTTGGTTTTTTTTTTTTAAATAAATTTTATACAATAAATTATGCCCAATTAAATTTTTCTAAACACATATCAATATACATATCAAATCAAAACAATTAATAATTTGCATAAAGGTTTGGCTCTGATGCCAATGTTAGGTTTGTAATATTCATGAACACAATCAAATTGCAAAAATAAGCGGAAACATGGAAAATCAGAGTTTAAAATTTTTACAAACCATATACCCGGATCACCCTTTATGCACAATTATTAATTAAACGAAAAAGATGAATAAGAAATATACCCTTGAAGATCCGAGCTTCCTCAGGTACAAGTTCACCTCCAATCCTTTTCGCGTTCAACTTGAATCCACCGGGTTTGGTTCCTTCCTTTGATCAACGTTAGCCACCCAAGTGTTTGGCCTCTAGAGGTGATCCACCAAGGAAGAAGAAGGATTCAAGAAGATGGGTATTTGGCAAAACCCTAGTTTTCCATCTCTATAGAAAAGGAGCGTTCTCTCCAACCATTGGAATTATCACGTCTTTTTGATATCTGATATAAGACTCCTCTTATAAAGATATCAAGTAACCCTATTAAAATAAGGTATTATTTAATTAAACCCTTTTAATTAAAGGGGCTCCCTAATCTTATTAGGGATAATTAATTAAACTCCTTTAACTAATTTTCCTTCCTAATCCAATTAAGAATAAATGAGAGTACTTATATTAAATTAATTCCTAAACACTTTTAGAAATTAAAATAATAATAATAATTGTAATAATATTAATAAGACTCCTCTTATTAATTTATATTTAATATTTCTAAAATATTAAATAATAAATATTAAGCTATTTAATTTATTCTATCACCATAGATTAAATTAAATATACATAATATATTATTACGATTATGCCATTAACTTCTTAAATAATTATTCTTCCTTTTATTGTGTGACCCTTTAGGTTCTCTATATTAAACCGGGTTGTGAATAAATCAATTAGAACAATTCTAATCTTATTTAAATAAATAAATTAAACAATTAATTTATTTAAATAAATAATATTTATTCTATTAATAGGGATAAGTCTCCTAGCGATCGACGACTTTCCGGATAATATAGATTTCAACATTAATCATAAAAGAACCTTTGAGTAAATAGTTCTGTGACAATTCAATCCTTCCACCATACAATGTCCCAACTAAATATAAGACATGGAATTACTTTATCGAGTCTTATTTTATTTAATTATATGTATTTCGACTCTTAAATGCTGCACAACTCCAAATAATGCAAGTTAGAAACTCCTTTCTAATTTTATTACGCCTTGGCCAAGGACTCTTTGGGTTGTCATTTATCGAATCACATATGACATTTCTCTTCTTTTAATAGAAGTGGTAGATTCTTTATTGATCATACATTATCTCCAATGCATAAACTTATTATACCCAAGCATACCCTTTGATATACCCTAAGGGTCTTAAGGAATAAGTCAAGTATAACTCATCATACACAAGATACTATGATGATCTCAAGTCCAATGATCACTTGTACTACTATCACTACGGGAATTCCTATTGGCCGACAAGTAAAACTCCATTAGGTATTCCTTAGCGAGCCAATGTTCATGTGAACTTATTCTCTAATAAGCACCTACATACTTGCTTTAGTGTCTCCACAAAATGATCATGAGATCAATCATCCTCATCCAATGAGCAAATTAACGTATGTACCAATCTATCCGGATTCACTAATCCCCAATTTAGTAATCCAATGATTGGGAACTATTTTAGTTTTAAGCTTTCTAAGAATTTAGATCTCATTAGAATGATCATCATCATTATTCTAAAAGCATTGCTTAAAACTATGGGTTTATCACATATTATAAAACAACATCATGTAGATAATTAAAAGCCTTTAATAAATTAATACTTTTATTAATAAATGAATAAGATTGTTACAAAGTATATGCTTTATCATTAAACATGATTGGCTTGTGTGCATACTACTTTCAAGTTAGTTATACTCAATTATTGTTATATTAATTGATGCATCATATCTCTCATATTATTAATTCAATTATTGCCACAGTATCATCTCATAATATGATATATTATTAAATCAATAATTGAGATGGCAAAGTTATTCATATTATTATTTGCAATATTGATAATGTCTAGAAGTTCATCGAGGAGAGTTTGGTCACCTAATTGTGCGCCTAATAAGGAGAAATCCTTATCGGAAAGCCCCCTCTTTCTCGGGAACGACCTGGTTGTTAAATATTGTGAGTTATAATATTAATGATGAATAAGTTCGTGTTGATTAAAGATGAAATTGATTGTTCCATTGTTTTGGAATTATTAGTGTTAGTAGAAATCGATATTTATTTCGATAATAATTGATGTCTAGAGGTTATATTGACCAATCGGGTATTCGACGTACTTTTCGTGTCGAAGTACTATTCACGGGTTACTATTCACTCTAGTATTGTTCACTCGGGTATGTGGGACACTTTTCGTGTTGGGGTACTATTCGCGAAGTACTATTAACGGGGTATTCTTCACCCGAAAAATATATTTCTTCTCTGTCCAAATTATTTTTTAGTACAATATTATTCCATTAGGAGATGTGATAATTTTTCAGACCGTTGGTTGAAGTTATAATAGTAAATCAATATGGATCGTTGGTTGAAGATATAATAGTAAATCAGTATGGACCGTTGCTTTAAGTTTTAATAGTAAATCAATATGGACCGTTCATGAATTAGTTACTATTTAGTCCATTCTCCTATAAATAGAAGCTCATTCCTTCATTATTTCTTCAATTCACCAAACTCTAGAGAGAGAAATTATAGAGAGAAAGAAGAAGAAGTCTCGCTAACTCACTTTTCCAATATCCGAGTTTCTTCTAAGGTAAGGGATATTATTTGTTGTACTCGTAAGAGGTATTATTCTTTCGTATTCATGAAGATAGTTATTTTCTTTCAATACTCGTAAGGGTTGTTATTCCATTCTTTATTATTATGTTGGAATAACTTGTTTATGCGAAGTACCGCATACATGGTGAAATTATTCTATTAGTCCATTCTTTATTATTCTGTTGGAATAACCTATCTGTGCGGTCTATCGCATGCCTGGTGAATTATGTTGTTATTACATTCCTTTTTATTCTGTTGGAACATCCTGTTTGTGCGAATTACGCATGACCTGGTTCCATTCTTTATTATTCTGTTGGAATATCCTTTTCGTAAGGGTTACGCACGACTGGTTCCATTCTTTATTATTCATTGGAATAACACGTGCATGCGTATTATTACGCGCTTTGGTGAATTCTTCATTATTCCATTCTTTATTATTCTCATTGGAATAATCGATTCTACGTGGATTACCGCATGGCGGCAAAAAATCTATTTGCGGTTTTATATATTCTATTATACTCAGTTGGTTAAAGTTTTGGCTTCTATTCTCCATGAAATTAGTGGAATATCCTTGATATTTGCACTTCATCCAGTATCTTTTCATGGAAATATTCTTCTGAGCATTCTTGAATTTTACTCCACAAAGCAGTATCATGTTGACAATTTGGACGTTATTGAGTTTAGGATAAATTAACTTATAAATCTTTAAAATTTATTCTTGAACTTGTTTTATTGAATTGTCATCATCCTCATGCTTATATTATGTTGAAAGTCATCTTTGGCTTACGTGCATAGATGGACTTGGTATGATTATGACCAGGGATTATTCGATATAATCATGACCGTAATGTGACGAATGATGTGGTAAAAGTCCTCATTGACATGTAATTCATTGGTGGACAGTTGTTGGTATGATTATGACCAGAGATTATTCGGTATAGTCATGACCATTGATGATTACATGAATATCATTGCCCGTGGTGTAGGGATGATTCGATTTTATTTATTAAGCCGAGTCTCAGCGATAAAGTTAATGAAAAACTTCTTAAATCAAAGAAGATAGTAGATTTTATACTTTACTTGACTCTTCTAATGGATTGCTTATTCTGCTGTAGTTTTTGATCTAAAACTTGTTGTCTATTATATTATATCAGTTGTTATATTGTTGAAGGCTATTGATAACTTATTCTGCATTATCTTAGTCATAATATTTCTTACTGAGCTAGTTGAGCTCACCCTTTTGTTTTCATTATTCTCTTCAGGAAATGAGAACGTAGCTGTGACTAGTCGGGGAACAGAGTGATGGTCCTAGATGGTGCATTAGTAGTCCTCACTATTCTGTGAAATAGTGTGATAATAAATGTAATGAGGACTCCATTGAGTGTGGATATTGTCTAGATGATAATAATTGTATTAAAACTTACAGCCTATGTTTTGTCGTATTTTACACGACTGTTGTATAATTAGTTTGTATTTGTATTCAGTACCTTGTATCTGGCGGCCCAATATGGGTGATGTATACCTATTTTGGATACGGATCACAATTGGTATCAAAGCTTAGGGATATGATCCCTGGCTGAGATGTTTGACAAGAACTAGGAGGGGAGAGACGGGGAATTCCTTCGCAACTATGACCTACCTAAGTTTATTTGGTATTTAATTGGTCGGTCAGAGTATAGGGATAATATGTGATATGTTAATTAACTCTTGTTTTGTGACAGTGTTTGAAAATGACATCTGAAAATGCTGAGATAAGCAATGAAGCACATGAGACCGTTGAGTTAGCTCGACCAAAAGGTAACGACCAACAACACGATAATAATCATACAGGTGGCAACGACCATCAGAACAATGATAACCATCGTAGGGGAAATTATCATGCCAAGAATGGTAACCACTTCGATGGTAATCATGGCCAAGATAATAGAAGTGGATATTTCAAGAAGAGAAGGTCATTTAGCTCGATTTTGTCGTGCACCAAAGTCAAGTCCAGCTGGGATGGTGGCACCAAAAGGCGGATACGGACAAAACAAAATCGGTGGTTTCAGGAAGAGCATTTTTTGTGACTTCTCAAAAAGCGAGTAACCAGAACGAAGTTAGCACGGGTTAGTTAATTATAAATTTTTGCGAAGTCTATACCTTATTAGATACCGGTTCAACCCATTCTTTTATCTCTCTTGCTTGCGCTCAACATTTAAATTTGACTTCGGAGAAATTAGACTTTGGCTTATTAGTTGAAACTTTGATAGTAGAAACCTTCGTTACACCCACTGTTTATAGATCTTGTTTGATTCAAATCGACACTTTCACATTACCTATCGATCTTATCTCTTTGAAAATACTTGCCTTTAACGTGATTTTAGAAATTGACTGGTTAACTACTCATCGTGCTAAAATTGATTATTTTCGTAAGGTTGTTAGCTTTTATATTCTTAACTAACCTGTTATACGAATTCAAGCAACCAAACCGCTAAAGTCAATCATTGTCATATCAAGCCATAAATAAAGAGCCCTGAGCCTTTCGCTGGTGACTTTCTTGTGTGGAATGCACCGAAGCCGAACTTTTCGTAGGGGACGTTGTGAATAACGGTGGCAAGTTGATAGGTATCAATGTGACATGTTATCCAAGTCTTGGATGAGAGTCACAGTTTTGAATGATATTTCTATTGTTAATAAATTTCCTGACGTATTCTTGAAGACTTCTTAGCTTTACCCTAGGCGTGAAATCGAATTTTGTATTGACCCCAGTACAAAACCCATTTCTAAAACCCTCAAATATTTTCTTCACCCAAAACCAACGTGTAATGAGCCAAAGACGTTAGCTTGAGTTGTTGAAGATTACTATCGTACCATTCAATATCATCGTGGAAGAAGCGAACGTAGGTGGTATTGCGCGCGTTGTAGAAGATCGATATTTACGTTTGAGTGCGATGTTGTTAACACAAAGACCCATTTTCGTATAACTTACAAATGATAGAGATAGAGATAAAGACTCTAGGGACCCACGTGAAGATAACGAATATACGATTAGAATCGACTTTAATCGATAAAGTTAAAGTCTCAAACTACATACTCGAAATACGAATATGAAGAAGAAGGTTCAGAGGGCGTTATTCTAAAGTAAGAATAGATGAAGAGAGGAAATCTCAACCCTCGATTTTATTGGCTCATTTGAAATCCTTGATCGAGGAGGAACTGTGGCCTATAGATTCATTTTACCGCCAAGTATATCGCGTATTCATAACATTTTTTTTCACATATCGATGTTACGTAAATATGTGCATGACCTGAACACTTAAATCATTTTTATATGATTTTTAAATCATTAATTCTATTTTTCCATAATTTATTTAATACATTTATTAAATAAATTAATTACCATTAATATTAATTTATTAATGAAATTCATCACAAAATATTAAAAGTCATTAAAATAACTTAAAATATTGTTTTATAGCATAATATAATTTTAAATGATTTTTCAAGTATTAAAATCATTTTAAGTAATTTATTTAATATTATAATTAAATACCATTAATATTCCAAAATACTAAATATTTATTAAATATATTCAAAATAATTAAAACCCCATTTTTAGGCTTTAAAATAATTTTTAGGAATTTATTATGTATTTTTAATAATTAAAAACTAATTTTCTCTAATTATTTAATAAATTAATTAATTTTCTAATTTATCTGTCGCTAAAGGCACCTATAGTGATAAACTGTCACTATAGGTGTTCTTCAGCAAACCCAGAACTGCATAGGCAGTTAACATGGTACTAAGCTTGACCACTGTTAGATCTTTGGTGTTTACGATTTCTGGCTTGCTAAGGTGTTAATGGTGTAGTATTAATGTCACATTACAACCCCAAACAACTCTCATGGTCAACACATAACAAATCTGTGAGATCTAAGCTACAGAATTTGTTGTCAGACATGTTCTTAAGTTTTTGGGTTTTCGAGAAACTTAAGCAGTTTCAAGGGTCCTACTTTGAAGCTTGGTATCTTTGATTCTGAGTTTACTCCATGTGATCTAATGGTTCAAACATGTAGAAGAGATGTTAGGGTACAACAATACCTAACAAGATCAGTATAACAACATCACAACCAAGAGATCTTGGCCGGTCAAAGTGCAGGCCATGAACTGTTCTTGAACATTTCTGGGTTTTCCAGAAATGTTCTTGAGCAGTCTGGTCAACCTATGTTTGACCAACATTAAATTCGATTCTATTAAGTATCTTGGTAATATAGAGGCATGGATATGTAGTACTCATGTCAGTCGACAAGTATATAACAACAACATGACCAAACAACTTAAAAACAACAAGATCAGAGCTCTGCAAAAACGTTGTCAGACGTTCTGGGCAAATCTGGGCTGCCTAGAAACAGCCAGTCAATGTCGGTCAACGTACTTTGTTCCTTAATAACTTATAATCTACATATGATCTGGGCTTTATTCAAGTTCTAGATCAAAGCCCTTACTACAAAGAACAGATCTATAACATCAAACACCACTAACACTTAACATAGAGAGATTTTTGAGCCCAGACATTCGGTTGTCAAACCAAAATTTAGGGTTCATAGATCAGTTCTAAAAACATGATTTTCGTGCATCTAGATGTTATGGATCTAAGATATTACAACCCAGATCACTCAATAACATCCTAATACACAACTTAAAATAACAAACAACAACATCTAACATAAGATCATATGATTTCTAAGTTTAGGGTTTTTTATACCTTTTTAGCTTTGATCCTTGAATCTGACTTTGATGTTTGTTCTTGGCAAGCTAAATGTTGATATTGGCTTTGCTTCTTACTCACTTTCACTCTAAAATTTCAGATGGGAGAGAGAGTATGGCTTTGGTGAATATGAAAAGTAAAGTGAACATTCTCTCTCTCAATCTATATATAATTTGATTCAATGCCTAAGGCTGATAATGAGAGAAGGTTTTGGCTGATTAAAGTTGATTATTAGATCACATGACTAGCTAGGGTTGGTCACCAACCACTTACTAGGGCTAGATCTACACTCCATCCCATTAAAATATTCAAGAAGGGCAATTTAGTCATTTAACTTGTAAAGTTAATGACAACTTGGTAACTTGTCACAACCATTAGGTTTTAACCCTTAGGGTTTGACCCTTAGGGTTTAACCCTTAGGTTATACAAATTTATTTTATAAACTTTTTAATTAGGTTTTAGAAATAGAAAATTAAGATTTCTAAATTATAAGTAGGATTTTTTAATTATATTCAAGCTTGCTAATTAAGATTTATATTTCCTAATTAAAATTGTTAATTTAGCAATTAAGCTCCATAATTGTACATTAGGGTTTTCAGCTGAACAATTAGGGTTTTCTAATAATCAATTAGGGCTATCCCTAATTAAATATAAAATCAATAACATAAAAACCTTATATTTATCTTCAAGCTTCCAAATTAGGGTTTTAATATTCTGAATTAGGGTTACAGATTCCCCGAACTGAAATTAGGTTTTCCAAAGCCGGTAATAGGGTTTCTTAACAATCGTTAGGGTTTTCTAACCGAACGTCAATATATTTTTAGGGTTTATCACTGATATAATTTATCTGGTCAACCCTTGATGTGACGCCCCAAAAACAGGTATACATCACCCATCTTGAGTCGCCAAATACATGGTACAAAATTCAAATACAACTTAATTATACAACTGTAACAACCCAGATTTTTTAATTAAATATTTAAATATTTATTGAATTATATAAATATTTAATGGTTGTGTTTATCATTGAATAAGTATTTGTTTAATTGATTTGATGTGATTTGATTATTTATTTGTTTAATAAATAATTAATGAGTTAAGGAAAGTAATTATTTTGAAATAGTAATCTAATTTAATTTAATAATTAAGTTAGAGAGTTTATAATGATCAAATAAATTATTATATTATGCAATGAATTGTTATTGGTATTAATTAAATTAAGTATGAAAACTTAATTAATTAGAAGTTTGACAAATAACTATATTATAAGTAGTTATTAAAATAAATTAAAGTAGTTTTAATTTATTTTGCCAAACAAAACTTAAATATATTAATTCTTTAATTTTAAAGAGTTTTTCCAAACAAAACCTTATGGCTTTTGGAGTTCTTTTGAATTTTGAAATATTATATAAATTATATAAATAAAATAATGAATAAAATATATTTATAACCTATAATGTTATATTTGGTAACGATATTATTTAATCGGGCTTATTATGGCCATTTACGATTGGTTACCAAAGGTTTTGTTTACGCATTCTAAGTGTTTGCTAAGCCTAAAAATCAAAAATCATAGAGAATTTAAGAGAGAAGCAACAGAGTTTAAGAGATTAGCAAGGGCAACAGCGAGAAGGTTGTTTTAAAACCTTAATATATATATATATATATATATATATATTTATATATATATATGTTTACGTTCTCAAAAGGTATGTTTTCAATGTATAAGGTTTTAAACCTTAATATATATATATATATATATATATATATATATATATATATATATATATATGATTGTATGTTTAGCGTATAGACAAGATTGTATGCTAATTTATGTATACAAGTAAGGGGAATTGGTTTTACAGTGAACACATATGCATGAATATGATTTTTGTAAGATAACAAAATTAGTGTATGTTAATTGTGAAGTTATGAAATTGAACCTTATATATGATAACGGGGTAAGAAATTCAGAGAAACATAATTCAAATGAATCAAATTGGTTTATAAATTATGTTTACCATGTTCACTGTGTAAACAAACATCGATAATGGTGTTTTGGTTGAAAACAGTGTTTTCAAGGAATTGAGTTTTCTGTGATTGTTGTTTAGTGGTTTAAATTAGTATATGCATGTTGGGTAATGTATATATGTGTAATTGGCATAAGTTATACATGTTAATTAGTGTTAGAAATTAAGTTATAGACAGAAATTTAGTTGTTCTGTTCTTCGTGGGTTTATGTTACGTTAGTTTACGGCGCCTACCAAATGCCAAAAATGGAGCCCCAATATTAAAATTGTGTCTAACGCCAAAATTAAGCGCCTGACACCAAAAGTTCGCGCCCTAACGCTAAAATTCACGCCCAACTAAATCTCATCTCATGGCTGGCTAACGAATGACTTAGTTCTCGCTACATAACAGAACGAGGATTTAATAGACCTACAACTTTAATGCTTTAAGTTGTTTAATTTGAGGTCTGTAACAGTAGTCAAAATGGTCATCTGTAGGACTGTTATATTTTCGGGGACAATCAGAGGGCGTCGGGCATGCACATATGCATGTGTAGTGCTCCTAATCATAAAAGATGATGTCCTAAGTTATAAAACATGTATGTTAGTAAATATAATGATGCTTAACATTAATAAATAATGTATTAGATAAGTTATAGAAGCATAGTAAGCATACACAAGAGAGGCAAATCGGGCGTGTGACGATTGAACGTCAAAACGCCATGCCAAGTGTTAATGAACTTAAAAAGTGTTTTCATTCAATTAAATTGAATATTATAAGATATGGAATAGATTTAATATAAAACTAATAAGCAAGACTTAAGCACTTGAATGAAATGCGAATATGAAATATAGTGAGATATAAGTTGAAAGTTAACACAATCTAATTGAACATTGTATGCTAATTAATAGGAAAGATTATGAGATGTGGAGTAGAGTTTACATTACAATTACTATGTGTTGTTATGTGACTAATAGTTGATGTGTATGATTATATAATTGTGTAGGGCACGCGTGAAGTGCGATATAATCGTAAGTCGTTAAACTGTTATTGGTAAACAACGATCAAGGCAAGTCTTTCGGTTCCTATTTTCTACGTGGACTTGATGAACTTTTTTAAATTGCATGATATGTTATACATGTTGAAATCATGAAATGTTAAAGCCAATATATGACTGCATTGTTTTGGCAAATTAATGATGGTTGAGTAAGGAACTCAATCTTTATATTTGCTATGTGAATTAAAAGCATGTATGCCATGTTACTTTAATGAGATGTATATCGAGCATGTTATTATGTGCTATGTGATGCATGAAAACTATTAGACTTTGTTGGGCTGTCGAGCTCACTCTTGCAAATAACCACTTTTGCAGGTTAAGATTTTAAGGTAAAGATATGTGCTAAGTGAGTTATAGAGATCTATATTCACGAAGATTACTTATGTTTTATGAGAAATGTATTTCATATTTTGAACGTAACATGTTGTTGAATTGTAAGTTGAGCTATCCAATGTATATGGATATTTAGTTATGATGTAAGACTTTGTATAGTTTGTTGTAACGATTCATGATATAAGATTGAATCAAAGAGATGTAATGTAAAGGTTACGATTCAGGGGCAAGAAAGAAGGAAATGTATAAACGTTTTAAATATTCCACAATTTTAGTGTTTTTAATATTGAATAATGATGTAAAATTAGAGATTTAATGTATGGTTAACGGCCGAAGTTGAGATTTAAATTGTATGGATTTTGGGGTAGTTACAACAACAGTCGTGTAAAATACGACAAAACATAATCTAAGAGTTTTAATAAGAATATTGTCATCTAGACAATATCCACACTCAATGGAGTTCTCATTACAATTATTATCACACTATTTAACAGAATAGTGAGGACTACTAATGCTATCATCTGGACCATCACTCCGTTCCCCGACTATTCCCGGCTACGTTCTCATTTCCTGACAAGAACAGTGAAAGAAAGGGTGAGCTCAACTAGCCCAATAAGAAATATTATGACTAAGATAATGCAGAATAAATTATCATTAGCCTTCAACAATGTTAAACTGATAGAATATAATAGACAACAAGTTTAACTACAGCGGAACAAGCAATCCTTTAGAAGAGTCAAGTAGAGCATAAAATATACTATCTTCTATTATTTTAAAAGTTTTTCATCAACTTTATCGCTGAGACTCAGCTTAATAAATAAAATCGAATCATCCCTGCATCACGGCCAAGGATATTCATGTAATCATCAATGGTCATGATTATATCGAATTATCCCTGGTCATAATCATACCAACAATTAACCATCAATGAACTACAGGCCCATGAGGACTTTTACCACATCATTTGTCACATTACGGTCATGATTACACCAAATAATACCTAGTCATAATCATACCAAGTCTATCTATGCACGTAAGCCAAAGATGATGACAATGACATAATAATTCAATAAAACAATTTCAAGGATAAATTTTAAAGATTTATAATTTTAATTTATCCAGAAATCAATAACGTCCAAATTGTCAACATGATACTTCTTTGTGGAGTAAAATTCAAGAATGCTCAGAAGAATATTTCCATGAAAAGATACTTGGATGGCCGCGCAAATATCAAGGATATTCCACTAATTTCATGGAGTATAGAAGCCAAAACTTTAACCAACCGAGTATAATAGAATATATAAAACCGCAAATGGATTTTTGCCCGCCATGCGCAGAAATCCACGTGAGCGAGATCATTTCCACAATTTAATAAGGAATGAATACGAAGGATCATTCGTCATGCATGCATGATAATCCACATAGACATGTTATTCCAATGTAATAATAAAGAATGGAATAATGTAAGAATTCACCAAAGTGTGCGTAATTAGCAAGACAAACAAAGTTATTCCAACGTAATAATAAAGAATGGAACCAATGTCATGCGTAATCATGCATGCATGTGATATTCCAAATGTATAATAAAGAATGGAATAACAACAGAAATTCACCGTGCATGCGATGATCAATAGATAAGGTTATTCCAACGTAATAATAAAGAATGGAATAATATAAGAATTTCATCATGTATGCGGTACTTAGATAGACAAGAGTATGTAACAACCCGATATTTTCTATATAAATAAATAAGAAATTTTATGTATAATTTTTTTTTTTTTTTAAGGATGAGGGTTTGTACAAGATAATGTGTATATGTATTTATGTGGTAAATAAAATATATTTATTACATAAATATTTACAAATAAATATATTTTAGAATTATTGATTATTATAAAGTATATTCTTATAATAATTAATTTATAGTAGAAATGTTTTTATTAATTATTTTCCATGAAAATATAATCATATATTATTTAAATAATATATGGAGTGATTTTTAGAATAATTATAATATTTATTTTATTATATGAATTTTAGTACAAATTATTAAGTTAATTATTTTACCTTAATTATTAAGGTTAAATATGAAAGAATAAATCGAGATATGGAATTCAAACCCTAATTTTGGATTATTATCAAGGAATGAGAATAATAATATTATATTAATTATATTTTAATTTTTTAGTACTATAAATATGTACTGTATATATGTATTGAGGATGGTTGGTCAATTATGGTTTATATTTTCAAAACCATAATATTAATTGGTTAAACCCTAGTTCTAGTGGGGGAAACCCTAAATTGAAACTCAATTATGAGTTTAAGACTGTTATATAACTGTGTTATATGTTTTATGATGTGTATTATATAAAGATTTGATTAATTAGGTAAACCCTGATTAAAATCTAGAAACCCTAGTTAATCATTACAAAACCCTAATTATAAAACCCTAATTTTAAATGTTAAACCCTAATTTAAAACTCAAAGTAGAGTTCGAGATTGTTTGTAATTGTGTTAAGGTAATTAATTAACAAGTATTAGAATTACAAATTGTTAATTATAGAAACCCTAAATTATTAAACCCTAATTACTAACCAAGAACCCTAATTTAGTAATTAGAAACCATAATTATAATTTGATAACACTAATTATCAAAATTATAAATCCTAATTGCTATTTTAGCAATGCTAATTATAATGAGTGATATTAAACCCTAATGTTCATGTATAATGTAATTAGAAAATTTATCATAATTAGGAAACCCTAATTTCAAAATTTTAGAAACTAAAATTTATTTAATTTTATTTTTGAGCAAACCCTAAATTGGAAATCCTACAATTGTTTTGTGCTAAACCCTAAGGGTCAAACCCTAAGGGTTTGCTAAATGACAAAATTGTCATTAAAATTCAAAGCCATTTGACTAAAATGCCCCTCTTGAATTATTGAAGCTAACTTGTGCATCTTGTCATATTTGTAGTAGGTAAACCACTTGGATCAGCCATGTGATCTAAATACAACATATACGCCACCATTACACATTATAACATTACATATATATCCAACATTATTCATATATAGATCAAATACTAACCAAGCTATCCTCTCTCAAAACCAACGAAATTTGGTAGCATATCACCACATAAATCAAGCCCCACTAACAACCATAACCAAATCAAATGGCCTAAAATAAGAGATTGATCAAAGAAGGTAAAACCCTAGCTATGAAATCGACCATCGATCTTGTGTTAGATGTTTAGGTTTGAATGTTAGAATATGTTATTTGTTGTCCATAATGATGATCTGTATTTACTAGATGTTGAATTCATAACATCTAGAGGCTCGATTGAAGATTTCAAAAATCTGGGAATAGTTCAATCGTGGTCTGACAACGAATGTCGGTGTACACGATCCTTACTCATTTACAATTTTTGTTGTTTGTAAGTTGTTATATATAGCTTGTAATGTGGTTTTTGATCTGGAGCAAGAATCAGGCCTAGATCGGTTTATATTGCAAGATATTTAAAATCAAAATCGTTGGTCGACCGTTTATCGGGCGTTTACGGTAACCCTGAAAGCAATGAAAACCTACCGACAACGCTTTGATTAGACTTTATCTGTCGATTGTGTTTATGTTTTGGTTACATTGATGTATCTAAGTTGTAGTATGTAGGTTATACTACATGTTTCTGAAAATTAATTAGTTTAATTAAATAAATAGAAAAAAATAGTTTTTAATTATTAAAAATACAAAATAAATTATTCAAAATTATTTTAAATTCGAAAATTACTTTTTAATTATTTTATATATTTAATAAATATTTAATATTTTTGAAATATTAAAAGTATTTAATTTATTTAATTATTATATTAAATAAATCATTTAAAAATGATTTTATATTTGAAAAATCATTTAAAATTATATTATGATATAAGAAAATATTTTAAGTTATTTTTAATGACTTTTAATATTTTTTGATAAATTTCATTAATAAATTAATATTAATGAATATTAAGTTATTTACTAAATGAATTAAATTAATTAATTAAAATGATTTTATTATATTAAAATCATTTTAAATAATAATAAGGTATTTAAAAATATTTTAAGTTATAAAATATAACTTTTAATATTTAAAGGTAAATTTTATTAATTAATTATTATTAATGATATTAATGTTATTTAATAATTATATTAAATAATTTAGCTTCAAAATGATTTTAATATTATAATAATCATTTTAAATGAAAATAAAGTGTTTAAAGATATTTTAAGTTATAAAATATAACTTTTAATATTTAAAGGATAATTTCATTAATAATTTAATATTAATGATTATTAACTTATTATTAAAGATATTAAATTTATTTAATAATTATATTAAATAAATAGTTTAAAAATGGTTTTATTAATTTAAAAATCATTTAAAAAGATATAAATGAATTAAAAATATTTTAAGTCATGATTAAAGACTTTTAATATTTTGATAAATAGTTCATTAATATTTAAATATTAATGGTAATTATTTAAAAATGATTTTAACTGCTTTTAAAAATCATTTAAGGGTAATATTAATATTTTAAAAGTATTTTAAGTTATTCTAAATAACTTTAATATTTTGAAAATGATTTCATTAATAGTTTAATATTAATTAAATATTAACGATAATAGGATTGTTTAATATTTAAATCGTTTAATAATGATTCCGATGTTTGAAAATTCATGATAAATTATAATAAATGTTTAAAAATTATTATAGTCATTTAAAAATAATATGACTAATCTTTTAAGATATTGAAGTTACGTAATAGAGTCTTAGACTAGATAATTACCTCGATAAAGCCGCTTGGTACAATCGGCATGTTTCGTAAATTGATTTGGACTTAGATAATTTAATTAGATATGTGATTATTTATGATTCAATGGTTGTTAAACATGGGTAATAATGTGTTTAGGTTATGTGCTGACTGTGAAATGCAGTACTATGTGTTATAGTATATTGTTCTAATCGAATGAATGATCTAATTAATGATAGGTCGCGATATAAACGATAAAACTAAGTTGTGAACTGTAAGCAGCGCATCAGGCAAGTATCTTACCTTTGCATTTTTTTATGCAATGGACATGAGTAAGAATATTTATGAATTATATTATTATTATACAGTTATTATTAACCTTATATTATATACGCTCATTGATTATCAACATGTTAGTATACACAGTAATTAGTATATATATATATATATATATATATATATATATATATATATATATATATTCGTTAGATTAATTTCTATAAATGGTTATACAAGTGTCCCCACTTGGATAATCATTATATTTAATCACATGTTGATACATCTTTGTCAATTACCCGTATATATATATATATATATATATATATATATATATATATATATATATATATATATATATAATTATAGATTATTGTTGAACAAGATAAAACCTTTGATTTGGAACCCGAAAAAGTATGAACATCCCTACACAGAAAAAACTTTTATGCGCCTAAGCGGACAGAGTGAACGATACCCTCATTCTTACATGTAGTATTGATCAATGCGAGGGCATAAAAAATGATCACCCCCGCCCTCGTAAGTTATGACGGTTTGCGATGAATTTCTGTTTAACCTATTCAAAAATTGAAAACAATGTTTATAGCATGTCACCTAAACCCTATTTATAGTCAATACGTAGTTTCAAAAATTTGGTATAAAATTGATATATTATTATCATTGGTACAGATTACTTCACAACTGTTGAATCGTTGTAGAAGGGTAGTATAAAGAAAACATTTAAATTCTTTCAGCTTATATATATAATTGCTATTACTTGTTGGGCACTCAAATGCTCATCCTTGCTTAATTTAAATGTTTTCAGCTAAGGGTGAACAACCAGAGAGCTCTGCTAAGAATAAGGGAAAGGGAAAGGTTGCTGAATGAACAAAAGGCTATGTTATGTAATAGTTAACTTTATTAAGACAAATATGATATATATTATCTATCATGAGTTGTAATGAATGTTTAAAGGTTACGTACTTGGGATTCAGACTCTGATAAATATGTAAATTAAGTTGATCTTTATATTATTATTATTATTATTATTATTATTATTATTATTATTATTATTATTATTATTAGTATTATTCCGCTCATAGAAATGGTATCGTGAAGCACCGAGTTCGGGTTTCAAGTACCCAGATTTGGGGGCTCTACAGGTTGGTATCAGATCTTAGGGTTAAAAACCTTAGGTGGGATAGACCTTAGGCTATAACCTTAGAACCGAGAGAAACGTTAAAAATATAAATAACTCATATAGAGTTTAAAAAGAGATGAATTGACTAAGTTCATCGTCAAATAAAATAAAAGATAACTTATATAAATCTCTTATTTGTTGTGTGTATATACTATATGCTAATCAGGATAATTTATATGTGTAGATGTCTGGTGGAAAAGGGTTGTTATATGCTTATAGCATGAAGAAGGGTCAAACCCATACACCCGAGCTGATATCAAAGCCAATATCTAAGATGGAGGCTCACAATGTAAACAACTCAGACGATGTGGTTATTTTAGAAAATATAATACCAGATCCCGAGATGGTGGAGCTGACAGATAGCGATTCAGACACTAAAGTTGAAGCTGATCAAGCATCAACGGAGGTGCTGGATCTGAGGAACAAGGTTTCTTCTCTGGAAAGGCTGTGGGAAATAGAAAAGCTGTTGAATAGTCAGTTGCGTAAAGCATTAATAGAAACAATGGAAGAACAAGATAAGCTTAAAATCAAAATTGATCAGATGAGAGCCACAAGCAACACGTCGTGTGCAGCTCTGAGCAAGAAGGGGAAAACAAAGTTAGAAGACCATGACTTAGGAAAATCCGATAAGAAGAAAGGGAAAAGAATATGTTATCTTTGCGGTTATGAAGGACATACTACTCTGTATTGTCCCGACTACAAACCAGGAGCATGTTTTATCTGTGGGATAGAAGGTCATCAAGCGAAAAGTTATCCAAGAAAGAGGTGTAATAAATAAGTAGTATAGGTTCTGTGAAGTAGGTGTGTTTAATGTAATATGTATGATAAGTATGTCTGTTTAATTTAATGTTCCCAACTTTTGTGTTAGTCAAGACTGTAAATCCCAACTTTTGTGGTCACAAAGGGATAACTGATGTTTAAAGCATTATGTGCTATGTTATGTAAAATATTCGCTAAATGAATATGAACCTATGTTTGAGAAATGAAACAAGTTTAATATATTAAACTTATGCGATAAGGTTTAGAATGGAAGTTAAATTTATGATTTCATTTAATCAGATAATGCCGCCAAGACTACGAACTCGCAATCAAAGGGCAGAAGAATATGTTAAGGACGTTGAGGGACAACAACAAGCAGACCCGATGCAGCACTTTACGAACAGGGTAGCACAAGCTATGCAACAAGGGATACCAATCGCTGGGAATCAGCCGGATAATCGCTTAGCAAACTTCAAAGACTTTAAGGCTGTAGAACCGTCGGAATTCAAAGGTACGACTGACCCTGTTGAATCCTAAACTTGGGTCAAAGAGATTGGAAAAGCATTCGTGGTAGCTAGGGTAGATGAAGGGCAGAAGACTGCTTTTTCCACTTACATGATGAAGGGGGAGGCAAACTTTTGGTGGGAAACGAATCAAGCGAGGCCAGGAGAAGGTATAGTTACATGGGATAGGTTCAAAACACTATTTTTTGAAAATTATTTTTCACCTAGTATGCAGGCTAGGATGGAGGTGAAATTTTTAGAATTGAAGCAGGAAAACATGACGATGTCAGAATATTCCACAAAATTCATTGAGTTAGCTAGGTTTGCCCCGCACCAAGTTGATACGGAGACTAGAAAAGCAAGGAGGTTTGAGCTAGGATTAAAACCCTGGCTCTACAACAAGGTGGCGGTGTTGCAAATTCCTACATTTTCAGCACTCATGGAGAAAGAAATTATAGCTGAGGAGGGGAGTGAGGCCATGAGCCTCTACAACAAAGAGAGGAAGAATAAGGGTAAGACTGAAGGAGCTGGGAAGGTGGAAATTAATAGTGGAAGTAGGAGTGGTAGTAGCAAGAGGAAGGGGAGCAGTTTTGGAAGTGTACAAGTGAAGCAAGAAGGTGTTAAGAAACTGATTATGCAATGCAAGACATGTAGAAAGAACCACTCTGGGGAGTGTTTGAAAGGAAATTTCGTTTGCTACAAGTGCGGGCAGGAGGGCCATATCTCTCCCAACTGCCCCAATCCTAGGATGAACAGTGGATGTTTTCTATGCGGATCGACTGAACACAAGGTGAATGATTGTCTATAGAGGAGGGTGGAGGCAGGTAATGTGAATACTGGCATTGAAAGCGGAACTTTAGCAATCACAGGACCTACGTCATCGAGCAAGCCAACGAAATCTACTGCAAGGGTCTACAACATGACATCCAGGATACTGGACAGTGGCAAATTGCACCTGAAACTCCAGGTATTATTCGTATAACATTTATTTTCTTATATACATAATTTTCATATATATAGTAAATTATTTCTAAAGAAATTTTGAGGGAGGAATTTGAGTTCTTTTACAAATCAAATTTCCGTTTAATCAGAAAGACAAGCTTTATGTGATTAGTTAAAGATCAGTTCGATCAAATTATGATCGAGATCTACTTGCAATGGTTGTGTATGCTATGTACCCTTGTATGTATAGGTTTTAAAACGGTGATTCCGGGGACGGAATCTTTATAAGGGAGGGTGAATGTAACAACCCTATATTTTCTATATAAATAAATAAGAAATTTTGCGTATAAATTTTTTTTTATTTTAAGGATGAGGGTTTGTACAAGATAATGTGTATATGTATTTATGTGGTAAATAAAAATATATTTATTACATAACTATTTACAAATAAATTTATTTTAGAATTATTGATTATTATAAAGTATATTCTTATAATAATTAATTTATAATAGAAATGTTTTTATTAATTATTTTCCATGAAAATATAATCATATATTATTTAAATAATATATGGAGTGATTTTTAGAATAATTATAATAATTATTTTATTATATGAATTTTAGTACAGTTATTAAGTTAATTATTTTACCTTAATTATTAAGTTTAAATATGAAAGAATAAATCGATATGGAATTCAAACCCTAATTTTGGATTATTATCAAGGAATGAGAATAATAATATAATATTAATTATATTTTAATTTTTTCAAAGATTACTATAAATATGTAATGTATATATATATTAAGGATGGTTGGTCAATTATGGTTTATATTTTCAAAATCTTAATATTAATTGGTTAAACCCTAGTTCTACTGGGAAACCCTAAATTGAAAATCAATTGTGAGTTTAAGATCATTATATAAGCATGTTATATATTTTATGATGTGTATTATATAATGATTTGATTAATTAGGTAAACCCTAATTAAAATCTAGAAACCCTAATTAATCATTATAAAACCCCTAATTATAAAAAACCTAATTTTAAATGTTAAACCCTAATTTAAAACTCAAAGTAGAGTTCGAGATTGTTTGTAATTGTGTTAATGTAATTAATTAACAAGTATTAGAATTACAAATTGTTAATTATAGAAACCTAAAATAGTTAAATCCTAATTACTAACCTAGAACCCTAATTTGGTAATTAGAAACCCTAATTATAATTTGATAACCCTAATTATCAAAATTATAAACCCTAATTGCTATTTTTGCAATGTTAATTATAATGAGTGATATTAAACCCTAATGTTCATGTATATAAGTGTAATTAGAAAATTTATCATAATTAAAAAACCCTAATTTCAAAATTTTAGAAACTAAAATTTATTTAATTTTATTTTTTTTTTTGCAAACCCTAAATTGGAAATCCTACAATTGTTTTGTACTAAACCTTAGGGGTTAAACCCTAAGGGTTTGCCCTAAAGGGTTTGCTAAATGATTAAAAGATGCCATTTAAAATTCAAAGCCAAAAGACCAAAATGCCCTCTTGAATTATTGAAGCTAACTTGTGCATCTTTTGACATATTTGTAGTAGGTAAACCACTTGATCAACCCATGTGACTTAAATACAACACATGTCACCATTTATTACATCATTACATTATAACATTATATACATTATATATATAGATCGAGAGAGAAAAGTGCTCATTTTCTCTCATTTGCTCATCAAATACTCAACCAAGCTATCTCTCTCAAAAAACCACGAAATTTGGTAGCATATCGGTCACATAAATCAAGCCCCACTAACAACCATAACCAAATCGAAGGCCTAAAATCAGAGATTGATCAAAGAAGGTAAAACCCTAGCTATGAAATCGACCATCGATCTTGTGTTAGATGTTAGGTTTGAATGTTAGAATATGTTATTTGTTGTCCATAATGATGATGATGTTTTACTAGATGTTGAATCCATAACATCTAGAGGCTCGGATTTGAAGATTTCAAAATCGAAAAAGTTCAATCGTGGTCCTCCGACAACGAATGTCGATTGGCCACAGATCCTTACTCATTTATAATTTTTTGTTGTTTTGTAAGTTGTTATATATAGGCTTGCTTGTAATGTGGTCTTTGATCCGGAGCAAGAATCGAAGCCTAGATCGGTTTTATATTGCAAGATATTTAAAATCAAAATCGTTGACCGGCCATGGCCAAAGCGTTTTCGGGTAACCCATAAACAACCCGTAACCTACCTACCGACAACGTTTTGATTAGACCGAGATCCGTCTGTGGTTTTTATGTTTTGGTTCTGTTGATGTATCTAAGTTGTAGTATGTAGGTTATACTACATGTTTATGCCTTAAAATCTCCTAATAATTAAATAGGTAGATCGTAGTGGGCGGTCAAACCAAGTCGACGAAACATGAAAGCATTTTTTCGGGTAACCTGAAAAAATAACTTGAACATGTCGTCGACGATACATGTTTGATTTGACTTTCATTTGTTTATATGATGTTGGTTTGGTGATATAAAATATTAGATCTCTTCCTTGTCATACCCACTACACACTACAGCTTATAGATCATAAACATATTACACGGATTTCAAGTTATGGAAGCCCAAAGTAGGCCTCCATTTATCGTTTCTTCATTTACGGTAACCAGTGAAAATGAAGAACACTTCGATGATCACTTTGGATGATCAGATCTGCTTTGTTATGTATTATATGATTATGATTGTTGTTGTATCATGTAGTACTATATTAGTTCTATAATCTGTGAGCAATAGATAGTCCAGAAACATCTTGATCTGATCATAAATCTTGGTCAAACTAGGTTACATGATCACTGACATGGTGTTCTAGGTTTGCATGAAAAACATGAAGAAGACCTATAGCGACAGTTATGTCACTATAGGTGGTCTTGAGCGACAGATAGTATAATTAAATTAATTTAATTTCTGAAAATTAATTAATTTATTTAAATAAATAGAAAAAAAATAGTTTTTAATTATTAAAAATACAAAATAAATTATTAAAAATTATTTTAAATTCTAAAAATTAGTTTTTAATTATTTTTATATATTTCATAAATATTTAATATTTTTGAAATATTAAAAGTATTTAATTTATTTAATTATTATATTAAATAAATTATTTAAAAATGATTTTATATTTGAAAAATCATTTAAAATTATATTATTATATAAGAAAATATTTTAAGTTATTTTTAATGACTTTTAATATTTTGTGATAAATTTCATTAATAAATTAATATTAATGATAATTAAGTTATTTACTAAATGAATTAAATAAATTAATTAAAAATGATTTTATTATATTAAAAATCATTTTAAATAATAATAAGGTATATTTAAAATATTTTAAGTTATAAAATATAACTTTTAATATTTAAAGGTAAATTTTATTAATTAATTATTATTAATGATATTAAAGTTATTTAATAATTATATTAAATAATTTAGTTTAAAAATGATTTTAATATTATAATAATCATTTTAAATTAAAATAAAGTGTTTAAAGATATTTTAAGTTATAAAATATAACTTTTAATATTTAAAGGATAATTTTATTAATAATTTAATAATAATGATTATTAACTTATTATTAATGATATTAAATTTATTTAATAATTATATTAAATAAATAGTTTAAAAATGGTTTTATTAATTTAAAAATCATTTAAAAGGGATATAAATGAATTAAAAATATTTTAAGTTATGATTAAAGACTTTTAATATTTTGATAAATAGTTCATTAATATTTAAATATTAATGGTAATTATTTAAAAATGATTTTAATTGTTTTAAAAATCATTTAAGGTAATATTAATATTTTAAAAGTATTTTAAGTTATTATAAATAACTTTAATATTTTAAAAATAATTTCATTAATTGTTTAATATTAATTAAATATTAATGATAATAAAATTGTTTAATATTTAAATCATTTAATAATGATTCCGATGTTTGAAAATTCATGATAAATTATAATAAATGTTTTAAAATTATTATAAGTCATTTAAAAATAATATGACTGATACTTACAGATATTGAGTTACAGGATAGAGTCTTAGACTCGAGAATTACCCGATAAAGTTGTTTCATAATCAAGCATATTTTCGAAAATTGAGCTGGACTTAGATAATTTAATTAGATATGTGATTATTTATGATTCAATGGTTGTTAAAACATGGGTAATAATGTGATTAGGTTATGTCTTAATCGTGCAAAATGCGATCTACTATGTGTTATATAGATATTGTTCTAATCGAATGAATGATCTAATTAATGATAGGTCGTGATATAAAAGATAAAACTAAGTTGTGAATCGTAAATCAGCCAGATCGAAAAAAGTATCTTACCTTTGCATTTTCTTTATCTGATGGACATGAGTAAGAATATTTATGAATTATATTATTATTATATAGTTATTAACCTTATATTATATACGCTCATTGATTATCAACATGTTAGTATATGGTAATTGAGATATATATATATATATATATATATATATATATATATATATATATATTCGTTAATTTCTATAAATGGTTATACAAGTGTCCCCACTTGGATAATCATTATATTTAATCACATGTTAATACATCTTTATCAATTACATATATATATATATATATATATATATATATATATATATATATATATATATTTATAATTATAGATTATTGTTGAACAAGATAAAACCTTTGATTTGGAACCCAGAAAAGTATGAACATCCCTACACAGGAAAACTTTTATGCGCCCAAGGCGGACAGAGTGAACGATACCCTCATTCTTACATGTAGTATTGATCAATGCAGGGCATAACGGGCTGATCACCCCCCGTTCCCGTAAGTTATGACGGTTTGCAGATGAATTTCTGTTTAACCTATTCGAAAAATTGAAAACAATGTTTATAGCATGTCACCTAAACCCTATTTATAGTCAATACGTAGTTTCAAAAATTTGGTATAAAATTGATATATTATTATCATTGGTACAGATTACTTCACAACTGTTGAATCGTTGTAGAAGGGTAGTATAAAGAAAACATTTAAATTCTTTCAGCTTATATATATAATTGCTATTACTTGTTGGGCACTCAAATGTTCATCCTTGCTTAATTTAAATGTTTTCAGCTAAGGGTGAACAACTAGAGAGATCTGCTAAGAATAAGGGAAAGGGAAAGGGAAAGGTTGCTGAATGAACAAAAGGCTATGTTATGTAATAGTTAACTTTATTAAGACAAATATGATATATATTATCTATCATGAGTTGTAATGAATGTTTAAAGGTTACGTACTTGGGATTCAGACTCTGATAAATATGTAAATTAAGTTGATCTTTATATTATTATTATTAGTATTAGTATTATTCCGCTCATAGAAATGGTATCGTGAAGCACCGAGTTCGGGTTACAAGTACCCAGATTTGGGGGCTCTACAGGTTGGTATCAGAGCTTAGGGTTAAAAACCTTAGGTGGGATAGACCTTAGGCTATAACCTTAGAACCGAGAGAAACGTTAAAAATATAAATAACTCATATAGAGTTTAAAAAGAGATGAATTGACTAAGTTCATCGTCAAATAAAATAAAAGATAACTTATATAAATCTCTTATTTGCTGTGTGTATATCTATACGCTAATCAGGATAATTTATATGTGTAGATGTCTGGTGGAAAAAGGTTGTTATATGCTTATAGCATGAAGAAGGGTCAAACCCATACACACGAGCTGATATCAAAGCCAATATCTAAAATGAAGGCTCACAATGTAAACAACTCGGACGATGTGGTTATTTTAGAAAATATAATACCAGATCCCGAGATGGTGGAACTGACAGATAGTGATTCAGACACTAAAGTTGAAGCTGATCAAGCATCAACGAAGGTGCTGGATCTGAGGAACAAGGTTTCTTCTCTGGAAAGGCTGCGGGAAATAGAAAAGCTGTTGAATAGTCAGTTTTATCAAGCATTAATAGAAACAATGGAAGAACAAGATAAGCTTAAAATCCAAATTAATCAGATGAGAGCCACAAGCAACACGTCGTGTGCAGCTCCGAGCAAGAAGGGGAAAAGAAAGATAGAAGACCATGACTTAGGAAAATCCGATAAGAAGAAAGGGAAAAGAATATGTTATCTTTGCGGTTATGAAGGACATAATACTTTGTATTGTCCCGACTACAAACCAGGATCATGTTTTATCTATGGGATAGAAGGTCATCAAGCGAAAAAAGTTATCCAAGGAAGAGGTGTAATAAATAAGTAGTATAGGTTCTGTGAAGTAGGTGTGTTTAATGTAATATGTATGATAAGTATGTCTGTTTAATGTAATGTTCCCAACTTTTGTGTTAGTCAAGACTATAAATCCCGACTTTTGTGGTCACAAAGGGATAACTGATGTTTAAAGCATTATGTGCTATGCTATATAAAATATTCGCTAAATGAATATGAACCTATGTTTGAGAAATGAAACAAGTTTAATATATTAAACTTATGCGATAAGGTTTAGAATGTAAGTTAAATTTATGATTTCATTTAATCAGATAATGCCGCCAAGACTACGAACTCGCAATCAAAGGGCAAAAGAATATGTCAACAACGTTGAGGGACAATAACAAGTAGACCTGATGCAGCACTTTGCGAACAGGGTAGCACAAGCTATGCAACAAGGGATACCAATCGCTGGGAATCAGCAGGATAATTGCTTAGCAAACTTCAAAGACTTTAAGGCTGTAGAACCGCCAGAATTCAAAGGTACGACTGACCCTTTTGAAGCCCAAACTTGGGTCAAAGAGATTGAAAAAGCATTCGTGGTAACCAGGGTAGATGAAGGGCAGAAGACTACTTTTTCCACTTACATGATGAAGGGGGCGGCAAACTTTTGGTGGGAAACAAATCAAGCGAGGGTAGGAGAAGGTATAGTTACATGGGATAGGTTCAAAACACTATTTTTTGAAAATTATTTTTCACCTAGTATACAGGCTATGATGGAGGTGAAATTTTTAGAATTGAAGCAGGAAAACATGACGATGTCAGAATACGCCACAAAATTCAATGAGTTAGCTAGGTTTGCCCCGCACCAAGTTGATACGGAGACTAGAAAAGCAAGGAGGTTTGAGCTAGGATTAAAACCCTGGCTCTATAACAAGGTGGCGGTGTTGTAAATTCCTACATTTGCAGCACTCATAGAGAAAGAAATTATAGCTGAGGAGGGGAGTGAGGCCATGAGCCTCTACAACAAAGAGAAGAAGAATAAGGGTAAGACTGAAGGAGCTGGGAAGGTGGAAATTAATAGTGGAAGTAGGGGTGGTAGTAGCAAGAGGGAGGGGAGCAGTTTTGGAAGTGTACAAGTGAAGCAAGAAGGTGTAAAGAAACAGACTGTGCAATGCAAGACATGTGGAAAGAACCACTCTGGGGAGTGTTTGAAAGGAAAATTAGTTTGCTACAAGTGTGGGTTAGGAGAGCCATATCTCTCCCAACTGCCCCAATCCTCGGATGAATAGTGGATGTTTTCTATGCGAATCGACTGAACACAGGGTGAAGGATTGTCCGTAGAGGAGGGTGGAGGCAGGTAGTGTGAATACTGGCATTGAAAGCGAAACTTTAGCAATCACGGGACCTACGTCATCGAGCAAGCCAACGAAATCTACTGCAAGGGTCTACAACATGACGAGGAGATACTGGATAAATGTGCACTATGGAACTCCAGATATTATTCGTATAACTTTTATTTTCTTATATATATAATTTTCATATATATAGTAAATTATTTCTAAAGAAATTTTGAGGGAGGAATTTGAGTTCTTTTAAAATCAAATTTCTGTTTAATTAGAAAGACAAGCTTTATGTGATTAGTTAAAGATCAGTTCGATCAAATTATGATCGAGATCTACTTGCAATGATTGTGTATGCTATGTACCCTTGTATGTATAGGTTTTAAAACTGTGATTCCAGGGACGGAATCTTTATAAGGGAGGGTGAATGTAACAACCCTATATTTTCTATATAAATAAATAAGAAATTTTGCGTATAAATTTTTTTTTATTTTAAGGATGAGGGTTTGTACAAGATAATGTCTATATGTATTTATGTGGTAAATAAAAATATATTTATTACATAACTATTTACAAATAAATTTATTTTAGAATTATTGATTATTATAAAGTATATTCTTATAATAATTAATTTATAGTAGAAATGTTTTTATTAATTATTTTCTGAAAATATAATCATATATTATTTAAATAATATATGGAGTGCTTTTTAGATTAATTATAATAATTATTTTATTATATGAATTTTAGTACTGATTATTAAGTTAATTATTTTACCTTAATTATTAAGGTTAAATATGAAAGAATAAATCGGATATGGAATCCAAACCCTAATTTTGGATTATTATCAAGGAATGAGAATAATAATATTATATTAATTATATTTTAATTTTTCAGTACTATAAATATGTACTGTATATATGTATTAAGGATGGTTGGTCAATTATGGTTTATATTTTCAAAATCTTAATATTAATTGGTTAAACCCTAGTTCTACTGGGGAAACCCTAAATTGAAACTCAATTGTGAGTTTAAGACTGTTATATAACTGTGTTATATGTTTTATGATGTGTATTATATAATGATTTGATTAATTAGGTAAAGCCTGATTAAAATCTAGAAACCCTAATTAATCATTATAAAACCCTAATTTTAAATGTTAAACCCTAATTTAAAACTCAAAGTAGAGTTCAAGATTGTTTGTAATTGTGTTAAGGTAATTAATTAACAAGTATTAGAATTACAAATTGTTAATTATAGAAACCCTAAATTGTTAAATCCTAATTACTAACCTAGAACCCTAATTTGGTAATTAGAAACCCTAATTATAATTTGATAACCCTAATTATCAAAATTATAAACCCTAATTGCTATTTTAGCAATGTTAATTATAATGAGTGATATTAAACCCTAATGTTCATGTATAGTGTTATTAGAAAATTTATCATAATTAGGAAACCCTAATTTCAAAATTTTAGAAACTAAAATTTATTTAATTTTATTTTTGAGCAAACCCTAAATTAGAAATCCTACAATTGTTTTATGTTAAACCATAGGGTTAAACCCTAAGGGTTTGCTAAATGACAAAATTGTCATTAAAATTCAAAGCCATTTGACTAAAATGCCCCTCTTGAATTATTGAAGCTAACTTGTGCATCTTGCCATATTTGTAGTAGGTAAACCACTTGGATCAGCCATGTGACTGAAATACAACACATGTCAGCCATTACACATTAGCCAATACATTATAACATTATATATATAGATCCAAGAGAGAGAAAAGTGCTCATTTTCTCTCATTTGCTCATCAAATACTAAACCAAGCTATCCTCTCTCAAATCCAACGAAATTTGGTAGCATATCAGTCACATAATCAAGCCCCGCTAACAACCATAATCAAATCAGTGGCCTAAAATAAGAGATTGATCAAAGAAGGTAAAAACCCTAGCTATAAAATCTGACCATCGATCTTGTGTTAGATGTTAGGTTTGAATGTTAGAATATGTTATTTGTTGTCCATAATGATGATCTGGGTTACTAGATGTTGAATCCATAACATCTAGAGGCTCGGATTTGAAGATTTCAAAAATCTGGGAAAAGTTCAATCTATGGTCTGATAACGAATGTCAGTGGCCACAGATCCTTACTCATTTACATTTTTTGTTGTTTGTAAGTTGTTATATGTAGCTTGTAATGTGGTCTTTGATCTGAAGCAAGAATCAGGCCTATATCAGTTTTATATTGCAAGATATTTAAGGTTAAAATGCGTTGACCGGCTGTAACATTCTAGAATTTTAAAGTGTAATATTAAATATTTATTGATTATATAAGTATTTAATGGATATGTTTATTGTTGAATAAATAATTAAATATTAAATATTAAATATTTATTTACAATATTAAATATTTAATGAATTATATAAGTATTTAATGGCAATTTGAGTTGATGTGGTTTAGTTAATTATTTGTTGAATAAATAATTAAGGAGCTAAGAAAATTAATTGTTATGAGATTGTATACCAATTTAATTTAATAAGTAAGCTAGAGAGCTTATAGTGATTTAAATAAATTATAATATTTTAAATGGGAAATTATAATTTAAAATATTAGTTGGTCTAATAAAATTACAATTATAAAAGAAATTATAGTTATGTGATATTAAATTATGTACTAAAGTAATTTAATAGATTAATGTTTTAATTGATTTATTAATTAAATAAAAGTCTGACTAATAACCTTGCTATAAATGAGTTATTAAAATAAATTAAAGGACTTTAATTTAGTTTTGGCCAAACAAGTCATAATGCATATTAAGTCTTTAATCCAATAGTATTTTATCAAACAAGGTATAAGGATTAATCCATTTGTTTTAGTTAGATTTGCCAAACAAGGTATAAGGGTTAATGGGTTATTTTTATTAGCTTAACCAAACAAGCCTTATGGCTTTTGATTTTCAAAACTTACATAACTGATATAATTTATAGCTAGAGTTATATTATATATTTGATATATATTATATCTTATACGCTATATTTTTCCTACGTTAGTTAGACTAGAGTTACGAAGAATACTCAGTGAAGAAAAGAGAAGGAGAAAAAATACAGAGAGAAAAGTTGAGAGAACTTAGAGAAATTGAGAAAAGAATTTGGGGAAAGAAGATTATAATCATAACTATTTTCTTCTAAACTCTAGAGTATCATCTTCTTAATCAAAGGTAGGATATTAATCCTTGTATTTTATTTTTTTTAAAGTTTAGTTTTCTTCTCCAAAAAGTTCTCTGTAAATAATTATGGATGATGAATTTCTTATATATATAGCTTTAGATGATGATTGTTGTTGTAAAACTATTTTGTTGAGATTATGTATGATTATAATCAATTACTTTATGTATGTATGTAAATTGAGAAGAAATATATCATAGTGAGTTCATATGAAAATATATATATAAATACGGCTTAGTTTAAAGTAGAAATTAAGATTTAATTAGTTGTTAAACTGATAAATTGATTATTGAATTTGATAGAGTATGTATAATCATCACTATGGTGTTTTGAATTTTCTGTTTTGATTGAAAAACAAAATCACAGTGTTGATTTCCATTAAAAATATCAAAAATGGAGTTTTGGCCAAAAATATTGAAATTGGGTGTTGTAGATTTGATGTTTATGTTATTTTATGGGTAGAAACATGTTAGAAGTCTTCACAATATGTTTATATGTAGTCTATATGTGTATTACATGTTAATCAGTCTATTAGATTCGAGTTTTTAGGCCAATTTGGCTTTTGTTCATGCTGTTCTTAGAGCTTGTCGCCGAAGTTCGGCTCAGTTACAGGCTCATGGCCCAAAGAAGATAAATTCAAATCTCACTTACTTGACGCCACACCACAAAGACCAACCAATGGCTCATGACTGAGTCATGGCCTTAACTCAAGTCAATAAGTGCATAAGAAACCACAATGTAAATCGTGGCGACGCAGAACCTGAAAGTTAGCAGAAGGTTCTGACAGTTTTGTTTAAGTATACAAATTTGGAAAATAAATGTTATGTGTTAATAATAGGAATGTTAAATGATGATTTCAGTAGTATTAAGCTATGAATGAACATGCTATCAAGTGTTACCTATTTGTAACATAGTTGATTATGTGAAAGGGTAATTTAACCTATATGATGTATATATTTGTTTATATAGATATAAAATGTTGATAATGACTAATTATGTCATGATGACATATGTTTAGTGTATTGAAATTCAAGTGGTAAGGGTTTAGCTTATGCTAAAGGCAAGTTCTCTAACTCAAAACTTCATTGTGCGAGTTTAATTTCATTTGGTACATTATTGTTTTCAAATTCAATTACAATTGTTGTAAGTTGCTACCTCTACACTTTTGTAGAGCTAGATTGCCTATTATTGAGTAAGTCATTGTATCTAGTTACTCATGACGATACAAGTATCCCAAATCTTATAGTTTAATCTTGAACAAGTTTTCTAATCTATTATCTTGTTAATTCAATTACTGTTTTCAATTCGATTACAATATAATGATGTAACTTATATGGAGCAAGTTATTCTTGTATTTAACTTGTTGTTTAGCATGCACAACTATATATGCTATGCATGCTTATTATTCAATTCTAATTAACCTTGGCTTAGTGTTGTTCAAGCAAGGTATGTTATAGTTATTCAAATTGTATGCTATTAGATTATTCCTAATGCATGACTTTAGTTTACTATGATTGATTCAATCACGATTATTCTATAGTATAGTGTTATTGGTCTTATTCAACTACTCATTAGTTGATGTTCGTTGAATACCAAATTACCTTGAAAGCTTATCCAAACCAAACTTCCTTTGGTGCGGACTTGTACTCTAAATATTGAGATGAACAACTCTTTTAATAGAGGTTTACGCTTAGCGTTGAAATGGTTGTGCACAATACATTGTACGAAGGGTTGATCCCCCTAAGTACGTGGAGTCCTTATAGTCTTATAATCAAGTAAAGTTAAAGTTGAAAGATTACTTATAATTGTGGACATGATTCGTGGTCATTAGACCCTCAGTGAATGTTATAATTTTCAAAAAGTTAATAGAATATATTGTTCAGTTCTATTGAGCCTAATATTAGCAATTGATGTAAAAGTTTAAAGATTTATTTATTGTTATTTCAAGTGGGCCTTGTTTGCTCACTCTTGCTTGTAAAATTTCTTACAGCTAAAGTTGAAACGGGTGACGTACCTAGCACCAGTAAGGGAAATGGAAAGATGAATAAATATTGAAGACTTGTAATAATTTTGATAGTTTACTTTCAGACTTTGATTTAAAGATTGTAATGAAGTCTATTTAAATTTCCGCACTTGAATGATTGTTGTTAAAGGTTAGATAACCTGGAAGATTTTATTTAAGTTTTATCCTGTATAGGCAGGTTTTTATTATTCAATTTATTATAATTGGGTAGTTAGAAATGAATGTTTTGATTAAGTGAACACCAAATCTTGAGGAAATGAAGTACCAAGATTTGGGGGTGTCACAGGTTGGTATCAAAGCTTTAGGTTATGAACCTTAGGTGGGGGGAAAAGCCTTAGGAAGTAACCTTTGAGAAGATAGTGGAGATAACTCTTATCGAGTTTTAAGAAAGAAGTAATAAAACACTTATGTGCTTATGTGTTTATAGTTTATGTACTCGTGAGTGTCGAGTAGTAATGATTAATAATTAAAACTTTAAAACTTTGTTGTCAGGATGACTAATGTCGAAGAATCCAACAAAGTTAGGGAGGAGGGACCTCAAATGCCTATAAAGGAGGAGCCTCGCGACATTCGTGTGTGGTTTGGGAACAACTCATCGCCACGGAGTCGACTCAGCTTAGTCACAATGAGAGTTAAAGATGAGGATGATAACGTGGAAATGTATGAGGAGGATCCCATTGAGTTACCACAGAGGATGATGAGGGACGAGGAGGAAAGGATTCCACTTAACTCGATAAAGAAGTCGTATATATACGATGAGGTGCATGGCCAGTAACGTGGAACTTCGTGGATACGCTTTAGAGTTGCAGGAGATAGTATGTGATTTAACGAGATTTTTGTAAATTAATTTTAATATTTATTGAATTAAATAAATATTTTTGATGATTTAATTATTAGATTTAATAATTAATTGATGCATTGTGGTAGATTAATTTAATTATATGTGTTACATTTATTAAATTAATGTAGAGAATAATTATTATTCAAATATGTAATTATGTGAGCTTATCGAATTAAATGAAATATTTAGTTAAGCATGATGTTATTTAATTAATTTAATTATTAATTAGAGAGTTAATAATTTGACATTATTTATTAATGAAAAAATTAATTATGTGACTATGTGAATTTATGAGAAATTATTATATTTTATTTAAAATAAATAAGATATTGATTTATTTTATGAAGGAGTGTGACATTAATTAAACTATATGATAAAACTTTATTAAATTAAATGGTTTTTAAATCTATTTTGCTAGCCAAACAAGGCCCTATGGGAGTTGGGAGCGCACCCATTATTGGGTTAATCCACCACTCAGCGTGTCAGTTCTTTATTTCAGTTGACGTCTTCCTTTTCTTTCTTTATTTTTGCTAAGTCTAGAAAAGTAGAAACAGAGAGAGTTTTAGAGAGAGATTGAGAAGTGTTGAGAGAGAATTTTGATTGAAGAAGAGTTGAGAAGAATTATTCCCTTCTAATCTATACCTTACACTCAGGGTAATCTCCTCCTTCTCAAATTTTTAAAGTTACGTTGTTTAAGTTTTATGAAAATGGCTTTCAATCAAGTTCTGTGGAATTTCTGTAAATTGGGAAATTGAGTTAGGAATATATGTAATAATTCGAGTAGCATAACATGTTATATATATATTTTATATGATTCCATATCATAAGTTTTAGTAAATGATGACTTGCTATTTCAAAAATTTACAGAGTTTGGGTTGACCATATCGCCTTATACGTGATATTTCATGTATTGAACGTATATTATCCCTAAATTTTATATTCGTATGTTGTTATGCATGTTGATACGAAGAGACCAAAGTTTAAATAAACGGATTCAGTGTTATAACGAATCCGTGGTGACAATTTTCATGTTTTATTTACAAAACCTTCAAGAACAGTGGAAGTAAATGTGTTAATTTTACAAATTATGTGTTGTAATTTGTTAAAAATCATGCTAGATGGGTTAAGTAATGATTATATATGTATTACAATGATTGGGTAAGTCTAAATTCGTGTAAAAATAATTAATTGGAAGTTATGGCCATATTCACGACGTATAATTTTACTCATGATTGATTTTTGGCCTAATTTGGCCTTGTTATGTTCATGAATCATGAATCGCAGAAATCATGAACTGCAGAAAATGAGCTCTGTAATAACCCAGCCCATGGCGTTACTAAACTAAATTACCCTACCACTCCAATTAAAAAAAAAACAAATAATAATAAATAAAAAAAATAAAAAAAATAAATACTTGATGAAAATTATTATTAAAATATTTATAAAATAAATCAGATATTTTAATTGAGATATTTATGGAATAAAATAAATATTCGATGAAAATTATTATTAAAATATTTATTAAATAAATTAAATATTTTAATTGAGATATTATGGAATAAAATAAATATTCGATGAAAATTATTATTAAAATATTTATAAAATAAATTAAATATTTTAATTGAGATATTTATGGAATAAAATAAATATTCGATGAAAATTATTATTAAAATATTTATAAAATAAAGTAAATATTTTAATTGAGATATTTATGGAATAAAATAAATATTCGATGGAAATTATTATAAAATTATTTATTCGAGTGTAATAATAGTAAGAGAATGAAAATATTCTAATTTAATTAAGTAATTAAATTAGAAGGGTAATGATTTGTTAAATAAAGTGGAGTTTATATTAAATAATTAAGTAAAATGTAACTAATGAATGTCGTGAATACATATGGTATATGTAGGATTTGTGGTGAACTAAGTAGTAATCGTTTAGCTACGCACGAAGGCAAGTTTCCTAACCCTACTTGTCATTATTGTTCAAGTTTATTATTTACCTCGAGTAAATTATCATTACTATTATTCAAGTTCGAATATTATATTAAAGATTTATTATCTTTTCAAAGCATGATTCAGTTATACAATAATTGTTCTATTGTATACTTCTTGAGATTATTACTCGAATTGAATATCATTATTGTTGAACTTTATTAGACTAGTGAACTTTATTGATTCAACTAGTCCTTAGTTGATGAACGTTCTAAATTTCAGAACCCTTATTGAATTATCCAAACCAAACTTCCTTTGGTGCGGATTCGAATGTCAAAGTGAGATGAACAACCCTGTAAAGGGATTTACTTATGCGTTAGCGTTAAGATATTGTGCACAGTATGGTACTAAGGGCTGATCCCCCTAAGTACAAGTAGAAAGGTCCATAGTCTTATGATTCTTGTTATTCATTCTTGATTCAAAAGTTGAGCTTTCATTCAGATGTTTTTGATTTACTCCCATGTTATTGTAATGTTATTTCATTATTATACTTGTGGGCAATAGTGCTCACTCTTGTTTAATAATAACATTGCAGTTAAGAACGAAAGAACCGATGAACCTTCCACTAGTAAAGGCAAGGGCAAAGTTAGCAAGTGATGAAGACTTGTTATTTTTATTAGATTATGTATTTATGTTTAAGACTTGAGTTAATGATTTTATTTAAGACTTATTTGTTTATGATTCCATATGATGTTTAAGGTTAGTTTAACTTTGGGATTGTATTATTATTATTTGATGTTGTAACCCTTAAGGGGAAGATTTTTATTCTATCTATTGCATGGTTTGTATTTATTATGGGTAGATAGATAGATGATATTTGTACAAAGGAACACCGATCCCGTGGAATCGAAGTACCCGGATTTGGGGTGTCACATAATAGAGTGAAAATGCATCGCAAAGACACAAAAAGACAAATGAGATCCGTGGATTGTGAAGAAACGGCCGACAAATGTCGAGGAGAAACTAAATACAGATTCTAAAGGAGAGAAAAACAATCGATCAAAATGGTCATTTGAATCAAGAACAAGCTAAGAGAAGAAGCTGCTAAGAGAGCAAGAGCTGAAGATGCATACGAGGAAGCTTATCAACGAACTAGAAGAGCAGTAAGGAAATCACAGGCGAAAAGGATGAAGATGGAAGAGATGGATAAAGTATTTAACACCGCAATTAATCTAGCTCAAAATCGGGTCATGGGATATCCGATTCAGTTCGAGACACTGCCATTATATGTATTAGATCGCAGAATAATGTTTCGGGTCATGGAGGAAGAACGTGATAAGGCTAAGAAGTATCTTAATAGAACATCGTAGTACGATGAGTGAAAGGTTAAATAATGTGTAAGTCCCTAGTGTTAAGTAACCATGGGATAGGAGAATGATGATGATGTCCTGAAACTTTTGTAGTTCAGGAAAGTAATGTAGATAGCAGTGATGTTATTGTTTTATGTTTTCCAAAAAGGTTTTGAATAAATAAAAGTTGTTACTTTATTTAAAGTGTTATGTGTTATGTGGTTATTTCTTTTATGGAGGCAAGTTAATTAGAAAATACTTAAAGAAGCTGAGTAATAGTCTAATAGATGTTTTGTTTCAACAAAAATGCTTCCCTGACGTGAACCACCCCGACAGAGAAACAATGAGAGAACTACCAATAACAACAATGTTGACGGTAACCCCATTCAACAACTAGTGACACTACTGACAGGAACGTTGCAGAATCAACCACAAAGCCATGGTACAACGTTTAAGGATTTCAAGGCAGTTGAACCACCTGAATTCCATGGGTCCATGAATCCAGTCGAAGCACAAACCTGGATTATGGAGATAGAAAAAGTATTCGATGTCACTAGGGTAGGGGATGATCAGAAGACTGCTTTCGCAACGTTCATGTTGAAAGCAGAAGCTAGTTATTGGTGGCCGGCCAATAAAACTCGTGAAGGGCCAGGAGTGATGACCTGGGATAGGTTCAAGGAGTTGCTCTTCGAGACCTATTTTCCAGAGAGTTTGAAGAGTCAGCTAGAAGTGCAGTTTCTGGAACTAAAACAAGGGACGATGACGGTATTCGAGTATGCCACAAAATTCAATGAATTGGCGAGGTTTGCGCCATATCAAGTCAGCACAGATGAGCGTAAGGCGAAGAGATTTGAATAGAAACTGAAGCCCTAGTTGTACAGTAGGGTATCCCTGTTCCAGTTAAAGACATTTGCAGTGGTGATGGAGAAAGCAGTACTCAATAAAGGTGGAGGCGAGGCAGTGACAAAGTTCAATCAGGAACAAAAGAAGAAGAAGAATGAGAATGAGATTTAGAATGGAGGTGGTAGCGGTGGAAACAATAACAACAACAACAACTTGAAGAGGAAGTGGAATGGGAACATGGGTGCTGGAAACCATCAGGGTAACCAGCAAAACAAAAAGTTTGAAGCATGTGCGATATGTGGGAAATTTCACAAGGGTGTGTGCTTGATGGGGAAATGAGTTTGCTTAAATTATGGCCAGGAGGGTCACATCGCCCCAAATTGCACTCAACCGAAGAAGAATGTATGCTTCACGTGCGGATCCAAGGATCACTTTGCTCGTAAATGCCCTAAGAAGAGGGAAGGAGTGACAACCAGAAGCAATGGAGGTAACAATGGAAGTACATGGGCCATTGCAGGACCTGCAGCATCAAACAAACCCATAGCCAAAACCTTCAACATGACTGTGCAAGATGATGTGCAATCAAAAGATGTGGTGTCAGGTATTATCCCAATCAATGATATTAATGCCTACATATTATTTGATTCGGGTGCTACTTGTTCGTTTATATCCGATGAATTTTCTAAGAGGTTAAAATTTCCTAGAGAAGAACTGAATTTTCCTTTGAACATAGAAATTGCGAATAAGGAAGTAATCCCAGTTAGATTCGTATACAAGAACTGTAGGGTGAACATTAAGGAGAATATCTTGTTGGTAGATTTGATTCTGATTAGACTTGGGGAATTTGATGTAATTTTGGGAATGGATTGGCTGTTCAAATACGGAGTGGTAATTAACTGCCAAAAGAAGTGTGTAAACCTTATGACTCCGTTAAAGGTAGTTTTTCATGGTAGCAAGTCGCCTAGACAAATGAAATGTCTGATGACTATGCAGGCCAAGAAATTGTTGAGTCAAGGTTGTGTGGGCTATTTAGCTTACATAGTCGATACTCAGAAGAAGGGTGTAAAACTATAAGAAATACCAGTAGTAAGGGAATTCGAAGACGTGTTTCCAGAGGATTTGCCAGGACTTCCGCCTGACAGAGAAATTGAGATCGTGATCGACTTAAGTACCGAACAACAAAGATCATATCAAGGCCCCATATAGAATGGCTCCTAGAGAAATGAAGGAACCGATGGTACAGGTTGCAAGAGTTCTTTGGACAAGAAATATATTCAACCAAGCGTACGCTTGGTGGGAGCGCCAGCTTTATTCGTTAAGAAGAAGGATGGATCAATGCGTCTTTACATTGATTATAGAGAGTTAAACAAAGTCACTATTAAGAATAGGTATCCGTTGCCAAGAATAGATGACTTGTTTGATCAGCTGAAGGGTGCTAAATATTTCTTGAAAATAGATTTGAGAAGTGGGTATCACCAATTGAAGGTAAGAAAGGAGGATATACCTAAAACGGCATTCAGAACTCGGTGTGGACATTTCGAGTTTCTGATGATGTCTTTTGGTTTAACAAATACCCCTGCTGCGTTCATGGATTTGATGAACAGGGTGTTTAAACCATTCTTAGACAAGTTTGTAGTGGTATTTATTGATGACATTACGTGTATTCCAAAACTCAAGAAGAACACGTGGAACATTTACGCTTGACATTGGAAACACTAAGGAAGGAAAAGTCATCGCCAAATTCTCTAAGTGCTAATTTTGGCTCGATCGTATAATTTTTGGGTCATGTGATTGACAAAGATGAGATTTCAGTGGATCCATCAAAAGTGGAAGCTGCAATCAATTGGGAACAACAAAGAACACCGCCGTCAGTGAGGAGTTTCTTGGGGACCGGGTGGTTATTATAGAAGATTTATTCAAGATTTTTCTAAGATAGCCACTCGCTAACAAATTTGACAAGGAAAGTCAGAAATTGCTTGAACGGAGAAGTGTGAAGAGAGTTTCCAAGATTTGAAGAAAAAGTTAAGTATGGCACCTGTGTTGACATTACAAGATAATACAGGAAATTTTGTGGTGTATAGTGATGCCTCACATAAAGGGTTAGGTTGTGTTCTTATGCAGAACGGCAAAGTTATTGCATAAGCATCAAGACAATTGAAGGATTATGAGAAAGGGTATCCGACTCATGATTTGGAATTAGCTGCAGTTGTATTTGCTCTGAAGATATGGAGACACTATCTTTATGGAAAGAAATGTGAGATCTACACAGACCACAAAAGTCTGAAGTATATTTTCACTCTGAAGGATTTGAACATGCATCAAAGAAGGTGGATGGAACTGATAAAAGATTACGATTGTGAGATCTTTTATCATCCGGTAAAAGCGAATGTGGTTGCAGATGCTTTAAGCAGGAAAGGTCGAAAGAAGTTGATGCTGATAACAACTCAGGAGGTGCTCATTTTAGCAATGACAAAACTGGAGTTGGAAATCAAATTTCTAAAAGAATCTGATGAACAACTATTCCAGATAGAAGCGGGTCCAACTTTAGTTGACAAAGTGAAGAATGCTCAACTACAAGATGAAGAGTGTGGGAAAATCAAAGAGAATCTGATTGAGTAGTGATGTAAAATACAAGATCGATACTGAAGGACTACTACGGTTTGAGGGAAGAATCTGGGTTCCAGCGACACCAGAACTGAAAGAAGAAATTTTGACTGAAGCTCATAGCTCAAAATATTCAATACATCCAGGAAGCACGAAAATGTATCAAGATTTGCTCCGATATTTTTGGTGGTCGAATATTAAAGGGACGTTCCAGAATGCGTAGCGAAATGCTTGACATGTCAAAAAGTTAAAGCCGAACATCAAAGACATAGCGGGTTACTTCAACCGTTGGAAATACCATAATTGAAATGGGAACACATCACGATGGATTTTGGGGTGGGTCTTCCAACTACTCAGAGAGGATGCGATGCAATTTGGGTGATAGTGGACAAACTGACGAAGTCAGCGCACTTTTTACCAATAAAGATTAGATTCAATCTTGATCAGTTGGCAAGATTATACATTAAGGAGATCGTTTTGAGGCACGGAGTGCCAGTATCAATTGTGTCCGATAGAGATCCGCGATTCACATTGAATTTCTGGAAGAGACTACAAGAATGCATGGGGACAGTTGTGAATGAGTATGACTTATCATCCACTCATTTACAATTTTTTTTATTTGTAAGTTGTTATATGTAGCTTGTAATGTGGTCTTTGATCTGGAGCAAGAATCAGGCCTAGATCAGTTTTATATTGCAAGATATTTAAGGTTAAAATGCGTTGACCGGCTGTAACATTTCAGAATTTTAAAGTGTAATATTAAATATTTATTGATTTATATAAGTATTTAATAGATATGTTTATTGTTGAATAAATAATTAAATATTTATTTGCAATATTAAATATTTAATGAATTATATAAGTATTTAATGGCAATTTGAGTTGATGTGGTTTAGTTAATTATTTGTTGAATAAATAATTAAGGAGCTAAGAAAATTAATTGTTATGAGATTATATACCAATTTAATTTAATAAGTAAGCTAGAGAGCTTATAGTGATTTAAATAAATTATAATATTTTAAATGGGAAATTATAATTTAAAATATTAGTTGGTCGAATAAAATTACAATTATAAAAGAAATTATAGTTATGTGATATTAAATTATGTGCTAAAGTAATTTAATAGATTAATGTTTTAATTGATTTATTAATTAAATAAAAGTGTGACTAACAACCTTGCTATAAAGGAGTTATTAAAATTAATTAAAGGACTTTAATTTAGTTTTGGCCAAACAAGTCTTAATGCATATTAAGTCTTTAATCTAACAGTGTTTTATCAAACAAGGTATAAGGATTAATCCTTTTGTTTTAGTTAGATTTGCCAAACAAGGTGTAAGGGTTAATGGGTTATTTTTATTAGCTTAACCAAACAAGCCTTATGGCTTTTGATTTTCAAAACTTACATAACTGATATAATTTATAGCTAGAGTTATATAATATATTTAATATATATTATATCTTATACGTTATATTTTTCCTACGTTAGTTAGACTAGAGTTAGGAAGAAGACTCAGTGAAGAAAAAAGAAGGAGAAAAAATACAAAGAGAAAAGTTGAGAGAACTTAGAGAAATTGAGAAAAGAATTGGGGGAAAGAAGATTGTAATCATAACTATTTTCTTCTAAACTCTAGAGTATCATCTTCTTAATCAAAGGTAGGATATTAATCCTTGTATTTTATTTTTTTAAAGTTTAGTTTTCTTCTCCAAAAAGTTCTCTGTAAATAATTATGGATGATGAATTTCTTGTGTATATAGCTTTAGATGATGATTGTTGTTGTAAAACTGTTTTGTTGAGATTATGTATGATTATAATCAATTACTTTATGTATGTATGTAAATTGTGAAGAAATATATCACAATGAGTTCATATGAAAATATATATATGAATATGGCTTAGTTTAAAGTAGAAATTAAGGTTTAATTAGTTGTTAAACTAATAAATTGATTATTGAATTTGATAGAGTATGTATAATCATAACTATGGTGTTTTGAAATTTCTATTTTGATTGAAAAACAAAATCACAGTGTTGATTTCCATTAAAAATGTCAAAAATGGAGTTTTTGCCAAAAACATTGAAATTGGGTGTTGTAGATTTGATGTTTATGTTATTTTATGGGTAGAAACATGTTAAAAGTCTTCACAATATGTTTATATGAAGTCTATATGTGTATTACATGTTAATCAGTCTATTAGATTCGAGCTTTTAGGCCAATTTGGCTTTTATTCATGCTGTTGCCGAGCTTGGTCGCCGAGTTCTGGGCTCTAGCGCCGCAACGCTTGACCCTCAATTATATAAAATCTCGTCGCAAATGGCAACCAATGGCCTGTGACTGAAGTCAGCAGGCCTTGACTTCAACCATGTAATGCGAAACCACGTTAAAGAACTGTAGCCATGCAATGTGACGAAAGTTAGCATAAGGTTCTGACAGTTTTGTTTAATTAAAAAAATTTGGAAAATAAATGTTATGTGTTAATAATAGGAATGTTAAATAATGATTTCAGTAGTATTAAGCTATGAATGAATATGCTATCAAGTGTTACCTATTTGTAACATAGTTGATTATGTGAAAGGGTAATTTAACCTATATGATATATATATTTGTTTATATAGATATAAAATGTTGATAATGACTAATTATGTCATGATGACATATGTTTAGGGTATTGAAATCAATTGATAAGGGTTTAGCTTGTGCTAAAGGCAAGTTCTCTAACTCAAATTTTCATTGTGTGAGTTTAATTTTATTTGGTACATTATTGTTTTCAAATTCAATTACAATTATTGTAAGTTGCTACCTCTACACTTTTGTAGAGCTAGATTGCCTATTATTGAGTAAGTCATCAGATCTAGTTGCTCATGATTTATACAAGTATCCCAAATCTTATAGTTTAATCTTGAGCAAGTTTTCTAATCTATTATCTTGTTAATTCAATTACTGTTTTCAATTCGATTACAATATAATGATGTAAGTTATTTGGAGCAAGTTATTCTTGTATTTAACTTGTTGTTTAGCATGCACAACTATATATGCTATGCATGCTTATTATTCAATTCTAATTAACCTTGGATTAATGTTGTTCAAGCAAGGTATGCTATAGTTATTCAAATTGTATGTTATTAGATTATTCCTAATGCATGACTTTAGTTTACTATGATTGATTCAATCATGATTATTCTATAGTATAGTGTTATTGGTCTTATTCAACTACTCCTTTGTTGATGTTCGTTGAATTCCAAATTACCTTGAAAGCTTATCCAAACCAAACTTCCTTTGGTGCGGACTTGTACTCTAAATACTGAGATGAACAACTCTTTTAATAGAGGTTTACGCTTAGCGTTGAAATAGTTGTGCACAATACATTGTACGAAGGGTTGATCCCCCTAAGTACGTGGAGTCCTTATAGTCTTATGACTGTTAAAGTTAAAGTTGAAAGATTACTTATAACTGTGGACATGATTCGTAGTCATTAGACCCTCAGTGAATGTTATAATTTTCAGAAAGTTAATAGAATATATTGTTCAATTCTATTGAGCCTAATATTTGCAATTGATGTAAAAGTTTAAAGATTTATTTATTGTTATTTCAAGTGGGCCTTGTTTGCTCACTCTTGCCTGTAAAATTTCTCACAACTAAATTTGAAAAGGGTGACGTACCTAGCACCAGTAAGGGAAAAGGAAAGATGAATAAATACTGAAGACTTGTAATAGTTTTGATAGTTTATTTTCAGACTTTGATTTAAAGATTGTAATGAAGTCTATTTAAATTTCCGCATTTGAATGATTGTTGTTAAAGGTTAGATAACCTGGGAGATTTTATTTAAGTTTTATCCTGTATGGGCAGGTTGTATTATTTAATTTATTATAATTGGGTAGTTAGAAATGAATGTTTTGATTAAGTGAACATCAAATCTTGAGGAAATGAAGTACCAGGATTTGGGGGTGTCACACCAGCCATGACCGGGAGTTTTTGGGTAACCCAGAAACAGCCCAGAACCGGCCTGACAACGTTTTGATTAGACCAGATCTGTCAGTGTGTTTATGTTTTGGTTCTGTTGATGTATCTAAGTTGTAGTATGTAGGTTATACTACATGTTTATGCCTTAAAATCTCCTAATAATTAAATAGGTAGATCGTAGTGGACGGTCAAACCAAGCTGGACGAACATGAAAGCTATTTTCTGGGTAACCCAAAAAACGCTTGAACATGTCGTCTGACATGGTTTGACCAGCTTATATTTGTTTTATCTGATGTTGGTTTGGTGATATAAAATATTAGATCTCTTCCTTATCATACCGACTACACACTGCAGCTTATAGATCATAAAAATATTACACGGATTTCAAGTTGTGGAAGCCCAAAGTAGGCCTCATTTAATCGTTTCTTCATTTCGGGTAACCCGAAATGAAGAAACGACTCCGATGTACCACTTTGGACGATCAGATTTGCTTTGTTATATATTATATGATTATGATTATTGTTGTATCATGTAGTACTACATTAGTTCTATAATCTGTGAGCAATAGATAGTCCAGAAACATCTTGATTTGATCATAAATCTTGGTCAAACTAGGCCACATGATCACTGATATGGTGTTCTGGGTTTGCATGAAGAACATGAAGAACACCTATAGCGACAGTTATGTCACTATAGGTGGTCTTTAGCGACAAACAATATAATTAAATTAATTTAATTTCCAAAAATTAATTAATTTAATTAAATTAATAGAAAAAAATAGTTTTAATTATTAAAAATACAAAATAAATTATTCAAAATTATTTTAAATTCTAAAAATTAGTTTTTAATTATTTTTAATATATTTCATAAATATTTAATATTTTTGAAATATTAAAAGTATTTAATTTATTTAATTATTATATTAAATAAATCATTTAAAAATGTTTTTATATTTTAAAAATCATTAAAATTATATTATGATATAAGAAAATATTTTAAGTTATTTTTAATGACTTTTAATATTTTGTGATAAATTTCATTAATAAATTAATATTAATGAATATTAAGTTATTTACTAGATGAATTAAATAAATTAATTAAAAATGAATTTATTATATTAAAATCATTTTAAATAATAATAAGGTATTTAAAAATATTTTAAGTTATAAAATATAACTTTTAATATTTAAAGGTAAATTTTATTAATTAATTATTATTAATGATACTAAAGTTATTTAATAATTATATTAAATAATTTAGTTTAAAAATAATTTTAATATTATAATAATCATTTTAAATAAAAATAAAGTGTTTAAAGATATTTTAAGTTATAAAATATAACTTTTAATATTTAAAGGATAATTTCATTAATTATTTAATTTTAATGATTATTAACTTATTATTAAAGATATTAAATTTATTTAATAATTACATTAAACAAATAGTTTAAAATGGTTTTATTAATTTAAAAATCATTTAAAAAGTATATAAATGAATTAAAAATATTTTAAGTAATGATTAAAGACTTTTAATATTTTGATAAATAGGTCATTAATATTTAAATATTAATGGTAATTATTTAAAATGATTTTAATTGTTTTATAAATAATTTAAGGGTAATATTAATATTTTAAAAGTATTTTAAGTTATTATAAATAACTTTAATATTTTGGAAATGATTTCTTTAATAGTTTAATATTAATTAAATATTAATGATAATAGGATTGTTTAATATTTAAATCATTTAATAATGATTCCGATGTTTGATAATTCATGATAAATTATAATAAATGTTTAAAAAATTATTATAGTCATTTAAAAATAATATGACTAATACTTACCGATATTGAGTTACAGAATAGAGTCTTAGACTCAATAATTACCCGATAAAGCTGTCGGTACACCGACATGTTTCAGAAATTGAGATGGACTTAGATAATTTAATTAGATATGTGATTATTTGTGATTTAATGGTTGTTAAACATGGGTAATAATGTGATTAGGTTATGTGCTGACTGCGAAATGCAGTACTATGTGTTATAGTATATTGTTCTAATCGAACGAATGATCTGATTAATCATAGGTCGTGATATAAACGATAAAACTAAGTTGTGAACTGTAAGCAGTGCATCAGGCAAGTATCTTATCTTTGCATTTTCTTTATGCAATGGACATAAGTAAGAATATTTCTGAATTATATTATTACTATACAGATTATTAACCTTATATTATATACGTTCATTGATTATCAACATGTTAGTATATGGTAATTCAGATATATATATATATATTTTGTTCGTTAATTTCTTTAAATGGTTATACAAGTGTCCCCACTTGGATAATCATTAGATTTAATCACATATTGATACATCTTTGTCAATTACCAGATATATATATATATATATATATATATATATATATATATTGAATTATAGATTATTGTTGAACAAGATAAAACCTTTGATTTGGAACCCGCATAAGTATGAACATCCCTACACGGGAAAACTTTTATGCGCCCAAGGCGGACAGAGTGAACGATACCCTCGTTCTTGCATGTAGTATTGATCAGTGCAGGGCATAATGGGTTGATGACCCCCCGTGCCCGTAAGTTATGACGGTTTGCAGATGAATTTCTGTTTAACCTATTCAAAAAATTAAAAACAATGTTCATAGCATGTCACCTAAACCCTATTTATAGTCAGTACGTAGTTTCAAAAATTTGGTATAGAATTGATATATTATTATCATTGGTACAGATTACTTCACAATTGTTGAATCGTTGTAGAAGGGTAGTATAAAGAAAACATTTAAATTCTTTCAGCTTATATATATAATTGCTATTACTTGTTGGGCACTCAAATGCTCATCCTTGCTTAATTTAAATGTTTTCAGCTAAGGGTGAAACAACCAGAGAGCTCTGCTAAGAATAAGGGAAATGGAAAGGTTATTGAATGAACAAAAGGCTATGTTATGTAATAGTTAACTATCTTAAGACAAATATGACATATATTATCTATCATGGGTTGTAATGAATGTTTAAAGGTTACGTACTTGGGATTCAGACTCTGATAAATATGTAAATTAAGTTGATCTTTATATTATTGTTATTATTATTAGTATTATTCCGCTCATAGAAATGGTATCGTGAAGCACCGAGTTCAAGTTTCAAGTACCCGAATTTGGGGGCTCTACAGGTTATTCCAACACAATAATATAGAATAGAATAATAACCCTTACGAGTATTGAAAGAAAATAACTCTATTCATGAATACGAAAGAATAATACCCCTTACCTTAGAAGAAGACTGAATACTAGAATAGTGAGGTAGCAGACTTCTCTTTTTCTTTCTCTCTATAATAATTGCTCTATAGCTTTAGTGAATTGGTGAGAAATGAAAAAAGAATGAGCTTCTATTTATAGGAAAATATAGTTTCGATAATTGCATATTTTGGGGCTCAAAATATTATAGTATAATACCTTCCTCTTTTTCTTAATTTTTAGTTTAGTCCTGCAAGTAGTATCAAACTTGCACCACCTCCCCTAATAGTAAATAATGTGAATTAATAGTTCATTCATGTGACTTAATAGTATAATCATGTGAAAAAACTAATTACAGTAGAGTACCTTCAACTATACCTCTATTTTTAACTTAGTCATGCAAGTATTATCAATCTTGCACAACCTCCCCTAATAGTACAAGAATGTGAATCAATAGTACACACATGTGAACAAATAGTTCTAATCATGTGAATTAATAGCAATTAATTGTTCATTTATCCGGTTAATTACCCGATTGGTCAACATAACCTCCAGACATTAATTATTATCGAAATAAATGTCAATTTTCACTAACACTAATAATTCTAACACAATGGAACTATCCATTTCATCTTTAATCAACATGAGCCATTCGATATGGGGCTTTGGAAATGGGTTTTGTACCGGGTTCAAGGTCGATACCAAACTCGATTTCACGCTCCGGGGGTAGGCCAAGAAGTTCTTCGGGGAATACGTCAGGGAATTTATTAACAATAGAAATATCATTCAAATCTGACGTATTTTTGTTTAAATCTATGACATGAGCTAAAAAATGCTTGACATCCTTTTTTCAATAAATGAATAACTTTATGGCTTGAGATGACCATGATTGATATTAATGGTTTGGTTGCTTGAATTCGCATAATAGGTTGATTAGGAATATGAAAGCTAACAACCTTATGAAAATAATCAATTTTATCATTATGAGTAGTTATCCAATCAATCCCTTGAATCACGTCAAATGCAAATATTTTTAAGGAAATAAGATCGACAAGTAACGTGCGGTTACCGATTTGAATCAAACAAGACTTATAAACAGTGGATGTAATGAAGATTTCTCCCAACGGAGTTTCAACCGATAAGTCAAAGTCTAATTTCTCCGGAGTTAAATTTAAACGTTGAGCGCACGTAGGAGAAATGAAAGAATGGGCAGAATCGGTATCAAATAAAGTATAAGCTTCACTAGAGTTTATGATTAGCTTACTCGTGATCACCTCGTTCGGATTCCTCACTTTTTGGGAGGTTACGACAAACGCTCTCCCTTGAATTACCGGTTTTGTCTTGTATGGGACACCCTTTGATGCCTCCATCCCAGCTGGACTTGACTTTGGTGCACGACAAAATCGGGCTAGGTGACCTTCTTTTCCATAATTATAACACGCTTTGGACTGCATCGCGCAGTTTGGACTGATGTGTCCTTCCCCTCCACATTTGTAACATACGATATGTGGTCGTTCTCCTTCCTTAACAACGGGTGTTAGTGCTGACGTCTTTCCATTATTGTTGAATCTCTTCTTCTTAAAATGTCCATTCTTATTGTCTTGGCCATGATTACCACCGAAGTGGTTACTATTTCTGGCATGTTGATTACCTCCACGTTTGTTGTCACCGCTTTTATGACTGCCACCACTGGTATTATCATTTTGTCGGGTGCTTTCTCTTGGTTGGGTTGACTCATTATCGCGCTCCAATAACTGAGCCCTATTTACAACATCTGAATACAAACACAGTTTATGAGAAATTAGATATTAACGTATCTCGGGTTTTAAACCTCTTAGAAACATCCGCGTCATTCTCTCCTCATTATCAACCAAGTGAGATGCAAACCGAGACAACTCGGCAAACTTAGCTTCGTACTATGACACGGTCATATTGTTCTGCTCCAACTTGATGAACTCTACCTCTTTCATGTGACGAATACTTTCGGGAAAGTACTTGTCATTGAATAGTTCTTGAAACTTCTCCCAAGACATCCTCAGTGCGGTAGGTTGAGTACGCTTTACCGATTCCCATCAGTAGTCTGCCTCTCCTCGCAACATAAAGGTGGCAAAGGGAACCTTTTGCTCCTCGGAGCATCCCAAGACATCAAATATCTTGGTCATCTGCTTTATCCACGTTTGCGCCTTAAGTGATTTTGGCTCTCCAATAAAATTCGGTGGTCCCAACTCCTTCAACTGTTTAGCGGTGACCGTCCGAGAGTTTCCAATGTTTCCACCTACATTTTGGACAGGAGCCGCTCTCGCCTGATGTTGCATGAATTGGATAAAGCCTCTGAACATTCCATCGTTCATCATTTGGTCAGTGTTGTTGTTTTCCTGAGGATTATTGTCATCCTGATGGACATTATCCTAGGTATTGATCGTTGGTGACTCAACGGTCTCATGTGCTTCATTGCTTATCTCAATATTTTCGGATGCCATTTTCAAATACTGCCACAAAACAAGGGTTAATTGAATGTCACATATTATCCTTATACTCTGACCAACCAAATAAATACCAAATAAACTTAGGTAGGTCAGACTAGCGAAGGAATTCCCCGTCTCTCCCCTCCTAGTTCTTGTCTCACATCTCAGTCAGGGATCATATCCCTAAGCTTTGATACCAACTGTGATGCCCCCAAAACAGGTATACATCACCCATCTTGAGTCGCCAAATACATGGTACAAAATTCAAATACAACTTAATTATATAACAGTCGTTTAAAATACGACAAAACATAATCTAAGAGTTTTAATAAGAATATTGTCATCTAGACAATATCCACACTCAATGAAGTCCTCATTACAATTATTGTCACACTATTTAACAGAATAGTGAGGACTACTAATTCTATCATCTAGACCATCACTCCGTTTCCCGACTAGTTCCGGCTACGTTCTCATTTCCTGAAGAGAACAGTGAAAAAAAAGGGTGAGCTCAACTATCCCAGTAAGAAATATTATGACTAAGCTAATGCAGAATAAATTATCATTAGCCTTCAACAATGTTAAACTGATAGAATATAATAGACAACAAGTTTAATTGCAGCAGAACAAGAAATCCATTAGAAGAGTCAAGTAGAGCATAAAATCTACTATCTTCTATAATTTTAAAAGTTTTTCATCAACTTTATCGCTGAGACTCAGCTTAATAAATAAAATCGAATCATCCCTGCATCACGGCCAAGGATATTCATGTAATCATCAATGGTCATGATTATACCGAATTATCCCTGGTTATAATCATACCAACAACTGTCCATCAATGAACTACAGGCCCATGAGGACTTTTACCACATCATTCGTCACATTATGGTCATGATTACACCAAATAATCCCTGGTCATAATCATACCAAGTCCATCAATGCACATAAGCCAAAGATGACTTTAATCACAATAGAAGCATGAGGATGATGACAATGACATAATAATTCAATAAAACAAGTTCAAGGATAAATTTTAAATATTTATAATTTTAATTTATCCAGAAATCAATAACGTCCAAATTGTCAACATGATACTTCTTTGTGGAGTAAAATTTAAGAATGCTCAGAAGAATATTTCCATGAAAAGATACTGGATGAAGCGCAAATATCAAGGATATTCCATTAATTTCATGGAGTATAAAAGTCAAAACTTTAACCAACTGAGTATAATAGAATATATGAAACCGCAAATGGATTTTTGCCCGCCATGCAGTATTCCATGTAGACAGATCTTTTCCACAATTTAATAAGGAATGAATACGAATGATCATTCACCATGCACGCGGTAATCCACATAGACAGGTTATTCCAACAAAATAATAAAGAATGGAATAGCAGAAGAATTCACCAGGCGTGCTTAATCCACATAGACAAGTTATTCCAACAAAATAATAAAGAATGGAACCAGGTCATGTGTAACCCGCACAGACAGGATATTCCAAAAGAATAATAAAGAATGGAATCAGGTCATGCGTAATCCGCGCAGACAGGATATTCTAACAGAATAATAAAGAATGGAATAACAACAGAATTCACCAGGCATGCGATAGACCGCACAGACAGGTTATTCCAATAGAATAATAAAGAATAGAATAACAGAAGAATTTCACCATGTATGCGATACTTCGCATAGACAGGTTATTCCAACATAATAATAAAGAATGGAATAACAACCCTTACGAGTATTGAAAGAAAATAACTCTCTTCATGTATACGAAAGAATAATACCCCTTACCTTAGAAGAAGATTGAATACTGGAATAGTGATGTAGCAGACTTCTCTTTTTCTTTCTCTCTATAATTTCTCTCTATAATAATTGCTCTATAGCTTTAATGAATTGGTGAGAAATGAAAGAAGAATGAGCTTCTATTTATAGGAGAATATAGTTTCGATAATTGCACGTTTTGGGGCTCAAAATATTACAGTATAATACCTTCCTCTTTTTCTTCATTTTTAATTTAGTCCTGCAAGTATTATCAAACTTGCACCATCTCCCCTAATAGTAAATAATGTGAATTAATAGTTCATTCAGGTGACTTAATAGTATAATCATGTGAAAAAACCAATTATAGTATAGTACCTTCAACTATACCTCTATTTTTAACTTAGTCATGCAAGTATTATCAATCTTGCACCACCTCCCCTAATAGTACAAGAATGTGAATCAATAGTACACACATGTGAACAAATAGTTATAATCATGTGAATTAATAGCAATTAATTGCTCATTTATCTGGTTAATTACCCGATTGGTCAACATAACCTCCAGACATTAATTATTATCAAAATAAATATCGATTTTCACTAACACTAATAATTCCAACACAATGGAACTATCCATTTCATCTTTAATCAACACGAACTTATTCATTATTAATATTATAATTCATAATATTTAACAACCGTGTCGCTCCACGGAAGAGGGGCTTCCCGATAAGGATTACTCCTTATCAAGCGCCTTGATTAGGTGACCAAACCTCTCCTTGATAGAACTTCTAAACATTGTCAATATTACAAATAATAATATGAATAACTTTGTCGTCTCAATTATTGATTTAATAATAATAAATATTATGCAGATGATAATGTGACAATAATTGAATCAATAATATGAGAGATATGATGCAAAGAATTCTCAGAAAGCAATATTGAGTATAACCGAGTGACTTCTCACGTAAGCATCAATAATCAATACCGTGTGCTACTACTACGCAACCACGCCAGACATCGTACTTTTACTACCGGGTAGTTCAACAGTTTAACGGTAACCCTTTCGCCGTTATTTTTATAAAAAGATAATTATGTCGTTTTCTAACTACGATAATACTTCCGTTGTGGGGTCCACCAATGATTGTGTCATCGTGCGAATATTCCCTGTTAAAATGAATATTCCCCGACCAATCAAATATTATATAACCACTTGTTTACTTTGCAAAATTTGTAAATATTACCCACAACTATAACATTATATCAAATCCACACCATAATATTCAAAAATATATTTCGAGAAAATTATTCTTTATTCATAAAAGTTGGGGTCTTACACATGACCCTTAACCACATATTGTACACATATATGACCATATACACAAAACATATACACTTATTTTCTGTCTTGGTCTATTATTCAACCTCTATTCAATCTTTTAAGATTTTATTAAATTATCTAAATTCTTGGGTTGTCACAGTTCTCACTATTTTGTAAAATAATGTGATAATAATTATAATGAGGACTCCTTTTGAGTTTGAATAATGTCTATTAAACAATATTATTATTTAAACTAACAGTATATGTGTTGTCGTATTTTGCACGATAATTGTAATAATGAAGTTGTAGTTATTTTCTGTACTATGTATTTGGCGACTCAGAATGAGTGATGTATACCTATTTTGGGGGTGTCACAGTTGGTATTAGAGCTTAGGGATATGGTCTCTGGCGGAGATCGGTGAATAAAACTAGGAGGGGAGAGACAAGTAAATCCTTCGCTAATGTGTCTTACCTAAGCTTATTTGATATTTAATTGGTCGGTCAGAATATAGGGATAATATGTGGCATGTTAATTAACCATTGTTTTATGGCAGTATTTGAGAATGGCATCTAAAAATGTTGAGGTGAGCAATGGAGTGAATGGGACCGTTGAGACACCTTTAATCACCAACCAGGAGAACGTGCAACAAGACAACAATGTTCCTCCTGTAAACAACACCACTTATCAAACGATGAATGATGGGATGCTTAGAAGCTTTTTGCAGTTCATGCAAAATCAGACGAGGGAGACTCGTGTACAAAATACGGGTGGAAATAATTGCAATGCGTGACTTGTCACAGCCAAGCAGTTCAAAGAGTTGGGACCACCAGAATTTTTGGGAAAGTCGGATTCGATCAAGGCGGAAACGTGGGTTAAGTAAATTACCAAGATATTTGATGTATTGGGATGTACGGAGGAACAGAAGGTTCCATTTGCCACCTTTATGCTCCATGGTGAGGCAGATTACTGGTGGGAATCTGTGAAGCATACCTAGCCTGCCACACTCAATATATCTTGGGAAATGTTTTAGAAATTGTTCAATGACAAGTAGTTTCCTGAAAGTATTCGTCATATGAAGGAGGTAGAGTTTATTAGACTGGAACATAACAACATGAATGTGTCCCTAGACGAGGCTATGTTCACATAGTTATCAAGGTTTGCACCTCATTTGGTAGAGAATGAGGAACGTTTGACGCGGATGTTTCTATGAGGTTTGAAAACAAAATTTTGTCAATACCTCATTTCTCACAAATTTTCTCTATATTCAGATGTTGTAAATAAGGCTCAATTATTATAGCGAGATAATGAGTCTGTTCAACCGAGTGACCACAACCAGGGTCATACCAGTGGCAGCAGTTATCAGAGCAATGACAACTAGCGGGGATGAAAATATCCAGATAAAAGCGGTAACCACTCTGGTGGTAATCGTGGCCATGATAGTAGAACAAGCGAGTCGGGGGGAGATTTTAAAAAGAGAAGGTACAACAATGACAACGTGAAGATGTCAGCACCAACATCAACTGTTTCTAGGGGAGGAGAACGACCACCGGTCGTATGTTATAAATGCGGGAAAGAGGGTCACATCAGCCCAAACTGCCCACAACAATCCAAGGTGTGTTATAACTGTGGAAAGGAAGGTCATATAGCTAGAGATTATCTTGTAGCGAAACCAAGTCCAGCGGAAATGGTGACTCCAAAGGCGGATACGGATAAAACAAAGTCGGTGGTTTCAAGAAGAGTGTTTTTTGTGACTTCTCAAAAAGCAAGTAACCCGAACGAAGTTATCACGGGTTAGTTAATTATAAACTTTTGTGAAGTTTTATACCTTACTAGATACCGGTTCTACCCATTCTTTTATCTCTCCTACTTGTGCTCAACGTTTGAATTTGACTCCGGAGAAATTAGACTTTGACTTATCTGTTGAAACTCTGTTAGGAGAAACTTTCGTTACATCCACTCTTTATAAATCTTGATTGATTCAAGTAGGGACCATCACATTACATGTCGATCTTATTTCTTTGAAAATACTTGTATTTGATATAATTTTAGGGATTGATTGGTTAACCATGCATTGTGACACCCCCAAAACTGGGTTCTCTGACCCCAGTCCGGTCGTCACGATAAAATACAAACATCCACCTCTAAACAACATACGATAACTAAAATACGCAATATAATAAATGTACGTCGTTCATTCAAAAGGTGTTACTAGTCCCAAGATTCGTTAACCTTAATACAATCTTACAAACATACCTTAAAATAATAATTAGGGTTCATATTATATAATAGTAATTTAAACTAAGCATAAGATAAATTCTGCTCCTCGCAACTATCCTACATCTTTCCTTTACCCTTGTCCTTTCCGAGGTCTCGGGATTAGCTGCAATGTAATTCATGATATAACAAGGATGAGCAACAAGTTTGCACAACAAATTTAAATACAACAATAAGGATATATCATGATGAATGGAAAGATATCTGACAATGATTCAACAATATGAATATCTAAAAGATTCAACAATATGAATATTAGAAGTAAAGATAATGATTGCTTTTAGAATAATTGCTAGTCAAGTAGACTTTGAGCTATCATACTCCAATGGAATCAATAGCTAATTGACCCTTTGGTTACTGGCTATAGAATAAGTACTTGAGGGGATCAGCCTCGCATACACCATGTATATGCATACCATTTAAATCTGCTCTTTGTATCTTATTTTAGATACATGGGGTACTCCCCTATCATAAAAAGGGTGTTCTTTCAGGCTAAGAATCCTTACCATCAATTGGTTTGGATAAATTTTATAAAACTTCATACAATTGTCTGACCGAACAAAGGTTCAGACTCTATCTAACATAGTTCAAGAATTAAAGAACTTTAAACGATGTACAAGTCCAAGATTTTATGAACTCAAGTGCACTAACTGCGACTATCAATAATATAGATGTGGAATAATTGTAAAGTAATTAAACCACTTAATAGTATGCTTGGAAATAAAATTCAAGCTTAAATGAATAACTTTCTTACTCATGTCCATTGCATGAAGTAAATGCAAAGGTTAAGATACTTTGCACAATAAAAGTATGGTTTAAGGAACTTGCACAACCAAATAGTGAAGTCCAAGGAAACTTGTTCAATATAAATTTGAGTAAGGTTAGGGAACTTTCCTGTTTGCTCAGCTATAATTAATTCTAGGTTTAATTAACTTGTGTTGAAATGACATAACATTAACAAGTTGGTCTTTTCAATTAGTATGTGTAAACTAGTATGCGTCTACACTTACAAGAATTAAGTCATCACATAGCATGCTTCTCAACACAAAATATGGCATATTGGTCACATATTACAAGGTAAAGAAATCATATAAGCATACCTTGAATTTCAGAATAAAAACAGAATATATTCATGATCGCAGAGGATGGCAAGCAATGCGTGTGCACGGTCTAGCTTAGGGGCAGTAGCAGGCACTGCTGTCCCGGCAGCACTCACGTTTGAGCTTTGCTCTCCTGACTTCAGTCCAACTCTAACACACTAATTACACATATATTTTTACATATATGCTAGAGTTGCACACATAACACATAACCATACATGAATTTACCTTTTTATGAATATGTGTGAATAAGTGAAAACCATACATTAACCAAATGATGTTCATGCCAATATCTATAGGCATAATGAATCCTAATATACATGCTTGCATGGTCATAACATTCTTTACTCATTACTTGATGACATTAGCTTTCTCATTCTAACTTTCTTTGAATTTTAAACTAAGTTAACTTAGCATGTACAAGGCATCTTAACATATAACTCTCATGCATTTACAACATATATTAAAGCCACATATGCATGCTCAAATGGTCAGAACTTACAAGATAAAGGTCTTTGTCAAGTTCACTTTGAAAAGTACTAAATTTCTTATCTTTGAAATTGTTTTCACTTTCAATCATGTATGCTAGTGTGTTTAATCACTTTAGACCATATAATCATGTTTATAAAATCAAAATGCTCACATGATGTGTTCGTGACAAAGTGCATTTTTAAACTATAATCTTCATTTCAAAACTATATGTGTTGTGTCATTCATATGTACTAACATTATCATACTTGTTCATACTACACAAAAAACTCTATATATCATGTTATACTTATGTTCAGGTACATATATAAACTATAATACCAAATTGGAAATTCCTAGCATAACGTACTGTAAACCTGATAAAGAGATGCGGTAAGTAATTCTTGCTACCCTAGTACAAATAGGGAATCATTAGCCATGCTCGCACTGTAGGCAAGAACTCTGCTATGTTCTGCAGAGCATCAAACATCAACCATTCTCCTTGATTTAAACATGCTTAATACCATCATTTAAGAGTTCATATATGTAAGCCTACTTCCTAAACACATTATAGCATGTTAACACACATTGATTAACAGAGATTCTAGGAATTCCAAGAAATTGGCAAAAACCCAACTAAGAACACAATTAAAGTTTATACCTCCTTAGCTTAAATTAGAGTTCTAGCACATTGAGTATGATTCCAAAATTCCTTAGCCACTTAGAACTTTCAATATCAGACTTAACAAACAACAAAAATTGAACTAAAGCTTCCATTTATAAAGGGAACTTGGACTGGACAATCACATTGAACTAATGTTGAGTGCATGGTGTAATGGAGGAAAACAATGGTTACTAGAGAGTGGTTGAACAACCCACCATCAGCCATTGGCCTTGAAATCATTACCTATACTTAGCCAATTTGGAAAATACGTAAGTTAAATGTAGGCTACTGTTCATGTATTTTGTGACACTCAATTTGGGACAAAAGAGAAAAATCTCAGCAACAAGTTATGTAAGGCTTGGTTTGGTTCTTTTAATTCCCTAAATGTAATCTTAATGTACAATTATTACTATATTAGGAATTTTAGGGATTATTTAGGTACTCACATCATATAATCCATGTACATTAAATACACGCAATTAAAATAACATAGTTAGGTATTATTGTCAGGGTATCTCCATAATTATATTTTACTACTTACATATCTATATTATCACATTATTTAATAATATCTATCCAATGCACACACATAATTTCTTTCCAAATTTCTAGAATACACAGATATTGATTATTTCCGTTTAAAAATCAGTTATGATTTTATTGCACTACATGATACTTCATATCATTAGAATATATTCTTATCATATAATTTTATGCATGTCACACCTTACATTAATGTTCCATTTCATTTTCTACAGTTGAAACTAACTTTTCTCAGATTGGACAATAATAAGCATTGCCACCATTTTGTATCATTGTTGAGGGCTTAACTGCTATTTGGTCCTCGGCAAAGGCCAAAATGGGTTAGCTTCAAGCCATTTCCAATTTCTATCACCACATAAGTTCTATATGATATAGTTTAACTTCTATAGTGGTGATATACGCATAATTGAAATGAATCAATATGTTCAAATCTTGTCACTATATTCAAATAGATTGAATATTTAATCATTAAGAATCCTTACAATTGTTTGATACCAAACTCTTAGGGTTAGTCCACCAATTTAAATAACTATTAGTGACTCCCTTTAATCATTTCATAAATTCACATAACCATATAAGGTTTAAATAGACTCATAAAACTAACTCATTAAAAATTAAATCACATATTTAATTAAATAAGGAGTTTAAAATTCACGGTCATTACATCCCTCCCCCCTTATAAAAATTCCATCCTAGGAATTGTAAAAATAAGGTTACTCAAATAAAAATGGATAATTCGCTCTCATTCTCTCTTCTAGTTCCCACGTAGCTTCTTCGACTGTGTGATTCCTCCAGAGAATCTTAACGGAATGGATGATTTTATTCCTCAGCTTTTGTTCCTTTCTATCTAGTATCTGGACAGGAAATTCCTCGTACGATAAGTCTTTCTCAACTTGGATTGGTTCATAGGAGATAACGTACTTGTAGTCTGGTTTATACGGCTGCAATACTGACACGTGAAACACGTTGTGAATGTGCTCAAGTTCAGGAGGTAACGCTACCTCGTACGCCACTTCACTGACTCGCCTCAGAATCTCGAATGGTCCTATGAACCTAGGGCTCAACTTGCCCTTCTTCCCAAAACGAATCTTCCCTTTCCAGGGAGATACTTTCAGAAATGCATAGATTCCTAATTCAAAATCTTTCTTCTTGCGATGTAAATCCGCATACTTCTTCTGGCGATCTTGAGCTGCTACTAGTCGGGCTATTATCACCTTGATGATTTCTACCGTCTACTGTACCAATTCTGGTCCCAACAGTCGACGTTCTCCAACTTCATCCCAGCATAAGGGCGTTCTACATTTCCTCCCATACAGTGCTTTGTACGGCGACATTCCAATACTGGCGTGATAACTATTGTTATATGGGAACTCTACTAATGGATGGTGATCCTCCTAACTACCCATGAAGTCCATCACACAAGCTCGAAACATGACTTCAAGTGTTTGAATCGTTCTCTCGCTTTGCTCATCGGTCTGCGGATGATACGCGGTACTCATTCGTAGTTGTGTCCCCATTCTTGCTTGAAGACTCTTCCAGAAGTTTGACTTGAATCGCGGATCTCTGTCTAATACAATAGATATCGACACCCCATGCCTCGAGATAATTTCCTTGACATATAATTTGGCTAACTGGTCCAAACTATACTTAATCTTAATCAGCAAAAAGTGAACTGACTTAGTAAGACGATTTACAATCACCCATATGGTGTCATGCCCTTTCTGCGTTTCTGGAAGTCCCACCACAAAGTCCATTGTGATGTGCTTACGCATTCCGCAACCTCTCTCTTCATGTTTGTCCACCAGAAGCAGTGACTCAAATCTTGGTACATCTTCGTGCTTCCTGGGCGTATATCGAATATGTGATAACCCGGGATTTCAAATAATTAAAATTTTACGAATAATTTTTTATTATTATTAATATTAATATTGATTATCATCTTTAAGACAAGTATATGTGATACAAGTCTCGAGACGGTCAATTTGTGTATTGACTAATAAATTTAGAGTTGAGTTGTGCTTAACAGCTTTAGAAACCCTAACCCTAATTTCTGGATAGGGATTCGATAGAAAATATAATTAAAATAATTATATTAATGAGTACGTGTTTGTACTATATAGATTTATTGATCAATGATTGATCAGATAAGGTTTAAAATTATAAACCCTAATAAGGGATTAGAAACCTTAATCTCGTGTTTAGAAATCCTAATAAACCGAGATTTTTGTAATTTAATTTTAATATTTATTGAATTAAATAAATATTTTTGAAGTAAATAATGATTTAATTATTAGATTAAATAATTAATTGATGCAATTATGGTAGATTAATTTAATTATATGTGTTACATTTATTAAATTAATGTGGAGAATTTTATTATCAAAGTATGTCATTATGTGAGCTTATCAGATTAAATGAAATATTTAATAAGCATAATGATGTTATTTTAATTAATTTAATTATTAATTAGAGATTTAATAATTTGATATAATTAATTCATGAGAAAATTAATTATATGACTATGTGAAATTATGAGAAGTTATTATATTTTATTTATATTAAATAAGATATATGAATTATTGTGCAAGTGGGTGTGACATGATTTAAACTATAGTATAAGAGGTTTATTAAATTAAATGACTTGAATCAATTAAAGCTAACCAAACATAGCCTTTGTGGGAGTTGATTGCGTTACCCATGATGGGTAACTCACCACCATAACGCTGCCGCTTTTCTCCTTTATTATCATACGTCTTTTTCTTTTATTCATTATTTGCCTAAGTCTAGAAAGCTTAACAGAGAGAAATACAGAGAAAGAGTTGAGAATTTAGAAATTGTTAAGAGGATTGTGAGAGTCATCTGAGAAGGAATTCATCTTCCATTAATTCTACGTTTGGGTAATCTCTTCAACCCAATTCCTTTTCACGCCGCTTAGTTTTTTATAAGAAAATGGCTTTCAAAGCTTTTGTAAAATCTCTGTAATTGAGAAAGGGTTTGATTATGAGTTTATATATGGGTTAAGATGTATCAAATCATATTTAATTATATTTATTATGTAAACCATGTCATCAGTTTCATAAAAACATATGTCGTATATGTTTTTCAAAAACTTACAGAGTTGGGTTTTGGCCATATGGCCTTATACGTGATATTTCATGTGTTGATCGTATATTATCCCTAAATTTTACACTCGTATGTTGTTATGCATGTTGATACGAAGAGACCAAAGTTTAAATAAACGAATTCGGTGTTATAACGAATCCGTAGTGACAATTTTCATGTTTTATTTTCAAGACCTTCAAGAACATCAAAGTCAGTGAAATTGCATGCTTAAATTCTATAATTAAGTGTTTACAATGGTTAAAGTCATTATATAAATGTTGGGTTATGTTTATGCATGAATTACATCATATGGGTATGTCTAATTTCGAGTAGAAATTAAGAAATTGGAAGAAATTGCATGCGTTCTGCGATTTTTCGCGAATCGCCATTTCTCAATTCTTGTACGCAATACCAGCCACGGCCATCTGCTTTCTATTTCATACGCTCATCATAACGCGTGCCATGATATGAAGTCTCCAGTCAACACAAAGCTTGAGTCCAAGTCAGTATGATACCATCGTCATCAGCAAATAATAAGACCATGTATAAAAGTGAATAAATATACCACTCTCTCTCGTAAAGTTCGTAAATGAATTATTTTTAAAATGTTAAGTCTATCAATGTGTTAGTAACTTAATGTAATGAACATGTAAACATGTTAGAAGTATAATGAGATGTAAAATAGATGTTTAACATGTAAATAACATAATTGCATGTGAATTGAATTATTGAATACATAATTAAATTATTATTCATGAAGTGATATTATGTGACAAAGAAATGTGATAATTTGACTAAGTATAGTCATAACCAAAGTTTAGAAAAAGAGAATGATCGTTGATGATTAGTTAAGTTATAATTAATCGGTATTGTGAATGTGAATGGTATGTAGGATTAAATTCAAAGAACGTGCTTAGTTAAAGTGTAATCTACGCACGAGGCAAGTTTCCTAACCCTACTTGTCATTATTGTTCAAGTTTATTATTTACCTCGAGTAAATTATCATTACTATTATTCAAGTTCAAATGTTATATTAAAGATTGATTATCTTTTCAAAGCATGATTCAGTTATACAATAATTGTCCTATTGTATACTTCTTGAGATTATTATTCAAATCAATATCATTATTATTGAACCTTATTAGACTAGTGAACCTTTATTGATTCAACTAGTCCTTAGTTGATGAACGCTCTAAATTTCAGAACCCTTATTGAATTATCCAAACCAAACTTCCTTTGGTGCGGACTCGAATGTCAAACTGAGATGAACAACCCTGCAAAGGGATTTACTTATGCGTTAGCGTTAAGATATTGTGCACAGTATGGTACTAAGGGTTGATCCCCCTAAGTACGAGTAGAAAGGTCCATAGTCTTATGACTGTTAAAGGTTTCAAGTATAACCCTTGATAACCTAGGACATAGTTCAAGGTCTTATGACCTCGGAATTCTTTTGATTCTTGTTATTCATTCTTGATTCAAAAGTTGAGCTTTTATTCGATGTCTTTGATTTACTCGCATGTTATTATACTCGTTATTTCATTATTATACTTGTGGGCAATCGGTGCTCACTCTTGCTTAATAATAACATTGCGCTTAAGAATGAAAGAACCGATGAACCTTCCACTAGTAAAGGCAAGGGCAAAGTTAGCAAGTGATGAAGACTTGTTATTTTTATTAGATGATGTATTTATGCTTAAGACTTGAGTTAATGATGTTGTTTAAGACTTATTTGTTTATGATTCCACATATGATGTTTAAGGTTAGTTTAACCTCGATTGTATTATTATTATTCGGATGTTGTAACCCTTAAGGGAAGATTTTATTCTATCTATTGCATGGTTTGCATTTATTATGGGTAGATAGATAGATGATATTTGTCAGATAAAGGAACACCAAATCCCGTGGAATCAAGTACCCGAATTTGGGGGTGTCACAAGTTGGTATCAAAGTCAGAGGTTATGAACCTTAGGTGGGGAACAACCTTAGGTAGTAGCCTTATAGAAAGAAGATAGTGATGGAAAACTCTTATCGAGTTCTAAGAAATGAATTTTGTAATTCATTGAAGATAATAAAAGACATTATGTGTTTATGTGTTAAAGTATGCGTTAGATGATACGACTTAGTAACTAAAACTTAAAATTTTGTTGTCGTGGATGTCGAATGTTGGAGAAGCTAGTCAAGTCGGGAGGAAAGAACCCCTATAGTACCTATAGTACCTGACAGGAGGAGGAGCCCCGAGACATTCATGTCGTTAGGGAGCAGCTGGTATAGAGGGAATCATCTCCATTGATCACCGTTGTTGGTCAGGAGCATGAACCCGAGACTGATCCTGAGGAGGATCCTGAGGAGGAATTTGTTGAGGAAGAGGAAGAGGAAGAAGAGGAGTTACCACGGTACACCATTGATGCTGAGATGTATGACACGTTATATATGATCATAACGTAGAGTTACGTGAGATGAGGTCCAGATTTGACCGAGCGAGCGACTATTATTTAAAGATATACTCTCAGAGCGAAGGAGAGGGAGATTTCGACTCTTCACTCACGATTGGGAAATGTAGAATGGGATTTGGTCCATGAGAAGGGTCAAACCGAAGATAAGACCGAGGAGATAGAGAAACCAAGAAGGAATCAAGGAAACCTCCGAAGGCTCAAAATATAGAGAGGAGGGGATGGGTAAGAGAATCACGCCGAAATGATCGTGCGTAAGATGATGGTCATGCAAAGAAGGCAAAGATTGGGGAGACGTATTCTACACTTAACAAGGCAATGAATGAGACCCAAGATCGAGTTTTGAGGTACCCAATCCAGTTCAAGGACTACCATTGTACATGATGGATCGCAGGATGATGTATCATCTTCTAAGAGGAGCGTAGCAAGGCTAATAAGTAAAGACCTTAACCGAAGAAAGATATGATTTGTTTAATTATGTGAAGAACTTAATTAGTTTTTAGATGTAAATTCGACGTGTTTATGAACGAAAAGAATATTTGAATGTTTTAAATCGTGGATTCTTTATTCCAGATAGTTGATGTAAATAGCGCTTATGCTATCGCTTTAATGTTAAAACTTTTGATTTGAATGAAAATATATCAAGTTGTTTGAGATGATGTGTTAAATGAGTATGTTAAATTGTTAAGTAATGCCTTAACTATTTAGAGAAATAAATAAAGTTCTAATAAGCGTATATTTAATGTAAATATGCCGCCAAGGAGAAGACAACAACGTCAACCTACTCGTGAAGAGTCAACCAATAATAACAATAATGCCAATGCTAATCCTGCTCAACAAGCTTAGTTAACTTAATGACTCGAGCCATGAATAATCAACCTCAAGCTCCACCAAACACAACGCTTTAAAGATTTCAAGGCGGTGGGACCGCCAGAGTTCAAAGGTTCCATGAACCCAATCGAGGCTCAAACGTGGGTTATGGAAATGGAGAAGGTTTTCGACGCTGCTAGGGTTAGAGAAGACCGTAAGACCGCTTTTGCAACGCTTTATGCTTTGAAGTCCGAGGCTAGCTACCGTGGCAAGCAAACAAAGTGCGAGGAGGTGAAGGTGTAATTACGTGGGAGAGATTTAAAGAGATGTTTTTTCAAAATGTATTTCCCAACTAGTTCACAGAATCAGATGGAGGTTCAATTTCTAGAACTGAAGCAGGGAAACATGAGCGTACCTGACTACGCGGCTAAATTCAACGAGTTGGCAAGGTTCTCCCCGTACCAAGTACACACTGACGAGAGAAAGGCCAGAAGATTCGAACAAGGACTAAAGCCTTGGGTATACAGTAAAGTATCAATGTTTCAGATAAACACATTTGTCGGAGTATTGGAAAAGGCCATCCTCGCTGAAGGTGGAAGCGATGCGGTGACCAAGTACAATCAAGATCAAAAGAAGAAGAAGAGTGAAGGTGAAATTAATAACAAGGCCAGTGGAAGTGGCACAGGAGGTGGAAATTTCAATCAGAAGAAAAGGTGGAACGACAGCTCATCATCGGGGAATCAGCAAGGTAATCAGAAGAAAAGAATCGAAGCATGCCCGACCTGCGGGAAAGCTCATCTGGGAGTATGTATGAAAGGAAAAAGAGTATGCTACAATTGTGGTCAGGAAGGCCACATAGCACCAAACTGTCCAAACCCAAAGAAGGGTGCTTGTTTTAACTTGTGGTTCAAGGACCATCTAGCAAGAGACCGCCTCAAGAAGGGATCGGGAGGGTCGGATCGAGGAGGTAACCGGGAAATAATAAAGGAAATGCCTTAACCATCACCGGACCAACAAAGAAACAAACCGACCGACCGCCGAACTTTCAATATGACGGTAGCAAGATGCGCTCAATCTCGTGATGTGGTGTCGTATCATTCAATCAATAAAATTAATGCTTATGTTTTATTTGATTCGGTGCTACTTGTTCCTTTATATCCGATGACTTTGCTAAGAATTTAGATTTACTTAAGGATGAATTGGATTATCCCATGAAAATAGAAATTGCGAATAGAGAAATAATCCTCATAAATACGTATATAAGAACTGTAGAGTGGATATTAAGGGTAATATCATGAACGTAGATCTTATCCCTATTCGACTTGGGGAATTTGACGTTATATTGGGAATGGATCGGTTATTCAATTACGAATCAGTAATTGATTGCCAAAAGAAGCGTATTAACCTTATGACTCACCAAAGGTTGTATTTTATGGTAAAGAAGTCGCCTAGACAAGCGAGTTGTTCGGAACGATGATGCAGCCGAAGTTATTAAGACAAGGCTGTGTAGGATATTTAGCTTTCATAGTTGACAGTCGAAAAGAGAATCTAAAGGTAGAAGAGATACCGATTGTGAGGGACTTCGTCGATGTATTTCCAAACAATTTTTCAGGACTTACACCAGATAGAGAAGTAGATTTCGTGATCGATTTGGCGCCAGGAACTGCTCCAATATCGAAGGCACCATACCGAATGGCACCAGTAGAGATGAAAGAATTAATGGTACAATTACAAGAATTGCTGGACAAGAAGTACATTCAACCGAGCGTATCACCGTGGGGAGCGCCGGTGTTGTTTGTGAAAAAGAAGGACGGATCGATGCGACTCTGCATTGACTACAGAGAACTGAATAAGGTCACGATTAAAATAGATATCCATTACCAAGGATCGATGATCTGTTTGATCAGTTGAAGGGAGCAAGATACTTTTCCAAGATAGACTTGAGAAGCGGTTATCACCAATCAAGGTGAGGCCGAGGATGTACCAAAGACAACGCTCGTAAACACGATACTGGTCACTACTGAATTTTTAGTAATGTCGTTTGGTCTAACGAATGCTCCGCAAACATTTATGGGACTAATGAATGGTGTGTTCAAGCCGCTTTTGGACAAATTCGTGGTGGTATTTATAGATGATATTTTGGTATATTCAAAACCAAAGAAGAAGAACACGAAGAGCATTTGAGATTAACGTTGGAAGTATTGAGAAGGGAGAAGTTGTACGCTAAATTTTCAAATGCGAATTTTGGATCGAACGAGCAGTACAATTTCTTGGTCACGTGATCGATAAAAATGGAATTTCGGTAGATCCATCTAAAGTCGAAGCCGTGATTAACTGGGATCAGCCGAGAACGCCGTCGGAAGTAAGAAGTTTTCTTGGATTAGCGGGATATTATAGAAGATTCATTCAAGACTTTTCCAAGATCGCAACTCCGCTAACAAATTTAACTCAAAAAGTCGTGAAAATTTTTTTGACGGATAAGTGTGAGGAAAGCTTTCAAGAATTGAAGAAGAGGTTGAGTACGGCACCTGTGTTATCTCTTCCGGATGATACAGGAAATTTTGTTGTTTATAGTGATGCGTCGCATAAAGGACTTGGCTGTGTGCTGATGCAAAATGGCAAAGTCATTACGTATGCATCACGACAATTGAAGGATTACGAGAAGGGATATCCGACCCATGACTTGGAGTTAGCTGCAGTTGTTTTTGCTTTGAAAATTTGGAGGCACTATCTCTACGGGGAGAAGTGTGAAATATATACGGACCACAAGAGTCTGAAATATATTTTCACGCAAAAAGGACTTGAATATACGTCAAAGAAGATGGTTGGAATTAATTAAGGATTACGACTGTGAGATTTTATACCATCCGGGTAAAGCAAATGTGGTTGCCGACGCCTTAAGTAGAAAGGGTCGTGAGAAATTGATGATGTTGACTGCTCAGGAGGAGCTAATTGCAGAAATGGAGAAACTAGAGTTGGAAGTGAAGTATCCTATGGAGATTGATGAGAAGCTATTTCAGATGCAATCTGGTACAACTCTACTAGATAAAGTAAAGGAGGCTCAGCTTCAGGACGAAGAATGTAAAAAGGTGACAAAGAAGATATCTGAAGGAACCGAACCAAGATTTAAGATGGATAAGGAAGGAATATTGAGATTTGAAAGTAGAATTTGGGTTTCGCCAGTACAAGAGATTAACGAAGAAATTTTGAGCGAGGCTCATAATTCAAGATATTCGATTCACCCTGGAAGTGCAAAGATGTATCAAGATCTTCGACAACATTTCTGGTGGCCAAATTTAAAATGAGATGTTGCGAATGTGTTGCCAAGTGTCTCACCATCGCCGAAAGTGAAAGCGTAACATCAGAGACCAAGTGGATTGCTACAACCGCTTAGAAATCCCGTAATGGAAATGGGAACATATTACAATGGACTTCGTGGTCGGCCTTCCGACGACTCGTAAAGGCTACGACGCAAAGATGGGTTATCGCTGACCGAATCGACAAAATCCGCACACTTCCTTCCGATCAAAATAAGATTCAACTTAGATCACCAAGCAGGCTATACGTAAAAGAGATTGTTTCGAGGCACGGAGTTCCGTGTCAATTGTTTCGATAGAGATCCGCTTCACATCAAATTTCCGAAACGCCTTCAAGAATGCATGGGTACGCAATTGCGAATGAGTACAACATACCACCCTCAAACAGATGGACAGAGCGAAAGAATGATTCAAACATTAGAAGATATGCTAAGAGCCTGTGTGATGGACTTTAAAGGAAATTGGGATGATCACCTACCGTTAGTAGAGTTCGCTACAACAACAAGCTACCACGCTAGTATTGTATGCATGCCGCCTTACGAAGCATTATACTACGAAAAGTGCGAACTCCGCTTTCGGGATGAAGTTGGTGAAAGACAATTGCTAGGGCGAAATTGGTACAAAGAGACAATGAGAAATAGTCAAAGTTATCCGAGAAAGCACGACTCAGCGGCTCAAGATAGACAGAAAAATACGCCGATCCACATCGTAAAAAAATATCGAATTTGAATCGTAGTAGTTATGTTTTCTTGAAGGTCTCTCCTTGGAAGGGAAAGATCAGTTCGGAAAGAAAGGGAAATTGAGCCCAAGATTCATTGGACCATTTGAAGTAATCAGAAGAATCGGAGAAGTCGCGCATGACGAGGTAGCCTTACCTCCAAAGACTCGAGAATGTCCATAACGCCTTCCATGTTTCGGTTTTACGACCCTACAAACCCGATTACAAGCATGTAATTGAATACGAACCCCTACATTTTGAAAAAGACTTATCTTACGAAGAAATTCCTGTTCAAATTGTCGACAGAAAAGAACAAGTTCTCAGAAATAAAGTAATACCTTCAGTTAAGGTAATTTGGAGGAACCACAATGCTGAAGAAGCTACATGGGAACTCGAAGAGAATATGATGAAGAATTATCCTCATTTATTTACTTAATTATTTGTAAGCGATTCTGGGGACAGAATCTTTGTAAGGAGGGGAGAATGTAACGGGTCGAATTTATTGAGTCGTGATTCTAGGGACAAAATCCTTTAAAGGGAGGAAAGATGTGAAGAACGAGATTTTTTGTAATTTAATTTTAATATTTATTGAAGTAAATAAATATTTTCGATGATTTAATTATTAAATTAAATAATTAATTGATGTAGTTGTGGTAGATTAATTTAATTATATGTGTTACATTTATTAAATTAATGTGGAGAATTTTTATTATCAAGTATGTCATTATGTGAGCTTATTGTATTAAAAGAAATATTTAATAAAGCATGATGTTATTTTAATTAATTTAATTATTAATTAGAGATTTAATAATTTGATATAATTAATTAATGAGAAAATTAATTATATGACTATGTGAATTTATGAGAAGTTATTATATTTTATTTATATTAAATAAGATATATGATATTATTTATTTTTATGAGTGGGTGTGACATTAATTTAAACTATATATATAAAGGTTTATTAAATTAAATGACTTTTGAATCAATTAAAGCTAACCAAACATAGCCTTTGTGGGAGTTGATTGCGATTACCATGATGGGTAATCCACCACCATAACGCTGCTGGGCCGCTTTTCTCCTTTATTATCATATACTTTTTTCTTTTATTCATTATTTGCCTAAGTCTAGAAAAGCTTAACAAAGAGAAATACAGAGAAAGAGTTGAGAATTTAGAAATTGTTAAGAGGATTGTGAGAGTCATCTCGAGAATCTCATTCATCTTCCATTAATTCTACGCTTGGGTAATCTCTTCCCCAATTCTATTTTCACGCCGCAAGTTTTTATCAAAATGGCTTTCAAAGCTTTTGAAAATCTCTAATTTGAAAAAGGAGTTTGATTATGAGTTTATATATGGGTTAAGATGTATCAAATCGTATTTAATTATATTTATTATGTAAACCATGTCATCAATTTCATAAAAACACATGTCGTATATGTTTTTCAAAAACTTACAGAGTTGGGTTTTGGCCATATGGCTTTATACGTGATATTTCATGTGTTGATCGTATATTATCCCTAAATTTTGCACTCGTATATTGTTATGCATGTTGGTACGAAGAGACCAAAGTTTAAATAAACGGATTCGGTGTTATAACGAATCCGTAGTGACAATTTTCATGTTTTATTTTCAAAACCTTCAAGAACATCAAAGTCAGTGAAATTGCATGCTTAAATTCTGTAATTAAGTGTTTACATTGGTTAAAGTCGTTATATAAATGTTGGGTTATGTTTATGCATGAATTACATCATATGGGTATGTCTAATTTTGAGTATAAATTAATAAATTGGAAGAAATTGGCATGTTCTGCGATTTTCGCGAATCGCCATTTCAGTTCTGTACGCCACCACACCTATGGCCATGCCTACTATTTCTAAATGTCATGCCATACACCACCACCACAGCAAAGCTAATGCAAGTCTCAAGTCTCAAGCGTCAGCAGAGTCCAAGAGTCAAGCATACCATCATAATAAGCAAGACAAAGACTATAATATAAAAGTGTAAGCAATATAGCACTCTCCGTAAAAAAGTTCGTAAATGAATTATTTTAAAAATGTTAAGTCTAGCAATGTGTTAGTAACTTAATGTAATGAACATGTAAACATGTTAGAAGTATAATGAGATGATAAAATAGATATTTAACATGTAAATAACATAATTTCATGTGAATTGAATTATTGAATACATAATTAAATTATTATTCATGAAGTGATTTTATGTGACAGTAAATGTGATAATTTGACTAAGTATAGTCATAACCAAAGTTTAGACAAAAGAATAATCGTTGATAATTAGTTAAGTTATAATTAACTGGTATTGTGAATGTGAGTGGTATGTAGGATTAAATTCGAAGAACGTGCTTAGTTAAAGTGTAATCTACACACGAGGCAAGTTTCCTAACCCTACTTGTCATTATTGTTCAAGTTTATTATTTACCTAGAGTAAATTATCATTACTATTATTCAAGTTCAAATGTTATATTATAGATTGATTATCTTTTCTAAGCATGATTTAGTTATACAATAATTGTCCTATTGTATACTTCTTGAGATTATTATTCAAATCAATATCATTATTGTTGAACCTTATTAGACTAGTGAACTTTATTGATTCAACTAGTCCTTAGTTGATGAACGCTCTAAATTTCGAACCCTTATTGAATTATCCAAACCAAACTTCCTTTGGTGCGACTCAATGTCAAACCGAGATGAACAACCCCGCAAAGGGATTTACTTATGCGTTAAGCGTTAAGATATTGTGCACAATGATGGTACTAAGGGTTGATCCCCTAAGTACGAGTAGAAAGGTCCATAGTCTTATGATCATTAAAGGTTTCAAGTATAACCCTTGATAACCTAGGACATAGTTCAAGGTCTTATGACCCTCGTAATTCTTTTTGATTCTTGTTATTCATTCTTGATTCAAAAGTTGAGCTTTTATTCGATGTCTTTGATTTACTCGCATGTTATTATATTTGTTATTTCATTATTATACTTGTGGGCAATCGTGCTCACTCTTGCTTAATAATAACATTGCGCTTAAGAACGAAAGAACCGATGAACCTTCCACTAGTAAAGGCAAGGGCAAAGTTAGCAAGTGATGAAGACTTGTTATTTTTTATTAGATGATGTATTTATGCTTAAGACTTGAGTTAATGATGTTGTTTAAGACTTATTTGTTTATGATTCCATTCACAGATGTTTAAGGTTAGTTTAACTCGGTTAGTTTAATTCTGGACGTTGTAACCCTTAAGGGAAGATTTTTATTTTTTCATGGTTTGCATTTATTATGGGTAGATAGATAGATGATATTTGTACAATGAACACCAAATCCCGTGGAATTGAAATTTGGGGTTGTCAAGATTTTTATTCTATCTATATCTATAGCAAAAGGCCTTAAAGACAAGTTTATTTATGGGACAACCATATATAGATACCATGATATTTGTATGCCATAAGGATCGCAACAAGTGAAATCACAACCAACATGTCCAGTGGAATCAAGTACCACTTTCACGATTTGGGTTATCCATACCTTTAGATTCCTTAAACAACAATTCACATTGGATTTAGTGAATGGTCAAACAGACCCGATACGATCACGTGAGCATTTCTAAGGTCGAATTTCGAGAAATTGTATGAGCAAGAAGCCCTCCGATTGTGGTTTGACCGAGTTGAATCTTACAACTATGATGTAGTTGGACTGTCATGTTGATGCGTATGTGTTATTTGACATGTATACTACATGCTTGATCCATAATATGGATAATTTGATTTCCAGAACACCAAAATAATTGAGCCACAATGAGGCACCACGAACTGCCTGGGTTTCTGGAAAACCCAAAAACCATCTGACAAGAACTTTTAAAGCTCAGATCTTGCATCTGAGTTTTTATTGGACCAAGATGTTAGTTGATAATTATAGTATTACATATACACTACCAAATCCGTGTCTTAGCTAGCCCAGAACATGCATAATCAGAGGATTGCAAGTGGTCAAACCATGCACCTTGAACATTGACTTTGTCAGTGTTCTTGAGCCAAGAACAACAAAGGCAACAGACAAGTGTCGTAAAAGGTCTTTAGCGATGGTTTTATTAATATTTATTTTCTGATTTTCCAAAAATTATTTAAAAATATAAATAAATTATAAAAATTATTAAAAATGGTTTTAAAAATTATTTTAAATTATGAAAAATAATTTTTGACCAATTGAATATTTTTCTTAATATTTATAATTATTTAAATATTAAAGTTATTTAATTTATTTAATTAGTGTATTAAATAAATTAGAGAAATGATTTAATATTATGAAAAATCATTTTAAATAAGAATAATGTATTTAAAAATATTTTCGGTTATAAAATATAACTTTTAATATTTTAGAGAATTTTCATTAATAATTTAATATTAATGATATTAGATTTATTTAATTATTAAATTAAATAAATAAGTTAAAAATGATTTTATTGATTTAAATATCATTTTAAATAAGAATAAAGTATTAGAAAATATTTTGAATTATAAAATATAATTTTTATATTTTTGGAGAATTCTCATTAATAAATTAATATTAATGATATTAGATTTATTTAATTATTATATTAAATAAATGAATTAAAAATGATTTTATTGATTTAAAAATCATTTAAAAATGAGAAAAATGTTTTAAAAATATTTTAAGTTATAATTATGACTTTTAATATTTTGATAATAATTTCATTAATATTTAATATTTAAATATTAATGGTGATGGTTTAAAATGATTTTAATTAATTTAAAATCATTTAAGTAGAATATTAATGACTTAAAAATATTTTAAGTTATTAATAATAACTTTAATATTTTGACAAGTATGCTATTAATATTTTATATTATTAAATATTAATAATGATAAGATTATTTGATAAATTAAATCATTTAAAAAATGATTCCGATGTTTGAAAAATTATTATAAATTATAATAATTGTTTATAAATTATTAAAAGCTTTCGAAAAATATTATAAATGATATTTAACTTATCTAAAATAATATTGAGGCTTAGAGACCAAGTTTAATTGACAATAACTTTGTTAATTGTAGGATAGAGTGACTAGAACACCGAGAATGGACCGAAGTCCAACCAGACCGAACTAGTTAGACTTGTTAAGTATTTATATAGGTTATAAACACTAATGTGGCTATGTGGTAAAGTGCCTAGGAGAAGTTTGACTGTAGAATACAGTGTTACGTGTTATGAAATATGGTGCTAATTGTGAGACCGATATTATTTGTTATAGGTCTTACGAACGCAGATAAGTTTATTGTGTAGTTGTAATCAAAGCGGAAGGCAAGTTCCCTAACTCAACCTTGAGTTATATTCATTCAATTATTATAGTGGTTAATTATTACTAATTATACCATGTCCAGGGATTTATTGTTGATTAAATCGCAGTTAGTGCATGTTTAATAATTCAAATTGAATTATTGATTCAAAAAATATATATTCGTAGAATTAGTGTTGTTGGATATTCATATCTGTAGAAGCTAATATTGACAGTACATATAATTCTTGTTTATTGTCAAATTATATTAAGAAATGTCTTAGCTAATTATTCTGGCTAGACGAACATTTGTTAGAACTTGGTAGGTTCGAGAAGAGAAGAGAAGAGAATTTAATTGTTATTGATAGATCAATGCCAGTTGTATCGGCTAGATTGAAAAAACAAAACTTGATAGGTTTGATAAGAGAAGTGATTAGATATTGAAATCATTGCATTTCGTTGTTAAATCAAAATCTTGATTCTGAGACTGAGAAGAACAACCTTTTATATAAAGGGAACATTTTAGGTCATATATTCGGCCATTGCGAACTGTTAAGTATTATGCATAATATAGGGTATAATAAATTTGATCACTTGTTATACTTGCAGAGGTGTATGATTTAATCTTTATGGTTATCTGATACTCCTGTGTATGTATTAAAGTAAATCTTTGATAGATACCCGAGAAGAGAAGTTCTAGATCCAATGGATCGCTTAGCATAAATCTGGAAAACATTCCACTTTGTTATTGCGTAGAATTGATTCTTGTTTATTCAATAGAATATCGTAGAAACTTTGAAAGCGTTGTACACTTTCATTATCAGATTATTGTGTTGCCTAGAATACGAGAAGACTTGTTATTGATTAACGATTTGTTCAGCTATCTCAAAGTTCCCTGAACTTTGGTGTCATTCTATCAAAATAGATAGTTTATTATTCTAATACTTATACATTCATTGTATATCTTAACTTATGGGGCAAACTTGTTGCTCACGCTTGCCAAATAAAACTTTTCAGCTAGGGACGAAGTTACAGAAGGTGCTGCGAAGAAGAACAAAGGAAAAGGCATACTGATAAATTAGTTATAATAAACAATATTATTATTATGTTGTATTGTATTATAAACCTTGTTTGTATATCTAAGGGGTATGTTTGTAATATTAAGGTTAGCGGACCTGGGACTAATGTATTAACAATCTCTGTTAATGACTTATGTATTACTATTTCTATATGAATGGGTAGTTAGATGTTATTATATTGTGGACCGTGAACACCAAACTCGGGGGTCAGGTTACCTGGATTTGGGGGTGTCACAGAATATCTCGTACTGTGCGCTTCTTACAAAATCTCTTCTCCCAATTCTGGAACTAACGGTACCCAAATTCTTCCTTCAAACCGTAGCAGTCTAGTGCTATCAATCTTAAATTTCAATTCATCACCTTCAGTTAATCGCTTCTTGATGTTATTGTAATCTTTGTCCTTCTCTTATGCCTCTTTAACCTTATCCAATAAAGTCAGGCTCGCTGTCACTATAAATAATTGCTCGTCGGTCTCCATCGGATACCTAATTTCTAAGTCTAGTCGTTCAAAATCTTTCACCAATTCTTCTTGAATAGTCAACTTCAATAACTTCTCTCTGCCTTTTCTGCTCAAGGCATATGCCACTACATTTGATTTTCCTAGATGGTACATAATTTCACAATCATAATCTTTGATCAATTCTAACCATCGACGCTGCCTCATGTTTAACTCTCTCTGCTTGAAGATATACTTCAGACTCTTGTGATCCGTATATATCTCACACTTCTTGCCATACAAATAATGCCTCCAAATCTTCGAGGCGAAAACTACGGCTGCTAACTCTAAGTCATGAGTCGGATATCACTTCTCATAATCTTTCAGCTGACGTGAAGCGTATACAATGACCCTGTTGTGTTGCATCAGTACACATCCAAGACCCTTGTGTGACGCATCACTATACGCTACAAGTCCTCCCGTGTTATCCAGTAAAGATAACACAGGTGCTTGACTAAGCCTCTTCTTCAATTCTAGGAAACATTATTCACACTTTTCCGTCCAAACGAACCTAGTTGTTTTTCTGGTAAGATTGGTCAACAGCGATGCTAATTTCGAAAAATCTTAAATAAAGCTTCGATAGTATCCCTCCACTCCTAAGAAACTCCTAATTTCTATCGGTGTCTTTGGCTGCTCCCAATTGATAACCGCTGCTACCTTCGCTGTATCCACCAAAACACCATTTGTGTCGATAACGTGCCCTAAAAATTGCACTCTATGCAACCAATACTCATACTTGGAGAATTTTGCATACAAATTCTCCCTCCTTAATGTCTCCAACACTATCCGAAGATGCTCGGCGTGTTCTTCCTCCATCTCTGAATACACTAGGATGTCATCAATGAATACGACAACAAACTTATCCAAAGACTGTTTGAACACTCTGTTCATCAAATCCATAAATGTTGCAGGCGCGTTCGTCAATCTGAATGACATTACCAGAAACTCAAAGTGTTCATACCGAGTTTTGAATGCCATCTTTGGAATGTCCTCTGGCCTCACTTTCAGTTGGTCATAACCGGTCCTCAAGTCAATCTTTGAAAAGTACTTTTCCCCCTTCAACTGATCAAACAAATGTCTATCCTGGGCAACGGGTACTTGTTCTTAATGGTGACCTTGTTCCACTCTCGGTAGTCAATAAAAAGTCTTAGTAACCTATCTTTCTTCTTTACGTATAAGACTGGTGCTCCCTACAGTGATACGCTCGGTCGAATATATCCCTTATCTAATAACTCTTATAATTGAGCCATCAGTTCTTTCATCTCTACTAGTGCCATATGATACGGCACTTTGTATACCGGTGATGTCCTTGGTGCCAAATCAATAACAAACTCAATCTCTCTATCCGGTGGCAATCCTGGAATTTCGTCTGGGAAGACATCAACGAAATCCCTTATAATAAGAATCTGACTCAGAGCACCCTTGAATCGTCGAGTATCATCCACATGAGCCAAATAACCTATACAACCCTTCCTAAGTAATCTTTGCGCTCGCACCATCGTCAGACAATGAGATTGTCTCAGCGATTTACTACCATAAAATACCACCTTTGACTTATTCAGAGTCTTAAGGTGTACACACTTCTTCTTACAGTCTATAACTGCTCCATAAACCGATAACTAATCCATTCTAAGGATTACATTGAACTCCCCCAAATGAATTGGTATCAAATTCACTTTGAGCTTAAATCCTCGTAATTCGGTATAACAATTCCTATGAATGTATTCTACGGGGATAATTTCCTTGTTTACTACTTCTACGTTCATAGGGTGTTCTAATCTCTCACGGGGTAAGTCTAACTGTTTAGCAAATTCTTCAAAAACAAAAGAGCAGGTAGCACCTGAATCAAATAATACGTATACATCTATATCATTGATCGGAATGATACCTGACACCATGTCCTTAGACTCCACCGCATCCTATACGGTCATGTTGAGCGTTCGTGTCGTTGGTCTGTTGGCTTGACTGGCTAACCCTCCAATGTTCAGCCCATTATTGTTGTTGTTACGGTTTTTGCTAGCTACATCGCCCTTTCTCTTCGGGCAATCCTTAATTTGATGGTCTATAGCTCCACACGAGAAACATCCTCCCTTTTGCTTATTCGGACACTGAGGAGCCATGTGCTCCGGTTGTCCGCAACGATAACAAACACTCTTTCCATTCATTCACTCCCCCGAGTGATTTCTCTCACAGTTGTTGTACTTCATACTTTTCTTTGCCTCCCCCACCCCCGGACTTATTACCTCAAGAGGATTGACTCTCCGTCCATTTACGCTTGTTGGGGTTGCTGCCTCCGCTGCTTCCCCCTTTCTGTCCTTCTTGACCAGTCTTCTTTTCTTATTTGAATTGAGTGATGGCTTTATTGCCTCCTTCGACAATGATAGCCCTTTTCCAATAGATCAGAGTAAGTCATAATCGTTAATACAGTCACTGCTTTCTGCACCCATGGTTTTAGTCCTAATTCGAACCTTCTTGCCTTTTTGTCCTCCGTGTCAACTTGATGCGGAGCGAATCGGGCTAACTCTTTGAATCTTGCCGCGTACTCTGCGACAAATATACTACCTTGCTTCAGTTCCAAAAACATAACTTCCATATCCTGTTGTGTATTCTCCGAGAAGTAAATCTCGAGGAATAGCTCCTTAAATCTGTCCCAAGGAATAGCTCCTTCGTCTGTTCGTCCCTTATTGGCTTTCCACCAATAATTAGTTTCACCTTTCATCATTAAAGTGGCAAAACTCGTCTTTTGTGCTTTGCCCACTCGTGCGACCTCAAACACCTTCTCCATTTCTTCTATCCATCTCTGGGCTTCAATTGGGTCCAAGGTTCCCCGGAACTCCAGTGGTCCTACCAATTTAAATTCCTTAAAGCTAGCAAAGTGTTGTCCTGGCTGCCTTGCTGCTGGCGGGGGTCTGTTTTGAATTGTCTCAATTAACAGGTTAACGAAGTTCTGCATTGGATCAACATTTTCCCTTCAACCATTGTTAACGGATCCTTCCTCCCTCTGATTCTGTTGTAGTCTCCTAGGCGGCATGATCTGAGGTAAGGAAGAAACAATTAGGCTTTATGTGATATGTTATCCATGTTAGCTTTAAGAAGTTTCAGACGTCTATCAATAATTTTTTTTATTTAAATAAACAACTTCATTATCACAATAAAACTCGATGGATTTCCTCAACCCATCACTTACATACTCTACTCGAGTTTTCTATTAAAGTTATAACCTAGGCTTCGCATTCCTAATGTTTATAACCTAGGCTTTGATACCAACCTGTGACACCCCCAAAACCAGGTCCTCTGACCACGGTCCGTCGTCACGATAAAATACAAACATCCACCAATAAACAACATATGATAACTAAAATACGGAATATAATAAACGTACATCGTTTATTCAAAAGGTGTTACTAGTCCCAAGATTCGATAACCTTAATACAATCTTACAAACATACCCTAAAATAATAATTAGGGTTCATATTATATAACAGTAATTTAAACTAATCATAAGATAAATTCTGTTCCTCGCAACTATCCTACATCTTTCCTTTACACTTGTCCTTTCCTGAGGTCTCGAGCTTAGCTGCAATATAATTCATGATATAGCAAGGATGAGCAACATGTTTACTCAACAAATTTAAATACAACAATAAGGATATATCATGATGAATGGAAAGATATCTGACAAAGAATTCAATAATATGAATATCTGAAAGATTCAGCAATATGAATATTAGAAGCAAAGATAATGATTGCTTTTAGAATAAGTGCTAGTCAAGTAGACTTTGAACTATCATACTCCAATGGAATCAATAGCTAATTGACCCTTTGGATATTGACTACAGAATAAGTACTTGGGGGGATCAGCCTCGTGTATACCATGTATATGCATAACATTTAAATCTACTCTTTGTATCTTATTTTAGATACCTGAGGTACTCCCCTATCATAAAAAGGGGTGTTCTTTCAGTCTAAGAATCCTTACAGTCAATTGGTTTGGATAGGTTTTATAAAACTTCATACAATTGTCTGACCGAACAAAGGTTCAGACTCTATCTAACATAGTTCAAGAATTAAAGAACTTTAAACGATGTACAAGTCCAAGACTGTACGAACTCAAGTGCACTAACTGCGAATATCAATAATATCGATGTGGAATAATTGTAAAGTAATTAAACCACTTAATAGTATGCTTGGAAATAAAATTCAATCTTAAATGAATAACTTTCTTACTCATGTCCATTGCATGAAGTAAATGCAAAGGTTAAGATACTTTGCACAATAAAAGTATAGTAGAAACTTGCACAACCAAAGAGTGAAGTCCAAGGAAACTTGCTCAATATAAATTTGAGTAAGGTTAAGGAACTTGCCTGTTTTCTCAGCTACAATTAATTCTAGGTTTAATTAACTTGTGTTGAAACGACCTAACATTAACAAGTCGGTCTTTTCAATTAGTATGTGTAAACTAGTATGCGTCTACACTTACAAGAATTAAGTCATCACATAGCATGCTTCTCAACACAAAATATGACATATTGGTCACATATTACATGGTAAAGAAATCATATAAGCATGCCTTGAATTTCATAATCAAAAACAGAATCTATTCATGACTACGGATTGGCAAGAATTGCTACTGTTCTGAAACTTAGGGACGACACGCAATTGCGTTGTCCCCCTGGGCTAGACCAGGTTTGAGCTTTGTTCTCTTGACTTCAGTCAAACTCTAACACACTAAATACACATATATTTTAACATACATACATGCTAGAGTTTCACACATAACACATGACCATAATTGAATTTACCTTTTTATGACTATGTGTGAATAAGTGAAAACCATACATTAACCAAATGATGTTCATGCCAATATATCTATAGGCATAATGAATCCTAATATACATGCTTGCATGGTCATAACATTCTTTACTCATTACTTGATGACATTAGCTTTCTCATTCTAACTTTCTTTGAATTTTACACTAAGTTAACTTAACATATACAAGGCATCTTAACATATAACTCTCATGCATTTACAACATATATTAAAGCCACATATGCATGCTCAAATGGTCAGAACTTACAAGATAAAGGTCTTGGTCAAGTTCACTTTGAAATGTCCTAAATTTCTTATCTTTGAAATTGTCTTAACTTTCAATCATGTATGCTAGTGTGTTTAATCACTTTAGACCATATAATCATGTTTATCAAATCAAAATGCTCACATGATGTGTTCGTGACAAAGTGCACTTTTGAAACTATAATCTTCATTTCAAAACTATAAGTGTTGTGTCAATCATATGTACTAACATTATCATACTTGTTTATACTACACAAGAAACTCTATATATCATGTTATACTTATGTTCAGGTACATATATAGGTTATAATACCAAATCGGCAATGCCTAGCATAATGCACGAGCCAATCGAATCGAGGTATCGGCAGACAACAAGGCCGCACTTAGTACAAATAGGGCACAACTGTGCCATGTTTGCACCAGAGGTAATAACCTGCTCTGTTCTGCAGAGCATCAAACATCAATCATTCTCCTTGATTTAAACATGCTTAATACCATCATTTAAGAGTTCATATATGTAAGCCTACTTCCTAAACACATTATAGCATGTTAACACACATTTATTAACAGAGAATTCTAAGGAATTCGAAGAAATTGGCAAAAACCCAACTAAGAACACAATTAAAGTTTATACCTCCTTAGCTTGAATTAGACTCCTCACATACTGAGTATGATTCCAAAATTCCTTAGCCACTTAGAACTTTCAATATCAGACTTAACAAACAACAAAAATTGAACTAAAGCTTCCATTTATAAAGGGAACTTGGACTGGACAATCACATTGCACTAAGGTTGAGTTCATGGTGTAATGGAGGAAAATAATGGTTACTAGAGAGTGGTTGAACAACCCACCATCAGCCATTAGCCTTGAAATCATTACCTATACTTAGCCAATTTGGAAAATACATAAGTTAAATGTAGGCTACTATTCATGTACTTTGTGACACTTAATTTGGGACAAAAGAGAAAAATCTCAGCAACAAGTTATTTAAGGCTTGGTTTGGTTCTTTTAATTCCCAAAATGTAATCTTAATGTACAATTATTACTATATTAGGAATTTTAGGGATTATTTAGGTACTCACATCATATAATCCATGTACATTAAATACACACAATTAAAATAACACAGTTAGGTATTATTGTTAGGGTATCTCCATAATTATATTTTACTACTTATATATCCACATTATCACATTATTTAATAATATCTATCCAGTGCACACACATAATTTCTTTCCCAATTTCTGGAATACAAAGATATTGATTATTTCCGTTTAAAAATAACTTATGCATGATACTTCATATCATTAGAATATATTCTTATCATATAATTTTATGCATATCACACCTTACATTAATGTTACATTTTATTTTCTACAATAGAAACTAACTTTTCTCATATGGACACTGAAGCAAATTGCTACCATTTGTCTTTGTTGGGAGGGTGCAACAATTAGTCCTCGCAAAGGCCAAAAATGGGTTAGCTTCAAGCAATTTCCAATTTCTATCACCACATAAGTTCCATATGATATAGTTTAACTTCTATAGTGGTGATATACCCATAATTGAAATGAATCGATATGTTCAAATCCTGTCACTATATTCAAATAGATTGAATATTTAATCATTTAGAATCCTAACAATTCTTTGATACCAAACTCTTAGGGTTAGTCCACCAATTTAAATAACTATTAGTGACTCCCTTTAATCATTTCATAAATTCACATAACCACATAAGGTTTAAATAGACTCACAAAACTAACTCATTAAAAATTAAATCACGTATTTAATTAAATAAGGAGTTTAAAATTCACGGTCATTACATTCATCATGCCAAAATTGATTATTTTTGTAAGGTTGTTAGTTTTCATATTCCTAACCAACCTATTTTGTGAATTCAAGCAACCAAACCACTAAAGTCAATTACTATCATATCTGTAAGACCCCAACTTTTATGAATGAAGAATAATTTTCTCAAAATATATTTTTGAATATTATTGTGTGAATTTAATATAATGTTATAGTTGTGGGTAATATTTACAAATTTTGCAAAGTAAGCAAGTGGTTATATAATATTCGATTGGTCGGGGAATATTCGTTTTAATATAGAATATTCTTACGACGGCACAATCATTGCTGGACCCCACAACGGAAGTATTGTCGTAGTTAGAAAACGACAGAATTATCTTTTTATAAAAATAACGGCGAAAGGGTTACCGTTAATCTATTAAACTACCCTAGTAAAAAAGTACGATGAATACGCTGTCGCATAAGAGCACACGATATTGATTATTGATGCTTATGTGAGAAGTCACCAATTATACTCAATTATTACTACAATAATTGTTGCATCATATCTCTCATATTATTGATTCAATTATTGTCACAATTATCATCATCTCGCATAATATTTATTATTATTAAATTAATAATTGAGACTTTAAAGTTATTCATATTATTATTTGCAATATCGACAATGTCTAGAAGTTCTGTCAAATGAGAGGTTTGGTCACCTAATCATGCGCCAATAAGGAGAAATCCTTATCTGAAAGCCCCCTTTCCCGGAATGACCGTTGTTAAATATTGTGAATTATAATATTAATGATGAATAAGTTCGTGTTGATTAAAGATGAAATGGATAGTTCCATTGTGTTGGAATTATTAGTGTTAGTGAAAATCAACATTAATTTCGATAATAATTGATGTCTGGAGGTTATGTTGACCAATCGGGTAATTAACTGGATAAATGAGAAATTAATTGCTATTAATTCACATGATTATAACTATTTGTTCTCATGTGTGTACTATTGATTCACATTCTTGTACTATTATGGGAGGTGGTGCAAGATTGATAATACTTGCATGACTAAGTTAAAACTGAAGGTATAGTTGAAGGTACTATACTGTAATTAGTTTGTTCACATGATTATACTATTAAGTCACATGAATGAACTATTAATTCACATTATTTACTATTAGGGGAGGTGGTGCAAGTTTGATAATACTTGTAGGACTAAATTAAAAATGAAGAAAAAGAGGAAGGTATTATACTATAATATTTTGAGCCCCAAAATGTGCAATTATCGAAACTATATTTTCTTATAAATAGAAGCTCATTCTTCCTTCATTTCTCACCAATTCACTAAAGCTATATAGCAATTATTATAGAGAGAAATAAAAGAGAAGCCTGTTACCTCACTATTCCAGTATCCAGTATTCTTCTAAGGTAAGGGGTATTATTCTTTCGTATTTATGAAGAGGGTTATTTTCTTTCAATACCCGTAAGGTTTGTTATTCCATTCTTTATTATTGTGTTAGAATAACCTGTCTATGCGAAGTACCACATACATGGTGAAATTCTTCTGTTATTCCATTCTTTATTATTCTTTTGGAATAACCTGTCTGTGCGGTCTATCATATGCCTGGTGAATTCTGTTGTTATTCCATTCTTTATTATTCTGTTGGAATATCTTGTCTGTGTGGATTACGCATGACCTGGTTCCATTCTTTATTATTCTGTTGGAATATCCTCGCCTATCGGTTACGCATTTACCGGTTCCATTCTTTATTATTCTATTGAATAACTCTATCTCATGCGATTACGCACTCTAGTGAATTCTTCTGTTATTCCATTCTTTATTATTCTGTTAAAATAACCTGTCTATATGGATTACCGCATACATGGTGAATGATCATTCGTATTCATTCCTTATTAAATTATGGAAATGATCAATCTACGTGGATTATCGCATGGCGGGTAAAAATCCATTTGCGGTTTCATATATTCTATTATACTCAGTTAGTTAAAGTTTTGGCTTCTATACTCCATGAAATTAGTGGAATATCCTTGATATTTGCGCTTCATCCAGTATCTTTTCATGGAAATATTCTTCTGAGCATTCTTGAATTTTACTTCACAAAGAAGTATCATGTTGACAATTTGGACGTTATTGATTTCTAGATAAATTAAAATTATAAATCTTTAAAATTTATCCTTGAACTTGTTTTATTGAATTATTATGTCATTGTCATCATCCTCATGCTTATATTGTGATTAAAGTCATCTTTGGCTTACGTGCATAGATGGACCTGGTATGATTATGACGATTGTGGATTATTCTTGTAATCATGACCGTAATGTGACGAATGATGTGGTAAAAGTCCTCATGGGCCTAGTTCATTGATGGATAGTTGTTGGTATGATTATGACCGTGGATAATTCTAAGATAATCATGACCATTAATGATTACATGAATATCCTCGGCGTGTGATGCGGGATGATTCGATTTTATTTATTGTCGAGTCTCAAAGAATAAAGTTGATGAAAAACTTTTAAAATCATAGAAGATGGTAGATTTTATTCTCTACTTGACTCTTCTAATGGAGTGCTTATTCCGCTGCAGTTAAACTTGTTGTCTATTATATTCTATCAGTTTAACATTGTTGAAGGCTAATGATAATTTATTCTGCATTATCTTAGTCATAATATTTCTTACTGGGCTAGTTGAGCTCACCCTTTCTTTCACTGTTCTCTTCAGGAAATGAGAATGTAACCGGGACTAGTCAGGGAACGGAGTGATAGTCCAGATGATAGCATTAGTAGTCCTCACTATTCTATTAAATAGTGTGACAATAATTGTAATGAGGACTCCATTGAGTGTGGATATTGTCTAGATGACAATATTCTTATTAAAACTCTTAGATTATGTTTTGAAGTATTTTACATTACTATTGTATAATTAAGTTGTATTTGAATTTTGTACCATGTATTTGGCGACTCAAGATGGGTGATGTATACCTGATTTGGGGGCGTCATAGTTGGTATCAAAGCTTAGGGATATGATCCCTGGCTGAGATGTGAGACAAGAACTAGGAGGGAAGAGACGGGGAATTCCTTCGCTAGTATGACCTACCTAAGTTTATTTGGTATTTATTTGGTTAGTCAGAGTATAAGGATAATATGTGACACTCAATTAACCCTTGTTTTGTGGCAGTATTTGAAAATGGCATCCGAAAATGTTGAGATAAGCAATAAAGCACATGAGACCGTTGAGTCACCAACGATTAATACCCAAGATAATGTCCATCAGGATGGCAATAATCCTCAGGAAAACAACAACACTGACCAAATGATGAACGATGGAATGTTCAGAGGCTTTATACAATTCATGCAACATCAGGCGAGAGTGGCTCCTGTCCAAAATGTAGGTGGAAACATTGGAAACTCTCGAACGGTCACCGCTAAACAGTTCAAGGAGCTGGGACCACCGGAGTTTATTAGAGAGCCAAAACCACTTAAGGCGAGACGTGATAAAGCGTATCACCAAGATATTTGATGTCTTGGATGCTCCGAGGAGAAAAAGGTTCCTTTGCCACCTTTTATGTTGCGAGGAGAGGCGGACTATCGGGTGGGAATCGGTAGAAGCGTACTCAACTCGCCAGATCAAGATGTCTTGGAAGAAGTTCCAAGAACTATTCAACGACAAGTACTTTCCCGAAAGTATTCATCACATGAAAGAGGTAGAGTTCATCAAGTTCGAGCAGAACAATATGACCGCGTCACAAAGACGGGGCTAAGTTTGCCGAGTTGTCCCGGCCATAGGCCTCACTTAGTTGATAATGAGGAGAGAATGACGCGGATGTTTCTAAGAGGTTTAAAACCCGAGATATATCAATATCTAATTTCTCATAAACTGTGTTTGTATTCAGATGTTGTAAATAGGGCTGAGTTATTGGAGCGCGATAACGAGTCAACCCAACCAAGAGAAAGCAATCGGCAAAATGATAATACCAGTCATGGCAGTCATAGAAGCGGTGACAACAAACGTGGAGGGAATCAACATGCCAGAAATAGTAACCACTTCGGTGGTAATCATGGCCAAGACAATAAGAATGGACATTTCAAGAAGAGGAGATTCAATAATGATGGAAAGACGTCAGCACCAACACCCGTTGTTAAGGAAGGAGAAATACCACCTATCCTATGTTACAAATGTGGAGGGGAAGGACACATCATTCTAAACTGCGCGATGCAGTCCAAAGCGTGTTACAATTGTGGAAAAGAAGGTCACCTAGGCCGATTTTGTCGTGCACCAAAGTCAAGTCCAGCTGGGATGGAGGCATCAAAGGGTGTCCTAGACAAGACCAAACCGGTAGTTCAAGGGAGAGCGTTTGTCGTAACCTCCCAAAAAGCAAGGAATCCGAACGAGGTGATCACGGGTAAGCTAATCATAAACTCTAATGAAGCTTATACTTTATTTGATACCGGTTCTACCCATTCTTTCATTTCTCCTACGTGCGCTCAACGTTTAAATTTGACTCCGGAGAAATTAGACTTTGACTTATCGGTTGAAACTCCGTTGGGAGAAACCTTCATTACATCCACTATTTATAAGTCTTGTTTGATTCAAATCGGTAACCGCATGTTACCTATCGATCTTATTTCCTTAAAAATACTTGCATTTGATGTGATTCTAAGGAGTGATTGGTTAACTACTCATCATGTTAAAATTGATTATTTTTGTAAGGTTGTTAGCTTTTATATTCCTAATCAACCTATTATGCGAATTCAAGCGACCAAACCATTAAAATCAATCATGGTCATCTCAAGCTATAAAGTTATTCCATTATTAAAAAATGGATGTCAAGCTTTCTTAGCTCATGTCACAGATTTAAACAAAAATACGTCAGATTTGAATGATATTTCTATTGTTAATAAATTCCCTGACGTATTCCCCGAAGAACTTCCTGGCCTACCCCCGAAGCGTGAAATCGAGTTTGGTATCGACCTTAAACACGGTACAAAACCCATTTCCAAAGCCCCATATTGAATGGCTCCTATTGAACTTCAGGAGTTAGAAACCCAACTACAGGAATTGTTAGACATCGGTTTCATTCATCCTAGTATGTCTCCTTGGGGTGCTCCTGTTTTATTCGTGAAGAAAAAAGATGGAAGTATGCGACTTTGTATTGATTATCGGGAGTTGAATCATGTCACCATAAAAAATAAGTACCCATTTCCTCGCATTGATGACCTGTTTGACCAGTTGCAAGGAGCCAAATTATTTTCAAAGATTGATCTTCGTTTCGGATATCATCACCTGAAGATTAAAACTGATGACATTCCAAAGACTGCTTTCAAAACTCGGTACAGGGATTATGAATTCCTAGTCATGTTTTTTGGATTGACTAATGCTCCTGCTGCTTTCATGGACATGATGAACCGAGTATTCAAGGAATATTTGGATCACTTTGTGGTCGTCTTTATTGATGACATCCTCATATACTCCAAAACCCGTGAAGACCATGAGCAACACTTGAGGCTAATACTCCAAAAGCTTCGTGAAAATAAGTTATATTCCAAGTTGAAGAAATGCTAGTTCTGGCTTGAGGAAGTTGCATTCCTTGGGCACGTGATATCAAATCATGGAATATCTGTTGACCCAGTGAAGATTGAAGCAATTCAAAGCTGGGAGCAACCAAAATCAGTGACCGAAGTACGTAGCTTTCTCGGCTTAGCTGGTTATTATCGGAGATTCATGGAAGGATTTTCTCGAATCGCTACTCTATTAACTTAGCTGACTCGAAAAGATACAAAGTTCGGTTGGAGCAAGGAATGTGAGAAGAGTTTTCAAGAACTCAAGAGAAGACTCATTTCAAAGACTGCTCGACAATACCATCCGCCTTGAGGGATTTATCATCTATAGTGATGCTTCGGGCAAAGGGTTAGGATGTGTTCTCATGCAACATGGGAAAGTCATAGCCTATGCCTCACGACAACTCAAACAATATGAGAAGAATTATCCTACTCATGATCTAGAGTTGGCGTGAGCATTTTTTCAGCTTAAGATTTGGAGGCATTACTCAGATGGAGAGAAGGTGGAGATCTATACAGATCATAAAAGCCTCAAATATTTCTTCACTCAAGAGGAACTCAACATGCGGCAACGACGATGGCTTGAGTTGATGAAAGATTATGATCATACCATCCAATACCATCCTAGAAAAGTAAACGTAGTAGCTGACGCATTGAGTAGAAGATTATATGCGGGCACGAGTGCAATATTGTCAACGCAAAGGCCCATTTTGTATGACTTGAAAAGGATGGAAATAGAGTTAAAGACTCCAGGGACCCATGTGATGATGGTGAATATACGAGTGGAACCGACTTTAATCGATAAAGTTAAAGCTGCCAAGCTACAGAACTGGAGCAGATGCGTATGAGGAAAGAAAGTGCAAGAAGGTGCTATTTCAGAAGCAAGAATCGATGAAGAAGGAATACTTCGAGTCAACTCCAGACTTTGTGTTCCTAAAGATTCTGACTTGAAGTATAAAATCATGATGGAGGCGCACAACACACCGTTTGCAATCCATCTTGGGAGTACCAAAATGTATCGTGATCTTTGACATACATTTTGGTGGAGCAATATGAAGAGAGAGATAGCGAGGTTTATCTCAAGGTGTCTAACTTGTCAACGAGTCAAGGCGGAGCATCAAGTGCCAAAAGGTCCATTGCAACCACTTGAAATTCCATAATGGAAGTGGGAGCACATTACCATGGATTTAGTTACTGGTCTTCCCAAGGTTTCTCAAGGCATAGATGCAATTTGGGTCATTGTTAATAGATTGATCAAGTCTGCTCATTTCCTACCTATTCGACAAACTTATACACTTGAACGTCTTGCTCGCATGTACATTAACGAGATTGTAAGACTGCATGGTATGCCAGTGTCCATAGTTTCTGATCGAGACCCAAGATTCACTTCAAGATTTTGGGTTAGTATGCAAAAAGCTAAGGGCACAGATTTACGATTTAGCTCGGCATATCATCCTCAGACGGACGGGCAGTCGGAGAGGACTATTCAAACTCTTGAAGATCTATTAAGACTCTGTGTCCTTTACTTTAAGGGAAGTTGGGACAAGTTCTTACCATTGGTGGAGTTTTCCTACAACAACAGCTATCAAGCAAGTATTGGCATGGCTCCATTTGAGGCGCCAGATGGAAGAAAGTGTCGTTCTCCAAAGATGTTGGGATGAGGTGGGTGAAGCAACGTTGTTGGGACCGGAGTTGGTACGTATGACTACGGAAAAAGATTCAAACGATCGACAACGATAAAAACCTCACAAGATCGAAAAAAGAGTTATGTTGATCTTCATCGAAAGGACGTGGAATTCGATATTGGAGATCATGTGTTGTTACGTGTTGCTCCATGGAAAGGAGTTACGAGATTTGGAAAGAGAGGAAAGCTTAATCCTCGATTCATCGCCCATTTTTAATCCTCGATCGAGTAGGAATCGTGGCTATAAACTCGCCTTTACCGCCAAGTATATCTCGTGTTCATAACGCTTTTGACATATCTATGTTACGTAAATATGTGAAAGACCCAACCACATTATCGAATTAGAACCAGACGAGATAGAGGAAGATTTAACGTATGAAGAGTTACCTGTTAAAATCTTGGATAAGAAGGATCATATTCTACGCTCCAAGGGTATACCTCAGGTCAAAGTTTTATGGAGAAACCACGATGTAGAAGAAATGACCTGGGAGTTAGAATCTGAGATGAAGTCAAGATATCCTCACCTGGGAGTTAGAAACCACGATTGGTCGGGAAATATTCGTTTTAACATAGAATATTCGTACGACGGCACAATCATTGGTGGACCCCACAACGAAAGTATTGTCGTAGTTAGAAAACGACATAATTATCTTTTTATAAAAATAACGACGAAAAGGGTTATTGTACAAACCGCTGAATCGCCTTAGTAGTAAAGTACAATGCGAATACGCTGCGGGTTGCATAAGAGCACACCAGTATTGATTATTGATGCTTACGTGAGAAGTCACTCGCTTATACTCAATTATTACTACAAAGAATTGCCGTGCATCATATCTCTCATATTATTGATTCAATTATTGTCACAAAGATCATCTCGCATAATATTTATTATTATTAAATCAATAATTGAGACTAAGAAAAGTTATTCATATTATTATTTGCAATTAAGGTAAAATAATTAACTTAATAATATGTACTAAAATTCATATAATAAAATAATTATTATAATTATTCTAAAAATCATTTCATGTATTATTTAAATAATATATAATTATATTTTTATGGAAAATAATTAATAAAAAACATTTCTACTATAAAATTAATTATTATAAGAATATACTTTATAATAATCAATAATTCTTAAAAAAGTACTTATATTTAATCATGTAATAAAATATATTTTTATTTATCACATAAATACATACTCTTTATCTTGTACAAATCCTCATCCTTAAAATAAAAAAAAATTATACGCAAAATTTCTGATTTAATTATATAGAAAATATCGGGTTGTTATAGGCTAAACTCTAGTTTTTCTATCTATATAGAAAAAGGAGTACTCTCCAACAGTTGGAATTACGTCTACTGATATCTAGCATAAAACAACTCTTATATAGATATTAGTCAACTCTTCTAATCTAATTAGAAATAGTGTTTTATTTAATTAATTAAACTCCTTAATCTTATTAGGGATAATTAATTAAACTCTTTTAATTAATTTGCCTCCTAATCTTATTAGAATAAATGAGAGTACTTGTATTAAATTAATTCCCAAACTTCATTAGCAATTAAAATAATATTAATTATAATAATATTATTAAGACTCATCTTATTAATTTATATTTAATATTTCCAAAATATTAAATAATAAATATTAAGCTATTTAATTTACTCTATCACCAAAGATTAAACTAATTACACTTAACATATTATTACGATTATGTTATTAACTTCTTAAATAATTATTCTTCCTTTTATAGTGTGACCATTTAGGTTCTCCATATTAAATTGGTTGTGAATAAATCAGTTAGAACAATTCTAATCTTATTTAAAAAAATAAATTAAACTACTAATTTATTTAAATAAATAAGATTTATTCTACAATAAGGATAAGCCTCCTTAGCGATCAACAACTTTTCAGATAATAAAGATTTCAACATTAATCATAAAATAACCTTTGAGTAAATAGTTACCGTATAATTCAATCTGTTAGTTCCTAGAGACACAATAGTTATCTAGAAGGGGGGTTGAATAGATATTTTTAAAATTTCGTTGTCAAAATGCTTTGTCAGATTTGTTAATAAATCAATCACAACGGAATATAAGACTTGTTTGTTCCCTTTTAAGATGAACCAAGTTAATAGGTGATAAGCAGTTATAACAGATATAGCAGTTAAAGTAAGAATATAAAAGACACGGAGATTTTAAGTGGTTCAGAGCACTCAAGGTTCCTAGTCCACTCTTCTACTCCTCGAGTAGGAAATCCACTAAGGATGTCTTTAAAATCTTTGAATCTCATAGATTCCTTCAAGACCAGCAGTCTTAGAACTTCTTAGTTCACTTAGAACTCTTCAAGTCCAGCAGACTTGGAATACACTTGATGAGAGTTGAGTTCTTTGGTTATGCTACTCAGTTGTTGTTAAGCATATGTTCGAAAGAACTGAGTAGCTGAGCAAGCTTTATTTTCTTTAATCGTAGATTTGAGCGTTGAGTGTTCTTCAGCTTTTTTGTTATGTTCTTGCTTGATCTCTTGCATCTATATCTGATTTGTATATAAGGTGCCTTTGAAATATGTTCGTTTGAAGGCATCCGTTGAAGCTTTAATTATATTTGAAATTTTTGAGCACTGATGGTGACTTCGTGGAAATTTTCTGTTCAGCCATCTGACCCACGGACATAGCAAACTGCTATCTCACCTAACACTAGAAAAGGTGTTTTCAGCTGACATGTAGTTCTTTCCTTAGCTTCTTTAATACGTTTCTTCGTTATATACTAAGGATGAATGTTGGGTCATTGGGATTCCCGAGAGTCTCAACGTCTATAATCCATTCCACATTTGTTGTAATTTATTCTTCAACAAATGGACAAAGCTCGATGCTTTTGATGCAGATAGATGATGCACTATGATCATGATCGTGGTGTCTTGTTCATGATTGATTCAGCTTGTGAAGGAGACACTATAATTTTTCTTAAGCATTGGTAGACTACGATCTTCACTTGCATGATTTGTAGACTCTACGTTTCTGAGAGCAAACTACGATTCTTGGTTTGGCTCAGTAGGCGTTTGGACCACTCTACGATACTGGGAGAGGCCCTCCAAAGTAGACAAACTATGATTCTCGATACTCTACGATTCTGCCTTGGCTTCTGCAATCTCTTGGTTGGCTTGACAGACTACAATTCTAATGAAGCCTATCTTATTACATCTCAAAAATAGATCAACCTAACAGTTTTGATCTTTTCTTCTATACATTCATTTACAGAATGATAAACATTTAGCACAGATCAAACCTAACAAGTTTTGATCTATCACTAAGTCCTTATACATGTGTTCATTAAAGGACTTTAAATATAAGCATGATTATTTACTTTCAACATCAAATTTAAATATGCAATACCCAATAAACTCCGCTATTTGATATTGACATAACAAAGGAGATTTTTATCATAATCATCAATTTCAAAATGCAGTTGCTAGAAAGTAAATATGACTTAGTGTTTCAGTGAGTAGCTAAAATCTCTTGAGAATAAGCATGAATTTATTGATATTTGTAAAGACAGATATTACAATAAAGCTTAGCTACATCAATAAGAAATAAATTTCAACTTATCTCTATTTCTTCTGCCTTTTGCTTCTTGGAGGATTGGCATGCTCCGCAGCTCTCCTTCTCCTGTTGGTTTCATCTCTCCATGCAATATCTTCCAGCTCGCTTTAACTTAGCCTTTCTCCATGATCATGTCTATTCATAAAGGCAGGATCTCCAACTGGCATGTTTAGGCCAGTAGTGGTTACCCCTTGTAAGCTAGGAGATGGCCCTCGACTCCTTACAAGTTGCGCCATGAGAATTGGTTGGCGCTACTGCTGTTCAGGTCGTGGAGTCTGATGGCGAGGCTATCTTGAGGGAGGGCTCCTTGAAGATTGACCAATGAGTTTCCCTCTGCCTTTTCCTTTCTCTCATTCCCCTTTATTCTCCCACTTTATGTCAGCATCAAGGGTTCGAATGTCTTCAGACAAATGATTCATGCCTTGGACAAGTTCGTGGAGATGATTCTTAGATTGAGCAATGTCTTCACGATTTTCTTGAACAAGAGAATTAGTTCGAGACTTGTTCTTTTGTAGAATAGCCAAGACAGTGTTTGTTTATTGCATCTGACTCATTAAATATTCTTGGAATTCTTTCATTGAGGCTCGTAGGCTTGAGAAGCTTTCCATCACAAGTTTGTTTTGAGTTTCCTGAGTCTGCTGTAGGAGGATAACTACTACCTTGTGCTTCCAGGCAGATTAAAAGTGAATTTGATCCCTTTCATTTATGCCTTGGATCATTTCCTTGATGGTCTCCCGAAGCTTCTTTGTGAGCTCAGAACTCAGATTGTGAAGAAGAGTGTTGGCAACATTTATCAAGTGGTTTAGCCTTGTATGAACAAGCAGAGAGTGAGTTTCAAGATCTTCTTGAATATCTTTAGTCACTTTCTGTGATACACTATTCAGCTCAAATTTGGTAGGAAGATCTGAGAGAAGCTCAATAATTTGTAGAGTGTCTGGAGGAGAGACTCTTGTATCTTGATTTTGCATATTGGAGAGATCAAGATCAAGATCAAAATAATTATTGGTTGAGGATGAAGGAATATACGAAGGAAGTGCGGGTATTGGGGTTTGGGTTATGGAATGAGTGGTTGTTGGTGCTGGTTGAGTGGGTGACTCTACGATTTGAGTAGGATCGATATTCGTAGAGTGAAAAATGGTGGGAGATTATATCAATATAAAGTAAGGTATATTTGGTTCATCAGTTACAGAATATTGGGATTCTATAGCTAGAAATTAGTTTAGTGCGTTAAGAATCACTTCCAACCATCTTGGAAATTCGTAGAATTGGTTGAAATTTGATGGAAGACAGTGATTAACTCTGAAAGAGATGGGAATTGATTGTACCTCACGCCCAGTTTCTGAAGAGGGATGGTTAGTGATCAGCTTCTGAGCAAAAAAATGAGGTTGCCTGAGAATCCATGAGCTTGAACTGAGATTGTTGGATAGCCTTTGAAATTCCAGAACATGTGATCCCAAGAGTTGAGAATTTGGGCTCTGTGATAGGGCATCATTGGTAAGTAGGAGAACATCTGATTGTTGTTGGCTCTCCTATATCCATCCCAACCCACTGCTATAATCTCAACTTCATCATCCTCTTCTTCTTCCCAATCTTCATTTTCTTCATTTGAAATTTCCACCACTTCAAACATCTCCTCATTTCTTGTCTAATCTTCAGCCCTTTCTCCCTCCATAGCTTTCACACCTTCGATTTTCATAACTTCTTATATCTCCCCCTCAGCTGTAGCACTTTCTGGCATAGGGACTTCTAGAGTCTCCCCCTCAATCTAATCATTCATTTGTTCTTCAGGCAGCTCCCTCTCAGCTTGAACACTTACTAGTACAGAGATTTCAAGAAGCTCCTTTTATGCAGCTATTTTCTTTCTTCTTCCATGAAGGCTTTCTTATTTTCAAGAACATATTTCTTGACAAGCTTTCTTTTTGTCTGTCTAGGCTGAGCTTTAGCCTTGGGGTTCTCTTCAGCTTTAGCTATGATAGCTTGGTTCAGGCTGAGATATTGCTGCAGCATCCACTTCTGGAGTGATAATAAGTCTGGACTCTACGATCGGTAATGACTCTATGATCGAAGAGAGTGAAGACTTCTTTATTTTGTGGCTGCGTTTTCCTTTCTTAAGCAACTGAGAGATGGTGGCTTTGTCTTCTTCCTCTTCAAACTGCTACTCCTTCTTCTTCTTCATTTCCTTTAGAATTTCAGTGTCGAGCTCTCTTGGGGCGCATCTGTGGTTGAGCCTTAAGGCTCTTCTATTGCTTGAGCTTTCATTTTCCTCTTACCCTTACTTTTTCTGATCAAAGAAATAGGTTCTTGTTGATTAATCTCTTCTTCTTCATCAACTTCCTTCACAACTGACATGTTTCCTGGTAGTCCAGACTCCTTTGCTTCACCAGTCCTTCCACTAGATTCAGACATCATTTTTACGTTTTCTCCAGGGTTTCCTTTCCAGTTTTGAAATAGTTATTGGGTCATTCTTTTGTTGGGATTGATGGGTTCACCTTCTTTGTCCCCAATTTTGTCACCTAGAGCCGATTGCAAAATTATGCTTATGTACCTCCCATAGAGCATTTTCCAGAGCTCTATATCTTCTTGGAGCTGAGAATCCACTTCCCGATCCAATCTATGAGTAGAGCACCATAGTTGAGTTAAATTCTGAAGCAGATAGATGTCATGAGTTTTAGTTGAACTTCATTTACAGAGTCGTGGCCAGAGCTTTTACAGCATATGCACTTCCCAACAATGTCCACTTCCCGATCCAATCTATGAGTAGAGCACCATAGTTGAGTTAAATTCTGAAGCAGATAGATGTCATGAGTTTTAGTTGAACTTCATTTACAGAGTCGTGGCCAGAGCTTTTACAGCATATGCAGTTCCCAACAATGTCTGCCAGAAATTCATACTTATGGGGAAACTCTTTCTTCTTGTATCCCTTGACACTCTGAGACTTTGTGTAATGCATCTTTTTCAGACCTTCACGGAAGTTGATGATACGAATCCCTTTGATTTGAAACCTAGGGCTAGGTTTATCTCATCAGCTTTAAGTTTAATTTGTTCCCCCTTGACCCTTATAGTGATAATGTCGTCTTCAAAGAATCCATTGCTGTAGAACTCTTTCACCAGCTTCGAGTAGATCCTTGTGCTGGTGCTCAAAGGTTCTTCAAGACCATCTTTCTTAAGAAGAGGTAGATTCTTGTGGAACTGAGGGTCAACTGTCTAGAATTCATCAAAGCAGAGTTGGTAACCAGATATAACATTGGAAGCAACCATTAATTTTCTTGAATAGAGGTTGGTTGATCGTTCTGAAAGCTAGGGTTTCTATTGAGAGGGGGAGAGGAATGAGCTTTTGAAATTCTGAGGTGAATTTTCAAAAAGCCTTTTCAAACTATATTTGTAACTTCCCTCCACACGATCTGCAGAGAGGGGCACGTGTCGAGTTCTGTCGGGCTCCATAATTTTTAGATAATTGTGGAAAGTACTTATCTGACCTTAGCTCCCCCTGAGCTAGTGTATCCTTTGGGAAGACTGTGATCATGGAGGCTGCTCTACGATTGTTTAGTTTCACTACTGATCCAGCTCTACGATCATTGTCTCTTTGGGTCCTTGTGATGAACTCTGGCTTGGCATTCCTTCTGGGTTAAGGTAGCTTAGGAACGGCCAACCTCTTCGATTGAAACTAAGGGTCAGGTTTGTCCCTAAGGCACTTATCATAAGGTTTGCTTAGATTTGATAGGAATGATGTCATCACAGGGTGCTTCTCGGTTATGTCAAAACTGCTCTACGATCGTGGTTTCTCTTTAGTCATCTCTACGATTTTAACATAGCCTTTTTATCTGCATGGTTAACAGTAACTAGATCATAGAGTTTATGGTTGTAGATTTATCATACCTAACTCACTTATCAATTTATTAAACCTGGATTCATCTAATGGTTTTGTAAAGACATCAGCAAGTTGATTTTTAGTAGGGATGTATTGCAAAGATATAGTTCCATTTAGAACATGATCCCTGATAAAATGATATCTTATTTCTATATGCTTAGTCCTAGAATGCATGACATGATTATGTATTATTGCTATGCCACTAATGTTATCACAATAAACAAGTATAGATTTAAAATCAAACCCATAGTCTACTAGTTGGTTTTTCATCCATAGGATTTGAGCACAAAGAATCGCCAAAGAACAATGTATTCAAACCTTTCATTGTCGAGGTAGATACTGAGTTTTGCTTCTTGCTAAACCAGGACACAAACCTAGCAACTGACAGGAACCACAACTACTTTTTCTATCGATCTTGCAGCTTGCAAAATCAGCATCTGTATATCTTGTTAGTTCAAAGGAGGACTCCTTGGGATACCAAAGTCCAAAGTGAGGTGTGCCTTTGAGATACCTAGAAAAAATATTTTACAGCAGTTAAGTGTGATTCCTTAGGATTTGCTTGAAATCTAGCACATATACATATTGCAAACATTATGTCTGGTCTACTAGCAGTTAGATACAGAAGAGAGCCTATCATACCTCTATATTGAGTAATGTTAATACTTTTAACCTTTCTCATCTTTGTCAAGCTTGGTTGCTCGAGCAATTGGTGTTTTCATGGGAGAGACTAATTCCATGCCATACTTCTTAAGTAAGTCTTTAATGTACTTTGCTTAGTTAATGAAGATACCTTCATCAGTTTTCTTTACTTGCAATCTAAGAATGAAATTCAGTTCACCCATATATCATACTCATTTCGAACTTGCTCTGCATAAGCTTGGAAAATCTCTTGCATAGATTTTCATCAGTAGAATCAAAGATAATATCATCTACATATATCTGAACTAATAAGACTTTATTCTTGTGCTTTCTAAGAAATAATGTGGTATCTACTCTACCTCTAGTGAACCCATTTTCAATAAGAAAGTTAGTTAGTGTTTCATACCATGCTCTAGGTGTTTGTTTAAGTCCATATAAGGCTTTGTCTAATCTATAGACATAATTAGAGAGAGTTAGATTAATGAAACCTGAAGGTTGCTCCACATATACTTCTTCTTGAAGTTCACCATTCAGAAATGCACTTTTGACATCCATTTGGAAGACTTTGAACTTCATGTGTGCAGCAAAAACAAGGAATATCCTTATTACTTCTAGTCTGGCAACAGGTGCGAAGGTTTCATCGTAGTCGATGCCTTCTTCTTGAGAATAACCTTTGGCCACTTGTAACGCCCGAGAAAATCGATTTTTTTTTTGAGAATTAAAATTTTATTTAATTATGTGGATTAAATGAATTTAATTGATTGCTTATGGGAGCAAGCTAATTGAAGGTCGTTTTATGACCTAGACATATCAGAACGTCGTAGGATTTTGGCCACGTGATAAAATTAAAGTGTTTGAATTTCTAAAATGAAAATAAAAGCTTTCTGAGAAATTTTCCGAAAAATACTATTCACGCATTTCTGCTCGGGAATTATTTTAGAACTTCCGAGAAATACGTAACGATAGAATATCAAGGTGATATGGAATATCCAATAATATTTTAGTTATGGAAAATGTAATATTTCGCATGTGGACTTAATTTGAGAACGTTAGGAAAATCAAGCGTTAAAAAATTAGTGTAATGATTGTATAATACGTAGGTATTGTACGAGGTAGAGAATACGAGTATGATACGAGATATTATATGAGTGTGTATGAATGATAGTATATCGTTTATGATGAATAAGTATACGAGTTAAAATACGAGAATTATACGTAAATTATACGTTATAAGGCTTTAAGCCAAAAGAAATGGATTTGTAGGATTGTTTAGGAAATATTAAAGTCCAATGAGATTTGATAAGGCCCAAATGTAGGAATGATTAAGTCCAATGTAAATTAAATGTGCAAGCCCATGTGTTTGTAATGTGAAGCCCATTGTAAATTAATGGAAGCCCAAAAGCATAAGTTAGTTTAATTAAACCTTAAGCCAAACAATTAATCCAATGGGTAAGCATGAACCATGGGTCAACCCATGGGTGATCCAAAGTGATGAGCAAGTAAAGGAAACTTAATGGCTAAGTGTTGTGGCAATCAAGTAAGCTTAATGGCTAAGATATGTGGTGAGCAAGTGACTTGGTGGCTAAGTTAACTTAATTAGGAAGTAATGAATAATAAGGAGGTGATTAAGGAGGTGGAAGTGGATTAATGACCCTTATGCCCTAACCTTGGCTTTCCTATAAATAGAGGGCCTTGGACTTCATTTGTTCTTTGTTCAAAAACCCCAACAACTTATAGCTTATTTGCTTGAGAGAATAAGCTAGAAAGTTAGACTTTTCAATTCAAGAAGCAAGAAGAATAACAAGGCATAACGAAGTGAACATCAAGGGTAAGCAATTCTAAGCCATGAATCTTTTTCTCTTCCATTGTTAGAGAAATGAGTAGTAGTAGAATATGTATGCTAAAAAGGAGTTGGAATGATGAATTAAAGGGCTTAAGTCTTAATAAGACGTATAAGTCATGAATAAAATATTCGTAATCATTTAAGCTATGAACTTACAATGAACGTATATGAACTTGTAACATGCTTACACAAATGAAGTTAGTATGTTAACAAGAAGCAAGAATAATGGTTAGAAGTTATAAACTATTCTAAGTTATGAGAAATGGAAACATAAGTAGTTTATACTTTTATAAGTTATAAACTCATAAAGAATAAGTAATAACTTATCATGATTATAAGTTAATGAAATAAGTATGTTAAGATGTTAGTATGACGGAATGAATCCATGTGAAACGATGAACAAATCTTAAGTAACGAAGTTTTTCCAGAATTTACACGATTGGACGATAATCGTCGAATTTGTGAAATTCTCGGAATGGAAGTCGAATTTTGATATTGAGCTTGGAAACATTGGTTTTTAAAGGAGACAAGTCTTATTTGGAATTATAGAGTTGCGGACTCGAAAATGACCGAATTTCGACTTAGAATGAAGAAACGAGCGTTGAACGTTCACGAAAGTTTATCGTTTTTATTAAAAATGGACTAATAAGTGAATTTTTAGCAAACAAAGTTGAATAGATAAAATTATTGTATGAACACGTAGAGTATGTGATTTGTGAACCGTAGGCTCTTGAACGAGCCAATTCGGACTTATAACGAAGAAGTTACGAGCCCGGGAATCTCACAAAATTAAAAATCTGTCAAAATTGTCTGATTCACAGAGTTCGCGCTGCAACGCGACTCAAGGTAGAAAGTCCCACGCTGCAGCACGAGACCGGACCATAACCCCTATTAATTGGCGCCGCAGCGCGACCAAATACACTAGGCATGGCAAAGAAATGGCAACATGACCAAATTCTAGGAACCAAAGGCCATGCGCCACATGCATGTGAGGTGCAGAGTAAAATATGAAATACTGCAATACCAAAGACTAGGAAGTAGATAGAGAAGAAAAGTTTTGAATGTAAAGTGAAGGAGAAGCGTATGAAGGGTGAATTAATTTCTTAATTAATGTAATGTAACCTCATTAAGGATATTATAAACCTTAAGTATAACACTAAAGATAGGAGGTAAGTCAATTGAATGTGAACGTGAACTGTAAGACGCCAACTTTTATAAATAAATATGAATTTTCTATAAATATCATTTTTGAATATTATGGAATAAATTTGATATAATGTTATAGTTATGGGTAATATTTATAAATTTTGCAAAGTACGCAAGTTGTTATATAATATTCGATTGGTCGGGGAATATTCATTTTAACAGGGAATATTCGTATAACCAAGACAATCATTGGTGGACCCCACAACGGAATTATTGGCTTGATTGAGAAAATGACAAAAATACTTTATGAAAATAACGGTGAAAGTTTTACCGTTAATTGTTGAAACACCCTAAGTTAAAAGTATAAGAATACGCTGTAGTTCTTATAAAAGAGCACACTTGTATTGATTATTGATGCTTATGTGATAAGTCACTCGAGGTTGTTATTTTATGGACCCCCATTTACCCGCTTTTTCAAAAATAATCAGAGAAAATTATTTAATATTATAAAGGTGGGGACCACATGTTGAAAAATGAAATGGGATAAAATTGTGTTTGACTCGGTGGTTGGATGTCGAGAAAGGAAATGTTCAATTATTAAGTCTATTATTATTATAGGTTTGTTTTATATGTATAAATATAGAAGTATTAAATATATATATATATATATATATATATATATATATGATAATGATGATTTTGATTTGGGTGGAATTCACTTTGAACATAACCCAGTGACAAATTTTTAAACACATGTTATATATATATATATATATATATATATATATATATTTTATTTAAAAGATTTCGCTTTTAAATATGGCTACTCTGATTAAAAGTAAATCAATCTGGACCGTTCATAAAATAGTTACTATGCACTCCATTCTTCTATAAATAGAAGCTCATTCCTTCATTATTTCTTACGAATTCAATTGAAACTCTAGAGAGAGAAATTATAAAGAAACTATAGAAAAGTATTCTGCTACTTCCTACTCTTATATTCAGCTTTTTTACTTGTAGAGGGTATTATTTCTTTTGTATTAATGAAGAGAACTTCATTATTCTATTATTTATTATTCTCATTGAATAACTCAGATACGCTGATTACCCTATACTTGGTGAAATTCTTCATTATTTCATTCTTTATTATTATTCGCTGAATATCCTCGTCATCGCAGCGTTTCACGTATTCTGACTAGTTCCGATTTTTATTATTCTCCGCTTTTGATTATTATTTTGTTGAATATCCTGTTCATGCTTTTTCGCCGGACCGGTTCCATCTTTATTATTCTATTGAATATCCTCGTTGCAAGTAATTTCTGTGACCGTTCCATTATTTATTATTTTGTTGGAATAACTTGCATGTGTGGTCAATCGCATGCCTGGTGATTTCTTTTGTTATTCCATTCTTTATTATACTAAGTTGGTTAAAACTTTGACTTCTATACTTCATGAAATTAGTTGAATATGCTTGATATTTGCGCTTCATCCAGTATCTTTTCATGAAAATATTCTTCTGAGCATTCTTAAATTTTACTCTGCAAAGCAGTATCATGTTGACTATTTGGACGTTATTAGTTCTTGGATAAATTAATTCTTGAACTTGTTTTATTGAATTCTTATATCATTGTCATCATCCTCATGTTTATATTTTGTTAAAGTCATATGTGGCCTATAGTACATAGATGGACTTGGTATGATTATGACCAGGGATTATTCGGTGTAATCATGACCGTAATGTTACAAATGATGAGGAAAAAGTCCTCATTGGCCCGTAGTGCATTGATGGACAGTTGTTGGCATGATCATGACCATTAATGAATACACAAATATTCTTGGCCCGTAGTGCATGGATAGTTGTGGTCGTGATACTAAAAAAATATCCTCGGTCAGAAGTGTGTAGGGTGATTCGATGATGTGGATTACTTTATTGTCGAGTCCCAATGATAAAAGTCATGAAAACCTTTTAAATCATAGAAGATAGTAGATTTTATTCTCTACTTGACTCTTCTAATGGATTGCTTGTTCCGCCGCAGCTTAAACTTGATGTTTGTTATATTTTATCGCTTTAACACTTTGTTTAAGGCTAATGATAATTTATTCTCAGATCTTAGTCATAATATTTCTTCTTGGGCTAGTTGAGCTCACCCTTTCTTTCACTATTTCTCTTCGTGAAATGAGAATATAGTTGGGACGAGCCGGGGAACCTGAGTGATGGATCGATGATAGTATTAGTAGTCCTCACTATTCTCATTAAATAGTGTGACATTAAATGTAATGAGGACCCCATTGAGTTTGTATATTGTCTAGATGACAATATTTGTATTAAAACTCACAAGATATATTTTAGTCGTATTTTACACGATCGTTGTATAATTAAGTTGTATTTGAATTTTGTACCATGTATTTGGCGACTCAAGATGGGTGATGTATACCTATTTTGGGGCGCCACAATTGGTATCAAAGCTTAGGGATATGATCCTCGCTAAGATGTGAGAATAGAATTAGAGGGGAGAGACGGGAATTCCTTCGCTAGTATGACCTACCTAAGTTTTTTTTTTTTGGTATTTAATTGGTCAGTCAGAATATAGGGATAATATGTTATATGTCAATTAAACTTTTGTTTTGTGCCAAGATCTCAAAATGACATCCGAGAATGTTGAGAATAGCAATGGAGCACAAAGCGACCGCTGATTCACCACATATCAATAATCGTGATAATGTGCATCGTGAAGGCGATAAATCCTCATGCAAACAACAACACCGACCAAATGATGAATGATGGAATGTTCGTAGGCTTTATGCAATTCATGCAACAACAAAGTAGAGAGCGGCTCTCATCCAAAATGTAGGTGGAAACACTCGAAACTCTCCTGACCGGTCATCGCTAAACAGCTCAAGGAGCCGGGACCACCGAGTTTATTGGAGAGCCAAAACCACTTAAGGCGGAGCATGGATAAAGCAAATCACCAAGATATTTGATGTCTTGGGATGCTCCGAGGAGCAAAAGGTTCCTTTCACCGCCTTTATGTTGCGAGGAGAGGCGACATCGGTGGAAATCGGTAGAAAGCGTACTCAACCCGCCGACCGAAAATGTCTTGGGAGAAGTTCCAAGAACTATTCAACGACAAGTACTTTCCCAAAAGTATTCGCATATGAAGGAGGTGGAGTTCATCAAGTTGGAAATGTAATAATATGACCGTGTCGCAAAGACGAAGCAAAGTTTGCTTTTAGTTGTCCCGGTTATCGCCCCACTTGGTGGATAATGAAGAGAGAATGACGCGAATGTTTTTAAGAGGTTTAAAGCCGAGATACGCCAACATCTTATTTCTCATAAACCGTGTTTGTATTCGGATGTTGTAAATAGGGCTCGATTAGTAGAGAGCGATAACGAGTCAACGCAACCAAAAGAGAGCAACCAAAGAAAATGATAATACCAATGAGAGCAAATCATCAAAGCTGGTGACAACAAGCGTGGAGGGAATCAACACTGTGTAAATGGTAACCACTTCTGCAGGTAATCGTACCAAAAACAATAAGAATGGACATTTCAAGAAGAGGAGATTCAACAATGATGGAAAGACGCCAAAGACCAAAGACCCGCTGTTAAGGAAGGAGAAAGACCACCTCATCATATGCTTCAAATGTGGAGGGAGGGACACATCACCAAACCGCATTCTGCCGTCCAAAACATGTTATAATTGTGGAAGAGAAGGTCACTTAGCCCGATTTTGTCGTTCACCGAAGATAAGTTCAGCCAGGATGGAGGCACCAAAGGCCGTCCCAGAAAAGTCAAAGCTAGTAGTGCAAGGGAGAGCATTTGTTGTGACCTCCCAGAAAATAAGGAACCCGAATGAGGTCATCACATGTAAGCTTATCATAAACTCTAGCGAAGTCTATACTTTATTTGATACCGGTTCTACCCATTCTTTTATTTCTCCTACTTGCGCTCAACGATTAAATTTGGTTCCGGAGAAATTAGACTTTGACTTATCTGTGGAAACTCCATTGGGAGAAACCTTCATTACATCCATTGTTTATAAGTCTTGTTTGGTTCAAATCGGTACCCTCACATTACCTGTCGATCTTATTTCATTGAAAATACTTGCATTTGACGTGATTCTAGGGATTGATTGGTTAACTACTTATCATGCAAAAATTGATTGTTTTCGTAAGGTTGTTAGCATTCATATTCCTAATCAACCTATTATGCGAATTCAAGCGACCAAACCATTAAAATCAATCACGGTCATCTCAAGCTATAAAGCTATTCGTTTATTGAAAAACGAATGTCAAGCTTTCTTAGCTCATGTCACGGATCTAAACAAAAATACGCCGCTTTTGAATGATATTTCTATTGTTAATAAATTCCCGACGTATTCCCGAAGAACTTCCCGCCTACCCCAGAGCGTGAAATTGAATTTTGTATCGACCTTGAACCCGCAGACAAAACCCATTTCCAAAGCCCCATATCGAATGGCTCCTATTGAACTTCGTGAGTTAAAGACCCAACCGCAAGAATTGTTAGACATCGGCTTTATTCGTCCTAGTACTTCTCCTTGGGGTGCTCCTGTTCTATTCGTGAAGAAAAAAGATGGGAGTATGTGACTTTGTATTGATTATTGGGAGTTGAATCATGTCACCATCAAAAATAGGTACCCATTGCCACGTATTGATGACCTGTTTGACCAATTACAAGGAGCCAAATTCTTTTCAAAGATTAATCTTCATTCTGGATATCACCAATTGAAGATTAGAACATATGACATTCCAAAGACGGCTTTCAGAACTCGATACGGGCATTATGAATTCCTAGTCATGTCCTTTGGATTGACTAATGCTCCTGCTGCCTTCATGGATATGATGAACCGAGTATTCAAGGAATATTTGGATCACTTTGTGGTCGTCTTTATTGATGACATCCTTATTTATTCCAAAAGCCATGAAGATCATGAGCAACACTTGAGGCTGACACTCTAAAAGCTTCGTGAATACAAGCTTTATGCCAAATTAAAGAAATACGAGTTTTGGCTTGAGGAAGTAGCATTCCTTGGGCACGTAGTATCAAGTCATGGAATATCTGTTGACCCGGCAAAGATTGAAGCTATTCAAAGATGGGAGCAACCTAAATCAGTGACTAAAGTACGTATCTTTCTCGGTTTAGCTGGTTATTATCGAAGATTCGTGGAAGGATTTTCTCGAATCGCTACTCCATTAACTCAGCTGACTCGAAAAGATACAAAGTTCGGTTGGAGTGAAGAATTTGAGAATAGTTTTCAAGAACTCAAGAGGATACTCATTTCAGCACCTGTTCTGACAATACCATCTGGCTCGGAGGGATTTATCATCTATAGTGATGCTTGGGGCAAAGGGTTGGGATGTGTTCTCATGCAACATGGGAAATTCATAGCCTATGCCTCAAGACAACTCAAAGAATATGAGAGGAATTATCCTACTCATGATCTAGAGTTAGCAGATGTTGTCTTCGCACTTAAAATTTGGAGGCATTACTTGTATGGGGAGAAAGTGGAGATCTTTGCGGATCATAAAAGCCTCAAATATTTCTTCACTCAAAAGGAACTCAACATGCAACAACGACGTTGGCTTGAACTATTGAAAGATTATGATCATACCATCCAATACCATCCCGAAAAAGCTTAACGTGGTAGTGACGCGATTGAGTAGAAGATCATATGCGGTACGAAAAGCGATATTGTCAACGAAAGGCCCATTTTGTGTGACTTGCAAAGGATGGAGATAGAGTTAAAGACCTCAGGACCCATGTAATGATGGTGAATATACGAGTAGAACCGACTTTAATTGATAAAGTTAAAGTCGCTTTCAAGCTACGCACTGGAGCCGATGCGTGATGAGGAAGAAAGTGCAAGAAGGTACTATCGCCTAAGCAAGAATCGATGAAGAAGGAATACTTCGAGTCAACTCCAGACTTTGTGTTCCTAACAACCCTGATTTAAATTATAAAAACATGATGGAGGCGCACAACACACCGTTTGCAATCCATCTTGTGAGTACCAAAATGTATCATGATCTTCGTCATACATTTTGGTGGAGCAATATGAATAGAGAGATAGCGATGTTTATCTCAAGGTGTCTAACTTATCAACGAGTTAAAGCGGAGCATCAAGTACCAAAAGGTCCATTGCAACCACTTGAAATTCCAGAATGGAAGTGGGAGCACATTACCATGGATTTCGTTACTAGTCTTCCTAAAGTTTCTCAAGGCATAAATGCAATTTGGGTCATTATTGATAGATTGAACAAGTCTGCTCATTTGTTATCGATACGAGAAACTTATACACTTGAACGTCTTGCACGTATGTACATAAACGAGATTGTAAGACTGCATGGTATGCCAAAGATCCATAGTTTCCGATCGAGACCCAAGATTCACTTCACGATTTTGGGTTAGTTTGCAAAAAGCTATGGGCACAGATTTACGATTTAGCTCGGCATATCATCCTCGATTTGACGGACGGCAATGGAGAGGACTATTTAAACTCTTGAAGATTTATTAAGACTCTATGTCCTCGACTTCAAGGAAGTTGGGATAAGTTCTTACCATTGGTGGAGCTTTCCTACAACAACAGCTTTTCAAGCAAGTATCGGCATGGCTCCATTTGAGGCGTTGTATGGAAGAAAGTGTCGTTTCTAGATCTTTGGGATGAGGTGGAGAAGCAACATTGTTGGGACCGGAGTTGGTACGTATGACTACGTAAAAGATTCAAACGATCCGACAACGATAAAAACCTCACAAGATCGATAAAAGAGTTATGTTGATCTTCATCGAAAGGACGTGGAATTTGATAAAGGAGATCATGTGTTTATTACGTGTTGCTCCATGGAAAGGAGTTACGAGATTTGGAAAGAGAGAAAACTCAATCCTCGATTCATCTACCATTTTTAATCCTCGATCGAGTAGGAACTGTGGCCTATAGACTCGCTTTTACCGCCAAGTATGTCTCGTGTTCATAACGTTTTCACATATCCATATTACGTAAATATGTGAAAGACCCGAACCACATTATCGAAGTTAGAACCTACAAAATAGCTAAAGATTTGACGTATGAAGAGGTTCCCTGCTCAAATCTTGATAAGAAAGAACATATTTTACGCTCCAAGGTTATACCTCAAGTCAAAGTTTTTTGGAGAAACCATGATGTTGAGGAAATGACTTGGGAATTAGAATCTAAAATGAAATCAAGGTATCCTTACCTCTTCGACATACCAGGTACGTACCTAAATTTCGAGGGTGAAATTTCATAAGAAGGGGAGGTTGTAAGACCCCAACTTTTATAAATAAATATGAATTTTCTATAAATATCAGTTTTGAATATTATGGAGTAAATTTGATATAATGTTATAGTTGTGGGTAATATTTATAAATCTTGCAAAGTACGCAAGTTGTTATATAATATTCGATTGGTCGGGGAATATTCGTTTTAACAGGGAATATTTGTACAACGGCACAATCATTGGTGGACCCCACAACGGAATTATTGTCGGATTGAGAAAACGACAAAAATACTTTATAAAAATAATAGCGGAAGTTTTACCGTTAACTGTTGAAACACCCGGTGTTAAAAGTACAGTAATACGCGTAGTTGCACAGTAGCACACGGTATTGATTATTGATGCTTATATGATAAGTCACTCAGTGTTGTTATTTTATGGACCCCCATTTATCCGTTTTCAAAATAATCGATAGAAAATTATTTAATATTATAAAGGTGGGGGACCACATGTTGAAAAATGAAATGGGATGAAATTGTGTTTGGACGGGTGGTTGGATGATGAGAAAGGAAATGTTCAATTATTAAGTCTATTATTATTATAGGTTTGTTTTATATGTATATATATAGAAGTATTAAATATATATATATATATATATATATATATTATGATAATGATGATTTTGGACGGGTGGAATTCACGGGAACATAACCCGTGACAAATTTTTAAACACATGTTATATATATATATATATATATATATATATATATATTATATTTTATTTAAAAGATTTCACTTTAAATATGGCCCGCCCGATTAAAAGTAAATCAATCTGGACCGTTCATAAAACAGTTACTATGCAGTCCATTCTTCTATAAATAGAAGCTCATTCCTTCATTATTTCTTACGAATTCACTGAAACTCTAGAGAGATAAATTATAAAGAAACTATAGAAAAGTATTCTGCTACTTCCCTACTCTTATATTCAGTTTCTTTTACGGTAAGGGGTATTATTTCTTTTGTATTCATGAAGAGAACTTCTGTTATTCCATTATTTATTATTCTGTTGGAATAACATGTATACGCGGGATACCCTATACATGGTGAAATTCTTCTGTTATTTCATTATTTATTATTATTCGCTGGAATATCCTCGTTCATGCTTTTGCGCCGGACCGGTTCCATCTTTTATTATTATTCTCGTTGAATATCATCGTATGCATGCGCTTTTACTGGGGACCGGTTCCGATCTTTTATTATTCTGTTGGAATATCCTCGTCACATGCATTTCGCCGGACCGGTTCCGTTATTTATTATTCTGTTGGAATAACTCCCGCCTGTCCCGCCGGTCTATCACATGCCCGGTGATTTCTTTTGTTATTCCATTCTTTATTATACTCAAATTGGTTAAAACTTTGACTTCTATACTCCATGAAATTAGTGGAATATCCTTGATATTTGTGCTTCATCCAAAGATCTTTTCATGGAAATATTCTTCTAAGCATTCTTAAATTTTACTCTACAAAGCAGTATCATGTTGACAATTTGGACGTTATTAGTTCTTGGATAAATTAATTCTTGAACTTGTTTTATTGAATTCTTATATAATTGTCATCATCTTCATGTTTATATTTTGTTGAAAGTCATCTGTGGCCTATAGTGCATAGATGGACTTTGTATGATTATGACCAGGGATTATTCGATGTAATCATAACCGTAATGTTACAAATGATGTGGAAAAAGTCCTCATTGGCCCGTAGTGCATTGATGGATAGTTGTTGGCATGATCATTATCATTAATGAATACACAAATATTCTTGGCCCGTAGTGCATGGATAGTTGTGGTCGTGATACTAAAGAATATCCTTGGCCATAGTGCAGGGGTGATTCGATGATGTGGATTATTTATTAAAATCGAGTCCCAAATGATAAAAGTCATGAAAAACTTTTAAATCATAGAAGATAGTAGATTTTATTCTCTACTTGACTCTTCTAATGGATTGCTTGTGCCGCTGCAGTTAATCTTGATGTTTGTTATATTGTATTAGTTTAACACTATTTAAGGCTAATGATAATCTATTCTGTATTATCTTAGTCGTAATATTTCTTACTGGGCTAGTTGAGCTCCCCCTTTCTTTCATTGTTCTCTTCAGTAAATGAGAATATAGCTGGGACGAGTCGGGGAACGGAGTGATGGACCAGATGATAGTATTAATAGTCCTCACTATTCTGTTAAATAGTGTGACAATAAATGTAATGAGGACCCCATTGAGTTTGTATATTGTCTAGATGACAATATTTGTATTAAAACTCATAGCATATGTTTAGTCGTATTTTACACGACTGTTGTATAATTAAGTTGTATTTGAATTTTGTACCATGTATTTGGCGACTCAAGATGGGTGATGTATACCTATTTTGGGGGCGTCACATGAACGGTGTGCAATAAATGTACTTAACCAATGACGATCAAGTTTCGAACAATAACGTGAGGACATTAGTAAGCCGTGAGGAAGGATGTTTAACTCGAACCGAGTTGTATTAATGAAATAATTTCAATTAAGTTATATAAGAGAAAGAAGTTGGTAAGAACGATGTAAAAGAACGACGGTAAGCCGAAACTAATATTAACAAATCTAATACATGATTAGATTGAGAAGAAGGGTAAGATTTTTTAGGAACTAAATATGTTCATTCATGACCTAATTTGGTATGATATGTGATTATGTGTTGTAGAGACCGTAAAGACTCAAAAAGAAAAAGTAATTATACTGTAGCAAACGATGAAGGCAATTTTTTCTAAACATTTGTCTAACCTTCGTGTTAGCCAGGTTTTCAAATGATTCAAGTGATGAGATGCATGTATGGTTTTAAAGAAAGAGTCGATGTCAGTTTTAACTCGGCTAGACTAATCTTGATAGATTGATTTATTTATTTACAAGTCTTTCAATATAGAATTGCTAACGCTATCATACGCCAATTGTTTGGTACGGATTCAAGGTAAGCCTAAATATGAATAAACAAATGTATTTTTCATTAAGTATTCGATGGGAACGTGAGGTTGCCACAACTTAAACGTACACACGTTTAATGGATGTAGTGTTGATCAACATAGAGTACTATAAGCTGATCACCTAGAAGTGCTCGTAAGTTATGTCGGACTTACGGACTTTGTGTCGGATTGTCCTTTTCAAAGAAATTATGAAACGCTCATGGTCTTGGACCAGATTTGATGTTTTACTGAATATTGTTATGGTAAAATGTTTTGAAGGAAAATGAATGCTATTTTAAGTTATTGATAGTACTTCGTAACTATTATCCAGTTATTGAAGATATAAAATTACTATGTTTCAAGCATGTTTTTTTTAAGAAATTGTTGTACTTGTCGAGCTTGTTGTGCTCACTCTTACTTAAACCATATGAATACAGCTTAGACCGAATGGAATGAAGGATTCGAGAAGGATAACGGAAAGGCTAAAACAAACTTGTAGATTACCTATGTAATAGTATAGGTTTGTAATGATAATATTTGATATTATGACAAGAACAAATGTAATGGTTATAAAGAACCTGGGGAATGGTAGTATTATTTTGGAATATATATATATATAAGACATATTCATTCTTTTGAGGCATTTCAATTGAATGTTTGTGTGAACTGTAGCACCGTGGAGCACCATATGTCGGGTTGGAAGAGACCCGAATTTGGGGGTATCACAGGTTGGTATCAAAGCATTAGGTTATAAAATATAAGGAGGGAAGAACCTTAGGCTAATAACCTCGTTAAGGAAGAGAAGTCCGAAGAAATTAAACTTGAGCTTTACTTAAGACGAATGAGTTAATAAGGTATTAAGGAAACTCAGTACTGAAAGATTTAAAAGATGGAAAGTAACCCTAAATAAATTAAATGTGATTTGTGCTTATACTATTGTGTGTTATGTACTAATCAACATGTTATATAAGCGAAGAAATTGTGAACAGAGTGGAATCTGTACCCATTCCAGTGGCAGAGGTACCATTAGTGATTCTAGAGGAGTCGAAGACAGTGGAGTATTTTTCTGAGGAAGACTACTCCGAGGGAGATGTAGCTTGGACATCATACCTGGATATGATGAGCGATGTGGAGGAAGGAATGGAAGTAACATATATTGATACAGTGGTACCTACACTAGAGTCATCACCTCCAGATGCAATGAGATCATTGTATCTGGTAGAGCTTGATAAGAATGTGCAACTGAGTACAGTAGTGCAGAAACAAAATGAAGAGATTAGTGCTCTTTATATAGCGAAGGAGTCTGCAAAAGTAGATTTTGAGTAAGAGCATGATGAGAAGGTGCTCATGATAAATAAGGCTAGGTATTTTAAGAAGAAGGCCGATGAACTTCGTAGGGAACTAGGGGAGAAGGACCGGAAGATAGAACGGATGTCTTACATCCATATGAATGCTCATAAGGATTTCAAGATAAAAGTTATTTGTTATTCCATAGAGTCGGGACAGACTCGACATACTATTAGTCGGGATACTGTAGCGAAGATTGCGAATGACAAATACGAGGACGCTGTTATACATTATTAAAAATATAGAGTTATAAATATGTGTGTAGTGGCGTAAAACCCTCTTTTGTATAAAAGGGTAGTTTTTTTATAAATCCCAACTTTTGTGAAGTTCAATTGCGGGATAGAAATGTAATAGCTTTTGGCTATAAAAATAAATTGTAAATAGTTTCAAACTATGAAGAAGCATATGAATATAATGAAGTTTTCATTTAATATGCTTTGTTACGTATGAGTTGTTATGTGACGAATAATAACGAAGTAAGTAAATAGATAATAATGAAATTTTAGCGAAGACGAAGACAACGTAATCCAGAAGCGGAATCACATAATGATAATCAAGGGGGTCTGAACAACCCTATGCAAGAGTTCGTTAACTTAATAACGGCAGCATTAAATTAAACCAGGGGTAGATTTCTGCGGGATCTAGAGTATCCAGAACGACTACCTTTAAAGAGTTTAAAAGCGTAGGTTCGCCGAAGTTCAAAGGAACGACGGACCCAATAGAGGCCCATAAAGGGGTAAAAGGAAATAGAGAAGGCGTTTGTTATTACAAGCGTAGGTGAGGCGCAAAAGACTTCTTTTGTGACTTACATGATGAGAGGGTGTGACACCCCCAAATCCCGGTACTTCATTACCTCAAGATTTGGTGTTCACGTAATCAAAACATTCATTTAAAACTACCCAATTATAAATAAAATTGAATAATAAACCTGCCCATACAGGAATTACATAAAATAATATCTCTCAGGTTATCTAACCTTTACAAACAATCATTCATGCGGAAAAATTTAAATAAACTTCATTACAATCTTTAACCAAAGTCTGATAATAAAACTATTACAAGTCTTTAGTACTTGTTCATCTTTCCCTTTCCTTTACTGGTGCTAGGTACGTCACCCTTTCCATCTTTAGCTGTAAGGATTTTACAGGCAAGAGTGAGCAAACAAGGCTCACTTGAAATATCAATGAATAAAACTTTTACATTCTTTGCCCATTTAGGGGCTCAATAGAACTGAACAATAAGTTCTATTAACTTCTTAAACATTCCTTGCCCATTCAGGGGCTCAATAGAACTAAATAATAAGTCCTATTAACATCTTAACATTCCTTGCCCATTCAGGGGCTCAATAGAACTGAACAATGAGTTCTATTAATATTTTAAACATTCACTGAGGGTCTAATGACCACGAACCTTGTCCACAGTTATAAGTAATCTTTCAACTTAAACTTTTACGGTCATACGACCATAATGACTTTAAGGTACTTAGGGGGATCAACCCTTCGTACATGTATTGTATACAAACATTTCAGCGCAAAGTACAAAACTAAGCGTAACCCCTATAAATAGAGTTGATCATCTCTATATTTTGAGTACAAGTCCGGCCCAAAGATAGTTTGGTTTGGATACACTTCTAGGTAATTTGGAGTTCAACGGACATCAACTAAGGATTAGTTGAATAAAAGATAATAACATTATGTTATTGAATGATCATACTGAATAAACATTTCGTTCTAAGTTCATTCTTTAGGAATAATCTAATAGCATAACTACTGAATAATCTATCATACCTTGCTTTGAACAACATTAAGCTAAGGTTACAACTTAAAATTTAATATCAAGCATGCAGAACAACAATAATTGGAACGATAAACTGAGTCAACAGAATAAAGGTACTTGCATGCTAATATAACAAGTTTAGAGTTAGGAAAAACTTGCATAATCATAATAACTATCTCAACGTAAGTGTGGAGATGGGAAGCTTGAATCATCATGAATAACTGGATACCATTAAATTGCTTAAATGGAAATACTTTACTCAATAAAGTATAGCATATGAAATTTGAATAACGAAGCTTTAGGATTAGAAAATTTGCTCAATGTAAAAAGATAGGGATTTAGAATCTTGCCTTGCGCGTAGATTAAACCGTTATAATCCAAATCACAATTATCCTATATACATATGTTAACATGACATAATCAGTCAGTAACAACATACTATATCTCTACATAACGTATGCTTTGATTATAATTTGTATAATCCAATTGTATCCATTAAAACTAATAACAATATTTGTTAATTAGTAATTCCATGTTCACTCATAGTATTAATATATTATAATACCAAAATACATACTCAACATTTATCATATATCATTCCCTTTAAAAAAAATCAGACTTTTGTGCAAGACAAAAGCCATTTCTGAACTTTTCATTTAAGTGGCGCATGGCCACAGTTTATCTTAATGGTCGCCGCATGTACAACTGAAGTGACGCCTCCGTGAGAAATTATACAAGGACTCCGGTCTTTGCATGGTGCGAAGTCCGGTGCTCTGCCACGACTTCCGTGTCAAGCGTGATTGAAGTCCTATTGAAGCGTTGAGTTTATGCGCTAAAAGCGCGAATCTTGATCTTTGGGCGTGAATTTTGACGATGGGGCTACCAAACTCACGTAACTAAACCGTAAAAAAGCAGAGCAAAGCTACTGGCCTAACTATTAAAGCCCATTGACATTCAATATAATTTCACAAAATTACACATAAAAGTTATGAAGCATTTGTGTACAAATTTTACACAACTAAACAATAATATCAGAGAACTAATTCTTTGAAAACACTGTTTTCCTTTAAAACCAAACTTTTAAAACTCCATTGTTGATATCTTGATATCTAAAACGCAGTGAACATAATTCAAGAATTATAACCAACTTAATACTTTTGAAATACTATCATACAAACATATATTCCAATTTACATATACAAAGTTAAATTCGTGTATTAGTTCACAATTTTTGTTATCATGAAATCATATGTTCTTATATATATATTTTCCACTGTAAAAATCGAGTTCTCTTTCTCAATGGTAATTTAGCATACAACACATACACACCTATATATACATGCTAGCTATGACAATTACAATTACACATATTATCATCATAAATTATAAAACTCGGTTTATAGAAAATCTTGTAAAACTTATTCTACCGTGAAATTCAAAAACACGTAGATATACTAATTCACTTAACTATATAATGTAACACATATATAGTTATATAAGATTAAGATTATAGGAAAAATACCTTTTGTTGCTTAAGAAGATACTTGTTAATGTAACTTGCTTTGGACAATCACACACTGGGCTCCTTCCTCTCAAACTCTATGAACTTCCTTTCTTTTCTTCTCTCGCTTAATCGCTTAACTTAAAGCGTAAAATGATAAACACTCCAATTCACAAGATAGGTATACTAAAATAAAAAAAAAAAACCAACGACGCCTTTTTTCAATTATTTAAAAAAAAGCGACGCTACTAATGATTTGTATTAATTAAATTATCGATTACATAACTTATATATATTTACGTATTATCATTTTATTTATTTAACAATTTAAATTAAAAGAAATACAAAAGCCATAGGCTTTGTTTGGCAACCCATTAAAAATTAAAGGATTAATACTTAAACCTTGTTTGGCAAAACTAAATTAAAATTACTTTAATTTATTTTAATAACTCTTTATCACTTAGTTATTTGTCACACTTTATTTAATAACAATTTATTAAATAAATCACTTAATAACATAACTCAATCCATATAACACGTTAATTATTTAACAAATAAATAATTAACTAAAACATCTCAATCAAATTGAACAATTACTTATTCAATAATAAACACATCCAATAAATATTTATATAAATCAATAAATATTTATAACTTACATTTTAAAAATCTGGAATGTTACATCATTCCCCTCTTATAAGGATTCTGTCCTCAAAATCACAACTCAAACAACACATTCGTTACATTCTTCCCTACTTACAAAGATTTTGTCCCCAGAATCGAAGACACAGATTAAACAAATAACTCAGGGTACTCTTTCATCATTTTCTCTTGAGTTCTAATGCCGCTTCTTCAAAGATTGTGGTTTCTCAATATCACCTTCACAGAAGGTATCACTTTATTCCTGAGCAATTGTTCTTTCCTGTCGACTATCTGGATAGGAACCTCTTCATAAGATAAATCTTTCTCAAACTGCAACGGTTCGTACTCGATCACGTGATTATAATCAGGTTTATATGGTCGTAACACTGAAATATGAAAAATATTGTGAATGTTTTCCAACTCTGGAGGTAGAGCTACCTCGTAAGCTACCACTCCAACTTTTCGCAGCACTTCAAAGGGTCCAATAAACCTCGGGCTTAGTTTTCCCTTCTTACCGAAATGAATTTTCCCCTTCCAAGGAGAAACTTTTAGGAATACATAGCTTCCTATGTCAAATGCACGATCGTGCCTGTGTTGATCGAAGATACTTCTTCCGCATTGGTCTTGAGCTGCTACCAATCTTGTCCTGATGAGTTTGATAACCTCAGTAGTTTGTTTCACTAGTTCTGGTCCTAGCAATTGACGTTCACCAACTTCATCCCAACACAGTGGGGTTCTGCACTTTCTGCCGTATAACGCTTCATAAGGCGCCATGCCGATGCTCGCGTGATAACTATTATTATAAAGTAATTCCACCAACAAGAATTGTTCTTCCCACTTTCCTTTGAAATACATGACGCATGCTCTCAGCATATCTTCCAATGTCTGGATCGCTCGTTCGCTTTGGCCATCTATTTGTGGATGATAAGCTGTACTCATTCGCAATTGAGTTCCCATGCATTCTTGTAGTCTCTTCCAAAAATTTGAAGTGAATCGTGGGTCTCTATCGGACACAATTTACACTGGCACTCCATGTCTCGAAATGATCTCTTTGATGTACAATCTTGCCAACTGATCAAGATTGAACCTAATCTTTATTGGTAAAAAGTGCACTGATTTCGTTAGTCTGTCCACTATCACCCAAATTGCATCGCATCCTCTCTGAGTAGTTGGAAGACCCACCACAAAATCCATCGTGATGTGTTCCATATATTGAGAGCAAATACCACTGCAGCCAATTCTAAATCATGAGTCGGATAACCTTTCTCATAATCCTTCAGTTATCTTGATGCATAGGCAATAACTTTTCCGTTTTGCATAAGAACACAACCCAATCCTTTGTGTGAGGCATCACTATACACCACAAAATTTCTTGTATTATCCGGCAGGGTTAACACAGGTGCCATACTTAGCTTCTTCTTCAAATCTTGGAAGCTCTCTTCACACTTCTCCGTCCAAACGAATTTCACAGCTTTCCGTGTCAAATTTGTTAACGGAGTGGCTATCTTGGAAAAATCTTGTATAAATCTTCTATAATAACCGACCAGTCCAAAGAAACTCCTCACCTCCGAAGGTGTCCTTGGTTGTTCCCAATTGATTACAGCTTCCACTTTCGATGGATCTACTGAAATCCCATCTTTGTCAATCAGATGACCCAAAAATTGTACACGATCAAGCCAAAATTCACACTTAGAGAATTTCGCGTACAACTTTTCCTTTCATAGTGTCTCCAACGTCAGATGTAAATGTTCCACGTGTTCTTCTTGAGTTTTGGAATACACCAGAATGTCATCGATAAACACTACTACGAACTTGTCTAAGAATGGTTTAAATACCCTGTTCATCAAATCCATGAACGCCAGGCAGGGGCATTTGTTAAACCAAAAGACATCACCAGAAACTTGTAATGTCCGTACCGAGTTCTGAATGTTGTTCTAGGTATATCCTCCTTTTTTACGTTCAATTGGTGATACCCACTTCTCAAATCTATTTTTGAGAAATATTTAGCACCCTTCAACTGATCAAACAAGTTATCTATTCTAGGTAACGGATACCTACTCTTAATAGTGACCTTATTTAACTCCCTATAATCAATGCAAACATGCATTGATCCGTCCTTCTTCTTCACAAATAATACAAGGCTTCCCCACGGTGATACGCTTGGTTGAATATACTTCTTGTCCAAAGATAGCTTGCGCTTGCACCATCGCCTTTTTATTTCTACCGGAGCCATTCTGTACGGGGCCTTCGATATCGGTGCAGTTCCTGGTGCTAAGTTAATTACGAACTCAATCTCTCTGTCAGGCGGAAGTCCTGGCAAATCTTCCGGAAATACATCTACGAATTCTCTAACCACTAGTATCTCCTCCAGTTTTACACCCTTCTTCTGAGTATCGACAATGTAAGCTAAATAACCCACACAGCCTTGACTCAACAACTTCTTGGCCTGCATAATCGTCAGACATTTCATTTGTCTAGGCGATTTTCTACCATGGAAAACTACCTTTGACGGAGTCATAAGGTTTACACACTTCTTGTGACAATCAATTACTGCTCCATATTTGAACAGTCAATCCATTCCCAAAATTACATCAAATTCCCAGTCTAATCTAATTAAATCTACCATCGATATATTCCCTTTAATGTTCACTCTACGCTTCTTGTATACAAACCTAACAGGAATCACCTCCTTATTCAAAATTTATATGTTCAAAGGGAAATTTAGTTCTTCTCAGGCAATTCTAACCTCTTAGCAAATTCATCGATATAAACGAACAAGTAAAGACCCTTAATCAAATAATACATAAGCATTAATATCGTTGATTGGGATAATACCTGACACCACATCTTTTGATTGCACAGTATCTTGCACAGTCATGTTGAAAATTTTGGCTGTGGGTTTGTTTGACGCTGTAGGTCCAGCAATGGCCCAAGTACCTCCACTGCTACCTCCCTTACTTCTTACTATTTCTCCGACCTTCTTCTGAGGGCATTCATGAGCAAAATGATCCTTGGATCCACATGTGAAATAGACATTCTTCTTAGGTTGGGTGCAATTTGAGGCGATGTGACCCTCCTGGCCACAGTTGAAACATGCACGTTTCCCCATCAAGCACACACCCTTATGAAACCTCCCGCATGTAGCACGTGCTTCAAACTTCCTAAACTGTTGGTTACTCTGCTGGTTTCTAGTACCCCCATTTTCGTTCCACTTCCTCTTTAAGTTGTTGTTGCTGCCATTTCCATTACCTCCGCTACCATTCTTCACTTCCACCTCATTCCTCTTCTTCTTCAACTCTTGATTGAATTTTGTCACTACCTCGCCTCCACCTTCAACGAGTACAACCTTCTCCATTACTGCTGCAAACGTCTTCAATTGGAACAGGAAACCCTACTGTACAGCTAGGGCTTCAGTCCCTGTTCGAACCTCTTTGCCTTACGCTCGTCTGTGTTGACTTGATATGGCGTAAACCTCGCCAATTCGTTGAATTTCAGGGCATACTCAGACACCGTCATCTCTCCCTACTTCAGTTCCAAAAACTAAACCTCTAACTAACTCTTTGAACTCTCTAGGAAGTAGGTCTCGAAGAATAACTCCTTAAACCTATCCCAAGTCATCACTCCTAGTCCTTCCTGGGTTTTATTGGCTTACCACCAATAACTAGCTTCTTCTTTCAACATAAATGTTGCAAAAGCAGTCTTCTGTTCATCCACTACCCTAGCGACTTCAAATATCTTCTCAATCTCCATAATCCAGGTCTGTGCCTCGACCGGATTTGTTGACCCACGGAATTCAGGTGGTCCGACCGCCTTAAACTCCTTAAACGTTGTGCCTTGGTTTTGAGGTTGATTCTGCAACGCTCCTGTTAGTAATGTCACTAGTTGTTGGACGGAATTATCCTCAACATAGTTATTGTTAGTTCTCGCATTGGTTCTCTGACGGGGTGGTTCACGTCAGGGAGGCATTTTCTGTTAAAAAAATATCTATTAGACTATTACCCAACTTCTTTAAGTATTTTCTAATTAACTTGCCTCCATAAAAGAAATAACCACATAACACTTTTGAATAAAATAATATCTTTTATTTATTCATCATCTCTTCGAAAACATAAAAACAATAGCATCACTGCTATTTACATTCCTTTCCTGAACTACAAAAGTTACAGGACAACATCATCATTCTCATATCCCATGGTTACTTAACACTAGGGATTTACTCATTATTTAACACTTATTACTTGCAAAATAGACACATTTCCTACGATGATCTATTAAGATACTCAGTAGCCTTTTGACGCTCTTCTTCCATAACACGGAACATGGTTCGGCGATCTAACACGTATGATGGCAGAGTCTCGAACTGAATTGGATAACCCATGACCAAATCTTGAGCTCGATTGATCACGGTATTGAATACTTTATCCATCTCTTCCATCTTCATCATCTTTGTTTGTGCGTCCCTTACTGCTCTTCTAGTTCGTTGATAAGATTCCTCGTATGCTTCTTCAGCTCTCGCCCTTTTTGTAGCTTCTTCATTCAACTTGTTCTTCAGTTCCACGACCATCTCGATCAGTTGTTCCTTCTCTCCTTCAGTCTGCATCAGCATCTCTTCAACATTAGTTAGACGTTCATCTCGATCCAGGATGTCGTTGTCCTTCTGTGTCATTGCAGTCTGTTGTTCAGCTACTATCTCTTGCAACTCCTCAATTGTGTCCTGAAGTTCCACGTTACGATCGTAGACTTCATCATACATATGAAAAGCCATCGAGGTTAGTGGAGTCTCTTCCTCCCCGTCCTCGTTATCCTCATCCTCCTGTGGCAACTCCACGGGATCCTCCTCATCCGTCTCCACATCATCATCCTCATCTTCAACCATTGTGACCAATGGGGCTGACTCCCGTGGCAATAGTTGTTCCCAAACAACCTGAATGTCGCGAGGCTCCTCCTCTATAGGCATTTGAGGTCCCTCCTCCCTAGCCTGACTGGATTCTCCGACATTAGTCATCCTGACAACAAAATTTTAAAGTTTTAGTTATTAATCATTCTACTCGACACTCGCGAACACATAAGTTATAAACACATAAGCACATAAGTGTTTTATTACTTCTTCCTTAAAACTCGATAAGAGTTATCTCCTCCACTATCTTTTCAAAGGTTACTTCCTAAGGCTTTTTCCTCCACCTAAGGTTCATAACCAAAAGCTTTGATACCAACTTGTGACACCCCCAAATCCCGGTACTTCATTACCTCAAGATTTGGTGTTCACGTAATCAAAACATTCATTTAAAACTACCCAATTATAAATAAAATTGAATAATAAACCCTTACCCATCTGAGTGAATTTCATAAAATAATATCTCCCAGGTTATCTAACCTTTACAAACAATCATTCATGCGAAAAAATTTAAATAAACTTCATTACAATCTTTAAACCAAAGTGTGATAATAAAACTATTACAAGTCTTCAGTACTTGTTCATCTTTCCCTTTCTTTTACTGGTGCTAGGTACGTCACCCTTTCCATCTTTAGTTGTAAGGATTTTACAGGAAAGAGTGAGCAAACAAGGCTCACTTGAAATATCAATGAATAAAACTTTTACATTCTTTGCCCATTTAGGGGCTCAATAGAACTGAACAATAAGTTCTATTAACTTCTTAAACATTCCTTGCCCATTCAGGGGCTCAATAGAACAAAATAATAAGTCCTATGAACATCTTAACATTCCTTGCCCATTCATAGGCTCAATAGAACTGAACAATGAGTTCTATTAATATTTTAAACATTCACTGAGGGTCTAATGACCACGAACCTTGTCCACAGTTATAAGTAATCTTTCAACTTAAACTTTTACGATTATATACGACCATAATGACTTTAAGGTACTTAGGGGATCAACCCTTCAGACATGTATTGTACACAAAACATTTCAAATATAAAGTACAAAACTAAGCATAACCCCTATAAATAGGGTTGTTCATCTCAGTATTTTGAGTACAAGTCTGCCCCAAAGATAGTTTGGTTTGGATACACTTCAAGGTAATTTGGAGTTCAACGGACATCAACGAAGGATTAGTTGAATAAAAGATAATAACACTATGTTATTGAATGATCATACTGAATAAACATTTCGTTCTAAGTTCATTCTTTAGGAATAATCTAATAGCATAACAATTGAATAATCTATCATACCTTGCTTTGAATAACATTAAGCTAAGGTTACAACTTAAAATTTAATATCAAGCATGCAGAACAACAATAATTGGAACGATAAACTGAGTCAACAGAATAAAGGTACTTGCATGCTAATATAACAAGTTTAGAGTTAGGAAAAACTTGTATAATCATAATAACTATCTCAACGTAAGTGTGGAGATGGGAAGCTTGAATCATCATGAATAACTGGATACCATTAAATTGCTTAAATGGAAATACTTTACTCAATAAAGTATAGCATATGAAATTTGCATAACGAAGCTTTAGGATTAGAAAATTTGCTCAATGTAAAAAGATAGGGATTTAGAATCTTGCCTTGCGCATAGATTAAACCGTTATAATCCAAATCACAATTATCCTATATACATATGTTAACATGACATAATCAGTCAGTAACAACATACTATATCTCTACATCACGTATGCTTTGATTATAAATTGTATAATCCAATTGTATCCATTAAAACTAATAACAATATTTGTTAATTAGTAATTCCATGTTCACTCATAATATTAATATATTATAATACCAAAATACATACTCAAAATTTATCATATATCATTCCCTTTAAAAAAAATCAAACTTTTGTGCAAGACAAAAGCCGCTTTACGAACTTTCATTAAGTGGCGCCACATGCCACAGTTTGTCTTGTGGGTCACATTGCAATTGACGAGTGGCGCTCCCATGAGAATTATCTGGGACTCGCATCATGGCGAAAGTCTGGTGCTCTCAAGGCCACTTTGGCTGCGGGCTGGAAAATCCTATTGAGGTTGAGTTTGGCGCTAAGGCGCGAATCTTGACGCTGGAGCGTGAATTTTGACGCTGGGGAGCCGAAACTCACAGAACCAAACCAGAAAAATAGAGAAAAGCTACTGTCTAACTTTTAACAGCCATTGACATTCAATATAATTTCACAAAAATTACACATAAAAGTTATGAAGCATTTGTGTACAAATTTTACACAACTAAACAATAATATCAGAGAACTAATTCTTTGAAAACACTGTTTTCCTTTAAAACCAAACTTTTAAAACACCATTGTTGATATCTTGATATCTAAAACGTAGTGAACGTAATTCAAGAATTATAACCAACTTAATACTTTTGAAATACTATCATACAAACATATATTCCAATTTACATATACAAAGTTAAATTCGCGTATTAGTTCACAATTTTTGTTATCATGAAATCATATGTTCAGATATATATATATATATATATATTCCATATATATATATATACCGAGTTCTCTCTTTCTCAATGGTAATTTAGCATACAACACATACACACCTATATATACATGCTAGCTATGACAATTACAATTACACATATTATCATCATAAATTATAAAACTCAGTTTACAGAAAATCTTTTAAAACTTATTCTACTATGAAATTCAAAAACACAGAGATATACTAATACACGAACTATATGATGTAACACATATATAGTTATATAGTATTAAGATTATAGGAAAATACCTTTTGTTTTGCTTAAGAAGATACTTGTTAATGTAACTTGCTTTGGACAATCACACACTCGCTTCCTTCCTCTCAAACTCTCTCGAACTTCCTTTCTTTTTCTTCTCTCGCTTAATCGATTAACTCAAAGAGTAAAATGATAAACACTCCAATTCACAGTATAGGTATACTAAAATAAATAAAAACCAACGTACGTCTTTTCAATTATTTAAAAAAAAAACTGACGCTCACTAATGATTTGTATTAAATTATCAATTACATAACTTATATATATTTACGTATTATCATTTTATTTATTTAACAATTTAAATTAAAAAGAAATCCAAAAGCCATAGGCTTTGTTTGGCAACCCATTTAAAATTAAAGGATTAATACTTAAACCTTGTTTGGCAAAACTAAATTAAAATTTACTTTAATTTATTTTAATAACTCTTTATCACTTAGTTATTTGTCACACTTTATTTAATAACAATTTATTAAATAAATCACTTAATAACATAACTCAATCCACATAACACATTAATTATTTAACAAATAAATAATTAACTAAAACATCTCAATCAAATTGAACAATTACTTATTCAATAATAAACACATCCAATAAATATTTATATAAATCAATAAATATTTATAACTTACATTTTAAAAATCTGGAATGTTACAGAGGGGAGAATCCAACTTTTGGTGGGAGGATCACCAGGGTGGGGCTAGAACATATGCGGTAGCATGGGAACGATTCAAGAAGGTTTTCTTCGAGAATTATTTCCCTACAAGCATGCAATGGAGGATGGAGATTAAGTTCTTAGAACTTAAACTAAGGGACATAACATTTCCCCAGTACACAGCCAAATTCAATGAATTGGCAAGGTTTGCTCCACGCTAAGTGGACACTGAGGAGATGAAGGCTAGTAGGTTTGAGCAGGGCCTAAAACCCTGGCTCTATAGTAGGATTGCAGTGTTCCAGAGGGTTTCTTATGAGACCATTCTGGAGAAGGTGATTATAGCAGAAGGTGGTAGTGAGGCGTTGACTCAATACCACAAAGAGGGAAAGAATGAGAGCAAGGGAGAGGGAAAACCAAGGCAGAGAATTCCAGGGGCAATATGCCAAAATTAAAGAATTTTTAACTCCGAGAATACTGGAGTGGGACAAGGGGATCCTAAGCGTAGGATCGGAGCGTGTAAGATATGTGGAAAGACTCATCTTGGAGTCTGTCTGAAAGGGAGTATAAGTACCTTTAAACATTAAGATAGAGGAGGAGGAAATAACTTTCGATAATTATATTCGTAAAAATTGTTTCATGAATGATAAAGGTAAGCAAGTATGGGTAGATAAGTACTGTTAATATTCAGATAATTGAAGAAATTCTCGGTATGAAGGGGTTGATTAACCATAGAGCTATAATAAATAGTTATAAGAAAAGTGTGAATCTTTAGTTTTTCAGAAAATCCAAGGTAGTAAATTAATGTAATAAATCATCGGAACATTATTGTTGTCTATCCATGACGCAAGTTAGGAGGATGTTAAGGAAGAAGATGAGCTGTTTGTATATAGACTATCGTAGGAGGAGTAAGTTAGCGGTTAAGAATAAATACCCATGGCCCAGGATCGATGATCTATTTGATCAGTTGAAAGGGGCAAAGAATTTTTCTAAGATAGATTTGTGTACGGGGCATAGTCGGTTGAAAGTAAGGAAGAAGGAGGAGGTACCTAAGATGACGTTCAGAACTCGTTATTGTTATGACAAGTTTCTAGTTATGTTATTTGGGTTGACTAATGTAATGAAGTTAGATTTTTCGTAAGAGGCACCGAGCAAGTCGGTGATAAACATATAGGTTCTCATGTGAGGTGCTATGGTTGAAGGTACCATTAGCATCACAGGATTTAAGAGAAAGGTTAAGTAAGACATATGTATTATCTTTATCAGATGATATGGGGAATTTTGTAGTGTATCTCAATATTTCGCGTAGATGACATGATTGTGTGCTCATATAGCATGGCAAAGTCATTGTCTATGCATCACTCCAGTTAAAGGATTATGAGGAGGTCTATCCTAATTATGATCTAGGATTGGCAATTGTAGTTTTTGAATTAAAAATCTGCAAATAGTATTTATACAGGAAGAAGTGTGAGATATACACGGACTCTAAGAGTCTGAAATATATCTCAACACAAAAGAAATTGAATATGACGTAACGAAGGTGATTAGAATGGATAAAAAATTACAACTGTGATATGTTATATCATGCAAGAAAGTTAAACGTAGTAGCCAACGAATTAAGTAGGAAGGGTAGGGAAAGCTATCGATGTTAACGACTCAGAATGAGTTAATAACGGAGATGGAAAGATCAGAGTTAGAAGTTAAATTACGGAATGAAGGGGCAGAAATGTTATTCACAATATAAACTCAATCCACAGAAATGGAACGAGTTAAGTAAGTACAACTAGCTAACAAGGAGTACAAGCGGATGAAAAAGAGGATGCATGATAAATAGAAGATCAAGTATAATCTTGTTTTGAAGGAGGAATTTGAGTTCTAGATAACTATAAGTTAAAAGAAGAAGAATTAATCAGAGAGAAGATAGCGTAATATGTTAATAAGGGTTTAACTTCCAACTCAGATTATTGATAGGAAGTGACGAGTCATGTGAATTAAGATAATACCTTCGGTGAAGGTGAAATGAAAGAACCCCAATGTTGAAGAAGCATTGTGGGAACTCGAGATTAAAATGAAGAAAAAATTTCCTCAATGGTGCATGTAGTATTAGCGAGATTCTGGGGACAGAATCCTTATAAGGGGGGAAGAGTGTAACGCCCGAGAAAATAGGATTTTTTTAGGAGAATTAAAATTTTATTTAATTATGTGGATTAAATGAATTTAATTGATTACTTATGGGAGCAAGCAAATTTAAGGTCGTTCTATGACCTAGACATATCAGAACGTCGTAGGATTTTGGCTACGTGATAGAATTAAAGTGTTTGAATTTCCAAAATGAAAATAAAAGCTTTCCGAGAAATTTTCTGAAAAACACTATTCACGCATTTCTGTTTGGGAATTATTTTTGAACTTCCGAGAAATACATAATGATAGAATATCAAGGTGAGATGGAATATCAAATAATATTTCAGTTATGGAAAACGTAATATTTTGCCTGTGGACTTAATTTGAGAACGTTAGGAAAATCAAGCGTTAAGAAATTAGTGTAATGATTGTATAATACGTAGGTATTGTACGAGGTAGAGAATACGAGTATGATACGAGGTATTATACGAGTATGTATGAATGATAGTATATCGTATATGATGAATAAGTATACGAGTTAGAATATGAGAATTATACGTAAATTATACGTTATGAGGCTGTAAGCCAAAAGAAATGGATTTGTAGGATTGTGTAGGAAATATTAAAGTCCAATGAGATTTGATAAGGCCCAAATGTAGGAATGATTAAGTCCAATGTAAATTAAATGTGCAAGCCCAAGTGTTTGTAATGTGAAGCCCATAGTAAATTAATGGAAGCCCAAAAGCATAAGTTAGTTTAATTAAACCTTAAGCTAAATTATTAATCCAATGGGTAAGCATGAACCATGGGTCAACCCATGGGTGATCCAAAGTGATGAGCAAGTAAAGGAAACTTAATGGCTAAGTGTTGTGGCAATCAAGTAAGCTTAATGGCTAAGATAAGTGGTGAGCAAGTGACTTGGTGACTAAGTTAAGGTGCTGGCTAAGTTAACTTAATTAGGAAGTAATGAATAGTAAGGAGGTGATTAAGGAGGTGGAAGTGGATTAATGACCCTTATGCCCTAACCTTGGCTTTCCTATAAATAAAGGGCCTTGGACTTCATTTGTTCTTTGTTCAAAAACCCCAACAACTTATAGCTTATTTGCTTGAGAGAATAAGTGAGAATAAGCTAGAAAGTTAGACTTTTCAATTCAAGAAGCAAGAAGAATAACAAGACATAACCAAGTGAACATCAAGGGTAAGCAATTCTAAACCATGAATCTCTTTCTCTTCCATTGTTAAAAAAATGAGTAGTAGTAGAACATGTATGCTAAGAAGGAGTTGGAATGATGAATTAAAGGGCTTAAGTCTTAATAAGCCGTATAAGTCATGAATAAAATATTCGTAATCATTTAAGCTATGAACTTACAATGAACGTATATGAACTTGTAACATGTTTATACAAATGAAGTTAGTATGTTAACAAGAAGCAAGAATAATGGTTAGAAGTTATAAACTATTCTAAGTCATGAGAAATGGAAACATAAGTAGTTTGTAATTTTATAAGTTATAAACTCATAACGAACAAGTAATAACTTATCATGATTATAAGTTAATGAAATAAGTATGTTAAGATGTTAGTATGACGGAATGAATCTATGTGAAACGATGAACAAATCTTTAGTAACGAAGTTTTTCCAGAATTCACACGATTGGACGATAATCGTCGAATTTGTGAAATTCTCGAAATGGAAGTCGAATTTTGATATTGAGCTTGGAAACATTGGTTTTCAATGGAGACAAGTCTTATTTGGCATTATAGAGTTGCGGACTCGAAAATGACCAAATTCTGACTTAGAACGAAGAAATGAGCGTTGAACGTTCACAAACGTTTATCGTTTTCGTTAAAAATTGACTAATAGGTGAATTTTTAGCAAAAAAAGTTGAATAGATAAAATTCTTGTATGAACACGTAGAGTATGTGATTTGTGAACCGTTGGCTCTTGAACAAGCCAATTCGGACTTATAACGAAGAAGTTACGAGCCCGGGAATCTCACAAAATGAAAAATTTGTCAAAATAGTTCGATGATATGAGTCTCATGGCGGTAAAGCGCGACTCAAGCGAAAAGTCCCGCAACTGCAAGCGAGTGAGAGCCGGACCATAGCCCACATTAATTGGCACTGCAATACGCCAAATACACTAGGCATGGCGTCGCAGCGCCGTGACCAAATTCTGGGAACCAAAAGGCCACACTGCAGCGCGAGGTGCAGAGTAAAATCTGGCGTCGCAGCGCCAGCACTTGGAAGTAGATAGAGAAGAAAAGTTTTGAATGTAAAGTGAAGGAGAAACGTATGAAGGGTGAATTAATTTCTTAATTATTGAAATTTAACCTCATTAAGGATATTATAAACCTTAAGTATAACACTAAAGATAGGAGGTAAACCAATTGAATGTGAACGTGAACGGTGTGTAATAAATGTACTTAACCAATGACGATCGAGTTTTGAACAATAATGTAAGGACATTAGTAAGCCGTGAGGAAGGATGTTTAACTCGAACCGAGTTGTATTAATGAAATAATTTCAATTAAGTTATATAAGAGAAAGAAGTTGGTAAGAACGATGTAAAAGAACGACGGTAAGTCGAAACTAATATTAACAAATCTAATACATGATTAGATTGAGAAGAAGGGTAAGATTGTTTAGGAACTAAGTATGTTCATTCATGACCTAATGTGATATGTTATGTGATTATGTGTTGTAGAGACCGTAAAGACTCAAAAAGAAAAAGTAATTATACTGTAGCAGACGATGAAGGCAAGTTTTTCTAAACGTTTGTCTAACCTTCGTGTTTGCCAGGTTTTCAAATGATTCAAGTTATGAGATGCGTGTATGGTTTTAAAGAAAGAGTCGATGCCAGTTTTAACTCGGCTAGACTAATCTTGATAGATTGATTGATTTATTTACAAGTCTTTCAATATAGAATTGCTAACGCTATCATACGCCAATTATTTGGTACGAATTCAAGGTAACCCTAAATATGAATAAACAAATGTATTTTTCATTGAGTATTCGATGGGCACGTGATGTTGCCACAACTTAAACGTACACACGTTTAATGGATGTAGTGTTGATCAACATAGAGTACTATAGGCTGATCACCTAGAAGTGCTCGTAAGTTATGTCGGACTTACGGACATTGTGTCGAGTTTTCCTTTTCAAAGAAATTATATAACGCTCATGGTCTTGGACTAGATTTGATGTTTTACTGAATATTGTTATGGTAAAACATTTTGAAGGAAAATGAATGCTATTTTAAGTTATTGATAGTACTTCGTAACTATTATCCAGTTATTGAAGATATAAAATTACTATGTTTCAAGCATGTTTTTTTTAAGAAATTGTTGTACTTGCTGAGCTTGTTGTGCTCACTCTTGCTTAAACCATATGAATGCAGCTTAGACCGAATGGAACGAAGGATTTGACATGGATAATAGGAAGGTTAAAGTGAACTTGTAGATTACCTATGTAATAGTATAGGTTTGTAATGATAATATTTGATATTATGACAAGAACAAATGTAACGGTTATAAAGAACCTGGGGAATGGTAGTATTATTTTGGAATATATATAAGACATATTCGTTCTTTTGAGGCATATCAATTGAATGTTTGTGTGAACTGTAGCACCGTGGAGCACCATATGTCGGGTTGGAAGAGACCCGGATTTGGGGGCGTCACACCACTAGTCTTTCCTTGTTCCTTATGATTACCCCATCTTCATCTGTTTTGTTTTTGAAGACCCATTTAGTCCCAATAACTAGGTGACTTCTTGGTCTTGAGACTAATCTTCAGACTTTGCTTCTTTCAAACAGATTTAGTTCCTCTTACATAGCTTCTATCCAACTTGAATCTTCCATAACATCGTCTATCTTCTTAGGTTCTATTTGAGAGAGAAAGCTCAAATAGAAACACTCATTCTGGGTGGCAGATCTTGTCCTGACTCTTGCATTTAGGTCTGCAATGATCAGGTCCTGAGTGTGATCTCTTGCCCATCTATTTTCTTACTAGAACATCTGTTCTAGTGCCTTCTTATCAGAATTCATCAAGATCAACCTTTGTCTCTTGATGTATGGGGTTCGCCGTCTGGTGTAGCTCTCTCTACGATCTCTTCTTCAGGCTCGACGATTTCATCTTCTGGGGCTACGATCGTGGTGTTGAGTTCGACCACTTCGTTCGTCGTGTCTGAGTTGCCGATCGTAGTGTCCTGAGGCACAGCTTTGTCTGAGTCTGTTTCGTTGAATATGATGTGAATTGAGACTTCAACACTTAGAGACTTCTTGTTAAACACTTTATAGGCCTTGCTATCTGTGGAATATCCAAGAAAGATTCCTTCATCTGACTTGGGTTGAAACTTAGTCGGATATTGTTTTCTTTTGTTGAGAATGTAACATGCACAACCGAACACATGGAAATAACTGACATTTGGCTTTCTTCCTCTCCACAGTTCGTAAGGAGTCATCTTTAATTTAGAGTGAACAAGAGACATGTTCTAAGTGTAACACGCAGTGTTGACGGCTTATGCCCAGAAGTATTCAGGCAGACGGGCTGCTGCTAGTAGAGTCCTTCTGGCTTCAATTAGCGTTTTATTCTTTCTTTCAGCTACTCCATTTTGCTGTGGAGTTCGTGGAGCTGAGAAGTTGTGACTGATGCCATTGTCAGTGCAAAACTGATCCATCTCAGAGAAGTTGAATTCTCTACCATGATCACTCCTTATAGCCCTGATTTTCTATCATTTTTCGTTCATTACTAGTTTGAACATTTTGATGAGTTGGGAGCTTGTTTCATCTTTAGAGTTCAGAAAAAACACCCATGTAAATCTGGTATAGTCATCCACTACGATTAATGAGTATCTCTTCCCTCCAAGGCTTGTTATTGGAATTGGCCCAAAGAGATCCATGTGAAGTAACTGTAAGGGCTTATTAATTGAGTTGATCGTCTTACCTTTGAAGGAGCTCCTAGTCTGCTTTCCAAGCTGGTAGGCATTGTGTGGCCTTTCTTTGACAAAGTTGAGCTTGGGTAATCCTGTTACTAGATCTATGGAGGCTAATTTTGACATACTCTTGACGTTGAGATGAGATAACCTTCTATGCCATAGCCAGTTCATTTCTTCAGAGGCTTTAGCAAGAAAGCATATTATTTCGTCAGGACTTAGTTGATCAAGATTAACAGTGTAGACGTTCCCATCTCTTATTCCGGTCAGCTTTATATTAGAGGTCTTCAGATCTCTGACTTGACACTGATTGTTGAGGAAGGTAACTTGATGACCCTTGTCGTAGAGTTGGCTTATGCCTAGAAGATTATGCTTTAGTCCTTCCACATAGGCTACTTTGCTGAAGGACACTACACCATTTCCAACTGAGCCATGTCCTCTTTTCTTACCAGAGCCATTATCTCCAAAGATGACTGTTGGACCCTCCTTCTCCATGAAGTTAGACAGGAGGTCTTTGTTCTCGGTCATGTGCCGTGAGCATCTACTGTCCAGATACCAAGTTATGATCATGGAGCTCTATTCCTGTAGTGAGGTTTAAGCTCTCATTTTGGTACCCATACTTGCATGGGTCCTATCTTGTCAGTACCCTCGAGGACCCAAATCTTCTTAATTTTTGGTTTAATATGCAGAAGATTATTATAACATACGACAACCTTATGACCATTTTTGTCACATACAAAACATCTGGCATGATGCATGCTTGTGTGTGTGTGGATTCTTTCTCCATTTGGACTTATGTGGATTCTTGGTAGTCGTTCCTTTATATTGATTCTTCTTTTTCCATGTATCCTTATGATTCATGATTTGTGAAGAGTGAAACTTAACTCTACTATTCCTACCTAGTTGGTTCGTGGAGTTGATTTTGCTCGACTCTACGATCCTTCGAGGTTGGAGAGTAGTGATAAAGTTACTCTTCTCTTTTCTGAACCCTAGGCCAACATGAGATCCGTTATGCCTTGAAGCATAGATTGGATCAGAAGAGCAGGGATGGACTAGTTCTTCCTTCTGTGAGGATTTCACAAATGCAATGCTTCTATTGAAGTTTGAAGCACTGCTGATGTTAGTTTCCTTTGACTTTTCCACATATGGTTCTGAGGTGGATTCCCCAAAACCTAAACATGTTCTGTCAGATACACTTCTCTAACTGGAGATCAGGGAGCCCATGGATGAAGAGGATCTATTCCACATTAAGATCTTCTTTTCTAGTTCGTCAATATTAGAGGTTAAATTTGTCTCTCTTTGTGCATTAAGTTCATTTGTTTGTCTTAGGACTTTATTCTCATCCTCAAATTTAGAGTGAGAGAGTTAGCACTTAGAAGAGTTGTTTCCAGTTCTTCCTAAACTTTCTCTTTTTCTTTTTGAAGAAGAGAGTAATCTTTGAATAGAACTCTGAACCATTTCATGTATTAATGCAGATCAATTATTATGCCATGTAGTGCAGTTCTTAAATCATCACTATCTACATCAGGAGAGTTAAAGTTAAATACCTCATCGATACTTACTACATGATGGTCAGCGTGTTTCTTGTCCTTTGCATTTTTGGCCATTAGACATAGATTTGCTACTTGAGGATCTTCATCATCTCCAGACTCATGAGTTGTGTCGTTGTCTGAGTCACTCCATGATCCTCCAGCTACAAGACCTTTATCTTTCTTTTGGAGCCTTTTGTTGCCTTTGAACTCATTCTTTGGATTTGTTTTCTTCTTAAGCTTGTCTCTAAGAGGTTTGTTGTAATTTGCAATAAAATGGTCAGGCTTCTTGCAATTGTAGCATAGGTTGTTGATCTGCTCCTGGCTGTTGTTGTTGTTAAATTTCTTAGGTCTGCTGCTTCTGCCTTTACGCATGAACCTTTTGAGTCTTCTTACCAGCATTGCAATATCCTCGTCATCATCTTCCTCAGAGTCAGAATCATTTTTAGTATGAGCTTTGGAGATGTCTTCAGTTGCTTTGAGAGCAATTCATTTGTCCTTCTTTCTTCCTTTAAATAGAGTCTCTGCTCGTTGAGTCAACTCCAGTTCGTAGGTGAGAAGGTTACCATAAAGTTGTTGAATAGTCATTTCATAGAGATTCTTTGATTCTCTAATGGTAGTGGTTTAGGCATCCCACTTGCTTGGTAAAGCTTTCATGAATTTAATGATCAGATCTTTGTTTGGATAGATCTTTCCAAAAGCTCGAAGAGAGTTGAGTAGCACATTGAATCTTTTATAGGTGGAAGTGACGTTTTCTCCTAGAACATGGGCGAACATTTCATATTGTTGAGTCAGAAGAGATAGCTTATTTTCTCTGAATTCTTCAGTTCCTTCGTGCATAATGAGCAGTGCTTTCCGGACTTCTTTGGTAGTTTTGCTATTAACCACATTTTCGAATAGATCATCTTCTAAAGATTGGAACAAATTATTCTTAGCCTTTTTGTCTAGTTGGACAGCTTTCTTTTCGTTGTCAGTCCATTTAGCTTTGACCTTAATTTGAACTATGTGTGGATCTTCTGGAGTTGGTACAAGCTTAGTTGGAATGTAGGGCCCATTCATAATAGTTTCAAATAGCTCTTCATCTATTGAGTCCATGTAGGCTTGCATACGAACTTTCCAGCTGGAAAATTTATCTTTGTTGCACATTGGTGGCTTGCTGCCTCCTCTAGTCTTGGATTCGCTTATCAGATGTGCCATTGGATCTAATTAAGCTTTGTAAGCTGATTAAGAGAACTTGCTTTGATACCAATTGTTAGTTCCCAAAGGCACAATAGTTATCTACAGGGGGGGTTGAATAGATATTTTTAAAATTTCGTTGTCAAAATGCTTTGTTAGATTTGTTAATAAATCAATCACAACGGAATATATGACTTGTTTATTCCCTTTTAAGATGAACCAAGTTAATAGGTGATAAGCATTTATAACAGATATAGTAGTTAAAGTAAGAATATAAAAGACAGAGATTTTAAGTGGTTTAGAGCACTCAAGGCTCCTAGTCCACTCTTCTACTCCTCGAGTAGGAAATCCACTAAGGACGTCTTTACAATCTTTGAATCTCATAGATTCCTTCAAGACCATCAGTCTTGGAACTTCTTAGTTCACTTAGAACTCTTCGAGTCCAGCAGACTTGGAATACACTTAATGAGAGTTGAGTTCTTTGGTTGTGCTACTCAGTTGCTGTTAAGCATATGTTTGAAAGAACTGAGTAGCTAAGCAAGCTTTCCTTTCTTTGATCGTAGAGTTGAGCGTTGAGTATTCTTCAGCTTTTTTGTTCTGTTCTTGCTTGATCTCTTGCATCTACATCCGATTTGTATATAAGGTACCTTTAAAATATGTTCGTTTAAAGGTAACCATTGAAGCATTAATTGTATTTGACATTTCTGAGCACTGATGGTGACTTCTTGGAATTTTTCTGTTCAGCAGTCTGACCCACTGACACAGCAGACTGCTATCTCACCTAACACCTAAAAAGGTATTTTCAGCTGACATGTAGTACTTTCCTTAGCTTCTTTAATACGTTTTTTCGTTATATACTAAGGATGAGTGTTGGGTCATTTGGATTCCCGAGAGTCTCAACGTCTATAATCCATTCCACATTTGTTGTAATTTATTCTTTAATAAATGGATAAAGCTCAATGCTTCTGATGCAGACAGATGATGCACTACTATCATGATTGTAGTGTCTTGTTCATGATTGATTCAGCTTGTGAAGGAGACACTACAATTTTTCTTAAGCACTGCTAGACTACAATCTTCACTTGCTTGATTTGCAGACTCTACATTTTCGAGAGCTGACTACTATTCTTGGTTTGGCTCGGCATGTGTTTAGACCACTCTACGATACTGGGAGAGTCCCTCCAAAGCAGACAAACTACGATTCTCGATACTCTACGATTTTGCCTTGGCTTCTGCAATCTCTTTGTTGGCTTGACATACTACAATTCTGTTGAAGCCTATCTTATTACATCTCAAAATAGATCAACCTAACAGTTTTGATCTATCACTAAGTCATTGTACATGTGTTCCTTAAAGGACTTTACATATAAGCATGATTATTTACTTTCAACATCAAATTTAAATATGCAATACCCAACACAATCCTTCCACTATACAATGTCCCAATTAAATATAACACATGGAATTACTATCAAGCCTTATTTTATTTAATTATATGTATTTCAATTCCTGAATTCACAACTCCGAATAAATGTAAATTAAAAACTCCTTTCTAATTTCATTCCACCTTGGCCAAGGATTCCTGGGTTGTCATTTATCGAATCACATAGGATATTTCTCTTCTTTTACTAGAAGTGGTAGATTCTTTATTGATCATTCATTATCTCCATATATAACTTATTACACCCAAACATGCCCTTTTATATACCCTAAGGGTCTAAAGGAATAAGTCAAAGTATAATTTATTATACACAAGATATTATGGTGATCTCAAGTCCAAGGATCACTTGTACTACTATCACTACAGGAATTCCTATTGACAGGCAAGTAAAACTACATTAGGTATTCCTTAGCGAGTCACGTTCAGTGAACTTATTCTCCAATAAGCACTTACATACTTGTTTTAGTGTCTTTGTAACGATCTTGAATTTTATATGTAATTTAAAATATTTATTGAATTAAATAAATATTTTAGCTGATGTGTTTATTGTTAAATAAATATTTGATTGATTTATTTATTTATTAGGTAAAAAAATTATTCATGAGTTGTTTGTGAATTAACTTAATTAAGTATAATATATTAATTAAGTTGATATTTAGTAATTTTGTGGTTTGGAATTTTAATTTAATTAGTTAATTAAATTAAATGAGTGTTAAATAATTATTATGTTACATAATTGTAATATTCTAATTTAATTTAATAATTAAATTAGAGAGTTGATAATAATTTAATGAATTGTTATAATTTTGTTTTAATTTAATTTAGTAATTAAATTGGAGATTTACTAATTTAGTCAAGAAAATTATAATTTATAATGAAAATTTTAATTTTGTAGCAATTGGACTATGTGGAATCTTGATTTAATAAGTTGTTGTTAGCTTTAATTTAATTTAATTTAAATATTAGAATTTAATTAAATAAAGTGTGGCAATTAAACTATATAGTAAATGAGTTGTTAAAATAAGTTAAAAAGAGATTTAATTTGGTTTTACCAAATAAGGCTTAAGACTTTTAATCCCTATTTTAATTTAGTTTTGCCAAACAAGCCTTAGTGGCTTTTGAATTTAAAAAAATATAACTGGCATGTTATTAAGCTGATATTATATTATACGTCAATTATATATTATATTTTCAGTTTTAGTTTACGTAGAGTTATATCACATATTACGTTAGTTTTCTAAGTCGGTTATTATAGAGATAATGACGAAAAAACAGAGAAAAAAGTGAGAACTTTAGAGAAATTGAGAGGAATTTGGAGGTTTTGAGAATTAAGAGAGGTTATCAGAGCTATTATCATCATCCAACAAAGCATAATCAAGGATATAAGGTAGTAATTTAATTCTTTTTGTTCTTGGTTATCTGTGTTTTTGAGTTTTCATAAAAATTCTCTATAAATGAGTTTTGAGAATGATTATTGAAAATATGGTGTTATATGTGTTAATGGATGTTCATAGCATGTTTTATATCATTTATTCATGGTTTAGAGTAATCAAATTCATAGAAATATGTTTATAAGTTAAGAAAACATATTATAGTGAGATTATAATGATGTATATATGATATGGCTTATTTTGGAATCAAAATTGATGTTCAATTCATGTTATAATGTGTAAATTGATTTTTGATTGTGAAAATACATGAAGAAACAAAAACAATGTTATTTAAACGGATTGTTTTGGTTGAAAAACGAATTTACAGTGATTTGTTTAGCTAAGAATGTACAAATGGGAAGAAATAGCAAAAATAGTGAATTTAAGGGTTTTAATTTGGATGTTTATGTTGTTTATATGGTTAATATCATGTAAAAAACACTAGTTTGTGTTTCTGTGAAGTTTATGTAAATTATATATGTTAAATTTGTTTTTTAACCGAAGTTTATAGGCTAATTTGGCTTTGTTTTGTGTTCTTCGCGAGCATTGTCTGCGTGATACTATGTCGAGGCGACGCAGCGCTTGTTCTGTGAAGAAACAAAGCGATGTAGTGCCACTTTCGATTACTGACAACAAGAACAGTATTTGCAATGCATATTCTATGAGTAAACAGAGAGTTTGGCTTGCGCCGAGACCGAAAAATGCGGCCAATTTTCAAGTCTTTCTCTCAACATGTAATACTTTCTATAGTTCATTAAATAAAATACTGCATTTACCATCGCGTAAATTACCAAAAATAGCTATGTTAAAGTGTAAAATTTTTGAATGTTAATCTAATTGGATGTAATGATAATAAAAGTGTGTTAATCATGTTATGAGAGATTTCAACAAGTAAAGAATGGTTTCAAGTGGTTGATTAATATGTAAATATGAAGTTAAACCCGTTATCCATAAAGTGTGATAACTTGTTATGAATTATAAAGTTAAGATAAAAAGAAATGAACCAATTATGGTAATTGTATTGCAATTAATTGGTGTTGTGATACTAAATGGTGTAGGATTATTTGGGAACATGAGTAGTAACTGTTTAGCTTGCGCACGAGTCAAGTTTTTGAATCCTACTCTTATATTAAAGAAGTTTCTTACTTTACCTTGTTTATGATTCAGCTGAAAGTAATATGCACACAAGCCAATCATGTTTGATGATAAAGCATATACTTTGTAACAATCTTATTCATTTATTAATAAAAAGTATTAATTTATTAAAGGCTTTTAATTATCTACATGATGTTGTTTTATAATATGTGATAAACCTATAGTTTTAAGCAATGCTTTTAGAATAATGATGATGATCATTCTAATGAGATCTAAATTCTTAGAAAGCTTAAAACTAAAATAGTTCCCAATCATTGGATTACTAAATTGGGGATTAGTGAATCCGGATAGATTGGTACATACGTTGCTTGCTCATTGGATGAGGATGATTGATCTCATGATCATTTGTGTGGAGACACTAAAGCAAGTATGTAGGTGCTTATTAGAGAATAAGTTCACTGAACGTGGCTCACTAAGGAATACCTAATGGAGTTTTACTTGCACTGTCGATAGGAATTCTCTGTAGTGATAGTAGTACAAGTGATCCTTGGACTTGAGATCATCATAGTATCTCTTGTATGATGAGTTATACTTTGACTTATTCCTTAAGACCCTTAGGGTATATCAAAGGGTATGCTTGGGTATAACAAGTTGTACATGGAGATAATATATGATCAATAAAGAATCTACCACTTCTAATAAAAAGAGAGAAACGTCTATGTGATTCGATAAATGACAACCCAAAGAGTCCTCCTTGGCGATGTAATGAAATTAGAAAGGAGTTTCTAATTTGCATTATTTGAGTTGTGCATTTAAGGATCGAAATACATATAATTAAATAAAATAAGACTTGACAAAGAATTCCATGTCTTATATTTAATTGGGACATTGTATGGTGGAAGGATTGAATCATTGTATGGTAACTATTTACTCAAAAGTTCTTTAATGATTAATGTTGAAATCTATATTATCTGGAAAGTCGTTGATCGCTAGGAGGCTTATCCCTATTGTAGAATAAATATTATTTATTTAAATAAATTAATTGTTAAATTTATTTATTTAAATAAGATTAGAATTGTTCTAATTGATTTATTCACAACCTGTTTAATATGGAGAACCTAAAGGGTCACACCATAAAAGGAAGAATAATTATTTAAGAAGTTAATGGCATAATCATAATAATATATTTATGTATATTTAATTTAATCTATGGTGATATAATAAATTAAATAGCTTAATATTTATTATTTAATATTTTAGAAATATTAAATATAAATTAATATGAGGAGTCTTATTAATATTATTACAATTATTATTATTTTAATTTCTAAAAGAGTTTAGGAATTAATTTAATATAAGTACTCTCATTTATTCCTAATTAGATTAGGAAGGAAAATTAGTTAAAGGAGTTTAATTAATTATCCCTAATAAGATTAGGGAGCTTAATTAATTAAAAGAATTTAATTAATTAAATAAAACCCAATTCCTTAATTGTTAAGGTGGGTTGCCCACATCTATAAATAAGAGGAGTCTTATTATGGGTGAGGTGGTTGTTGACTTTTACAATATACGTAATAATTCCAATAGTTGGGAGAGTACGTTCTTTTCTATAGAGATAGAAAACTAGGGTTTGAGCCAAATACCCATCTTCTTGAATTTTTATTATTCCTTGGTGGATCACCTCTAGAGGCCATACACTTGGGTGGCTAACGTTGATCAAAGGAAGGAACCAAACCCGGTGGATTCAAGTTGAACGTGAAAAGGATTGGAGGTGAACTTGTACCTGAGGAAGCTCGATCTTCGAGGGTATGATTTTATTCTTTATCTTTTCGTTTAATTAATAATTGTGCATAAAGGGTGATCCGGGTATATGGTTTGTAAATTTTTTAAACTCTGATTTTATCTCGCTTCCGCTTAAATTTGCAATTTGATTGCGTTCTTGAATATTACAAACCTAACAGTGGCATCAGAGCCAAACCTTTATGCAAATTATTAATTATTTTAATTTAATATGTATATTGATATGTGTTTAGAACAATTTAATTGGGCTTAATTTTGTTGTATAAAATTTATTAAAAAATAAAAAAATAAAAAAATTCGGTAATCCTGAATTTTTTTTTTATTACCGAATATTGTAAACGTTTTTCTTTAATAAGAATCATATATATACATGATTCATGTATCAGCATCAAATTGCACTAAGTTAGTTACGGTTTATATATATATATATATATATATATATATATATATATATATATATATATATATAATTATCATCTCTTGCTGATTTCCAGTACTATATATAAAAAAAAAAACATCATTATGTAGCTTCGGTAACAAGGATTTTACATGTGCAAGGGAATATTTCACAAGGATTTTACATGTGCAAGGTAATATTTCACAAGGATTTTACAAGGATTTTGTCACGTGTTTCGAAAATTGGCCCAGGATGATTATTATATATATTATATATATAATATATATTACCGTAATATTAATTATATATATATATAATAATTTTAATAAATTTATAATTAAAATAAATAATTTATTTTAATCTTAAAATAAAAGTTTATTTTAATATTAAAATATAAAATTTATTTTAATTTTAAAATTAAATTTCATGCTAACTAATTAGAGTTGGAATTAGATTCCATGATAACTAATTGGAGTTGAAATTGGATTCCATGTTTCCTTAAATAAAGGAGTTTATTTAGATATGATAAGATTTCATATTATTCAAAAGAAAAGAGTTTATTTGTGAATAGGAAAGAGAATCCTAGTTTCCTTAAATAAAGGAGTTTATTTAAATATGAAATAAGATTTCATATTATTCAAAATAAAGGAGTTTATTTGTGAATAGGAAAGAAAAAATCGTGTTTCCTTAAATAAAGGAGTTTATTTAAATATGAAATAAGATTTCATATTATTCAAAATAAAGGAGTTTATTTGTGAATAAGAAAGAGAATCCGTGTTTCCTTTAATAAAGGAGTTTATTTTTTTATATGGAATTGGATTCCATAATTAATTAAAATAAAGGAGTTTATTTTGATTAAAGATTTTGATTAAAATAAAATAGTTTATTTTATTCAAAATTGGATAAATTAAAATAAAATAGTTTTATTTTGATTTAAATTTGGATTAAAATAAAGGAAATTATTTTGATTCAAAAATAGATTTTATACTAACTAAATTTGCCCATTAAATGATATCAATATATATATTAAATGTTTATTATTCATGAGATGAATGTTATTTATTAATGCATATGGTGATGTGTATGATAATAAATGGAATTGATTATGGACTATCAACCAATGCGATTGGATTTTATTTTAGTTGGATGCATGAATGTATGGGTTTTATTAAATGGGGTCTCACAGTACTTGCCTTCTCTAATTTTTTCTTAATGTAAATTCTATCTCCTCCTATGTACTTCCCTCGATCACGATCAAGGTTTCTATTTATTTTAAAATAGTTATGTAATAGGAATAGTTAGAATTAATTTTTGAAGAATTAGAGATCAAGGAGCAAGGAGCACTTGAAGACCCGCTTGTAATGGAGCCCTAAGGTTTAAATGTAATAGTTATATTTAAATATTATTTCTTGCACCCTTTGGGGAGTTGACCTTTTTGGTTCACTTGGTGGCTCTAGTGAACCAAACTAGAATAAAAGTCCATAATCAATCCGAGTAGAATATAGTATTCTATATGTGCATGCTTATACTATATATATTATATATTATGCAAACATGCTTCATATGTTCATTAATATGACGCGTATTTTATATATATATGTGCATGCCGCTAAACAAGATGAGATAAATTAATAACAAACCCTCAAATTTTTATATTAAGTCCTAAGCGCTCAAAGATATTTGGAATATCGAACATCGCTTTCTAGCATGATAAAATTAATAGAGTATTAAATATTTAATATGAGTTTGTTGTGTCACCACAAGGCAAGTATTAAGTATTTAAGATGTTAATTTATCACATTTGATGCTTTTAAAGAAAATTGAACAATATTGTTTTGTTGTGTCACCACAAGGATGATATTTTTCTTTTTGAATATATGGAGTGCTAGGTCGGACTTAACTTGGATAATTTTGATTCTGATGTGCCACCACTTGATCAAAATAATCTAAGAGGCAAAAGAAAAGGAGTTGCATAGTTGATGTAATTGACAAAAGTTGTCTACCTATTTATTTATATATAGTTTGTTGTGTCACCACAAGGCTATATACATTTGAAATGGGATCCTTATTCTCACTAGCAGATCTTTAATTAGATTTTGCCAACTATATATATTGAGGGTAATATAGTTTGAAGAAAATAGTGGGAGATACCAATTTAAAACAAGACCTAATTTATTTTGGTAATTAATAAAAGAATGTATGTTAAAATGTTGTTAATTATTAAATTCATTTACGTAATTTTACAATGTCTAAAATTACTATCACCGCAAAGAATATTAGATGCTAAATTAACCGCAATCAATTAAACGGATTGGTTAAGGAATTTGAGAATAGTTCTCATAGTCGAAAAGCTATCTTATGTCCTTAATACGCCTATCCTCGCAATGGTTGCGCATAATGCCTCCGAGGAAGAGATTGCTACTTTTAGAAAGTGGCAAGATGATGCACAGATTAGCTCAATACATCATGCTCACATCCATGAGTAACGAGCTTCACACAAGATGAAACTATGGATGCTCCTACTATATTCCCGCACATCAAGAAGTTGATGGTGAGGAAAGTAGGACCGATAGATATCGATATATCTAAGGAGCTCTTCCGATCTAGAATGACCGATGACACTACAAATCATGATAAAAGTCCTTAACATTATCAATTTGATTGATCAATTAGGACAACGAGTTTTGTCATGGATGGAGAGTTGAGCCAAGATTTGATCTTGCACTCACTCCCGGACTCCTTTCACAATTGTTGTGAATTTTTCATATGAACAAGCTAGATATCAGCCTCGCTGATTTGCTTAACATATTGAAAAATGTTGAGAGTCACTTTCCAACCAAGAAAGATCAAGTCTTCTTGGTAGGGGCCAAAGGATCTTCCTAAAAGAAGAACGATTCAAAGAAGGTAAATAGAAAGGCATAAACAAAGGATAATAAGAACAAAACTGATACGGATAGCAAAGGAGTTTGCTTCCACTGCTATAAGCCTGGACACTGGAAAGAAACTGCGAGAAGCATCTTGCAGAGGCTAACCAAAGAAGCTTAGTGAAGTTTCTAGATTTAATACGCTTTTTGTTCATGATTGAAATAAATTTTTCTTTAAGTCAAGGTTCTACTTGGGTATTGGATACCGACTTTGGTTATCATAAATATAGATTTATGAAGGAACCAAGCAGAAGTAGAAAGCTAAACAAATATAAGTAATCCTATGTGTGGAAAATGAAGCAAAGGTTGCTGCATTAGCCATAGAACTTATAGTTTAGCAATGCCTACGGAAAGCGAGTTATTAAGTCAATAAGTTGTTATTGTATTCCAGCCTCGTTGAAACATTATTTCCATTTTATTGTTGGACAATAAAATTTTTGGTATTATAATTAAGAACAATTTTTGTTCTATTTATAATAATAATGTTTCGTATAAAACTGAAAGATTACTTAATGGATTTTGTATAATTGACTTACGTGAAAAATTATTTTGTAAATTGAACAAACTAGTATAAGAAAAGGAGATGATCATTCAAAGAGTTGAATGTGTGTATTTGTCTTTGAAATACAAGTATGAATTATTTGAAAGGTTCAAAGAATTCGTAAGTGAAACAAATTGGCAATGTATTAAGATTCTTTGATTAGATCAAGGAATAAATACTTTGTGCAATAAGTTTCTAGATCATCTCAAATGGTTTTCTCATAATGGACACATCCCGACACGCAATAATTGATTGATGTACCTGAATGAAAAATCGTACCTTTGTTGGACATGGTGCGGTCCATAATGATTTTACCGACATTCCAAAGATCCTTCCGGGGGTCATGCCCTAGAAATGGTCGCATATATTCTACGAAAAAGGTAATCTCTAAATCCGACCCCCAAGACTCCATAAAAGTTATGGACAGGGAGGATTCCTAATCTTAAGTATGTTAAGATAAGGGGTTGTCCAACTTATGTGAAAAAGGTTTCAAAGGATAAGCTTGGGACAAGATTTGACAAGTACAATTTGTGGTACATCCTAAAGTAAGTTTAGGGTATATGTTCTATAATCCTACTTAGCAAAAGGTGTTTGTTGCAAAACACGCTGCCTTCTAAGATAAAGGTGTTTATCATTGAAGGGGCTAGTGGGAGGATAATAGATCTTGAAGAGTTCAAGAACCACAAAACACTATAAGTCAAATAAGAGGAACCTATAGATGTACTATTGTACCACAACCGAATCAGAAATCGAATAATACCAAGATACCTAGGAGGTATGGATTCATCATAGATGATGATGATGAGGTACACATCATAGAAGATGATGATCCAGTTACATACGATGAGGTAAGAGTTCTAGTGTGTACAAAAGGGACAAAGGGGGCGCCATGTGACATTCCTAATATTATATGTTGATATACTACGGATAAGGAATGACATACTAATGCTACAATCAAGAATGATAAAGTTGTTCAACCATTCATCCATGAATGGTTTGGGAAGAGTATCTTAATTGGGGATAAAATCTATATAGATAGATACAAAAGGATGCTCGACTTAACCCAAGGAACGTATATTCATTTGATGCTAAAGTCGTTTAGCATGGCAACCTCAAGAGATGTCTCATGTCGATGAGCTATGGAGTGTATCTCTCTTAATAGTCCCCACAGACTCCTGAAAAGAGAGGTCGCATGAGTGACTATCATGTATGCAATGAAATATACGAGACCGATGTTGATCGGTCATATTATGGAGAAGTTCACTATGAGTCGGTGAAAAACATCTTAAAGTGCTTAACCTAACTAAGGATGTGATCATATTCATGGTGGGTCTAAATTAAAACTAGAGGGCTTAACAGACTCAAGTTTTTCGAGATGCACTAAGATGACGTAAAATCCACTTTAAGGTAAAGCGTTATCTTGAACAATGGTGCAAAGTTGAATTGAAAGGTTCCAAACAAAGAAAGAGTTCTTTGGTTTAGTGATAAAGACAAAGTATATAGCTATAAATGAAGCTGCAAGTTGATTGTTTGGATTAAAAGTTTATTACAGAATTAGGAATAGTTCCTAAGTCTCATCTTGGATTTAAACATGTGTTGTGGCACTTTCATTTGATTATTAGAATCATTGAAAGATGGGAAATCACTATAGAGATAGTGAACTCTCATGAACAACATTACATATCCATTAACTAAAGCTTATCCAACAGCAGGATAATCGTCACTTAGAGAAAAAAAGTATAAGATACAATGGCGATTGGCTTTAGTGCAAGTGGGAGATTGAAAGTAATATGCACACAAGCCAATCATGTTTGATGATAAAGCATATACTTTGTAACAATCTTATTCATTTATTAATAAAAAGTATTAATTTATTAAAGGCTTTTAATTATCTACATGATGATGTTTTATAATATGTGATAAACCCATTGTTTTAAGCAATGCTTTTAGAATAATGATGATGATCATTCTAATGAGATCTAAATTCTTAGAAAGCTTAAAACAAAAATAGTTCCCAATCATTGGATTACTAAATTGGGGATTAGTGAATCTGGATAGATTGGTACATACGTTGTTTGCTCATTGGATGAGGATGATTGATCTCATGATCATTTGTGTGGAGACACTAAAGCAAGTATGTAGGTGCTTATTAGAGAATAAGTTCATCGAACGTTGGCTCACTAAGGAATACCTAATGGAGTTTTACTTGCCTCGTCAATAGGAATTCTCAGTAGTGATAGTAGTCAAGTGATCCTTGGACTTGAGATCATCATAGTATCTTGTGTATGATGAGTTATACTTTGACTTATTCCTTAAGACCCTTAGGGTATATCAAAGGGTATGCTTAGGTATAACAAGTTGTACATGGAGATAATATATGATCAATAAAGAATCTACTACTTCTAATAAAAGAAGAGAATGTCCTATGTGATTCGATAAATGACAACCCAAAGAGTCCTTGGCGGCGTAATGAAATTAGAAAGGAGTTTCTAATTTGCATTATTTGAGTTGTGCGTTTAAGGATCGAAATACATATAATTAAATAAAATAAGACTTGACAAAGAATTCCATGTCTTATATTTAATTGGGACATCAGTATGGTGGAAGGATTGAATTAGACGGTAACTATTTACTCAAAGGTTCTTTAATGATTAATGTTGAAATCTATATTATCCGGAAAGTCGCTTGATCGCTAGGGAGACTTATCCTTATCAGAGAATAAATATTATTTATTTAAATAAATTAATTATTTAATTTATTTATTTAAATAAGATTAGAATTGTTCTAATTGATTTATTCATAACTTAGGTTTAATATGGAGAACCTAAAGGGTCACACCATAAAAGGAAGAATAATTATTTAAGAAGTTAATGGCATAATCGTAATAATATAAGTATGTATATTTAATTTAATCTATGGTGATAGAATAAATTAAATAGCTTAATATTTATTATTTAATATTTTAGAAATATTAAATATAAATTAATATGAGGAGTCTTATTAATATTATTACAATTATTATTATTTTAATTTCTAAAAGAGTTTAGGAATTAATTTAATATAAGTACTCTCATTTATTCCTAATTGGATTAGGAAGAAAAATTAGTTAAAGGAGTTTAATTAATTATCCCTAATAAGATTAGGGAGCTTAATTAATTAAAAGAATTTAATTAATTAAATAAAACCCAATTCCTTAATTGTGAAGGTGGGTTGCCCACATCTATAAATAAGAGGAGTCTTATTATGGGTGAGGTGGTTGTTGACTTTTACAATATACGTAATAATTCCAATAGTTGGGAGAGTACGTTATTTTCTATAGAGATAGAAAACTAGGGTTTGAGCCAAATACTCATCTTCTTGAATTTTTATTATTCCTTGGTGGATCACCTCTAGAGGCCATACACTTGGGTGGCTAACGTTGATCAAATGAAGGAACCAAACCCGGTGGATTCAAGTTGAACGCGAAAAGGATTGGAGGTGAACTTGTACCTGAGGAAGCTCGATCTTCGAGGGTATGATTTTATTCTTTATCTTTTCGTTTAATTAATAATTGTGCATAAAGGGTGATCCGGGTATATGGTTTGTAAATTTTTTAAACTCTGATTTTATCTCGCTTCCGCTTAATTTTGCAATTTGATTGCGTTCTTGAATATTACAAACCTAACATCAGCAAGTTTGATATCCTTACTTGTTCAAACTCTTTAACTTTAATCGTTAATGAGCAAGTTTTCTAGTTCTTGTTTCTCATTATTCGAAACTTGAACTATTTTAGTCTTTGACTTTAAATGAGGCTTTTTAATTCTTTCAAAAGCATAACTCTATGTACATTGTTGTTTAATCATGAGTTATTATTGTTTAAACCTTGATTATAAATCATTTTTCAAACCTATATTGCTACAGAATTGTTAAATAATTAGCGACCATTTGTTGATTCAACTAATCCTTAGTTGATGAACGTTTTGAACTCCAAATTACCTTTGAAGCTAATCCAAACCAAAATTGCTTTGGTGCGGACTCGTAAGTTAAAGCTGAGATGAACAACCCTATTTAAGGGATTATTTACTCGAAAGCGTTAAGATGTTTGTTGACAATACATGGTATGAAGGGTTTATCCCCTAAGTACGAGAAAGAAGGTCCACATAGTCTAACGACTATTAAAGGTTGAAGTAGAAATACCTACAACCTAGGACATAGTTCATGGTCTTGTGACCGTCAGATGAATTCTAACTCCAGCTTTTGTGTATCAATAATAAAAAATGTTATTCAATTCAATTAAACTTATTCACTGCCAGTTATTATGTTATTTCAAGTGAGCATTTGTTTTGCTCACTCTTTCATATATATAACTATTGCAGCTAAAATTAAGAAGGTTGATGAGCCAACCACTAGCAAAGGAAAAGGTAAGATGAATAAGTGTTGAAGACTTGTTAATTTGTTATGGTTTATGTATTCAGACTTAAATTTTAATTATGTGATGTAATCAATTTATCTGCATTTGATGATTGTATTAAGGTTAGACAACCTGGGATTTATTTGATTAAGTTATGTAACCATTTAATGGGAAGGTTTATTGCTTAAGTTTTAATTAACTTGGGTAGTTAGAAATGAATGTTTAGACAGTGAACACAAAATCCTGTGGGAATGAAGTACCCGGATTTAGGAGGTGTCACAAGTTGGTATAAAAGCTTTAGGTTATGAACCTTAGGTGGAGGAAAACCTTAGGAAATAACCTTACAGGAGATTGCGATCTAACATATACCATGGCATTTCTTCAAACTAAGTCGAATAGCATATGACTCGGTCTTGAGCTCGATTTATCACAGTGTTAAAAACACAGTTCATCTATTCCATCTTGACCTTCTTTTCTTGTACCTCTCCCTCTGCTACCTCTGCACCCTAAGAAGCTTTCTCATATGCATCTTCAGCTCTTGATCTCTTAGTAGATTCTTCTTTCAAGTTATCCTTCAGCTTCGCAATCTCCTCCATCAGCTACTCATTCTCCCCATCTATGTGAACCAGCTTCAATTCTACATTGATGAGACGTTTGTGACGCCCTCAAAATAGGTATACATCACCCATTCTAAGTCGCCAAAATACATGGTACAGAATACAAATACAAACTTAAGTATACAACTATCCTGTAACATAAGGTGAGAGTTTTAACGCGAATATTGTCTCCTAGAAAATATCCAAACTCAAATAAAGCCATCATTATAATTATTATTACACTATTTCATAGAATAGTGAGGACTACTAAAGCAACTGTCGACGTCGGGATTTTTATTTGTGCCTTTTCTGTTCTTGTCTTTTGGTGTTCTCATGTTAGGTGAGCTTTGTTTGAAAAAATAAGTTATGAAAAGGTCCGACATGTATACGTCGACGATTGGACTGTTGCACCAACTTAACCGAGAAAAGGTTTGCACATTGACCTAGTGATGTAACACTATTTAACTAGTCTGTGAAACCAAGATTCGTTAGGGTCCAGGGCCTTGATTATGCGAAGGGACGGTGTTAGGCACCCCCCGACATCTGTGTTACCATGGTGACCGCCAATTTTCAATTTAAACTATTATCTGAATGTGTGTGTGTGTGTGTGTGTGTCAATGTGCAATTATTTGGAAGTAGTGTTATGCCTCATTTGCACCTATATACAAAGGGTTTGAATTTTGTATAAAAATTTAGTTTTAACAAGATATAGCAATGATATTTTGTAAAAGTGGTTTTTCAAACTCTTATGCTCAATAGTAATTGAGGCCTTTGATACTTCCATTTTATTGTGTGTTCGGCTTGTTTGCTTTTATTTTCGAGATGCGAAGCATCTTCGAGAAAATAAGATGCATAGCAGTGCCGAACTCCTTGTGGGCATGAGAGTCGTCTAAGGAAAGTTAAACACCGTGAATAATTTACAAGCCATGTACAGCTAAAAATGTCCATCACGAAAACCAAATCTAGATTCAGAAGACTGAATCTGTGATCACATGACTTCTAGGCTCACATGATGTTGCAGTTTGTATGAAAGCTGTAAACAGTTATATATATAAAAGCTGTAAATATATATATATGAACGATCAACCACCACGGAGTAAATTCTATGGCGGATTGGAAATGTAAATATATAAAAGCTGTAATATATATAGAGAGACGATCAACCGTCACGAAGTAAACTCCAGGCGGGACTAAATTTAAATAAAGCAGTAAAAGGCCACGAAGTAAACTACGTGCTGACAGAGTGTATATATATATATATATATATATATATATATATATATATATATATATATATATATATATAAATGATAAACACATCGGATATATATCGATCCGAGCCTCGGTTCGTTAATTGAATTGAGGATATATATATATATATATATATATATATATATATAAGAAACGCAATGTAAATATATCAAACGAGTTTGATGACAATAATATATATAAGTATTTATATATATAAAAGCAGTAACCGCTCCGGATATAAAATCTAGGCTCATCGAACAGAGTTTGATAACAGTTTATATATATATAGATATATATAAAAGCAATAAACGCTCCGGATGTGAATCCAGGCTCAATCAAGGCATAACTAGATGATGTTAGTATATATATATATATATATAGAAGAAATAAAAAGTCACGGACCGAAGTCTGGGCATACACACGTAACACGACTCTCAACGTGAATAACGGTGTGTGCAAGAAGTGGAGAAAGGCTTAAAGTAATGTAAGAAGGCTTATAGTGGATTGCCAAAGAAGACTTAAATAGCTTTAAATGGATGAACACTCGGTTCCCACCGGTAAAAAGTAGCCAAATATTAGCTCACGAATGTTTTAAATGAGAAAACACTCAATTTATAGTGTGTACAGAGCAAATTGGACAGGGCTTCCTCGCCTTTTTCTTCTTATAAATGGCCACCCCAAGCCCTATATTTATAGAGGGGGGAGCCGCAGGTGTACCTGCGGCTTCTCGGGGTGCGCCGAGATCCGTGGGTCCCGCCGTCTCGAAGTACGGGCACTCGTGCAATGTGTTGTCCACTCAAACCTTCAAAACTTCAATTTGGGCATTCGATCGAGGTGTATAAGACTTTTTACGGCATGCTGTTGTTGAGAGATACACAAGGACATGGGATAAGAGGTTGTACGAAGTCAAGAAGATGGGTCCATGCCCAGGTCTTCAGGCTTCAAATTCTATCCGATGTGCTATCTTGTGTATTAGTCACTCGGGATTGGAGCTATGGTTCTTGTAGGACACTTCTATGTAGCATGTAGGTTGAAATGTTGTTGAGATGGCGCGAATGTGGGATTGAGGTGCAAAATGGCGATTTTACCCCTGACCGGGGTTATCTCCGGTTCTGGGCTAATTTAGCAGTTATTGCTCAGGGTTATCTCTGAGATTGGGCTACTACAAGTATTGAACGTCCTCAAGGTTTGTCTCTGAGGTGTGCATGTCCTCCCGGGGTCATCTCCGGGCTTTGGACTGAGTGCCTCGGGGCTATCACCGAGTGTTGAAGCTAATTGCTGAAGGTTTAAATAAGCATTTCTGGGGTTATCTCCGGAACTGTAACTGCATGCCTCGAGGTTTTTTTGAGGTTTGAACAGTATTTCTCGGGATTGTCTTCGGGATTTGAACTAAAGATCTCGGGGTTATCTCCGAGATGGAAAAAGTCTCCGGTGTTATTTCTGGAATTGGAACTACATTCCTCGGAGTTGTCTCCGAGGTTGAAACTGAAACTCCAGGGGTTGTCTCCGGGTTGGATTTAATTGACTTCCAGGGTTATCTCTGGAAGACAATTTTGCCCTCCTATAAGGTTAGTAACAGGAATGCAAATTAAGAGTGTTTACTGACAGCAGATGTTTGCCTTTGTGTTAGCAGTTTTGGGCCTATGAGAGACTCCCATATTTGTGTCCTATTAGTGTGTTAGGTTTGGAGACCAATCCATGAGGACAGCGATGCAATCACTCCATATTGGCGGAGGTTCCTGTAGCTGAGGGTTTCACCCATTGTCGCTTACAGTTGGAGTTGTTGACAGCTGATGTCATCACTTGGATTCCCTACTCTAGGGACTATTTGACCATCGGCTTTGAGGATGAATACCCGACTAGTGTCGAGTATGTGATTTCCACCCATCGATTCCTCTTTTCACAGATGGAGGATGGGAGCTCAATTTAGGAGAGTGTGCTATTAGGAGCACCACATGAGAGATTCGTGTACCAATATTTCCTCCTGCCAAGCGTTATTGGCTTGTGTTGCACTCACTTGTCAGTGATATCTTATTGATGGGCGTTGACGGCTACACTTTGTCAGAGGGTCCGTTTACTCAGGAGGCATTATACCGCTGGTGGTCCCCTCGTACCATCGGAGCCTAGACCTGCGCCACTCAGTTCATGAGGGATATGGTTCCTAGATCTGTGATGATGATGGATTGGATGGCCTGTGTCTGAGATCCAACTCATTTGACACAGATTGACAGTTTGACCCGGCACATTTTTTCATCCGGTATTTGGGCAAAGATCCTTCAGAGGCGGACACTTTTGATCCTTCCTGCTCGGGGGTTTGCCCTTCAGTTGGCCCATATGGTTTTGCTGGTGTAGATCCTCCCATGTATAGGCCTGACATCCCTCTTGGCAAAGATCCAGTGACTCGGGAGGAGTTACATTAGATGGACAGGATTGATGATGTACACATAGACACCATTGTCTTCTTCTAATGTGTATTCTCGCTATATCTTTTGATAGGCCTCTGTTAGATACTGGGTGGTTGTGCCCCATTCTCGTTATATCTTTTGATAGGCCTCTATTAGTTGTATGGCGTATGTGCCCCATTTCCCTATATTTTTTAGTTGTACAAAGATGATGTATTTAGATGATGATGTACTTAGGAATGTATGTACTGTTTTCTATTCCCTATATCATATTGCCATCTATTATTTGTTATGCATGTATTATGTCATGCATATGTATGTCCAAAGATATTCAGCATTGACCCCTGGATGGTCTTATGATACGGCCCACACAGATGTCTTCCTCGACAGTCAGCCGTATTGATCACACCCCACCAGTATTGGTGGCCTCACGCTTGAGATCTTGGTATGATAGTGTATCCCCTTCAGACAAGGTGATTGTAGATCAGCTATTGCAGCATTCCATGACCCTACTGATGTTCCATGTTCCATTGGGCTTTGTAGATGGTATGCTAGAGCATTGGGTACCGGAGAGGCAGGTTTTCTGGTTTGGGACCCATGAGTTGACTCCTACCTTGGAGGAGTATGGGCGTTGACAGCTTTGCCCTTAGACAGGCCTTGCGCTCGGATGGCCATCGGAGATATCTTGCCCGATTCATGACCCTCACCTCAAGGTTGCAAGTACAGTAGAGAGTGGTATAGGATGAGATTACATCCGGCCATGTATTGTCCCAGCATTTTCTGATAGACAGATTTGGCTCAGTGGACAGCTATGAAATGATACTCCAGGGATTTCACCACGCCAGAGGATCAGTGGCATGTGACCAGGGTAGATGTACTTTTATTTTTCTGCACAGACTAGCTTATCCATTTTGTCATGTATAGTACATTTTGTATATATCAAACAACATTATATATGGCTGGGAAATACATTTTGATTCCTTCCCTTTTAGTTATGCCTTGTTGCTTGCTTGATATTTGCATGTTTCTTCAGGGCTTGTGATCTTGATGTATTCTGAACTCCCCCTTGATGGATGGACATTGAGATGTCTCAGGATATTCAGAATGGATCGTTGATCTGTATATATTCCCTACCATCTTTGGTGCCTTGGGACTGGTGTATGGAGATGTGGAGAGGAGTGTGGCTTTCCTCTTTAAGGTTTACCGTACCACAGATGGTCGCCGGTACTCCTTTGTATGGGGGAGCCAAGTTAGTTCCATCTCTTATGGATTGATGTTTCTCTTTGAGGAATCAACCGCAGCTTAGATGGTCGCCGAATCTCCCATTTGTGTGGGGAGGTCAGGTAGTTCCATCTCTTTGTTCTGAAGCCAATGAAGTGTGGTGGATTGAAAGATGATCCCAGTACCATTGACAAGTTTTTATGTTTTGGTAGGGGGTAAGACCGAACCATGAATTGCTGCCTACGTACTCCTATTGAAGAGGAGATTAGGTCTGCGTAGTTCGATCCTGGTGTAAAGGTTCAACGTTGTATGTGGCAAAGTGGTGTAGAAATGTTTTTTTTTGTTTTTTTTTTGTAGTGAGAAGGGTGTAGAAATGTTTTTGTTGTTTTTGTTTTATTGCGATCAGACCATATAAAATGGCTGCCTACGTACTCCCATGTATTTGGGAGATCAGGTCGTAGTTCGCCCCATGTATAGGGCGGTTTGTAGCCAACAAGTTTAATCCCATGTAAAGGATAAACTAAAGATGTGAAAAGTTTAATCCCTGGTGGGACAAACTAAAGGTGTGAAGGGTTTAATCCCTAGTGGGATAACCTGAAGTTGTGAAAGGTTTTGAAAACCTGCGGGGAGTAAAGGATCTAATGATCCAAAAACCAGGCTGCTGGTTAAAGAGCGTGGTTGCCCCTGATGGGGCAAATGGGTGTGAAGAAAGGTGTATGTAGTGAGGTTTAGAAAACCTGAATTGACTGGGGATCTAGTCATCCAAAAGCAGGATGTTTGTTTGCTGGTAACTTCAGACATAGTACCATTTCATGGTGTCTGAGTTGATGAGCTCTGGAAATTCATCGCCATCCATTTCCTGTAATCTGAGAGCACCTCCTGTCAATACCTCCTTGACAATAAACGGACCTTCCCAATTCGGGGTAAATTTTCCTTTGGACTGATCTTGGTTGTCAATGATCTTCTTCAAAACCAAGTCATGTTGTTTAAACTGTCGTAGCCGGACTTTTCTGTTGTAGGATATGGCGATCCTTTGTTGATATAACTGACCATGGAAGATAGCAGCGGCTCACCTTTCGTCTATTAGAGACAATTGGTGATACCTATCTTGTAATCATTAGTCTTCATCCAGCGTAGTATCTATCAACACTCTGAGGGATTCCATTTCCACCTCTATGAGGAGCACTACTTTTGTCACATAGGTTAATGAGTAGGGGGTTTCCCCAGTGGAAGTACGCATTGATGTTCTGTAGGCTAACAAAGTCAGAGGCAATAAGTCAGGCCATCCTTTGTGATTGGCGGTCATCTTTTGCATGATCTTCTTGATGTTTTTGTTAGCTGCTTCAACAACACCATTCATCTTTGGACAGTAGATGATGGAGTTGAGATGTTTGACGTGGAATTTACTGAATAACTCCTCCATCATTTTATTGTTGAGGTTCTTAGCATTGTTTGATACAATTACCTCTAGCTGTCCATATCGACAAATGACATTGTTTCTGATGAAACCAATGATAACTTCTTTTGTAACCCTGGGGAAGGAGGCTGCTTCTACCCATTTGGTGAAGTAGTCGATCATGGTGAAGATAAACCGATGCCCATTCCTGGCTTTGGGCTTGATGGGTCCAATCACGTCCATTCCCCACATTGAGAAGGGCCATGGTGAACTCATATTGTGGAGATCCATTGGAGGGGCGTGGATAGCATTCCCATGAATTTGGCATTGGTAACATCTCTTGACGTGATCATCACAGTCAGCTTTGAAAGAGAGCCAGTAATGCCATGTTCTTAGGATCTTCTTTATAAGTAGGGGGCCGCTCATGTGTGGGCCACATACTCCACCATGGATTTCATCTATGAGCCTCTGAGCTTGGTCCTTGTCCAGACATCTGAGGAGACCTAGTCTTGCATCTCTTTTGTAGAGTGCGTCTCCACTCAAGTAGAATTTCATAGCCAGTCGATGAATCCGCCTTCTTTCAGTAGGGCTCGACTCAGCGGGTGTAGATCCATCTTGTAAGTACTCCTTGATATGCTAATACCAAGGGTGTTGGATGGGAGGTAGCTCATCCGATACTTCTCCAATGTAATTCCCATAGGCTGGAGCCTTTTATCGAGCAAATGTGATGGTTGGCATGTTTTCCTTGTCAAGTATGTTGATCAAGGAGGCCAAGGTTGCTAGCGCATCCGCAAAGTCATTCCTATTCTGAGGAATGTGGAGGAAGGTTATTTCTTCAAACTCCAAAGCCATCTGTAGAACCTGCCGATGGTAAGGCAGCAAGTGTAGCTCTTTGGTGTGATAGATTCCTATGGTTTGTCTGATTACCAATTCAGATTCCCCAAAGACAGTTAACCGACTGATGCCCATTGATTGAGCAGGTTTAGCCCCATGATACAACCTCCATACTCAGTTGTGTTGTTAGTGTTGGCAAACTACAATTTGACGGCGACGGGATGCTGCTCCCCCGTAACGGATGTTAGAACTGCTCTGGCCCCAGAGCCTTCCATGTTTACAGCTCCATCAAAATACATCTTCCATAATTCGTGTGCATCGTACTGATGGTGTTGCTGGACTGTCATTACCCCTTCATCAGGGAAGTATGTTTCCAAAGGTTTAAAATTCCCTAAAGGTGCGGCGGCCAGTTGATTCACAATTCCATGACCTTTGATAGACTTTTGTGTCACATAGATGATGTCAAATTGTTGTAGGATCAACTGTCATCTGGACAGTCGGCAATTCAGCATGGGCTTACTGAACACGTACTTGAGAGGATCCACGCAGGATATGAGATGGGTTGTGTGACCATGGAGGTAATGATGTAACCTCATGGAAGCCCATGCTAAAGCACAACAAGTTATCTCAATCAGAGTGTACTTGTGTTCACTGTTGCTGAATCTTTTGATGAGGTAGTAGATAGCTCGCTCTTGGCCTCTATCGTCTTTCTGTCCCAGCATGCAGCCCATGGTATTGTCATTGATGGACATGTACATAAATATGGGAACATCATCCCTCGGTGGTACCAAAATAGGAGCTTTGACTAGCTGCTCTTTGATTGTAAAGATGGCCTTCTGGCACTCGTCATTCTATTTCATGGAGGAGTTCTTCCTTAATAACTTGAAAATAGGCTCACAGGTTGATGTGAGTTGGGAGATGAATCTGTTGATGAAGTTAATTCTTCCCAAAAATCCCCGTATTTCCTTCCGTGTTTGAGGAATGGGCATTTCCGTAATAGCCTAGATTTTGGTGGGATCCAGCTCAATCCCCTTATGGCTGACTAGGAAACCTAGAAACTTACCTAATTTGACGCCAAAGGCGCACTTGGCTGGATTTAACTTTAAGTTGTACTTACGCAACTTGTTGAAGAGCTTTTTGAGATGGTCTAGGTGGTTTTCCTCCCTTCGGGATTTGACAATGATGTCATCCACATAGATCTCTATTTCCTTGTGCATTAAATTGTGGAAAAGAGCTATCATGGCTCACTGGTAGGTAGCTCCAGCATTAATGAGGTCGAATGACAACCGTCTAAAGCAAAAGGTTCCCCAAGGAGTGATGAATGTAGTTTTCTCACGATCCTCTTCAGCAACCATGATTTGATGGTACCCCGCAAAGCAATCAGCAAAGGAGTACATGTCGTATTGAGCTGTATTATCAATGAGTATGTGGATGAATGGCATGGGAAAGCTATCTTTGAGGTAAGCTTTATTCAGATCCCTGTAGTCCATGCAAACTCGCACCTTCCCTCCCGGTTTGGGCACGAGGAATATGTTGGATAGCCATCCAGGGTATATTGACACCATGATGATGCCCGCTTGAAATTGTTTCACAATTTCTTCTTTAACTTTTAAACTCCACTCAAGTTTTAATCGCCTGAGCTTTTGCCTGACTGGCTTGAATCCCTTTGATGTGGAGGCAATGAATAACAATGTCATTGGATAAACCGACCATGTCTTCATGAGACCATGCAAACATATCCTGGAATTGGGTCAATAATGTAACCATGTCATTCCTTTGGTTTGGAGTGAGTTCCGTACCAATCTGGATTTGTTTGGGGTTTTCTAAGGTTCCGAGGTTAAAAGAGGTGGTTTGATTAAGATTTGGCTTGGGTTTGTCTTTGACCCATTCTTTGATCTCCTAAGGTATCTCATTGTCCTCTTGTATTTCCATCAAGTCTGAGTCCAACTTTTCATCAAAGTTACAGTCCTTGTGGAGAAAAGACACCTCATCAGCAAGTATAGGCACATCTAACTTTAGAGTCCTGAAATAAAATATGCTTTCACTTAATATATGAAACTATTCAATCATACAAAGTGTTAGCATGTAATGACAAAACAACTGCTAATACTGTACAGAAAGTAAGCAGTTATGGCTATCTACAGTGCAGAGGGAGTTTCTGCCCTTTTTACCCTTATCGACAAATGCAGGGAGTGCTGCTCCAATTGTCAAGGGTGAAATCCTGGCGGACAGCAGTGATAAAGGGGTTGTTATCGTTCTCCTTCTCTCGAATGATGACCATAATATCTGGACAATCATCGTCTGGGGTGACCCTGTTTGTACTGTCCGTATGGACTATGATGTGTATATTTAATAAGTTCCTTGCAATGTCCTACGTACGCCTATAATCCTATTCCTCCGTCTCTGGATCCGGTATCAAGACTTCTTTTCCTTTGATCAGTATCGGCTTAGGAAATACCAAGGACATAACCGCTATGTGCAACGGCTTGCAATGACCCGTCCCTTCAAGAGGTATGTCATCATCAGTGAAAGATATCACATTGTTGTTAAAATTTTGATCAACCAGATGCTGGAACTTTTCAACATCCACCGATTTAGGAAAATGGGCTTCTTCCAAAACCCTTAGCAAAACCTTCCTGTGATCCTCGGAAGAGAAAACCAAGTCTAATATGGCAATTTGTTGTGGAGCTTCTTTTAAGCTTGAAACCACCTTGACTTCATTATGGCCCATAGTACCGAGGAATTTTTCAATCTTCTCCATGGGAACTTTCCCCTTTGATTTGATAGCGGGTTTCATCTGAAAGTAGTATGCACACAAGCCAATCATGTTTGATGATAAAACATATACTTTGTAACAATCTTATTCATTTATTAATAAAAAGTATTAATTTATTAAAGGCTTTTAATTATCTACATGATGCTATTTTATAATATGTGATAAACCCATAGTTTTAAGCAATGCTTTTAGAATAATGATGATGATCATTCTAATGAGATCTAAATTCTTTGAAAGCTTAAAACTAAAATAGTTCCCAATCATTGGATTACTAAATTGGGGATTAGTGAATCCGGATAGATTGATTACATACGTTGCTTTTCATTGGATGAGGATGATTGATCTCATGATCATTTGTGTGGAGACACTAAAGCAAGTATGTAGGTGCTTATTAGAGAATAAGTTCAACGAACGTTGGCTCGCTAAGGAATACCTAATGGAGTTTTATTTGCTTTCACAATAGGAATTCTCAGAGTGATAGTAAGACAAGTAATCCTTGGACTTGAGATCATCATAGTATTCTTGTGTATGATGAGTTATACTTTGACTTATTCCTTAAGACCCTTAGGGTATATCAAAGGGTATGCTTGGGTATAATAAGTTATACATGGAGATAATGTATGATCAATAAAGAATCTACCACTTCTAATAAAAGAAGAAATGTCCTATGTGATTCGATAAATGACAACCCAAGAGTCCTTGGCAGCGAGAATGAAATTAGAAAGGAGTTTCTAATTTGCATTATTTGGAGTTGTACATTTAAGGATCGAAATACATATAATTAAATAAAATAAGACTTGTGATGAATTCCATGTCTTATATTTAATTGGGGACATTGTATGGTGGAAGGATTGAATTGTCTTGGAATTATTTACTCAAAGGTTCTTTTATGATTAATGTTGAAATCTATATTATCCGGAAAGTCGTTGATCGCTAGGGAGGCTTATCCCTATTGTAGAATAAATATTATTTATTTAAATTAATTAATTATTTAATTTATTTATTTAAATAAGATTAGAATTGTTCTAATTGATTTATTCACAACTGTGGGTTTAATATGGAGAACCTAAAGGGTCACACCATAAAAGGAAGAATAATTATTTAAGAAGTTAATGGCATAATCGTAATAATATGTTATATATTTAATTTAATCTATGGTGATAGAATAAATTAAATAGCTTAATATTTATTATTTAATATTTTAGAAATATTAAATATAAATTAATAAGAGGAGTCTTATTAATATTATTACAATTATTATTATTTTAATTTCTAAAAGAGTTTAGGAATTAATTTAATATAAGTACTCTCATTTATTCCTAATTGGATTAGGAAGGAAAATTAGTTAAAGGAGTTTAATTAATTATCCCTAATAAGATTAGGGAGCTTAATTAATTAAAAGAATTTAATTAATTAAATAAAACCCAATTCCTTAATTGTTAAGGTGGGTTGCTCACATCTATAAATAAGAGGAGTCTTATTATGGGTGTTGGGGTTTTGTTGACTTTTTCAACATACGACATAATTCCAATTGTTGGGAGAGTACACCCTTTCTATAGAGATAGAAAAACTAGGGTTTAGCCAACCACCCTTCTTCTTGAATTTTCTTCTTCCTTGGTGGATCACCTCTAGAGGCCAAATATTTGGGTGGCTAACGTTGATCAAAGGAAGGAACAAAACCCCGGTGGATTCAAGTTGAACGCGAAAGGATTTGGAGGTGAACTTGTACCTGAGGAAGCTCGATCTTCAAGGGTATGATTTTATTCTTTATCTTTTCGTTTAATTAATAATTGTGCATAAAGGGTGATCCGGGTATATGGTTTGTAAATTTTTAAACTCTGATTTTACACGCTTCCGCACTTTTTATGCAATTTGATTGCGTTATGAATATTACAAACCTAACATCATCACCCGTTGGGGAAGATATAATGGATTCTCCTTCAACACTGCAGCAATTATGTGAGATGTGGATTCTTCAGCCTCTCCATAATTCCATGGAACTTTCTGTAAGCTGAAAACAGGATAATGTGGTCTGAATGGTAAGATGATTGGCCATGGCACAGCCACTTTCAAAGGATTTTCAATACCCTTGAGCTGAATAGGTTGAATTATATGTGACGGGGTAGCTGAATCTGTCTCAGAAGATCTAACTGCTATGACTTCCTTCCATTTTGTAGGAAATTTATTCCCACTCTCAAGTAGTACAATGTCATCATCTGCGAGATCACGGAGACAATCATTGCCAATTAGATTACGAATTAGGTGGCGAAGTGCCCAAAGATTCTTCCGTCTTTGTACTACTTCACGAGAGTGGGAGTGGTATTGACATACTCCATTAGAATTGAACCATCTTGAACGAGGGTTGATTGGAGGTAACAGAGCTGTGATTCTTCTTTCATTGATCAGCATCTAGAATATCTCCTCCATCGGCTGACCTAGGTATGTAAATTCCCTTTTATTGGAAAAATCCCGACAGGCTTTGGCATTTGCTCTTTTTGTAATCTTATCCTCCAGCATTTCACCTTCGAAAGTTAATAATGGAGTACTTGTACTAAGAGAAAAGAGGCTAGCATGCTCCTGACTGAATAATTGGCGTGTGACTTGGTGCTGATGGATCACCAGTTCTGCCAATTGGTCGACTTGCTCACAGAGAGTCTTTATTTTCCATTCCATTGTAAACTGGAACTGTGAAAAATCTCATCTATCAGCACTATCTTTGCTGGTCTGGGAGGATCCACCACTGTAATGGGAAGTCTGCCCATTACTCCAATTAATCATGTTAACCTCTTCTTCTTTGTGTTGAGGAAGAGGGTTGTCTTGCACATGGGGTTGGTCGGGTTTAGTCACCACGATCTCACTGTTATCAATCAAATCTTGGATCTTATGTTTCAAGGCCCAATAGTTTTGAGTATCATGACCTAGAGCTCCTATGACGCCCCCAAATTCGGGTATCTTCTAACCCGACATATGGTGCTACACGGTGCTATAGTTTACACATACATTCAATTGAAAAGCCTCAAAAGAACGAATATGTCTTATATATATTCCAACCAATATTACCATTCCCCAGGTTCTTTATAACCATTACATTTGTTCTTTGTCATAATATCAAATACATTATAACATTAAACCTTATACTATTACATAGACAATTCAACGGTCTGCCTTAGCCTTCCCTTTATCCTTACTAGGTCCTTCAGTCCGTTCAGTCTTAGCTGCATTCATATGGTTCAAGCAAGAATGAGCATATCTAGCTCAGCAAGTATGACAATTCCAATAAACAGCATGCTTGAAACATAGGAATCGTATATCTTCAATAACTGAACAATAGTTACGAAGTACTATCGATAATTCAAAATAGCACTTCTTTTCCTTCAAAACATTTCACAATGAATAGCATTCATTATACATATAACTCGATCCAAGACCTTGAGCATTTCATACTTTCTTTGAAAAGGACAACCCGACACCAAGTCCGTAAGTCCGGCATTACTTACGAGCACGTCTAGGTGATCAGCCTATAGTACTCTATGTTGTACAACACTACTTTCTTTAAACGTATGTACGTTTAAGGTTTTGGCAACCTCATGTGCTTGTCGTTTGAAAACAAAATATTTATTCATGCATACTCAGTCTTCTTTTGAAAACCACACCAAATAGTTTGGCAAAACTTAACAACATTGATAACATTTCAATAGATTATAAGAAATCCATAAAACATCTTAAGTCTAGCCGAAGGAATTGGCTTCGACTTCATTATACATCAATTCATGCGTAAGGTACTTGAATTACAAAGCTTGTCCAAAGAATTTAGACAATGGTTAGAATACTTGTCTTTAGCGTCTTCTACAGTCAATACAAATTCTCTTTGAGTCTTTAAGGTCTCTACAATATATGATCACATAACATACGATATTAGGTCATGAACAAGCATGCATAGTTCCTAATATATCTTACCCTTCTTCTCAATCTAATCATGCTTTATATTGTTTAACATTGGTTCAAGTTTATCACATTACCTTGTTCGTATGTTCACATTCGACTTATCTTCAACCTTTAATGTATTACTTAAGGTTTACAACATCCTAATTGATGTTACTTTAGGTTTAGTAATATATTCTTTGTGCACAATACATGGTATGAAGGGTTGATCACCTTAAGTACGGGAAGTCCCTACAGTCTTATGACTGTTTAGGTTTAAGTTGAAAGATTACTTATAACCTTGGACACAGTTCGTGGTCTTGCGATCCTCAGATATATCTCATAGTTTAATTTCAGTTCTTGATTATCATTGATAGAGTATTATTTAGTTCTGTTGAGCCTATTCATTGGCAGTTATTATGTTGTTGATATTCATTGTTATTTCAAGTGAGCATTTATTTTGCTCACTCTTGCATATATATAATCATTGCAGCTAAGGTTGAGAAGGTCGGTGAACCTACCACTAGCAAAGGAAAATGAAAAATGAACAAGTGTTGAAGACTTGTAATTTATTGACTTTTGTGATGACAGACTTTATTTTAAATGATGTGATGTAACTATTTTAATTTTCCGCACTTGATGTATGTTAAAGGTTAGATAACCTGGGGGACTTATTGATTTAATTATGTAACCCTTTTAATGGGAGGATTTATTGTCTAAATTCTATTATCTTTGGGTAGTTATATATGAATGAATGGATAGTGAACACCAAGTCTTGTGGGAATAAAGTACCCAGATTTGGGGGTGTCACATCAGGACTAATAGTTCCAAGCTTAAATTTAAAAACAAACAAGACACTTGAAATTAATAATTATATCCCAAGTGTAATCCTTGGAAACAAATATAGCCTAGGATTATAATCCCGAGATTATAATTATTACATTCGTTCCTAAAAGATTGTCGTTTAAGATTTTGGCACATGGATTAAGAAAGTATCATTTACCAAGTAAAACTTGTTTGAAATTCCATCACTACCCCTTTATGGGAAGTTGAAAACTATTAGTACAAGGGAGAGAATTTCTTAGGACAATTAGAGAAGGTAAGGGTAATATAGGAAAGTAAATAATTTTTCTCCTCGAAAGTTGTAAACGATAAACTTTTTGGAACAAATTTTTTCTTCTAAAACGACAATCTTTTAGGAACGGATGGAAGGCTATCAAACCATTTTATAATCTCGAGACTTATAGTCCCAAGTTAAAATTTGAAAACAAACAAGACACTTAGGCCATGTTTGTTTGCAAGGATTATAATTCTAGGATTATAATCCATGATATTATAATCTCAAGACTATTAATCCTATGATTAAATAGTTCTACTAACATGTTTATTTTTTATGGGATTATTCATGGGATAACTTAAAATAATCCCATGTTATGCTTGTTTTTTTAAGATTAATTACAGGATTGGATAAAAAAAATATCGTTTGGACTATTATACCCTTATTAATAATAACATATTTTAAACTTATTTATACATCGTAAAATGATAGTAATAAATTAACAAAAAATGATAGTAATAACTCAAGGACACTATTTAAACTATTATTACTGTATTTATTTGTAAATGATGATTATTTGTTTATTAGTGTATTTATTTGTAAATGATGATTGTTAGATTTCTTACTGTATTTATTTGTAAATGATAATCATCAAAAATGATAATTATTTGTTTATTACTGTATTTAGAAAAATAACTATTTAAATGTCAAAGCGTAATTTTAACATATTATTACTGCATACTAACATGGGATTGCTAGTAATAACATATTATTACTGTATACTAACATAGTGAGTTATTTAACACAATAAAATCAAATAATGTTCCTACAAAAATAAAATGTATATATAAAATAATTACAATTGTGAACTGGGTAAAAATCTACACTCTTTCCTTCTACCCAGTTCAAAATTGTGGTAATATAGTTTGTCTCCAACGGTCTAATTAAGAGGAAAATTCCAATGGTCCAATATGCTTAGTCATATTAGAAAAAGTAAAGGTTAGTTTTGTCCAAAAAAATTTAATCTCTCATGGTGGAATTATAATACCTAGTTAAACATGGTATTAAATAATCACTCATTTCAAGTTATTTTGTTATTCCAGAACTAATAATCCCAAATTTAATTTTAAAAACAAACAAGGATATAGGGATTAATAGTCCAATCCCAAATGTTATCCTAATAAACAAATATGGTCTTAAAATTAATAGTCATATCCCAAGTATAATCATTTCAAACAAACATAACCTAGGTAGGTGTATAATCCAACTCAAAAACATGTCACCTTTTGGTTGTCAGATATTACACATTGAAGCATGCTGTTTTTCAGAGTTTATATTCCCTTGATTTCTTTGTTACACCATTATTTTTTCCTGTTGCGACAAAATTTTGCCTATACACAATTTTACATTGCATTGATAATGCTAGAAATTACAATTCGTGAATCATTATTGGATCAGTAAGGAAACCAAGCCGATACATCAAGATTTCGGCAACTCAGCAAATACTTTGAACCATGTCTACGTTACATTATTTTTTTTTTCCTGAAGCCAAGCTCATTTATGAAGACTAACAGCGTTATACAAAAGGCTTTCATTTTTATAAATGGCTCAGTAAGGTTACATAAATCCGTGACTTCCTGCGAGAGTAGCAATTGTACTTTTTTCACCATGTAAAATAGACTTGCTAGTACACAAGTAACATTTATCCAAATCCATCAAAATTGCTCATTTCATCAATAAGCAAAACTGAATATCAACAAGGCCATTTCAACTCAAAATAAGCTCAAGAAAAAAAATGCCAAAATAAAAATTGAAGATCATTACTACATAAATGACTAGTACACAGTAACACATACCAAGAAGTACTACATTTTGTCGGATTCTATGAGTTTACATTATGTATCAAAATAGCAGCATGGGAAAGCACAACACATACTCCTATCTCTAGTTACAGTTTTCATGTGCTGGAAGTTCCATACACGAATAGCTTATGCACAAGGGATATAAACCAACTAAACCTATTAATGCCAACCAGAACGAGAACAATCACTATTTTATCTTAGCACTTGTGTTCATCTAACAACAGCATCTAACAAGGGATATAAACCAACATCCCTCTTTCGACTTTCTTTTTGTAAGAACATCCCTCTTCCACCTTCTTTATATAAGAACATCCCAATTCCACTTTAAGCTTAATGTTTCGCTACATTGCAACTTCTCAAAGCATGGATTTTGGTGAAGGTTATCAACACTCCAGGCCGACAGTCGCATGAACTACACTGCGACTTTTTCAGCACAACATGGAGTGTTCATCTCTTTAATGAAATTGCCAAGCATGCTGCAACCTCATACCAATCCTATAGATTCTAAATTTGATCATAAAAAATGCTAAAAGTCATTTTGATCATGAGAAATGCTAAAAGATTAATAGGGGAAGGGGCGCAACCCCACACACGGAGAATACATGTGGAACCAAACACTCACCCTGCACTAAATCACAGCTCAAAAGAAAAAACTACATGTCTAACACAATGGAAGCTCTTTAAGGAAGAGAAACAAAAGGGTTAGGAAACACTGGATTAAAAACAAGAAAGAGAAGGTTACGAATCAGATTTGACGAAATCTGGAAAAAGTAAGGATTTGTGCACAAAAGGGATGGCACCTAGTCAAATCTTCTTGGAAGAATTGAAGATTTGAAGAAATTTAACATTGCACAATGCTTACATGAGTCGAAAAATAGAAACTTTGCAGAAAGTAAGGGAACCAGAGGAACAGCTTTGCAAATGATCAGAGAAACTAAGGAGTTAGCAAGTTTGACTATATCTAGAAAAGAGGTGGACCAAGTTAAGAATTCCGTTTGTTGCTCTATAACATCACAAGTCTGCAGATTCATCATACACATCAAGTGTTGTCGATTCTAGTACTCTTCATTTTTAATATTCAACTTTTAAATAGTATTCCTAGGTAGCTTGATGTATTTCATTCTCACAGCTAAGAATAGTTACAAATAAAGGAAAAAGCCTCTACAAAGAAAACACAAGAACACTAACTCTGTAAATAATAGTGCAACACATCTTCTAATTAATAACACTAGCTTAACATAAACTATATAACATAAACTATCCCAATGTGAAAAAAGGAAGTCAAAATCATAAACAAAACAAACTTAACTGCCACTGAAACTTCAGTTCCAATTAACCATCATCATAATAAGGGCAGCAACCTGAAAAGACAAGACTAGCATAAACCACCCCGAAAACAAAAAAGAGACATGGAATGGTGAATCACCTATTGCTAAATGTAAGAATACTGGAGACACCACTTCAAACCCGCTAGGACTGATGCACCTTAGTCCATGTTGCATAACTCCACCATCACCTACAGCTTATTTCCTCGCCCCTGATACCATTTCTTTCTTTACCTGCTTCCCTCTTCAATGGAAGAATGACCTTTGGATGTTCTATAACATAAGAGGAAAGCAAAAGCATAACAATTTCTTATTCTCTTTCTACTGGATAAGTAAATGTGTAGAATTTTTAAAATTAAAAATGTTACACAATCCAAAAACAACTTACTTCTGTCTCTTTGCATTCTGCTGCTTGATGCTAATAACCATATCTATAGTCATCTTCTGGTGTTCCCTTGTTTGTGAGTGCAAATCCAGGCATTCCACTGTTTCACAATCAACTTTGCAAATGCGGTACCACCCCATGCTTGCTGGCATCCTCTTTCTTAATCTATCAAAGGAATCTGAGTTGCCCTGTAACATCCATGTAAACAGAAACATAATCAGCAGACTTTTTTGATCAAGTATAATAATCATACACTCAGTAAATCAAAGGACAACCAAATACTACAGGCTCTCAATCCCTTCGCCAAAAAATGAGCTCACACAGCATCAACAAAAGGTTCATAATAGGAATAAAAAACAGTAAAACACTGCAAGTAGCAGAAAGGTTGACAAAACTTACTTTATAAAAACCACCATCTGTTGGAAATCCATGGAGGGAATAACTGCTCCTAAATCCAGGTTCACCAAGTCGTGGATGATTTAACTTATTGCCTCCAAATGGTTCGCCAACAGGAAAAACCCCAGCCCCAGGCAATTCCCCCATACGAGAAACAGAAAATGCCCCGAAATCATCTCCCACTCGCATATGACTAGGTACATTCCCAGGACCTAAACATTCACCCCTACTCGAATGGTTAGGCGTAAAATCTTGCCCCATCATGTCACCATTCCTGAAATGTTTACTTATTCCAAAATTTCCAGGCCCATCAAACTGAAACTCCATAATGCAAATCATGAAACTCCATAATGCTATTTAGCTAAAAAAAGGAAAGAAAGAAACTCCATAATGCTCAAAAAAACTTGCAGAACCTCTTTATGATCTTTTCAATTTGTTACAAACTCATTACTAGCACTGAAGCGTAAGGTTTTACACAAAAGCATCAGATAAATCTAAAACTGAAGCGAAAAGCCATCTATTTAAGTGTTTGCCAATCGATAGCATCAACCTTCAACCAAACTATAAAATGGGAAGAAAAAAAGAAGGATTTCAGACTAGGGAGAGATCCAGGCTTAACTAGCAGTTGAAAATTAAGAAAATAGTATCAAGCTGCTTGAAATTCTGGTTTTGGGGTGCTTTCTTCTACTTTTATTGAGTTTGGAATGTATCTCCAACAGCGCTTGTGAACCCCGCTTATTTTCCTCGGAGCGTCTGCAGCAGGCAAACCTTCACAACAATAAAGGGCATTTGAATGCCATTAAGTTTGGATTCCTTCCATTATAATTTATAGTAAATTACTGTACAAGTTGAATTAAGTTCAGAAATAAAACTATTAAAATACTATATATCAGATTTTGGAATTTCGAAGTTATTATTAATCTGTAAACTCAGAAAATCATCTGAAATAATGGAATTCTTTTTATGAAACTGGAAGCCCGTTCTACAAATGACCTATTACATCAAAACTCACATGAAGTAACCAGTTATTTTCAAATAGGGCCGAGAAGATACCATATGTTCTATCAGTATATATGATAACATTGCAACAATGAGAAAGATTAAGACATGGCTAACAAAATGGAAATAAACAAAAAATATAAGCCATGCACAAATTCCCCTATAAAAGAATGGAGCAGTGAACATTTGTTGATGCAGTATGAATTTATTACAGAAAACAAAATAGTATACTAGAGTAACTCCAAATCTCTTGTATAACCAACATACCACAACCTCTGGTATCTACATTTGTCTTCCTACTAGACAAGCACGTTGGATCACAAGTTAACCACTGAGAATACGTACCTCGATTCAACAAAATCTCTAAATACCAACTACTTGTACCAGTTACATATATATATATATATATATATATATATATATATATATATATATATATCTTTCCTGGTCAGCTCCTTGTTAAATCATATCCGAAGTAACAATTACAGCCTTCCTCACACCTCAACAACTATATATACCTCTAAAGATAGTATGTTTATATATATCTCAGATTCCAATCCTCATCTGTTATCACTCAGCGCCATTTAAGTACGATTTTTTCTTTCTGTTGTCATACTAGATGGTCTCTTTAAAAAAAAAAGGATTATACATCTAACAACCTTAAGGGTAACTTTATAAAGAAGGCACTGGATGCTTATAATCCTTGTGCCTCCTGTAAAAGGAAAAACAAAAAGAGAATGCCTTTTAAATTGAATATCGACCATCTAATAATTCAAATTCATTTAGGAAAAAGAAATATGTTTAAACAAACTACAAGCAAGACCTAGATATGACCTGAAAATACTGTAGACAGAAACCCAGTTGAACATAAAATGTAAGAAATCAGAAAAAGTAATAGCAACTTGTGCAGGAAATTAGGTTTGTGTTTCAAAATTAGAAAAAGCAGGCAGAAGACTACTTAGCTGTCTCCAACCACACGATTCTAGGATAGATTAAAGAATCTAGTTGTTAAAACTTAGTGGATGTATAAGGCTACAAAAGAATACCTAGTTATCTACTACAACATAAGCCTCAGAAACCAATTGACAGAAAAAGTCCGGTAAAAAGTAAAAATTACTGAAGTCAGAAGAAATGCTTCATCATCATATTTGTAACAATAGACCCATGATGTTACCTCAACAGCCAATTTTCACTTTATTTGTGATAATGGTAATAATCTGGTCAACTGCACCAAATCTATTTCTTCTAATAATTTGCTTTCAGTTATTACCCATCAATTACTCTAACTGAGCCGCTATGCAAGATTACTATATAAGAAAAAAAACCACAAAATATCACACGGCTTCATCAATTTATTATTATTTTTTTTAACAATTTCACAAAGATACTTCGCAAACACATACGGTCAAAATAACTTGGTAGAAATTAAGAGGGAATTGGCTTTGCACAGTACTAAATCAGAAACAGTACAAAACTGCAGTGTCCTACTCTACAGAGGTTGGAAATTTATAAAAGAAAGATAATTTTTGGTAAGTATATGTGTACTCCAGAATGTTTTCAATCTCTGAAGGCTACTTAGCTGAATCGGCTCAACATTCAGTGTACAAATATCTATCTTGTTTCTCCCACTTTTAGTTTAACCTAAAGTGCTTCTTCAAACTAGACTATCAGATGAGTTTCGAAAAGCTAAAATCAACAAATAGACTTCTGATTAAGAAATTCAAAAGAACCTGCTAAAAGTAATACGATATAATTTCAATTTTTGGCATTTTATGAGAATGGACAATGGTTCCAACTCAATCTAATTTAAGAAATGGAAACTAACCCTCTTTGTGAACGATTCCCCAAGCCTTCCCGTGCTTGCCATCCTGCAAAAATTTCCAAACCCGTTAAACCCTAAAATATATATATTAATAATAACAGCGGAGAGAGGAAGAGAGACTTTATATAGATTGAGCTTGGTGATCTGATAGGAGAGGCCGGTCCAGTGAGCTTTAGCCATATGATAACCAATTCCCCAATTGGGTAAAAACTGAGCTACCTCAAACAGATTCTTCTTCTTCCTCTTCGGCTTCTTAGCCGCCGCCGCCGTCGTTGAAGCTGATGTCGTAGGGTTTGTAGCAGTACTCAACTTTCTAAAGAAGTTGAATGATACCCTCGACAAGCTGTTCGCCTTCTCCATTGAAGCTCCTACTCTGTTTGCGAGACTACTCGCCATTTTCTTTCTCTTTCTGCCTCAGTGTGATGCCAATCACTCCTTCAGATTTCGGTGAGCCCGTTCGGAAAAGACTTATTTTTAAAGGACTTATAAGTTCTAATGATTATAAGTAAAAGGTTTTGCTGACAATAATTTATAAAGTTAAAATAAATGATTAAGGTGTTCAACGATAATAATTTATAAATTAAAATTAAATACTAAATAATATTTTTTTTTCATTTAAGTTGTCACTCACTTTTAAAATCGTTTATAAAATTTATTTTTTATCAATTAGGTCTTTAAAGTTATGTTTACGTTCCTCCTACCCGATTTGACCTTAACCTAACCCATTTTGATCAAATTTTGACCAAACTCGAACCTAGTTTCACCTAACCCTAATTTTTAATATTTTAAAATAAAATAATTATTTAAAAATAATTATTTTTAATATTTTAAAAGAAAATACTAATTTTAAAATATTAATTATATTTAATATTTTAAAATAAAATATTTTTAAAAATATTATAATTTTTAGTATTTTAAAATAAAATATTTCCTTAAAATAATTTGAAAATAATATTTGTTTTAATATTTTAGAATAAATTATTCTTTTTAAATAAATAATATTTTATATTTAAAATAAAATATATTTTTTAAATTTTAAAAATTATTATTATTTTACTGAAAAAATATTAGAATTTTTTTTCCCCGAAAAATGAGTAAAGTTTAAAAAAATATAGATTCAAAAAAATTAAACCCCCCTTCTTGATTAATTAATTATTTGGTAATTCTCAAATAAGTATTATGAAAGAATTTTTATAGATCTATTCAACCCCCTTCTAGATTTATATTATGCATTTGAGAAATAATAATTGGTATCAGAGCAGATTCTCAGGAACATAAAGCTTACGCTTTGAGTTGATCCAAGGCATTACTCGAATACTAGTTCTAAACTAAGTTATAAAGGTCAACCACATCTTCTATATGAAGATGAACTCACATGCTAAAATCTACATGTGCAGGTATATTCAAAGAAATATAAATGATCTTATTGAAAGTTGATCTACGCGTATAAACGAAGTATTATCAAATTAATAAATCAAGACAATAATAAAGCAGCAAATCAAGCTATCTAACTAATAGGGAAGTAAAGATGCAGACATAATTATATGAATTCAGAAATACATTCCTAGAGTATATACTCGATGATGTCAGAATTTGCATCTATGCCAAAGGAGTCTGAGAAGTGTCATCAGTGATGATCAAGAGCAAAATTTCATCATCTATGTTCTCTGAAGAAATGATCAATGGTGAATGAAAAAATCAATGTGCTTCTCAAATAATCTAGTTGAAGTGGCAGGACTCATCCCAACACAAGTCTGAACCTTGAGGTTCTCACAAGCTATGCAAAGAAATATGGGATGCAGAACTATCTTCCTCCATGTCGAAAGTGTAAGAACCCGAATTTTCAGAAAATATTAAAGTAAGAATTTAATGAATAAAATTCTTAAGTGTGAAATGGGTTCGAATAGAAACATTTATGTGATACGAGGTATGTAGGAATGTGTTACATAGGGTAATATGAACCATGTAATATGTGATTTTTGTGATTAATAAAAATATTATTTTTATATATTGTTATTGATCGCAGAGATAATTCAGTTGAGATAAAAGAAGTGGATAAAATTTCCTATCGATATTAAATAGTTTATAGGATTATTTTATCATAGTAAGTGGATGACATTAATGTATAATCGTCATTTTCTAGTGTATGTGTACTAATAACTGGTATGATTATAATATAGGTTATTGATAGTACGTAAGTTATCCGCGAATGGGTTTGAATAGTGAAACATGAGTTAGTTGAGAGAATTAATGTAAAAACCCAAAACCCTAATAGAACTCGTTTGTGTAAATCCCGTTATATAAATAAAATTTCTCTGTTCTGAATGTGTTACGTGTTATTATATACTTGGTTTGACAAAATTGACCAAAAAATTTTTATCCAAAAACGCCGTGTGCTTGACACCTCGTGCTTAAATTTTTTCCATAATCGGACTTTTTTTGCAAAATTATTTTGACAAGTTGCTTTACGTCGTGCTTACACCGACAAAACGCTTTATCGCTTGTTAGTTAGATTAGTGAGTAAACCCTAATTAGCAAAACCCTAACCCCTAATTAGCAAAACCCTAACCCTAATTTGTTAATTAAACCCTAATTAGCTAATCAAACTCTAATTAGCTTATGTTAACACTTAATCATGGTTAGTAAACTTCTATTAGGTACTAATTAACATTACTTAACATTCCTAATCATTAGAAACAAAACCCCAATCAAGATTAGTGAAGATTTAAGCCTAATTAAGCTACTAACTTAATCAACTAGCTCACAAGTAGGTTGGAGTCACCATTACAAGTTTCAAAACATCACACGACATGCTTCCAAACTCCCAAGCATCGGAAGAGTCACATATCGATCTTTATGGAGGCAAGTAGGTAAAAAATGACCAAAAAGCCAAGTTAAAAATTTCTATAAATAGGAACCTTAGGGGCTAAAACAAACCCACGAATTCTCAAAGCCTATATACACTTATAAACCTACCATATCAAGCCTTGGGTGTTATCAAGAACAAGATCGTGAAGCTAGAATCATAAATTTCTCAAGAAAATGTGCAAACCCTAGTTCATAAATTTCTCTTTGATCTTATGTTAGATTTGTTGTTTAGATGTTTAGAATATTGTATTAGGATGTTAGAAAGTATACTAGAGTGGTAGAACACGCTTTCATAACATCTAGATGTCTTAATTAAGCGTTTTATGAAATCGGAAATTTTGGAAAAATGGTTTGACGAAAAAAGTGGCTTTTTTGATTCACGTGTTTATGTTTTGATCATTAATCGATTGATATTTGTAGCTTTGTAAGTAGGTCTTTAATCTGAAAAGAAAACAGTTCGGATGAACCATAGATTCCAAGATATAATCAGTCAAAGTGGGTTGACCGTTCACGGAAGCTGGTTTTCTGCGTTGCCCAGAAAGCTCAAGAATAGTTGAACCAGCTACTTTGACCGACTTGTTTAATCATCTTCCGATTGTTAATTGTTTATGTTTTTGTTATAAATTAGTACTCTGGTATACATACTACATATCTATGATCTTCGAATCAAACAAACAACTCATAGTATTACCGGAATTATTGGTCAAAAGTAGTTGAATCGAAGCGTGGCCAAGTTTTTTTTCGGGTTTTCCAAAAAGCTCAAGAACACGAAGAACGAATGTTAGCTGTTCTTTGACCATCATAAATAGAGATCTTAGAATTACGATTTGTTCATGTTAATGTTATATATATGTACCCTGGTATATAGACTACATGTTACAACAAACAAAACATACATCTAATACACCGAATCAAAGTTATTCAAGCCACAAAACCGTTGACCGACCTTGACCATTGTTCTGGGTTACCCAGAAACCCAAGAACAGCTCTGACAGTAACTTTGAATCTTTATAATTTCTTGTTAGATGTAGATTAAAGCCTGCTTATTACTTGATCTTGTACTATTACATGAGTACTACAACACCAATACTTGATCTAACCAAAATCATTACCAATACCGAGTTATTTAATGGTCAAACTAGCCACTCGACCACGAGCAACGGCTGCCCAGAAACTCAAGAACACCTACAACGACACTTTCTGTCACTGTAGAGCTTTAGCGACGGACATAAATTAAATTTTTAGAAATAAATTATAAAAATTAGAAATAATTAATAAAAACAAGTTTTAAAAATTATATTAAATTATTATAAATTATTTCTGATATTTCTACAAAAATGTAATAATTATTTTATTTTATTTAGATATTATTTATAATTAACTTATTAATAAAGTAATTAGAATAATTACTTTTAAATACTAAATAATTATGTAAAAATATTATTATTGAAATAAAAATCATAATAAATGATTATAAATTATTTAATAATATTAAATAATGTTTTTTATAAAATTTTAGTAAATATAAATTACTTATAAATAGAGATAAATAATTTAAAAATCATTTAAAGGATAAATAAATATTTTAAAATACTTTAAACCTTCTAAAATATATTATGGGGATAATAAAATTATTTAAAAATATAACCAAATTTAATAAATAAAATTTAGTTCATTTATCAAAGATATTAAAAGTAAAACCCTATTAAATCTAACCCAGATTAAATAAATGTTTTATTTGAGTATTGTTATCAATACTAACGTGTTAGATTTATATTCTTCGAACGTTATAGTACTTAATAATGTTTGAATAGTATAACTTGGAATCGATCTACGCTCGAAAAAGTCTTCTATACCCAATTTATTACTTATGCAAAATTTATCAACCACATTTATTCATTTAACAAGATTCTATCTTGCTTATATCTTTGATATAATACACCACCTATGTTGAATTATATATTATTGAAAGGTTATTGCTATAGTTCCAAGTATTTACTAAGAAATGAATTATTTATTCATATGATATTGTTTATTGAGCATAAACCGCTTGTGTGTCAAGCCAAATTGTTTTGGTAAGACAATCCTATCTTGAAGTTGAGTATCCCGTAAGGGAGCAAAAGTATAGTCAATGAATATATTGACAAGAAATTGTAAGTGTAATTGAGCACTTTGTAGGGTGATATGCATACTCCTAGGATGTTGAATAAATGATCCCCTATCTTATATCTCGAATGTAATTTCTAAGTTTTGCGATCGATGAAATGATAAAAATTCGAAACTAGTTGGAATTAGAAATCCGTAAATGGTAACAACTATCAATGAAATTTGAATTGTTATAATTCTTCAAATCCTATATTGTTATAAATATACAACTTCAATGAGCATGTCATAGCTCACCCTTGCAAATTATTCCCTTTGCAGTTTTAGATGATAATCTTGGAACATCTCGAGTAGATAAAGGGAAGCGTCCCCTACATAGATTAGATTATATTCTTGTCTCGTATGAATACCTTGTAATAAGAACTTGTTATGAGAATTTTGTAATCGAATCATAATATTATGATATATATAACATCTTTTATTTCTCAGAACCGTGTTTTCTTACATATATAGATGTAAAGTAAGATGTCTTCTATTCTAGTTGAGATCCTTGGGAACTATTTATCCGAGTGAAGGTATTAATAGCATGGACTGCTCATGTTGTTATTAATACTCAATTTCAGATAGATGGTTACTATCGATGACGATAGTATATAATCGCATGACATAGACTATACATCCGGGTGAGGGTATTAGTAATATGGATCTGCTTCATTATTATTATCGACATCAATTTTGATAGATAGACTCTAATCACAGATATGATTCATATATTCAAGTGAGGGTATCCAAATACAGAATATTTCTCTTGAGAATTACCATCTCATTATGGGATAATGTGAATCTTGAATCTATGGGAATTATATCCTGATAGTCCTCTATCTAATGTAATATTTTAATCGATACTGGTGGGTGTATAGATTTAAATGCATTATGTTAATTTTTTATAAACACCATACCGGATACCACGGGAGTATAGGTATGGGGTGTTACAATTTTGTTATCAAAGTCATTATACTATAGATATAAGGAAGAGTTTTCTTAGTATATAGTCTTCGAGTCCAGAAAATTTTTAAAAGTCATATAAAATATAACATTAAAATTATTATGTTGTCTAAACCTTTATACCAAAGATTTTTTGGAGTTTTCTTTTATAGATGGCCAACTCTAATCTTTGAAGAAAGAATGATCAATCCACCGCAAATAGAGTCTTTTATAACTAGTGATGCAGAAGAAGAAGAAGAATTGCTTCATGATCAACAACCGCTTTGATCTTTGAAGAAGAAGAAGAAGAAGATCCAAAGGTGGACAATTAATGAGAATAGATGAGCATGATGAGGCAATGGCATCACTCTTGCAGCATAAATGTAATGTGAGAACAATAAGATGAAGTTTAGGGCATTTTAGGAGAGTGTATGCTAATGGATGAAAGGAGTCATAGTCATCAACTGAAAGTACAACCGCACCTACGCATATAGGAGCGGGAGGGAAATTCGATCAAGACTTCTTAAAACATCTCTGGGAGTTCGAGATACTTTTAATGATTTGCAGCTGTCGTGTAACTCGATATCCGATGAGGAGAAGAAAAGCGCTTATCTTATCGATCGATCGTGGTGGTTTGTCACATGATCCAGATTCCTTTGATGATATCAACGAATTCTAGAGAGTAGCGTAGAAGGTTGGATGCTTTATATTAGTACAATAAAGAAGCATTCAAAGTTTGTATTGTGATAAGTACTGTGTAATATATTAGTATGTTTAAAGTTGTTGTAAGATTGTGAGTTATAAATAAACAATATGTTTTGGTTATCTAAGAATCTTATGTGAATCTTTGTTGTTTTTTTATAGAATCATGCCACCAACCAGAAGACCCCAAAGAGAAATGAATAATGAGGATAATCGAACTCAACAGTTAGTAGATATGATGTTAGGAGTAATAAATAGACCTGTAAACCAAAATACATCCTTTAAAGACTTTAAATTAGTTGGACCACCTGAATTTTAAAGGTACATTAGAACCTCAGATAGATGCCTGATTTGGATTTACGAGATAGAAAAATTCTTCCTAGTAACTAATGTTGTGTTAGTAATAACCGAAAGACAACTTTTGCAACTTTCTTCTTGAAAAGTGAAGCTAATTATTGGTGGGAATCAACCAAAGGTCGAGTAGAAACTGAAATTGTTCCTTGGGATAGATTTAAAGAGTTGTTCTTTGAAAACTATTTTTCCCAATCCCTGAAAGACCGAATGGAAATAAAATTTCTAGACTTAAAATAAGGAGATCTTACAATAACCCAGTATACAGCTAAGTTTAATGAACTATCCAGGTTTGTTCCTCATCAAGTGACTACTGAACTTAGAAAGACTCGTAGGTACCAAGAAGGTTTAAAACCTCGATTAGAGTAAATTATCGATTAGCTTCAAATCAAAACTTTCTCTGAAATACTAGAGAAGGCCACTATAATTAAAAGTGAGAATGAAAATCTCGTTAAGTTTCATCAGGACAAAAAGATTCAGAATGAGAAAGGGAAAAGTAAGACAGAACCCAGTTCAGGTGTGTTTAATAACAAGCATAAATGGAATAATTCTTTTTCTAACAACTCGGGGAAAAAGATAGGAAATACTAATAACAATTTTAGTAATAATAATATTAGCTGATGCGTTAAGTAGAAAGAATCAGGAAAAATTGAATGTATTAACCACCAATGATAGGTTAATAAAAGACTTTGAAAAGTTAAAAATTGAGGTGGAATGTCAAACTACCTCTACCCAAAAATTATATATTTTAGAAGGAGTTTCATCTCTGCTCGATAAAATTAAAGAGATACAGGAGAAGGATGAAGAGTGTCAAAAGTTTAAATCTAATTCCACACATGATAAGTATAATAAATTTCGAATAGATACAGATGGAATTATAAGATATGAAAATAGAATCTGGATTCCGTTAGATCAAACTTTAAAAGATGAAATTTTGAACGAAGCACATAATTCTAAATTTGCCATACATCCTGGCAGTACTAAAATGTTCAAAGATTTAAGTCGACACTTTTGGTGGTCGGATATGAAAAGGGAAATAGCTGAATGGGTAAGTAAATGTCTCACGTGTCAAAGGGTTAAGGCAGAACATCAGAAGCCAAGTGGTTTACTTCAACCCTTACCAATTCCTGAGTGGAAGTGGGAACATATAACCATGGACTTTGTAGTGGGCCTTCCAACTACACAAAAAGGTCATAATGCCATTTGGGTAATAGTTGACCGTTTAACTAAATCCGCTCACTTTTTACCTATTAAAATTACTCATAACCTGGATCACCTTGCCAAATTATATATTCATGAAATTATCTCTAGGCATGGAGTACTTGTTTCCATAGTATCAGACCGAGATCCACGTTTTACTTCAAATTTTTGGAAGAGTCTTCAGAAAAATTTAGGAACACAGTTAAGACTAAGTACAGCTTATCATCCTCAAACTGATCGACAGAGTGAGAGAATCATACAAACATTAGAGGATATGTTGAGAACATGTGTCATAGACTTTAAAGGAAGTTGGGAAGACCAGTTACCTTTAGTCGAATTCGCCTACAATAATAGTTATCATGCTAGCATAGGTATGCCACCCTATGAAGCCTTATATGGAAGAAAATGTAGAACGCCTATGTGTTGGGATGAAGTCGGGGAAAGACAAATGTTAGGACCTGAAATAATTCAACAAACCGCTGAAATTATCAGAATCATACGTCAACGATTGCAAGCATCTCAAGATCGACAAAGAAAATACGCTGATCCACATCGTCAACAACGAAATTTTAGCGTAGGAAGCCATGTATTCTTGAAAGTATCTCCTTGGAAGGGCAAGATACGTTTTGGCAAGAAAGGAAAACTAAGTCTGAGGTTCATTGGACCTTTTGAAATTTTGAGAAGAATTGGTGAAGTTGCTTATGAAATAGAACTACCACCTGAGTTAAACCATATTCATAATGTGTTTCATGTGTCTGTTTTACGACCATATAAACCTGATTATAAACACGTTATAAATATGAACCTATCCAAATCGAAGAAAATCTTTCTTATATAGAAGAACCTGTGCAGATCGTCGACCGTAAAGAGCAAGTCCTCCGTAATAAAGTGACAGCATCGGTTAAAGTAATATGGAGAAATCAAAACATTGAAGAAGCTACATGGGAGCTTGAAGATAAAATGCGCGAGAATTATCCTCAATTATTTACTTGACATGTACTGTAATTTCGAGGACGAAATTCTTATTAGTGGAGGTGAATGTAAGAACCCAAAACCCTAAAATAGAAATCGTTTGTGTAAATCCCGTTATATAAATAAAATTTCTCTGTTCTGAATGTGTTACGTGTTATTATATACTTGGTTTGACAAAATTGACCAAATAAATTTTTATCCGAAAAACTTCGTGCTTGACACATCGTGCTTAAATTTTTTTTCCATAATCAGACTTTTTGGTAAAATTATTTTGACAAGTTGCTTTGTCGTGCTTACACTGATAAAACGCTTTGTCGTGCTTGTTAGGATTAGTGAGTAAACCCTAATTAGCAAAACCCTAACCCTAATTAGCAAAACCCTAACCCTAATTTGTTAATTAAACCCTAATTAGCTAATCTAACTCTAATTAGCTTATGTTAACACTTAATCATGGTTAGTAAACTTCTATTAGGTACTAATTAACATTACTTAACATTCCTAATCATTAGAAACAAAACCCTAATCAAGATTAGTGAAGATTTAAGCCTAATTAAGCTACTAACTTAATCAACTAGCTCACAAGTAGGTTGGGAGTCACCATTACAAGTTTCAAAACATCACATGACATGCTTCCAAACTCCCAAGCATTAGAAGAGTCACATATCAGATCTTTATGGAGGCAAGTAGGTAAAAAATGACCAAAAAGCCAAGTTAGAAAATTCTATAAATAAGAACCTTAGGGCTAAGCAAACCTACGAATTCTCAAAGCCTATATACACTTATAAACCTACCATATCAAGCCTAGGTGTTATCAGCAACAAGATCAGAAGCTAGAATCATAAATTTCTCAAGAAAATGTGCAAACCCTAGTTCATAAATTTCTCTTTGATCTTATGTTAGATTTGTTGTTTAGATGTTTAGAATATTGTATTAGGATGTTAGAAAGTATGCTAGAGTGGTAGAACACGTTTTCATAACATCTAGATGTCTTAATTAAGCGTTATATGAAATCAGGGAATTTTGAAAAAATGGTTTGACAGCCGAAAGTCAGGGCTTTTTGATTCATGTGTGTTTATGTTTTGGTCTGTTAATCGATTGATATTTATAGCCTGTAAGTAGGTCTTTAATCTGGAAAAGAAAACAGGTTCAGATGAACCATAGATTCCAAGATATAATCAGTCAAAGTGGGTTGACCGTTCACGGAAGCTGGTTTTCTGCGTTGCCTAGAAAGCTCAAGAATAGTTGAACCAGCTACTTTGACCGACTTGTTTAATCATCTTCCGATTGTTAATTGTTTATGTTTTTGTTATAAATTAGTATTCTGGTATACATACTACATATCTATGATCTTCGAATCAAACAAACAACTCATAGTATTCACTAATTATTGGTCAAAAGTAGTTAACCGAAAGACGCCTTGAAGTTTTCGGGTTTTCGAAAAACTCAAGAACACGAAAACAGCTTGTTAGTTGTACTTTGACCATCATAAATAGAGATCTTAGAATTACGATTTGTTCATGTTAATGTTATATATATGTACCTCGGTATATAGACTACATGTTACCGAAAAGTATTATGCATACAAGCTCAATCAATGTGTATGATGATAAAGCATATCTTGTGTAATCAATCTTATTTATTTATTAATAAAAGAATTATTTATTAAAGGCATTTATTATCTACATGGTGCTTGTTTTAATAATATGTGATAAACCCATAGTTTTAAGCAACGCTTTTAGAATAATGATGATGATCATTCTAATGAGATCTAAATTCTTAAAAGCTTAAAACTAAAATAGTTCCCAATCATTGGATTACTAAATTGGGGATTAGTGAATCCGGATAGATTGGTACATACGTTGCTTGCTCATTGGATGAGGATGATTGATCTCATGATCATTTGTGGAGACACTAAAGCAAGTATGTAGGTGCTTATTAGAGAATAAGTTCAATCGAACGTGGCTCGCTAAGGAATACCTAATGGAGTTTTATTTACTGTCAATAGGAATTCCTCGTAGTGATAGTAGTAGACAAGTAATCCTTGGACTTGAGATCATCATAGTATCTTGTGTATGATGAGTTATACTTTGACTTATTCCTTAAGACCCTTAGGGTATATCAAAGGGTATGCTTGGGTATAATAAGTTGTACATGGAGATAATGTATGATCAATAAAGAATCTACCACTTCTAATAAAAGAAGAGAAATGTCCTATGTGATTCGATAAATGACAACCCAAGAGTCCTTGGCGGCGAATGAAATTAGAAAGGAGTTTCTAATTTGCATTATTTGGGGTTGTGCATTTAAGGATCGAAATACATATAATTAAATAAAATAAGACTTGACAAAGAATTCCATGCCTTATATTTAATTGGGACATTGTATGGTGGAAAGATTGAATTGTACGGTAACTATTTACTCAAAGGTTCTTTAATGATTAATGTTGAAATCTATATTATCCGGAAAGTCGCTGATCGCTGGGGAGGCTTATCCCTTATTAGAATAAATATTATTTATTTAAATAAATTATTTGTTTAATTTATTTATTTAAATGAGATTAGAATTGTTCTAATTGATTTATTCACAACCGGTTTAATATGGAGAACTTAAAGGGTCACACCATAAAAGGAAGAATAATTATTTAAGAAGTTAATGGCATAATTGTAATAATATGTTAAGTATATTTAATTTAATCTATGGTGATAGAATAAATTAAATAGCTTAATATTTATTATTTAATATTTTAGAAATATTAATTATAAATTAATAAGAGGAGTCTTATTAATATTATTATAATTATTATTATTTTAATTTCTAAAAGGTTTAGGAATTAATTTAATATTAGTACTTTCTCATTTATTCCTAATTGGATTAGGAAAGAAAATTAGTTAAAGGAGTTTAACTAATTATCCCTAATAGGATTAGGGAGCCCATTTAATTAAAAAGAGTTTTAATTAAATAGATAATACCTTATTTTAATTAAAATGGTAACCACTTTAGTGGTAATCAGGGCTAAAATAATAAGAATGGACATTTCAAGAAGAGGAGATTCAACAATGATGGAAAGATCGTCGACCTTAAAGACCTATCGTTAAGGAAGGAGAACGACCACCTATCATATGTTTCAAATGCGAGGGAGGGCATCGGTCACCAAATCATGCGATGTCGTCCAAAGCATGTTATAATTATGGAAGAGAAGGTCACTTAGCCCAATTTTATCTTTCATCAAGACAAATTCACTAAGATGGAGGCACCAAAGTAGTCCCAAAAAGTCAAAACCCAGAGTCTGAGGAGAGCATTTGTTGTGACCTCCCGAGAAAAGCAAGGAACCCGAATGAGGTCATCACGGGTAAGCTTATCATAAATTCTAACGAAATCTATACTTTATTTGATACCGGTTCTACCCATTCTTTTATTTCTCCTACTTGCGCTCATCGATTAAATTTGACTCCGGAGAAATTAGACTTTAACTTATCTGTGGAAACTCCATTGGGAGAAACCTTCATTACATCCACTGTTTATAATATTGTTTGGTTCAAATCGGTACCCTCACATTACCTATAGATCTTATTTCATTGAAAATACTTGCATTTGACGTGATTCTAGGGATTGATTGGTTAACTACTCATCATGTAAAAATTGATTGTTTCCGTAAGGTTGTTAGCTTTCATATTCCTAATCAACCTATTATGCGAATTCAAGCGACCAAACCATTAAAATTAATCACGGTCATCTCAAGCCATAAAGCTATTCGTTTATTGAAAAATGGATGTCAAGCTTTCTTAGCTTATGTCACAGATTTAAACAAAAATACGTCAGTTTTGAACAATATTTCTATTGTTAATAAATTTCCTGACGTATTCCCCGAAGAACTTCCTGGCCTACCCCTTGAGCGTGAAATTGAATTTTGTATCGACCTTGAACCCGGTACAAAAAGCCATTTCCAAAGCCCCATATCGAATGGCTCTATTGAACTTCAAGAGTTAAAGACCCAACTACGAGAATTGTTAGACATCGGCTTTATTCGTCCCTAGTACTTCTCCTTGGGGTGCTCCTGTTCTATTCGTGAAGAAGAAAGATGGGAGTATGCGACTTTGTATTGATTATCGGAGTTGAATCATGTCACCATAAAAATTGGTATCCATTGCCACGTATTGATGACCTGTTTGACCAAATTGCAATGAGCCAAATTCTTTTCAAAGATTGATCTTCGTTCCGGATATCACCAATTGAAGATTAGAACCAGATGACATTCCAAAGACGGCTTTGCGAACTCCTTAGACGGGCATTATGAATTCCTAGTCATGTCCTTTGGATTGACTAATGCTCCTCACCGCCTTCATGGATATGATGAACCGAGTATTCAAGAAATATTTGGATCACTTTGTGGTCGTCTTTATTGATGACATCCTTATTTATTTCAAAATCCGTGAAGATCATGAGCAACACTTGAGGCTGACACTCCAAAAGCTTCATGAATACAAGCTTTATGCCAAGTTGAAGAAATGCGAATTCTGGCTTGAGGAAGTAGCATTCCTTGGGCACGTAGTATCAAGTCATGGAATATCTGTTGACCCAAAGAAAGATTGAAGCAATTCAAAGCCGGGAGCAACCTAAATCGATGGATCAAATACGTAGCTTTCTCGGTTTAAGCCGGTTATTATCGAGATTCGTGGAAGGATTTTCTCGAATCGCTACTCCATTAACTCAAATGACTTCGAAAGATACAAAGTTCGATTGGAGCGAAGAATATGAGAAGAGTTTTCAAGAACTCAAGAGGAGACTCATTTCGCACTGTTACGGCAATACCATCCGCTCCTTGAGGGATTTGTTATCTCATGTGATGCTTCGGCAAAGGGTTGGGATGTTCTCTCATGCAACATGGAAAAGTCATAGCCTATGCCTCAAGACAACTCAAAGAATATAAGAGGAATTATCCTACTCATGATCTAGAGTTGGCAGTTGTTGTCTTCGCACTAAAGATTTGGAGGTATTACTTGTATGGGGAGAAGGTGGAGATCTTTACGGATCATAAAAGCCTCAAATATTTCTTTACTCAAAAGGAACTCAACATGCGACAACGACGTTGGCTTGAATCTGCTGAAAGATTATGATCATACCATACAATACCATCCCGGAAAGCGAACGTGGTAGGCGACGCATTGAGTAGAAAGAGTATACGCAAGTACGAGTGCGATATTGTCAACGCAAAGGCCCATTTTGTGTGACTTGCAAAGGATGGAGATAGAGTTAAAGACTCCAGGGACCCATGTGATGATGGCGAATATACGAGTAGAACCGACTTTAATCGATAAAGTTAAAGCCGCTTTCGTTACTGGACACTGAGGTCGACGCGTATGAGGAAGAAAGTGCAAGAAGGTGCTATCTTAGGAAGCAAGAATCGATGAAGAAGGAATACTTGAGTTAACTCCGGACTTTGTGTTCCTAACGACCACGATTTAAAGTATAAAATCATGATGGAGGCTCACAACACACCGCTTGCAATCCATCTCGGGAGTACCAAAATGTATCATGATATTCGCCATACATTTTGGTGGAGCAATATGAAGAGAGAGATAGTGTTGTTTATCTCAAGGTGTCTAACTTGTCAACGAAGTTAAAGCGGAGCATCAAGTACCAAAAGGTCCATTGCAACCACTTGAAATTCCGTAATGGAAGTGGGAGCACATTACCATGGATTTCGTTATCGGGTCTTCCTAAGGTTTCTCAAGGCATAAATGCGATTTGGGTCATTGTTGATAGATTGACCAAGTCCGCTTTCATTTCTTATCGATACGAGAAACTTATACACTTGAACGTCTTGCTCAGTATGTACATAAACGAGATTGTAAGATCGCATGGTATCTGCTTACGGTATCCATAGTTTTGATCGAGACCCAAGATTCACTTCACGATTTTGGGTTAGTTTGCAAAAAACTATGGGCACAGACTTCATGATTTAGCTTCGGCATATCATCCTCGATTTTGACGGATGATGGAGAGGATTATTCAAACTCTTGAAGATCTATTAAGACTCGTGTCCTTGATTTTAAGGGAAGTTGGGACAAGTTCTTACCATTGGTGGAGTTTTCCTACAACAACAGCTTATCAAGCAAGTATTGGCATGGCTCCATTCGAAGCGTTGTATGGAAGAAAGTGTCGCTCTCCAAAGATCTTTGGGATGAGGTGGGTGAAGTAACGTTGTTGGGACCGAAGTTGGTACGTGTATGACTACTAAAAGATTCAAACGATCCGACAACGATAAAAACCTCACAAGATCGACAAAAGAGTTATGTTGATCTTCATCGAAAGGATGTGGAATTCGATATAGGAGATCATGTGTTGTTGCGTGTTGCTCTATGGAAAGGAGTTACGAGATTTGGAAAGAGAGAAAAACTCAATCCTCGATTCATCGGCCCATTTTTAATCCTCGATCGAGTAGGAACTGTGGCCTATAGACTCGCTTTTTCATGAAGTATGTCTCGTGTTCATAACGTTTTTCATATATCCATATTACGTAAATATGTGAAAGACCCGAACCACATTATTGAAAGTTAGAACCAGACGAATAGCGAAAAGATTTGACGTATGAAGAGGTTCCTTCAAATCTTGGATAAGAAGGAACATATTCTACGCTCCTAGGTTATACCTTAAGTCAAAGTTTTATGGAGAAACCACGATGTTGAGGAAATGACTTGGGAGTTAGAATCAAAATAAAATCAATGTATCCTTACCTCTTGACATACCGTGTATCGCACCCTAATTTCGAGGAGGCTAAATTTCATAAGAAGGGAGGTTGTAAGACCCCAACTTTTATAAATAAAGATGAATTTTCTATAAATATTATTTTTGAATATTATGGAGTAAATTTGATATAATGTTATAGTTGTGGGTAATATTTATAAATTTTGCAAAGTAAGCAAGTTGTTATAAAATATTCGTTTGGTCGGGGAATATTCTTTTTGTCGGGGAATATTTGTACGACGGCACAATCATTGGTGGACCCCATAAACGAAATTATTGTCGGATTGAGAAAACAACAAAAATACTTTATGAAAATAACGGCGGAGGTGTTACCGTTAAAACTGTTGAACTACCCGAAAGTAAAAGTATAGTAATACGTGTGGTTGCATAATAGCACATGGTATTGATTATTGATGCTTACGTGAGAAGTCACTCAGCTATACTCATATATTGCTACAGTAATTGCTGCATCATATCTCTTATATTATTGATTCAATTATTGTCACAAAGATTATCATCAGATAATATGTTATATTATTAAATCAATAATTGAGACGACAAGTTATAAATGATTAATAATTGTTGAAAGATTAAATATGTGTTGATTAAAAATAAAATGATTTGTGGTAATATTTATTCAATCCTTGATGTATATAAAGAGTCTATTATGAGACGTTTGTGGTAAGTTTGGTTATTTTATGGGGGGGCTATATGTCATCATCTAAGAGTCTCTTCGTCAATAGTAATTACCTTCGTCAATAGTAATTACCTTCATCAATAGTAATTACCTTCGTCAATAGTAACTACCTTTACCAGACGTCAAACCACTTGCCGTTTCATATTACAGGCGTCGAACCAATTGTCGTTTCACATTACAGACGTCAAACCACTTTTCTTTTCACATCACCAGTCGTCAAGCCACTTGCCTTTTCACATTTCAAGTGCTAAGCTAGAAATCTTCTATAAATAGAGGCCTAGTGCTTCATTATTTTTCACGAATTCATTCAAGCTATAGAGAGAAAAGTATAGAGAGAATAAGAGAAAAGAAAAGAGTATTCTCATTACTACACTACCGCAAAGATTCAATCTACTACTAATGTAAGGGTGTTATTCTTTCTTATTCATGAAGAGAACTGTTGTTATTCCATTGCTTATTATTCATTGGAATAACTCAGATATCTGCGGTTTACCTATACTTGGTGACATTCTTCTATTATTCTCACATTGGAACATCTTGTGCATGTGTTTTACACCGGACTGGTTCCGCTCTTTATTATTCTACATTGGAACATCACATGCTTGCAAATTTTGCCCGACTTCGGTTCCGTTATTATTATTCTCATTGGAATAACTCGTTTATACAAGCAATCGCATGCATGGTGATTTCTTTTGTTATTCCATTCTTTATTATACTCAGGTTGGTTAAAGTTTTGACTTCTATACTCCATAAAATTAGTAGAATATCCTTGATATTTGCGCTTCATCCAAAGAACTTTTTTATGGAAATATTCTTCCGATCATTCTTGAATTTTATTCTACAAAGCAAGATGTCGTGTTGACAATTTGGACATTATTAGTTCTTGGATAAATTAATTCTTGAACTTGTTTTTTTGAATTCTTATATCATTGTTAGTATCCTCATGTTTATATTATGTTGAAAGTCATCGTGGCTTCAGTAGTGCATAAATGGACTTAGTATGATTATGACCAGAGGATTATTCGATTATAATCATGGTAGTAATGTTACAAATGATGTGGTAAAAGTTATCATTGGCCTGTAGTGCATTGATGGATGATTTATTAGCATGATCATGATCATTAATGAATACACGAATGTCCTTGGTTGTAGTGCATGGATAATTTGTGGTCGTGATACTAAAAAATATCCTCGGTCGTAGTCATGGGTGATTCGATGATGTGGATTATTTATTAAAATTTGAGTCCCAAATGATAAAAGTCATGAAAATCTTTTAAATCATAAAAGATAGTAGATTTTATTCTCTACTCGACTCTTTTAATGGATTGCTTGTTCACAGCCAGCTTAAACTTGATGTTGTTATATTTTATCGCTTTAACACTATTGAAGGCTAACGATAATTTATTCTGCATTATCTTAGTCATAATATTTCTTCTTGGGCTAGTTGAGCTCACCTTTATTTCAATGTTCTCTTGAAAAATGAGAACATAGCAGGGACTAGTTGGGGAACGGAGTGACGGTCCAAAGGATAGCATTAGTAGTCCTCACTATTCTCGTGAAATAGTGTGTTAATAATTGTAATGAGGACTCCTTTTGAGTTTGTATAATCTCTAGACATAATAATTGTATTCAAACTCACAGCTTATGTTTTGTCGATTATTATACCATGCGGCAGACATTAGTAAGTTGATTTGAATTTTGTACCATGTATCTGACGACCCAAGATGTGTGATGTATACCTAATTTTGGGGGCGTCACATCTGGTGTGATTTTTAATTCTAACCTAAGCACCTATTTACAGGAAAATGCTAGAACGCCAAAGGAGACTAAATTAATAAAATATTATATATTTTTTTCTACGCACATTTATTTGAGCAAATTAAGCGCTCCACTTTTGAACCAAAAATTCAGCACATTTTTTCACCAAAAACAAAAGTGGATCACACCCATGTTTTTAATAAAAAAATATTTATTTCTGAAACTTCAATAATTTATTATAAATAGCCTTTTATCAGAAAAATTTGAATCTCATGTTTATTCCATAGGAAATTTAATTTTCTACAACTTTGTAGATTTAAGTTTTTCTAAATTCCAAACGAAAAATGACCGAAATCCACATACGGATGATTTTTTAATACCTCTATTCCGACAAAATACTGATAAAACACCTCAGCATTAATTCCTTCATTTATATCCACACAAAATAAATATTTCCCTATCCACATAAAATAAATATTTACTTACATATAAATCAATAATTAATTATTCATAAATAATATTACAGAATCACAATTATGACAACCATGTCGTTCCCAGGAAAGAGGGGACTTTTCGATAAAGATTTCTCCTTATTGGTGTGCAATTAGGTGACCAAACCCCTTTTTTAGATAGAACTTCCTTAGACATTGTCAATAATGCTATCTAACAATATTATTCAAATAATATGAATTATTGATCTGATAATGGAGATACTGTGCGGTGACAATTATTGAAATAACAATAATATAAAATATCAACGTAGCAATTATTGAATCAATAAAATAAAATATTGAATAATAATTACCGTAATAATTATTGAGTAGTGCCTTCTACGTAAGAATCAATAATTCAAAAATATTGTGCAATACCGCAGCTATCATATGCAACCACAACGTATTACTATATTTTTTACCACCGTATTTCCAACAATGTTAGTCTGTGAATAACTACACCGTTATTTATAAAAAACTCAAACTTGTCGCTTTCTTTCATCCGAATAGCTTTCCGTTATGGGGCCCACAAATGGTCACAGCTTGGTCGTTAATATTATTCTCGTGCCAAAGCAAGAGAATATTCCACGACCAAAATGAATATTCTCCGACAACAATGAATATTTTATAACCACTTTCTTATTTTGCAAAATTTACATATTTCACCCATAACTAAAGCATTATATAAAATTAACACCTTATTATTCACAATAATAAATAGAGGAAATTCGATTTTATTTATAAAAATTGTGGACTTACAATATATACCTATTTTGGGAGCGTCATATATATGAAATAAATGAGATCTTTTATAATTCTTAATAATCTTATTTATTAATAAGTTTCGTAATTATAGTGCTGCTTAAAATTTTCTCAATTTATAACATGACTTGATTATTACTAATTAAATTTATGGAAACTAATAAATTCACATGAAAAAATGATATTTCCATATGAAAAGTGTCGCTATAGATTCTATAGCGATGATTTTTCACCGTCGCTATACATCTATAGCGACACTTTTCATGTGAAAATATAAAAAAACTATGTAATAAAAGTAAACGTAAAACGAAAGAAATAGTTTGAAATTCGATTAAATCTATTGACTCGAAATATAAATTATTCAAATATGAATAAATTTTAAAGTTCGGTAAATTACTCGATTTTTTTAAATTATAATTTTTTATTGATATTCATATTATATTCGTTCGAAAAGTTCAAACGACTTAGACTCTATTAGAGATCGTGTTTGAATTCAGAGGTGGAACCAGGGGGGTCGAGGGGGGGCATATGACCCCCTGGAATCTCCGGCAAGGCAGGGGCGGATCCAATTTTAGGCAGCCTCGTTGTATCTTTTCCTGTGGTTTTTATTTGTGTTGGATGAAAAGGAAAAAGGTGTGGTATTTATAGACCACAGTTAAAAATTTTCCCACAAAATATCTTGGTCTTCCTTATACCTTAGCTCAGCCGAATCCTTATCATCTCTTTCTCTTTTTTTTTTCTTGTTTTACTTGGAAATTAAAAGAATTCTCTAAAGATTTGACTTTGTTACCAACTTAACAAATTAATACCGAACTCGACTCGGTTTCATTTAAACCTTTAAATAAAAAAATAGTAATATTATATATCATTTTAAAACAAAGAGTAAAAGGAAAAAAAATGCCTAAAGAACGAAATATATGAATATATCTAACGTTTTCAGTTTCACCATCAATCGCTTTAATCCCAAAACAAACAGTTTGTAGTCGAGTAAACTTTGATCAGCATATCTTTGTTTTCTGGTCTCCCGAATTCTCCTTTGAAATCGATATGAAAACCCCTTTTGACGCTTCAAGATAAATAAACCAGCCGACTTTTATTTTGGATTGTTCACATTTTCTGGATATAGATTCTTCGCAAAACTGAAAAAGGAGAATTCAACTCATTTGGATTCTTCACAAAATTGAGGCAATACACAACATCGTTTTGCCCCTTTTAAACCAATCTCTGGCAAGCCGCTCTCTCTCTTGCCAAACGACAGAAATTGAGGGAAAACAAAAGCTAAAATAAACCCTAAAACAGTACCGCGAAAAAGAAGAAGAAAAGAGACGTACGATCTCATAGTTCATATTCCTTCACAGGTAAAGAGCTCTCAAACATTTTCATGTCAATATCTTCAGAATATTTTTTAGAGAATTACTGGAAAAATTGAGTTTTTTTTTGGTAGTTTGTGTTACTCAAGCTCCTCTTTTTCATCAACGGTTTAATCTAAGATTTTTTCTATATTCGCCCTTATGAATTTGTATGAAAATGAGCTGAATTGTACTATAACTGGCTGGAATTTTGTTGTAGTTAATTACAGGTTTTGATCACTTGGTGATGATAAGATGAGTCATAGACCTACTACTCGTAGTAAAAATAAGAGGCATAGAGCCGACGACAATGCTGTGGTGACTTCTGAAATTTTCAGGTACAAATTTAGTTCTAGAAATTGTTTTTAATCTTTTTATGTTTTATTTTTTTATTTTATATAATTTGTTTATGAAACGACTTAAGTTTCAACATCCATTCTAAATTAAATGTTTTTCCTAAGCCTACAACATAAATAGAGAGCCCTCATTTAAAAAATTTTCATATCAGGAAATGTTTCCAATTTAACATATTCAACTTAAAAAATATAGTATCTACATTCATTAAGTGTAGATTTGGAACTCTATCACTTTTTAGTGTATTTTTAGAGGTCGGACTCTTTTGGGGACAAAATGAAAACTAAAAAAGGTACTCCTACCGGGTTGGGACAAGTTTAGCTCAAGATAGCAAAGGATTCTATTAGGATGATTGTAGTAGAACACTAACTTATAAATTGTGTTTCCATAATTATGTTTTGATTTCTTTATAAAAGCAAAAATATTTTTCTAATTTGCCTCAAAAAAGAAAACTAGTTTGAATTTTCAATAATGTTGCATTTATATGCTTTGCCAATCTTTTGAGAGCCTGTTGCATTGCAAAATTATTTCAAGGAAACCTAAACTTCAAAATAGGTAAATATCGGATTGTTTTCACGGGGGAGCGTGCTTGGGCCTTGAATTTTATTTAGATATATTTCTTATTTTAACCGAAATTATTATGTCGTGTTTATGTGGATAAACTATGAAATAAAAGAAAAGAATATTGGTTGGGGAAAATAAAGGAGAGCAAGGGTGAGAACGGATGGAAAGAAAAAAAAAATAGAAATAGAAGAATCAATTGAAGGAATATCAGGGATAGAAAAGGAGTCCTCCTCAGATCAATTTTAAGTTAAGATTGATCCTAAAAATTCAGCAATTAATGCGGCAATAAACCATAGAAATAGACATTAACTGAATCTTTTGAACTTTTTGTCTAGGATTCGAGTGCAAGTATATGGGTTTGCAATATGGGGATATGGTGGTTCGTAAAATTTTAAGCAATGGGGATACTGGTGCGACAGGATATATCACATATTTAATTATCTAATGTTTATATATTAATTGTATTTTTTTTTGATAAAATAAGAATATTTTATTGATTAGAAGAGAAAATTACAACGCATGACGAGGACAAGAAGTCCTCCTAAAAGAAATTAAAGAAAACAAGATGAGAAAAACTTAATATTAATGAAGCACCTCCCGCCACTATCAAAGATTGTATAAAGAAATTCCTCCAAAACTCTCTTTGCACGAGTCTAAAGAGAAACAAAGAAAAATATTCATCCCAAAGTAACTTGATATTTGTAATTCGATCGAAAAAATTATAGCATTCCTCTCAATCCAAATTCCCCACAAAATATCAAAACAAGCACATCTCCAAAGAATCTTTCTTGCTAGGGATAGTGAGGATAGGAAGGACTGTTTGGTCGATTGGGATTCTATGTGTCGTCTTAGAGAGGAAGGGGGTTTAGGCGTTGGGAACCTGGTGTCTAAGAACCAGTCTATAGTGGGCAAATGGCTATGACGCTTCTGACTCTCTTTGGCGTCAGGTGATTAGAATTTAGTATGAAATTCAACAAAATGGGCGAGTTACAAATCCTTGTCCTTGTGTTATTTATTCTAGTCCTTGAAAATTTATCTCTCAAGGTTACACTTCCTTTCATTTTCTTGTTCGTTTTCAAGTCGGTAATTATATGAGTATTCAGTTTTAGGAGGATATTTAGATAGGAGATGTTTCTCTTTCGTTAGCTTTTCCTCGGCTTTTTTACCTTTTGTTTGAGCATAATTTTCCCATTTCTAAATTTTATACTTGAGAGATAGATTCAATTTATTTGGATATTCATTTTTTCTGTAATTTAAATGATAGGCAGACGGAAGAATTCTCTTTATTTAGTCAACTTCTTAATTTAGCTTCTTTTTCTCAGTCCTTGGATAAATCGTGTTTGGTGTTTTGATTCTTCGGGAATCTTCTAGTGTCGTTCCTTTTTCACCTACTTCTTGAGTTATCCTCTAGTTCATCATTTTCTTCTAACCTCTTATATTTGGAAAACAAAGGCTCTCTAAAAAATTAAGGCTTTTATGTGGTCCTTAACTCTTGATTGGATTAACAATAATTATATGCATCAAAAGCGTAGGTCTTACAAATATTTATCCATAGTTGTGTGTAATGTGTTTGATAGATAGTGAGTCTCATTCTCATTTATTTTTTCTCTGTTCGATGGCTTGGTAGTTGTGGTGTGTTTGTTCGTCCCTCTTCGGTGGAAAAGATGTTTTTTATGCAAATTAGTTATATTTAATAAAAAATCACAAAACTAAAATACTTCAAGATAAATTTATCATCCAACAAAATACATAAATTTATCATCCTTCAAACATAGATATTGCACAATACTAAAACGCAAAATTAGCGCAAGTTAGATACACTGCTAAAAAAGTGAATTAAATCAAGTGTACCATCGTCCATCAATATGCTGCATTTAATTAGGATATATTAGTTGCAGCCGAATAAGGAATTTAATTTACTTTGTATTACCAAACAACCTGTGTTATTGGCCAATAAATATCTTACAAAGTGATAGCATATCTGCACTCAGCATATAACAGAGCAGATGAGATCAGAAGAAAGAAAAAAGAAGCAAAGAAATAAATGAGTAAGCATACATTCTTTCTTATATGATAGAGGCAGTCACAGAAAGAATGAGAAGAAAGAGAAAACCAAAGCAGAAGACATTCTTTCTCTCTTTTTTTCTTGGGTTTTCAAAATTACAAAATATGCATCCTTCGCACCCCTTTCTTTCACCCGCGCCGATGCATATAGGCGCACCGCTGCATCCTAGCATTTAAATATGCCTTAAGAAGACTACAAGAAGTCTTTCTTATAGCTTGGAACTTACCAGATTTTGACAACAAATGCAGGTCATGGAACTTAAACTTTGATTGATATGGACTATATTTGATCACTAAATTGAAACACTAAATGACCCTTAACCATTTTAGAAACTTGAATTATTTTGAAATCAATTGAACTTCAAATTAAAATACTCTCCTAAAACATCAGTACAATAGTAATACATGTGTAAAAAATAAAGACTATAATAATAACAGCAAGCTAAACTTATCCATGTTTTTAGAGTCAATAAATTACTTGGTTTCTTATTACTTGTTGGCTGTTTAGTTGTGGATTATGATAGCAAAGTGTTTGCATCTTAGTAGTGGTTAGGTTGGCTTAGAAAACATTTTTCCTTGTAGGATTTGAAAGAAAGTTATTTCTAGGAATTGAAAATCCTTTCTTAGTAGGAAGAGGTTTTATTCTATAAAAGCAATATATTTTAGAGAATTAATCTGAGTTAATTAATAAGAATTTCTGTATTTTGTTGCTTTCTTTTAACTTGCGAGAGTCCTTTAGAATTCTAGGTGAGACTTCTAAAAGGCATTAGTCAGACTTTTAAGTTTCTCCGTTTCTTCTTCCTCTCTTCTTATGTCGTTTATTTTCTATTCATTCAATTGTCCAGATTTATAATCAGTACATCCCTTTAATCCCTAAATTTTAATCTTAAACCCTTACCATAGCCCATTTCATCCGTAAAACTCATGCCTAAAGTACACCCTAACCCACCTTTCCTTACTGGGAGTACATCTTCAAAATCCTGTTTGAAGGTGTGCTCTCGTTCATCAAGGCTTAATAAAGAAATAACTTACTTTAAAGTTCTAGATATTGGTTTTGGTACATCCATCATTCTAGTAGAATATTGCCTTATTTATAGTACTTCTGCAATTATAAGTATCATGCTTTTTATGTTGCCTTAACTTTAATGAAATAGTTTATTTTTATTTATATTATGACATTTCCCCCAATTTTGCTTGTAATAAGTATGTCATTTTCCCCTTTATCAATGTCTTAAAAATTAGAAGAAAATAAAATGGGGATAGGAAATTATTTGCTACAACAAAGGCCATAAGAGTTGGTTTTTTGTTTCAACGCTAATATATTTTAACGCTTCGAGTGCTTTGATTTATTTTTTGGGCCTCTTTAAAGTAACAAAGTACTTTGAAGCAGATCTAGAGCACATCCTTTTACTTGTTGATTTGAAAGCTGATGTTGCTTTGGGTTTTGCAGTTTGCTTAATAAAGCAAAAAATGTACATCCATGGTGGTAGAGTTTTTCTTTCTTTTGTTTATACTGTCGGAAACTAGATTATCTTAGACATTTTACTTGATCCGTGGTTTTTAAGAATTCATAATATAGAAATTAGCTATTAATCTTGCGTGTAAATGCCACAGTTTCTTATGTTTCTTAGCTTGAAGAAGACAAAAGATCATCTCCGAAATTCTGTCTAAACTAGCATCGTACATATGTATGTATGAGATTTCGCTGATTATCTGCATGTGTAGGAAAATTCACTTTACGGGTCAGGTGACTGAAGATGATATAAATCAGCTATACATGATCCTGAAACCTATTTGTCAAGGATGTCGGGTAAATACAAAAGACAATCCCAATTGCTTTTGTGGATTGATTCCACCTCCCAATGGAAGTCGAAAATCTGGTTTATGGCAGAAGACGTCAGATATTGTAGAATCATTGGGTACTGATCCATCCAGTGACCGTGCTACCCTTGAGTCACCTGCAGGCCTAACTAATCTGGGAGCTACGTGCTATGCCAACAGCATACTCCAATGTCTATACATGAACAAGTTATTCAGGGATGGTATTTTCTCTGTTGAACAAGATATTTTGAAACGACAACCAGTTTTAGATCAATTGGCTCAACTATTTGCGCAGCTATATGCTAGTAAGATGTCTTTCGTTGATTCGGCCCCATTTATTAAAACTTTGGAGCTAGATAATGCTGTTCAGCAGGATAGTCATGAGTTCCTTACCTTGCTCTTTTCTTTGCTTGAACAATGTTTGAGCTGTTCCAAAGTTGCGAGAGCTAGAACAATTGTCCAAGATCTTTTTCGTGGAGGTGTCTCACATGTGACCAAGTAAGTCGGAATGGCTACTTTTAGCAATGTTGAATTCTGATGATTCTTTTCTGTTAATTTGTTAAATTGCACTCTCAAATATTTTGTTATTTTAATATTTTTGTTACCTACTTTCTAATATAACTTGATTCAGTTGGAATACTTGTTATTTTAGTCATTTGTATTGATGAATTGGTGCATGACAGAGAGTACTTTGTCATGTGTTTCCCCTATGTTCCTTTTCTTTAATAAGATAACCTTGTAATGGTTTGTTGGCTTTTGTTTGCCGTTAGAAGATTGAGATGCAGGAATTTTTTTTGTTCTCCTTGACTTCTTTGTATAGGTCGTGTGTACTTGACTACTTGGGCAACACCCCTTTTTTGTGTCTTGTTAATAAATTATTTTATTTATCAGAAAAACAACAATAAAAACAATAAACTTGTAATGTGAAAGCAAAAAAATGTGGTCAAAATAATACTGGTGAAAATTAGTACTGCTTGTTTATTTTCCATAGTTATTGAACTGGACCAAACATCAAACTGATTAAGGCACCGATTCATTGGTTCTGTCGGCGGTTGAATCGGTTGAGCTGAAATATTATTTTTAAATAATTAAAAATTATTTATAAAATTAAAATTATCAATATAGGATATAAAATCATGTTATGCTAGTTAAAATGCATCTACTTTACTAATATAACTATTAAGTAATAAAGTAGAGACTAGTTATTTTTTATTTTTAGCATTCATGATAGAATGATAGTAAAATAATTAATAAATTTTTAAATTAAATTGAATTTTCCTCTGAATAAATTATATATATATATATATATATATATATATATATCTGTTCACAAAAAGATTTTTATTTGACTTTGATACTAGTTAATTTGCAAAATTATAAAATCTAAACTATGAGGTTTTTAATTGTTTTTTGAAATAATTCTTTTGTACTTAGAAATACTTTTATGTAGTTTACAATATTAATTTATAATAAAAAATAAAATGAATTCACATCAATTTTGAAATTTAGGATTTCACAAATTGATTATAAAAAAAATAAATGAGATTAGTGAAATGGTGGGAGTATTTTATGTTAGAGCTCTTATTATAATAAAGTTCCTATACTTATGCCTTTGTTAGTTACACCATGCCTATCATTGGATCCCCCACTCCCACTAGTTTAAAAGTAAAAAAGAAAGAAAAATAAATATAGTTCATCCATCTTAGTTGTTGTTTCCAAGAGAAACTTGTAATCTTCCCCTTCTTTTTCCAAGACATGCTCCTGGTCTTCTTCCATCTTTCCTCTCTTATACGGATCTTGCTTTGTTATGAGAGAAACAATCATATAAACGCTAAATGGAGAAAGTATTAAGAAAAATGTTCAATGATGCTATGTCAATTTCTTAATCCCGTATTCCTTTTTTGCCGCTGGGATCATGGTTTAAAGTTAGGCTTATCGGCCCGATATTTATGTGTATTGGAGTAGTTTCGGCCCTTGCCGAATCACAACCTTGATGCGAGTAAATTTTTTTTAGTGATTATTCATGAACAAGGTATGTTTCGGTGAAATCTTGGCGTATTGGCATAGCGGTGTAGCGTAACTGTTTCGGACAAATACCGGAGAATTTTGACGTAAAGAGGAGAAACGCCACGCACAAAAATAAAATATATTTAATACATTTTAACTAGTACCTAAATTGGTATTAAAAAATAAAATAAAATAAAAATTGTATTCAAATTAAGTACATCTCATAAAATTATTCTTAAACTAGTTAGCAAAAAAATAATTATACATACTATATAGTACCTAACTAGAGATTAAAAAAAATTTGTAGCTATTTTACTTAGAAATAAAAACATATATTTTGTACATTTTAATTAAAAAAGTAGTTCCTAGTTAAGTATTGGTTGAAAATATCTTAAGAATTTATTGTTCAATTTGTTGTATTAGACATGTATGCGACATGTCTGATTTATCATTTGGACTGTGTAATGTGTACTAGATATTGTGGCTGTGTAATGTACTTAATTCATCTATCTTCTTGTTTTTATAATTTAGAATTTTTCATACTTTTTTTAAAGCTTCTAACTAGCTTAACTGTTCGTATCGCCTGAAATTGATACCTAAACCGAGTAAAAAAAATGACCTTTTGAAACATTGACCGCTACCCCAATTTTGAAATATGGCTTGGATTCTTCCCATAGTCGTTACAATATTGCAGATAAGATCTAAAACATCTCAAACATGAAATTCAAAAGCAATTTTTTTGACTCTATTCTTCTCTAGACCTGTTCTTGAGAAAAAAAATAAGATGTTTGAATGAAAATCAAAAGCCCGTGCTTTCATTTATATATTTTGCTTTACCAGTTTTTATTGTGAAAACTCATCCTGTAGAATTGGCCTGGTTTCTTAAAAAGCCGTCAATTCACCGGTTTATATAAAAACCGGCCGGTTCAGATGGTTTAAAGCGGTACAACTATATATCCATATTATAGGTGAATTGGTCCGGATTAGGCACCGGTTCCCAACTTAACCAGCCGGTCTGGTTGTCAGGTACATGGAATATGTTTTTTCCTATTTATTTTTGGTTTTTCTATGGATTAGTGCTTGTACTTGTACATGCTTTAGTGTTTCGGTTCCGTGCTTAAGAATGTGAAGAAATAACTGTCCTTTTTGCTTACATTCTAAATTATCTAGGTGCTCAGAATGTGGAAATGAGTCGGCAGCTTCATCAAAGATAGAAGACTTTTATGAACTGGAATTGAATGTCAAGGGTTTGAAGAGTCTAGATGAGAGTTTAGATGATTATCTTGCTGTGGAAGAGCTTCAGGGAGATAACCAATATTACTGCGAGTGCTGCACAGCTCGAGTTAATGCTACTCGTAGCATTAAGCTGCGGTCATTGCCTGCTGTCCTTAATTTCCAGCTCAAGCGCTGTGTTTTCCTTCCAAACGTACTGTAATTTGATTTATTTTTGCTATAATAGTTGCTTCGTTTAGACTTTCCTCCATAATATGCTTCTTGCAATTACTCTTGTCCATTGAAATTTCTAATTGTCTAAAGTTTCTGTCTCCTTTATTTAAATTCTCACGATTGTTACTCGTACATGAAAGTCTGCAAAGTTGGGAGAATGAAAACCTTCTATCTTGTCAATATTGCAATAGTTTTTCAACCATCAGTGTTCTTTGTACCTTAGCTGTTGATTACAACTTTTTCTTTCATGGTTCAAAGAAAATAAAATTGGTTTTCTTTATTTCCTAGGCTGTAAGGTTTTGTTATCGACTTATTGTTAATTATTTACAAATGCATTTTCTCGAAGCTATTGGATAATTATTTCTAATACCTATTGAGTTGTATTGATATATAGCACTATATTCATGGGTTTTTGGCCTGCGGAAAATTTCAGACTAGCGTATATTTCTGTTCTAAATATATCTTCACTGTTGAATGTTGCTTCTCTTTTTTGTGGAATTAATGCTGAATTGAGCAGCTGTTACGCTTAATGCAATCTAACTATCAATGACATATATGGGTTTTTTATGCATGGAATCATTATTATCGTGAATTTCTAACGTCTCTGATAGAGTAGCTGTCATTGTTTCTTATGGTTCAAAGAAGCGGCCGTGTTGAAATATCGGCGTATCGTTTAGTTTCTTTAGTCACCGCTCTGATAATTGAGCACGAATAGGAGAATGATTGATTTTTAACTATTTAATTTTGTTTATTGTGTTTATGTACTTTTTAGAGTCTTAAAAAGTTATTGTTCAATTATTATGCAATATAGTCTTTAAAAAGTCTGCAAGATGTTTTTATTTTCGTGTGGACAATGCTATTTATAGTAGTTGGTGTGTTTGTTTATCTAATTGAAAATTGAAACTCCTAAGTGCCATAACGGTGCATATCGCCCAATACCAAAACTATAACTGATAAAAAGAAAACCTTACAAAACCTAGGCTGCCGCCGCAACTTTGAACCATGTTGTTTCTGCAATGGCCTGTGTTTGCTTGTCACATAATGATCATTGTATATTTGTTATCAATTAATAACTGCACAGCACATTTGACTTGATCTATTTATATTTGTAATGTTATACCTTATTATTCTCAAAGAAATGTACTTATGGGTTATACACGTAGAGCTGCTGGTGATTGTATAACGAGTGGCATAACTAGTTGATCTGATGACCGTCTATATATTACTTGAGCTGTAACAAAGTGTAACCATTGTTCATCGGGTATAGGCATTTGATGGTTATGCTCCCGCAGATTGCAGTGGGCTCTGAATCTGACTTAAAAAGTCATTTGTCTATTCAGGCTCCTCCATGTGTTTGTTGTACTCGTTCCCTCTAGTTTGCATGTAGAGTTCTTGAGTTGTTATAATCATAACGATTGGGCTATTTCCAAGTGACCTCTTTAAAGGTTTTTCTTTAGGCTTATTTTTTCTGTGTGAAGATGACTTATTGTATTATTTTTCTTTTGTAGACTACAAAAAAGAAGAAAATCACTTATGCGTTTGGTTTCCCTGGAGAACTGGATATGACGCACAGGTTATCTGAGCACTCTCAAGCCGAATTGTTGTATGACCTATCTGCTGTGTTAATTCACAAGGGTTCTGCTGTAAATAGTGGTCATTATGTAGCCCACATTAAGGATGAGAATACACAGCAGTGGTGGGAATTTGATGATGAACAAGTCTCCAGCTTAGGTCAACACCCTTTTGGGGAAGGTTCTTCGAATTTTACTCCTAAACCTTTACAGATTGATCCAGTTGTCCACCCTTCTTTTTCAGAGACAATTAATAATGTTATGAATGGAAATTATATGGATACTGGAGAGCTACTATCCTCACATTCTAATGCTGTAACTAAAGTACAAATGTTCAAATCAAGTGAGGCATATATGCTGATGTACATTCTTAGGCATCCAAAGAATGATGGTGAAAAAGCACAAGCGGAGGAGTCTGCTGAACTTTGTTTGGAAAAAAACTGTAGTATTTCCTCTAGAAATGGAAGTTCTCTTCCATCTCATCTCTGTGAGGAGGTAGATAAATTGAATGCATCATATCATAATTCTTGTGAACAATATAAATTGAAGAAGAAATTAGAAATGGATCAGATCACAAAGCGAAGGGAGGAGGTACGATCTGTTCTTTCTGAAGCACCCGCTCAATCACTTCAGGAGTTGTATTTTTGGATTTCCAGCGACTGGCTTCGTCATTGGGCTGACAACATCACATCATCGTAAGTCTGAGTTTGTATGAGTTATTGTAATGCTTTTCTGGTTGTTGCATCTCTTAAAAAGTTTGTTAACATTAGTGTTAGGTGAAGAAGTGGATCGTTGTTTATCCTAAGATACAGAAATTGTTTTTGAAGTTTTAGCCATTTTTTCCAATTGTATGATGCCATATTGCCATTCAGGTTTTACTTGTGTTTGTCAGTTGCTGCATCTTTCATCGTTTTCCATCTTCTTGTTTATTTTTTTTGATAAAAAAAAACTTTAATAGAAAGAAGGGAATACGAAGCAGCAAGGAGTTCTTTGTAAGAGAAACAAAAACAACAAAACCCCTAAAAGAACTACCTTCCAATTTGTAGTTTGGTTTACTATAGTTATTAAATTAAGGAGCTCTTCCTGACCCCATTGCATAAGGCTTTATTATTTTCCCTCGTGTAATAAAAAGGAATGCCCAAAACAAACAAAATAAGACAACCAAAAACTTCTTAGCTTTTCAAGGCTCAGTTTTTAATCTCTTGCAGCATGATTGACAACACTCCTATCCAATGCTTGCATGGAAAAGTTCCTGTTTCAAAAGTTGGATCCTTGAAGCGGTTGTCAGCCAAGGCTTGGGATAGGTTATTTTCCAAGGTATTCTACTATGCGGTTGTGACTGCTGAACTAACTTGTTCCTAAGTGCCTTTACTATGTTTTCTAATTATCCAGTTACCTCATTTTACTCTTTATATATTTATTTTGAATCTGGATATTGCATTTCAGCACATTTTTTGTCGATTCGTTGCCCAATTTTGGTAACTAGGAAGTGAATATCTTTCGATTGGTGTCTATAAACTTTTATACCTTGTAGTTTTTTTTCTAACTATATTTAGCTAATTGATCAGGCTATTGTAGAAGTAAACTCAGGGCACTGCTTGATTGTTTTAGCGTCACACCAGTGTATTTCTAACCTTCTTAGGTTGGGAACATATCCTAATGTCTACACGTAACCACTTCACAATCACTCAAATATGGTAAAGTGGATAAAAGAGGATCCAAAGCATTTGATTAGAAATATTACCTCAACCTTGCAAAGATATGGTTTAAGGAATTATACTTTATATACACAAATATGTTGAAAATAAAAATATATCGAATATAAGCACCAACTCCAAAACAAACCTTGCAAAGATATGTTCTTTTGTTTCAGAGGCAATCATTTATTTAAAATTATACTTTTATATACACAAATATGTTGAGAATATTATAATTAAATCAAAACATAACACTATAAATGCATAATTATGTAAATACTTAGAATAATCCAAAACAAAACACTTGATATTAAAAATTAGTAAAAGAAATGGTGGTCAAGTTGCCATGGGGTTGGGAAATGGAGTCGCCAAAGTCAAGAAGTCGCGATCGAGTCTCCAAAGACAAAGATGTGTCGAATCCAATTGCTATAAGTTTTGTGGTTTTATTTTCTTTATCCCCGCTTTTTAATCGATGGATCATGGGTTTTAATCGATGGGTCCATAATTGTTACGACGCTATTCTGTGAAGTCACGGCAAGAGTCGATCGCTCGATGCCAACGTCTGGCGACAAGGCGATCGCCATGACGTCTGTAAGGCAACAAGTCGCTTATAATGTGCATTTATATATTATTTATTTTACTTAACAAGTATATTGACAATAAAATTTCATATACATTAAAACTCAAAACATAACACTATGTAATAACACTAAAGACATAATTATGTAAATACTTAGCAATAACAATCCAAAAACAAAACACTTGATATTAAAAATTAGTAAAAGAAATGAAAGAATTCAACAAACACCACATAGAAAATAAAGTTGCAATCAACCATCACAAATATGTAGTCTAATAACTAATAAAACACCACCATAGCAAGTCAAAATAATGTCTAAACTCTCTACACTAGTCTAGAAACATCGTTCAAGCAAAATCATCATAGAAAAGGTCATCTCCATCTTTTCCACGAGAACTACGACTACTCTCATTCAAAGGCGTAGGTGGTGGTATTTCTCCAAAATCATCCTCCACATCTTCATCATTATTTGGAATTCTCTCTTCTTCATCAACTTCATTATCGGAGTCGGAATCCAACCTTGATTCCCTTGAAGTTGAACCACCACCACGTCGAGAGTACGTCATGAGATTATCACTAGTATTAGCACGAGCCCTCCTTGAAAGATTGCGACCTCAAGCGTGTTGGATGCACCGGTTGCTCGATCCACTTCATTCCATGTAAGATCCTCCCCGGGATAAACAAAATCGGCCTCATTATTGATCCATTCATTACACCATTTAAAGTTATCAATGGCTAATGGATCAAAATTATTTCCAAGTTCACGCCTCTTTTGGAACCTTGAGTCGATCTTTCGATTGTATTGGATATACACCAAGTTACTCAATCGTTTGTGTTCCAATCTATTCCTCTTCTTCGTATGAATCTAAAATAAATAGAACAAAAAATAATAATATTAATGATAAAATTTTAATTATATAAAAAATAGTTAGTATTAGTAGTGAATGACTTGTTACTTTTGAAATTTGAACTAACAATAGAAAGTACTTACAAACTCAAATGTACTCCAATTGCGCTCGCAACCGAAAGAAGAACAACAGAGGCTTAGAATTCTTTTTACAAACGAGGATAGCTCAATAGCCCGTGCTCCAAAAGCATTCCATCAATCAACACGGTAAATAAATATAAATAATTTTAAAGGAGAAATGAAGAATGTATATAAATTATAATTATAATTTAGCTTTTATATCAAACATTTAAAATAAATATAAATAATTTTAAAGGGAGGAAAGGAAGAATGCATATAAATTATAATTATAATTTAGCTTTTTTGTTATATCTTTATATATATTTTAATATACTTACGAGGATTCTTTATTTTCTACTTTCTTCCCCGCTTCCCGCCTAATCACCATTTTTCTTGCAAAAGTATCTCGAGAAGTCCTCCCATCATAGTTAAATATATAAATGAATGTTGGCTAAATTGTTTTGCTTCATCTTGTCTAGCAAATCTAGATCGGGCACCATCTTTTCCTCGATTTTGCTAAGAACGTCATTGAAGTCATCTCCCTCCTGACTATTAAAGCATTCTTTATTTTCCATCCGATTAGATGTTGCTTGAGTCTTTTTGCCTTATCAAGATACCCGAACCCACCCACATTTCTTCATTACTTCAAATCTCCATGAATTTGCAAATTCAGAGAAAAAGTATACATTCTCCTTTTCCTCCTGTACACGACATCCTTATTACTTAAATCTTTTGCCTTTTGGTTTGTGATATTCATATTTCCAACCCGGTTGATGATTGTTCTTCTCAGATTCATTATCATCTAGCTCAAGTGGCTTGTTCCTCTATTTACTAGGCTTGCACCTCTCTCATAATTTATGTTGTTGTTATTTTTTCTTGCGAGATGTTGCTTGAGCCTTTGATTTCCGAATGACATTTCTTCCAAAGAAAGTATACATTTCGACATCCTTATTACTTAAATTCGCCAATATCCATATTATTTTCTTTTAGGGTCCTTCGTTATATCATAATTATCGGCCCTTCGAACTTTCTTTCGCTTTCACTTTCTATGCACAATACAATTAAATAACATTATATTAATCAATATGAATATTGATATTTACCTAATATATATAAAACTTTGACAAGCATCTTAGACTTTGCCTTGAAATAAAAATTTGTGTTCAACTTTTTACTTACAGAGATTATTATATATATAAATATATAATATATATATATATAAAACATAATTTAATATTTATATATATATAAAAATTTATATATATATTTAATTGTATATGTGACAAATTGTTGAGACTGAAGTGTAAAAGAAGCATCATTAGATACGGAGTTGAGAACAAACAAAAGCATTTAATTTGAAGCAAAGAAAACAGAGAAACAAAAGCATTTAATTTGAAGCAAAGTTTGTTTAAGTGGGTATATATCCAACATCTTAAACTGTTTTCATGGCTCGTTACAGTTTTTATTTATTTATTATTTTTTTATAATTATAATGCCTAGGCGACGCCATTGCATATTGTACATTAATATATTTTTCTTGTGTCTTAAAAATGTAATTGGACTAATATATTGCATATAGCGTTAATGGAAGAACTGAAGAAAGGATACTATTTTTTTTAGTGACTTTGCATCAATTTAATTTATCATATTGTATGCATTTTCTAATATATTGCATATTATCTTATCATATTGCATATTATATACTTATACTTTATCATATTTATCATATGCGTGTTAAGTGTTTGGTGATATTCATATTATATATATATATATATATATATATATATATATTGCATAAGGAATATGTTAATGGTAATTATATTTTAATAGACATGGATAAACTTGTAGGAAAATACAAGAATAGATTCTCAACATCTTATTTGTAAGAAATGAAGAGTAATCTCTCTTTTAGAAATATTAAAGGGTTCAAAGTCTTAGACAGTTAATTGTAGATCACATCCTTACATCCAAACTCCAACAAAAAAATAAAACATAACACATAAATAGTTAAATTTCCAGGTTCCTTGCTGCAATATTTATCAATTTACACAGAAAGTGGCAGTGAAGACCTTTTACTTATGAGTCTTGAGAGAGTACTTAATAAGCACATGAATCCAGTTACTACTATTAACAAAGACCTTTTTGTATTCTTGTTTTGCTGGAATTTTTTTTGAGTATGTAAAACACTTCACTTAATAATTAGACGCATCTCACATGATGGTTCCATTGTCTTCAAGAATCGCTTATTCTACATGAATCGAGTGATAGAATAAATACTCCCTCCGTCCCATGATAAAAGTCCTGGTGGACTTTTCACGTATATTAAGAAGATGAATGAAATGACAAAATTGCCCATAATAATGTCATTAAATATGGAGAGAGAATTAGAATAAGAAAAGTATGAGATATTTAATGTTACGGGTATAATAGGAAAATATGTGTAAAATTTTGTTTATTAAAGGAAAATGGATATTTAATATGGGACTACCCAAAATAGTAATAAGGACTTTTATCATGTGACGGAGGGAGTATATCTTAACTTTTCTCGACTCCTGAGCTACTAGCAATGGCAATATTTATCTGTTAGGTCTAACTAATACCCCCTCTGTCCAATCATAAACGTCCTCTATCGACTTTTATGGTCAAAATTTTCATTTTAAACTTACTAATTATGGCTTATATATTTAGATTTTCAAGCAATTGTAAAGCTTGACATTAGTACTAAATTATATGTACTTTATTATGGTCATAGTTTCTCTGCATATATCTAACGAATAATTCAAAATATTGATTTCAAAAATGTTATTTTGACCATAAAGTCAATGGAGGAAATTTATTCTGGGACAGAGGGGGTATTTAATATTATGTGTTCTTATTTTATATAGATTTGTACATGTGTATTAATTGATTTTCTGTGATCCTATTTATCATGTTTGCTACTTAGTTGCTAATGATTTTTATTTGATGCTTGTAAATGTAGTATGGTGGAGGCCCTACATTGGCCCAGGGTGACTGCTGTACGGATTGCATTATTGAAAAGGCCCAAGGTATGGTATGTGCTGATAGCTATAGAGATCGTAGAACATCAATGAGAGAACTTGCAGAGGCAGCACTCGCAGGGAGGTGTCCAGATGGAATGTTATATTATGTTTCTAAGACATGGTATGATACTATATATGTATGTATGTATGTATGTATGTGTTTTTTTATATATTGCAATTTGCAAATTACATTCTGATTTCCTTATGACCATAACTGTACTTGTGCATCATGCATGCCAAAAATTCATAAATATAGTAATTACAGAAGTATAAATTTTTTTACTTTGTTTGTTATCTTGCTGCACTGCGTTGAGAGATAACCGCTAATTCCCTTTACTATGTTCCTTCCTTTTTGATTACGTTGAGCTATATGACTTCATCTATTTCTAATTATTTATCTCTCTCTCCATCCATCTGTGTATGCTCACAATCCTGCATATGACAGTGGTCGTGGTTTATTGTTTTGTGTCTCAGCATACTCCGGAAATGATTTAATTCTCTCTTATAGCAATTGTAGTTCTCTCTTCTCCATAAATTTTTCTATCTGGTTGGTTTTGTTTCTGCTTGTTCAACAGTGACACTGATCATTCTATTGTTTGTAGGCTGCAGCAATGGCTACGCAGGAAAAATATAGACTCTCCATGTGAAGCTGATTCAGGACCAACAGCTTCAATTAGGTGCCCCCATGGCGAGCTTCTTCCCGAGCAAGCTACTGGGGCTAGGCGATTGTTGGTTCCTGAGAGTCTCTGGCTTTTTATTCATGAGTCTGCTAACGCAGTAAAGCCTAACGACACAGACGGTTGTTCAATTTTCACTTCAGTCTCTGAGTCATGTGCTCTATGCTGTGTGGAACTTACTGAAGTAGCATGCATGGAAGATAATCTAAGGTTGTCTACATAGATTTTGTGTGAACTTAACATTATTTTTTAGTTGCTTGACTTCATTTTTTACGGTACAGGGAGTTCAAGCTAAAACAACGCCAGTATCATGAGAAATTAGCTCTGGGAAAAAGTATTGCACTCTGTCCCAATAGCATGTACTACTTGTTACCCTCTTCTTGGCTTTCAAAATGGAGATCCTACAGTACTTCAAGTGGCAAGAACACTTCTTCCGCACCTGAAACTTTGAATTCTGTCCTTGATTTGTTAAAGTGTGAACAGGTTTGTTGAATTAATCATATCGTTATTTTATTTCCCTTTCTTCTGCCCTTGAAACTTTGAATTGCATCCTTGATTTGCTGAAGTTTGAACAGGTTTTTGAAACTTTAATCATACTGATATTTTATTTCATATTCACAAATGTTTGGACAGTTTCAAATCATTGTCCATGGAGCCGTTGGGTGACGTAGTATCTTAGGAGTGTTCAGGTTCTTGAGTCTTTTCCTTTCTAATACTTACTACGAGCGGTTAGAAAATCGTTTATCACATCTTTTAGCTTTTCTGAAGAATGTGTAAAGCGAATGGCTGTGCCAAGCCAATAGATAACTTTATTCTGGTAAAGCTTTTGTTTTCAATAGGAAACAATTGTAGTTGATCTTTACTACTCCCGGATGTAGGACATGGTGGAAAAAAGGAAAAAAAGAACTTATTCCTACAGAAATTTGATAGAGAAACACACACAAAATACAAAACTTTAGTCTCAAATCAGTATATTCAATAATCTGAAAAATATTGAAGATTATAACTCGTTGTAATCTCTATGACTTAACCAAGTAAAGAATCCTATTATAAAAGGAAATAATCTTCTATGTAGAATCTACTACTATATTAAAACTAATATCCTAATTGAATTTACTACTATAATTAAAAACTTAATTTAGAAAGGAAATAATATCCTATTCAAAATCTACTATTATAATTAAAACTTCTCAAGTATCCTATTTGATGCAAGTAATAAACAATTACATCAATAATCAAATATTTATTTCTTAATAATGATAAAAATTAATAATAATTTTTTTGATTTTTCTCTTCTGTTCTGCATGAATTCTCTCTTAAATATAAGATTAAATTTGACTATATAAATTAGATCTTTTCAAATTCAAAATTGATGTGATTTATTTAATTTTAAAACAATAAAACTTGGTGCTTTTTATAGTTTACGATTGTCACAACTGTATCGCCCAACTTAAAAAAAAATTCACTTCAAAAGTCGATATTGATTGATCTTGTATTTTGGAATGGAGGGAGTATTTCATATATCGTTGCGTAGGACGACTGTTCTAGCTTTCATTATGGGCCTCTAATATATGTTACCTAGACTCGGGTGGAGTGTCCAGTGTATTTTGAAGAGTCTGAGACGGATACTACTCAATTTTATCAATTTTTTACACAAAAATGAAGTGTCCGGTACCCATAACCTTGTCCGAGTATCGAGTGTTGGACATGGGTAAGTGAAGAGTTTGTGTAACATAGCTTCTAATGGGAGCCTTTGAGGGGCTATTTGTTCTGATATGAACAGGGATTGGCAGGCTGTTCTAAGTTAGGATATTAATTTCTTTCAAAGAGATACATTTTGATATTTTGAGTTGAAGGGTTTCTCGCCCTCTCCTTTCTAATAAATTTATTCTTTTTATCAAATAAACAAACTTCTTTGGGATTAAAAAGAATTAGGACTTAACTTACCTGGCATGATTCTGGAACCATATCATCCAATATACAGTGCCAGAATTCAGAATTAAAATCTTGTGATTGCAATGGGGCTTTTTATCTGGTTGCACTGCTTTGACCTTAAACAATTTTCTCTTTCAATCACCTAAATTATTCTTTCCTTTATTCTAAAACCAGCATTCGAGACTTCTCAAAAGGCCCCCTGAACTCATCTGGAGACGTGGTGCTATTCTCCAAAAGGTGCCCACTGTAAGTACATACTGTGTCGGTATTATTCTTCATTTTGGATGCATAACTAGAGGTCTTGGTTTTAGCTTATTGGTGCTTAAGAAAGAAGAGTTAGTTAATCTCTAAGCAGTAATATGAAACTGAGTTCTTTTCTGTCATATTCATACTTATTACATATCCAAAGAAAATCTTCACAGATTTTTTTTTTTGGCTCAAGTCACTTAAAACTTGTGCAAGTTCAGTGATGTCAAAGTTTTTTGTTTTCTGCATTTGGAATTTTAGACAGATGAGTTGGCAATCGTTACGGAGAATGACTGGAAACTATTTTGTGAAGATTGGGGTGGTACAGAGGAGAGAGGCATATCTGCTGTAATTGAGATTAATAAATGCATGGAAGATAGTGCGATTGGTTTCTCTGAGGACATGCCAATGTCTGAGGAGCATATGGATTCTGATATAACAACTGACGAGGCTGAGGGAAAACGCCCCATGATTAAGACTTCTCCGGAGGTAATGAATCTTAATGTGTTCCTATGAATGGTTATGCTGGAATGGATACGAAAAATTTACATCATTTATGGATAGGTCTGTATTTATTTATGCTCTTATCTTTTTATTCGACTTTTTACTATTGTCTTTGGACATGGTGAAACTGTTAATAAAGTTTAGATTTCCATTTTTTCAATTTATTTTTTTAATTGATAAGTTATAAGTTTAGATAACTTTGGATGTGAAAAGAAAATCATATCTAATTCCAAGGTTTTCAGTTACGCACAGGTGGCTGTCCAAAATATTAAATGTGCCGACTTTGGAGTGCATGTTTATTGAACAGCACCCCCACTGATGTGTCTGTCCATCTCTCTCTCCCCCATCTTACAAAAAAAAACCAAGCTGAGAGATTGATGTAGGATTACATGCATGGTTTGCACTTTACAGGCCTTGTTCAAATGGGTTTTAAGGGGATAAATGTAACAACCGAGAAAATCGGAGTATAATGTAAAATATTTTTATTTCAATAAATATGAATAAAATTATAATATATGTTATTTATAACGAGTAAGCAAGATAAAGGTTGTTCTATAACCTAAAAGTGGAATAATGTCGTAGTATTCTGGCTACGTGATAGAATTAAGGTGTTTGAATTTTAAAAACGAAAATAAAAGCTTTTCGAGAAATTCTCCGAAAAACACTATTCATCCATTTCTGCTCGGAAATTATTTTTGAACTTCCGGGAAATACGTAATGATAGAATGATAAGGAAAGATGGATTATATAATAATATTTCAGTTATGTCAAACGCAGTTTTTCGCTTGCGTACTAAGTTCGAGAATGTTAAGTAAAGTGAGAATTTGAATAATGATGATCGTATAATAAGAAAGTTATTATACGAGGGAATGAATACGAGTATGATACGAAGTATTGTACAAGTATATACGAAAGATAATATAACGTATATGATGAACGTTATACGAACTAGTAAACGAGAAGAATACGAGGATTATGCGTTAAAAGCCTAAGCCATTTGTAATGAACTAGTAGGATTTGCTTGTGTATTTAGCAAGCCCAAGTGAATTATTGATAAGGCCCAAAGATAAGTAATGCAAGCCCAATGTTAGGCCCAAAGTTAATTAAACCTAACCCGTGGATCGAACCGATAGGTTACCAGGTGAGAAAAACCCATGGAGCAACCCATATGGGTCCCCCATGGGCACATGGCTGGTCAACTTGATGGCCAAACAAAATAGAAGACTTAGCTTGCAAGGCATGACTAGTAAGGAGGTGGAATTTGCCTTAAAGATTTGGAAGCATTACCTATATGGAGAGAAATGTGAGATATACACGGAACATGAAAGTCTAAAATATATCTTCACACAAAAAGATTTAAATATGAGACAAAGAAGATGACTGGAGTTGATAAAGGATTACGACTGTGATATTCTGTATCACCCAGGAAAAACCAATGTACTGGCCGACGCCTTAAGTTGGAAGGGTCGGGAAAAGTTGTTTATGTTAATGGCTCAAAATGAGTTAATAATAGAGATGGCTAGAATGAAGTTAGAGGTGAAGTCTATTTACAACGGAGATTCGATCTACCATTGTAGAGAGAGTCAAGGAGGTACAACTCAGAAATGATGAGTGTTATCAGATGAAGAAACGGCTAGCAGATGAAAAAGAGATAAAGTATAGTCTTGATAATGAGGGATTATTAAGATTTGAAGGAAGAATTTGGGTTCCAAATGAAACGGAGTTAAAGGAGGAAGTATTACAAGAGGCTCATAGTTCAAAGTACTGGATTCATCCTGGTAGTACTAAGATGTATCTAGACCTTCGATAGAGTTTTTGGTGGCCAAACATGAAGATGGAGATAGTAGAATATGTAAGTAGGTGCTTAACTTGTCAAAAAGTTAAGGCCGAACATCAACGACCAAGCGGCTTGTTACAGTCATTGGAGATTCCGGAATGGATGTGGGAGCATATCACAATAGATTTTGTGGTGGGACTTCCAACTACATAGAAAGGGTACGACGCTATTTGGGTAATAGTGGACCGGTTGATGAAGTCGGCTCACTTTTTGCCAATAAGAGTCGAGTTTAACTTAGATTAGTTAGCTAAACTCTAGGGAAATTATTTCAAGACATGGGGTGCCAGTTTCGATAGTGTCAGATCGTGATCCACGATTCACATCAAATTTTTGGAGAAGTGTGCAAGAACTGATGGGAACGCAGTTGAAGTTAAGTACAACTTATCATCCACAAACAGATGGGCAGAGCGAAGAACAATTCAGACGTTAGAAGATATGCTGAGATTTTGCGTTATGGATTTCAAAGGTAGTTGGGATGATCATCTACCGCTAGTAGAGTTTGCGTATAACAACAGTTATCATGCAAGCATAGGCATGCCGCCTTATGAAGCTTTATACGGAAGAAAGTGCTGAACGCCATTGTGTTGGGATGAAGTAGGAGAACGCCGAATGCTAGGACTTGAATTGGTACAGCAAACAGCGGATGTAATTTAGTTGATACGAACGCGACTGGTAGCAGTTCAAGACAGACTGAAAAAGTATACAGATCCGCATCGAATGAGAAGAGAGTTTGAAGTCGGTTCGTATGTGTTTCTAAAGGTATATCCTTGGAAAGGAAAGATACGCTTTGGGAAGAAGGGAAAATTAAGTCCAAGGTTTATAGGACCTTTCGAAATATTAAAAAGGGTAGGAGAGGTAGCTTACATGGTAGCATTACCTCCAGACTTAGAACGCATACACAATGTGTTTCATGTATCGGTGTTACGTCCTTATAAGCCAGATTATAAGCACATAATAGAGTATGAGCCTATTCATGTTGAGAAAGACTTGACGTATGAAGAAATGCCTATTCAAATCGTTGATAAAAAAGAGCAAGTTCTGAGGAATAAAGTTATACCTTCGGTGAAGGTAGTATGGACTATGGAGAAACCACGGTGCTGAAGAAGCAATGTGGGAACTTGAAGAAAAGATGAAGAAGAATTACCTTAAGTTGTTTGACTAACTTATGGCGAGATTCTGGTGACAGAATCCTTATAAGGGGGGAATAATGTAACAACCGAGAAAATCAAAGTATAATGTAAAATATTTTTATTTGAATAAATATGAATAAAATTATAATATATGTTATTTATAACGAGTAAGCAAGATAAAGGTTGTTCTATAACCTAAAAGTGGAATAATGTCGTAATATTCTGGCTACGTGATAGAATTAAGGTGTTTGAATTTCCAAGACGAAAATAAAAGCTTTCCGAGAAATTCTCCGAAAAACACTATTCATCAATTTCTGCTCGGGAATTATTTTTGTACTTCTGGAAATACGTTATGATACAATGATAAGGAAAGATGGATTATATAATAATATTTCAGTTATGACAAACGTAGTTTTTCGGCTGCGTACTAAGTTCGAGAATGTTACGTAAAGTGAGAATTTGAATAATGATGATCGTATAATAAGAAAGTTATTATACGAGGTAATGAATACGAGTATGATACGAAGTATTGTACAAGTATATACGAAATATAATATAACGTATATGATGAACGTTATACGAACTAGTAAACGAGAAGAATACGAGGATTATGCGTTAAAAGCCTAAGCCATTACATAATGGACTAGTAGGATTTGCTTGTGTATTTAGCAAGCCCAAGTGAATTATTGATAAGGCCCAAAGATAAGTAATGCATGCCCAATGTTAGGCCCAAAGTTAATTAAACCTAAGCCCGAACCAAGAACCGAACCCGTGGATCGAACCGATAGGTTATCGGGTGTGAAAAACCCATGGAGCAACCCATGTGGGTCCCCCATGGGCACATGGCCGGTCAACTTGATGGCCAAACAAAATAGAAGACTTAGCTTGCAAGGCATGACTAGTAAGGAGGTGGAAGTGATTTTTACCCTTTTACTCTCACTTTGCAAAGTCTATAAATAGAGCTTGTTGGTCATTTTGTTGCTTGTTCAAATCACCAACAACTTAGCACAATTATATTGAGAGAGAAGTGAGAGCTAGTCTTTGCTAAGCCAAGAAGAAGAAGAAGAAGAAAAGTTGGAACATCAAAGGTAATGAATCCTTAGCCCATTAATCTTCATCTCTTCATTTGTAGTTTTGATAGAGAAGTGGATATTGGTGGAGCATGTATCATAAGGAGTAACAAGGATGGCTATTAGTGGACTTAAACATTAATAAACCTTGTTACAAGTGGAATCATAATCATAGAATTATGAACTAATGAAGAACACATGAAAAATTATCATTTGTTGTTGATGGACAAGTTTAAAACCATCGTGTATATGATTAGATGATATATGTTTAGTTAGGATGATAGATGTATGAATGATGGAATGAATCTAATTTTAATGGAGTAAAAATCTCAATTAACGAAGTTATGGCGAAATTTACGAGATTAGACGATAATCGTCAAAATCGTGAAATTTTCGGAATGAAAGTCAAAAGTCGCAGTTTAACTCGAAAACCTTAGTTTTCGATGACGTATCATAGAACTTTGCATTTAAGAGTTGCGGACTCAAGAATGATCGAATTCTGTCTTAAAACGAAGAAACGAGCTATGAACGTTCACGAACGTTTAACGAATGCATAATAAGAAATTTAAACTGTGAATTCAGTGTTAACGGATTCGAAAACGTAAGTTGTTCTAATGAAATCGTAGTATACAAGATATGTGAGATAACGGCTTTTGAACATGATTAAGTTACGAGCTCGGAAAGGATTGGAATTGGAAAACTTAAAAAATTTTCAAAGGCTTAGGGACGGTGCCGCAGCGCCAACCAAGACTATGAACATGGCGTCATAAATACCATGCCTCGATCCCAGACATCGGTAAGTCGTGACCGCAGCGGCGACATTTAAGAAGGAGATCAAGCGCCAGAAGCGCTAGTACTAGTCATGAGACAGAGAATAATATTAATAAGTATAAAGGAAGAGAAGTTGATTGAAGGGAATTATGACTAAACTTAAAGTAACATCATTAAGGATGATTATAACCTTAAGTTTAACGATTAAAAGTTGACGAAAGGTTACGAGAATGTAAACACAAAGTAATATGGTAAACCGTAACGAACGTTAACTAACCTAATGACTATTAGTTAATCAAATGGATAGTTAGACCGAGAAGAAGGGGAAGATAGGTTAATGACAATACTTGATGATTGTTTATGACCTAATGTGGTATGCTATGTAATCATGTATTGTAGAATCTATAAAGACTCAAAAGAGAAGTGAATTAACAGTAGAAGACGCTGAAGGCAAGTGTTCTAAACCCTTGTCTATGTTCATTTTGAACAAGCTTTATGATTCATGTATCTTACGCATTGATTGATGTATAAAGAAGTCAAAGCCAATTCCTTCGACTAGACTTAATATGTTTTGAGGATTTCATTATAATCTATCAAAATATTATTAATTTTGCTAGCTTATGCCAACTGTTTTGGTATGGATTTCAAAGAAAGACCGAGTATGAATAAACAAATATTTTGTCGTCAATTGACAGGCACGTTAGGTTGCCAAAACTTAAATGTAGAAACGTTTAATGAAGTGGTGTTGTACAACATAGAGTACCATAGGCTGATCACCTAGACGTGCTCGTAAGAAATGTCGGGCTTACGGACTTAGTGTCGGGTTGTCCTTTTCAAAGAAAGAATGTAATGCTCAAGGTCTTGGACCAAAATCAAGGTTTAACATATGTTGTTCATTGTTAAACATTTTGAAAGAAAAGAGAAGTGCTATTTTGAATTATCTATAGTACTTCATAACTATTGATTCAGTTATAGAAGATATACATTCATATGATTCAAACATATTGCTCAAATGAAGTTATTATACTTGTTGAGCTAGTTATGCTCACCCTTGCTTGAACCAGATGAATGCAGCTAAGACCGAACGGACCGAATGATTCAGTAAGGATAAAGGAAAGGCTAAGGCAGACAAATAAGTTGTCTTGGTAATAGCATAATATGAATTTGTATTTCTTTGATATTATGACGAAGAACATATGTAATGGTTATAAAGAACCTGGGAAGGAAAATATTATTTTGTAATATATAGAAGACATATTCACTCTTTGGAGGTATTTCAATTGAGTGTATGTGTGAATTGTAGCTCCGTGTAGCACCATCTGTCGGGTTGAAAGATACCCGGATTTGGGTGCGTCACAATAAAGGGTGGATAAGAAAAATGAAGGGGATTTGTGAATTGTTGCTTTGTGTTGTAGGGACTGAGAATTGTTTTGCTAACTTTTGCTTCATTGTGAGTTTATGTGTGAGCTTTGCACTTTGGTTTTTACTCTTTTGGGGATGAAGTGAGTATTTGCAAACTCCGTGGTATCTTTATGCAAGCTTTGGGGATTGTCAAGTTGAGAAGGAAGACGGGCTGTATTTTCTCATTGTTTGTGGTGGGCCTTGTGGAGGGAGAGGAATTGCAGACGCTTCAAATGTGCATAACCTGGATTTCTTGCTTTGAGTTTGCTTAATTTTTTTGGGCGAAAGAAAATATTTGGGGCTTCAATTTATTTTGTTTGATTATTTAGGGAATTTGGGTTAGGACTTTAGGAGTATGGTATGATTATTTGTTTTGGGTCCAATGATTTTCTTGTATAATTTTTTTACTAGGGTTTTGCTTTGTTGGTATGTGGTATATTTAATATTGGATGTTAAAAAATTGTTGATATGGTGAGTGGGAGTGATTTTTTGGTGTTTATTTTTTGCCTTTTTACACCCCGTGTCTACAAGGGCTCCCGCCCCTGTTTTTATGGTTTTTAATAAATATTTACCTTTAAAATAAAAAGAAAATCTCACCAGTTGCATTAGAGAGGATACAAAAAATGGGAGAAACAAGTCAAGGAAATCTTAAAGTTTGATGATACTATCTGGTCTAATCAAATTATTGCAACATGAAAAGTACATATACTATTTTAAGATCAGGTGTGAGTTATAGATTGTATCAGAGGATTAGGAAAACGTGAGAAACAACATGAAGAAAATTGACTTTTATTGATACTATCTGGTGCAAGCACATTATCAGAAGATGAGTTGTACCGATATTATAATTAAGTTCATGCACTCAAAATTTAAATGAAGATATGAACTTTTCCCCAAATGATGTGGCCACATTTTCTTATTATGCTCTGAACTTGTTCACTGTTTTTTTCCCCTGTGCTGAAAATTACAACACACACCCTTCATTGTCAAGGTGGGGACTAGAAGATTCCTTTTTTTTTTAAACCTCACTTTATCAGAATCAGTTGATTGGCAATAGTATTTATTTAGTCTCTCTTATATGCAGGTCTGTGAGGATTGCATTGGGGATAGAGAAAGCTGTGAGTTAGTGAGGAAGCTTAATTATTACAATGAGGATATATGTGTATGTCTTGTTCGTGGCAAGGAACCTCCAAAATCAATTTTAGTAGCATCTGGGAACAGTGTAGAGCCAAATCGTAGAACTTCCAAGCGCTCTCGTAAAACTACTTTCGGAAATTCTACAAATTTCAAGGTTTCTGGGTCCACATCCATCTACCAATTGAAAATGATGATATGGGAATCTTTTGGGGTATGCTATCAATTTCATAGAGCCATAACTAAATCTTTGTGATTTTATTTTATCAGTTTGTTATTGTCCTGACATTTCCTGATATTGGTGCGAAGTTGAACACTTCAGAAAAATTAACAATAATTTGTATCACTAAAATAACTGCAATTGGAGATTTAACCAAAAAAAAACAAGGCAAAAGGAAACCTCGAAAAACAAGGCAAAAGGAAACCTTGAATAATTAATTACTAAAACAAAATAATCAATAGCAGTTGCTGGGTTAAATTTTTTCATTCATTCTATTGTATCTGTGCACCCGCATCTTAATGAATCCTTATCCCGAAAATCTATAAGCACCTCGCTGTAAGATTAGGAGATAATGGTTGTGAGTTGAGCAGAGAGTGGGGGTTTAGTTTCTTACTTCTCATAATTTCATATACACAATGTATCAGGAAGTATCGAAGCCATGTTTCAACTGGATATGTATGTTGCATCCGTTCTTTAGAAAGAAGATGTATATATACTAGCAATATTTATATGTGAATGATGCTCTCTGGTAATTTATATTATCCAACATCTAGTTATGATGGAATTAAGGGTTTAAACTGTTGAGGAGTTCCAGACTTGCAATCATGTCTAAGTTGAAGATCCATGTGTCTACATTAGCAACTTGTATATTTCTATGATGCCCACAATCATCCTTGTGTTGACTGGTCCTGTTACCAATTCTACAAAAGGAAAATGATATGCAATTTGGAACTTGAAAATGGAGTCCCTTGTTTTCTGAGAAATCTTATTTCTGCAACTCTGAACTCTATGGTTGCAAAACTCCTTGATAACTGGTTGAAATAGGCTGATTAACCTTAAGGCTATGTTTGTTTGCAAAAATTATGGATTAGATAGAGATAGGAGTATTTACTAATATAATGCCAGTAGGGACTATTGTATCCCATGATTAGTCCTTTATTTAATTCCATTCCATGGACTATTTGTTATAATTTTTAAAGGTCATTTGATACATCAAAAAAGGGATTATATAATACCATCTCTGCACTTGGGATTATAATCCATCATCAAGTGACCTTAGAAACGATAAAACATAGTCCATGGGATTCTGTTTCCTTGTGCTTCTGAGATTGCTAGCATTTTGTCATCGACTGATTGACCAAGCCAAGCAACCAGGTGCTCTTTGGTAGCTAGAAGAGTTACCAGCGAGATTACCGCCCATGACGAGGGCAAACGATGCAATAGATTTGGTTAGAGCTCTCTCACTCACATCTTTGCTTTTCGCGTGCTTGCTGGGAGGCAAAGGAAGATTTTTACATAATTTAGAAAGAGATTGTTGGACAGTGAGTCGCTTATTTAAGAGTATTATGAGTCTCGTGAGAAGGGCAGTTGACAGGCAAGCATAAGCAGGGTGGCAGCAACACTGTATATCAGCGGTGGAAATAAAAGACTAATCGTAAGATAAAATAGTCCCTAATGGTCTTAATTTATAAAAATAGTTTGGAAACAAACATATCTGAGGATACAGGATTTAACTTCAGTGTAGGCAAAATAATATTTTATAAATAATTATTTTACTTATACAAAAATATTTTAATTAAAAAAAATTAAAGTAAAGTAAATATAATTAAAATCCAATATACTACCTTCATTCCAAAATTTGAGATACATTTTAAAATGATAACTTTTGAGAATAATTTTATTCTCACGTGTAACATTAATATTACTTAAATTTAGTAGTTGAAGTGTTATGCTAGAAATGATAGTAAATTATATTTTGTTCATATTGATTATGAGTTTTAAAACAGTCGAAAAGAAAAAAAAGGGGATGGAAAACTTATGTTTTCTATCCATTTATCTTGTTTGATTGAGAGTTTTTTAAGGGACAAATAAGAGAAGAAATAAACAGAAAATTTGGTTACTTTTCTAAGTCTTCTTGCCAAAGTCCTCTGTCCTAAAATGAAAAGATTTGGAGGGAAAAAAAATAAAGACTTTCTAAAATCTTTTGTAGTCTTTACATTACTCCTTATATACAGTCACAAGAAGATTTATTATAAGGATGGTAATTTATATTTAAAAGTTTATTTTTTTCTTTTATAAACTCACAAACACCACAAAAGAAGACTTACAAAATTTCTATTATTTTTTCCTATCCTAATTCTTTTTTGAGAACCTATATTATTACCATTTAACTCTAGAGATACATTTCAATCCTAGAGGCCTAGGATAGACAACTAATTTAAGGTGGTGTTTGTTTAACTCTTAATATCTCTTGACAGCTCCGCATCTAATTCGGTAAGAGGGTAAAATTGTTTGGTAAAATTTTGTTTGCTTCTTATTGTCTCTTAATTGGTAAGAGTAAGATATAAATCCAAATCATTAAGAGCTGCCTCTTAATGAAAAATTTAAATCTATGAAACATCTATAAATATTGCACTCCCTCTATTCCAAATTTTCAGATCATTATTGATTTTTGAAAAGTCAATTTAAGCTATTTTTAAATTTAAAATTGATATTTTTAAATTTAAAGTCGTTAAGATGTTTTATACTTTTTAGTTACTAAACAACTTTTTAAGTTTATATGCTATTTCACTCGAGATAATCTAATTTATTAGATATACTAACCATTCGAGATCTTAATTACTTAGTTTTATCAAATACCACCTAAGTTTTCTATTATATGTTTTTCTCCAAAACTTACAAGCATAATTTAAAAGTTTTTTTTCTTATCAAATGACTTAAAAAAAACTTTTATCACACTAAACTATATGTGTGTTTATATATATATATATACGCACAATTTTTTTTTTTTAAAAGCTAGTGTAGGCTTGCCTAACTGTACGTATACTAGGTCCGCCACTGCCCAAGGGGATGCTCGAGTGATAGAAGCCAAGTGGGCATCATGATAAGTGCATCTGCATTAAATAAATTTATAAAAGAAAAGTAGAAGAATATTCATTATTGGTTCTGAGGAATTGGATTAATTATATAGGTGTTTGATTAACTTGGGTCTTTTCGAGATTCTCATATGTGATAGGCTGCTAGTCAACTATACTCTATGACACAAGTAAATTTATTGCTGCTGTTTCTTTGTTAGTTCTGGTAGATTTAATTTTTCATGTTGTGTATTTGTGCTTAAGGTGCTTTTACAGTTAGCATATGACAGCAAACTCAGTGATATTGTTTTGCTTCCATATGATGAAAATTTTATATAGCTTCTTTTGCTCACTTAATATTTGTCATAAATAAGATGAGATTCAGCCAGTCAGGCATAATATAATTTTATTACATAAAAGGAAAATTGCAGTAATACACCAGTTTTCTGATAGCTAAATGATACATATGGTTCCCTTTTCCAACTCTCTTTATCTGTAAATAGATGATCTGTGATATCCTCTAACTCACTTGACTTCTGCAGGTTGTTAAGGAAAACCAGATACTTCACAAAGGTTCCAAAATCATTGATGTAGAAACCGCTACTCTTGCTGACATGAATATTTTCCCTGGAGATCTTCTATGGGTGAAAGATTCAGAAATCCATGAGAATCGTGATATTGCAGGTAATGGGATGTGTGACATATGATTAACTTTTGCAAGATTCTTTGTAGTACATCTTAGGTACGGATTACTCATATATTACCTATGCGGTTCACATCCACAGGTTTGTTTAATTTAGTTGTATATGTAAAACAGAAATGAAATGAAGAATTATCCCAGTAGATAAGTTTACTGAAATGGACTGGTATGACAATCCAAAATATGTTAGTATTTTAAACACAATTGCATAAAGATAATACAATTAAGACTTCTAAATACAAGTGTGTTGACATTAGATCAGTCTATTGGATTGGCCGGCATGCACATTTTTTTGCAATAATTTTCACTTCAAAATAGGAGACATTAAGAGTTGTTTATGAGCTTCTCCATAGGATAGTGGTGAGGCCAACAATTCTATATGGAGAAGTAACATGTGCATTAGGTGAGAGTTTGCTGAAATGCTAAGAAGCAGGGTTGCACCTACTCCCTGCCGCACTGCGCACTGGGTGCGTCGGGGTGCGGGGGTGGGGTGGGGTGCAGCTTGGGTGCGTACGGGGGTATTGGGTGCATTGCCGAAGGGGGTGCGGCAGTTGCACACTTTGTAATTATTGAGGGAAAAAGAAGAAGAGAAAATTAACTTCACAGAAGGGGATTAGGGACTTTCCTTTTAGGAAGAAGCAGATCGAGGGAGAGAAGATCGGCGGCTTGGGTGACATCACTCTACAGGTATGTCCTCTCTTTCTTCACTCTTTCTGTCTCTTTCTTCGTTCTGCAGATCACCAACTTTTTTTCCTTATTTTTCTTCTTTTGTTCTTCTGGTTGGCCAGGTTGGACTGCTTGGGTTATGTTATGTACTTATTTATGTACTGAAACTGAATATTGAATTTTCTTTTCTTTCTTTTTTCTGTTTTTATTTTACTGAATGTGGCAAGTGGCAATTAATGAATTAAATGTGTCTGGCAATAAATTATGTTGCATTTGCTTGAAGTATTTAGTTTTGTGAATGTTTTTTTTATGTCATATATATATATATATATATATATATATATCATGCTTATCAAGTTCTCGCCTAAGCGATGCTTAGTCGTCAAGTTGCTCGGGATGGTGCAAGTCTTCGCGACGCTTTACTAGTAGGCTTCCAAGTCGCGCGCTCAGGTCGGCGCTTTGGGCGACTTGGGACGACGAGGACGACTTGGGCCGAAGTCGACTTTGTACTAGTTAGTTACTAGCTACCCAAGTCGACCCGGACAACAATTTGGGACTTTTTTAAAAAAATAAAGAAGACAACAAAAGTCGCGACCAAGTCCCTAACTTGTTAAACCTAAAGTCGAGAGAGTAGGCTTCGGCGACTTCGTCAAGAACCAGCAACATCGGCAAATTACAGGCAAGTAATTTTCTTCTTCTTTCTGCCGCTACTTTTTCTTCCCGCTACTTCTTTACTTCTTTTTCTCTTTCTTTCTTTCTTTCTTTCTTTTTCTTCTTTTTATTGCCAACGAGTAACATGTGGTTGTTGAATGTTGACTTTTCTTTTTTTTAATTTCACCAGCAAGTAGCATATTGTGTGGTGGTTTTTTTTTTGGCCTTTTTTTTGCTAGTTACTTTTCTAATGGACATGCATGTATTAAGTTTAATGCGTAATATCATGTGGTTGTTGTTTACTGTTTTTTCTTTTTTTAATTCCACCAGCAAGTATCAATTAGATTGTATGGTTGTTGGTTTTTGGCCTTTTTTTTTTTTTTTTTAGAGTGGAGTCTTTCCCTTTTCACTTGGATAACTCTTTAGCTTTATGTTCTTAGTTTCATCTTTTGTTATATGAAAACTTCGTTAGTATACTTTTGTTTATTGCTATTTGGTACTTATTTGAATTGTAATGAACAATAACTTCCTTTGTTTTTTCTAATACGACTTTGGTTGTGGAATATTAATATGTTTGTGTTTCTTATAGTATTTGATAGTGTTGAATTTTATGAAATAATAATGTCACATGTACATGTATATATATAGAGGACGGATCTAAATCATACCTCTTAAATAGCATACTCTTTTAAATAGCATACATTTATTAAAACTACGTCGTTTTGGAGATTCTTTTAAAAAACAAGTGGGGCCGCGGGTGACATTTTTGTAAATAAAAGGAAAGCAGGTGGGACCACTCTTTTAATATTATTTTATTTTTAAAAAAAAATTTCAAAACGACGTAGTTTTAATAAATGTATACTATTTTAAGAGAGGTATGCTTAAGATCCGTTCTATATATATATATATATATATATATATATATATATATATATACATATGTATAAATTGTACGTAGGAAATGACTTGTCGACTTATGGACGACTAGTCGTGCGCTTAGTCGACTAGTCGATTAAGCTCCCCGCCACCGACTCGGCTTGACTTTACTACTTGACAACTATGATATATATATATATATATATGGAAAATAATTCATAGCATATATTTGCTATGCATACTTATAAGACATACATCATCATTTTTTTGTTCTCTGTTCCTTTCCCCTCACCTTTTATTAAACTTAAAAGAAGAAACTGTTTTATCTTTTTATTATTTTCTTAATTGTGTTTCTACTTTTATTCTTACATATGGGATTTATTTGCCAACCCCACTAGTTTGTGAAAAAGGCGCTGTTGAGTTTAGTTGTATCTGCGAGATCAAGCATACATACAGTAAATGATCCATTAACTAAAATAGCACACATTCATTCAAGCATACATTGATCCTGTCTAATGTTAATTTTCTGCAGATGAGCTTTCTGATCAGAAGATGGAGGTACAAAAAACCGAGGAAGGGTTTCGCGGAACACTCTTGACATCAAGTATATCTTCTCCAGTCGTTTCTGGCATGCTTTGAATAACAAGAGTCTACTGTAACATTGTGCTCTGTTTTGGTTATGGTGCTGGGAGAGGAAGCTTCAACCTGTATTTTGGAGGTGAGGTTTTATATCTTGGTACTAAATGTTTCATTATCGTCCTGCATCTCCTTTCATTTTTATTTTTAAATCTTCTATATCCTCTCATATCTTACAAGCTTGTCTGTTATATATTGTCTGCATTCAGCATGGATGTACATGCAGTCTTAACTTGTCAGGTATCTATTGATCATTCTTATGAGGAATGTTCTAGTCCCTTGAAATTTAAGGTTTTGAGACAAATCATGTCATTCACTAGTTCGTACTATTATTGAATAGCTTATAATTCAAGCAAATTCAAACAGTTGTTCACACTGGCGCGAGAGGCTTTTGCATGTCACACGATCATTTAATGATTAACCTGTGTTTCTGTATAGTATAAAACTGTCTATGTAGGGATTGGGGATATGTGGGATTCTTGAACATTATATTCTACTGTATGGAGTGCATTTGTGGAGAACATAATTTTTTTAGAATTTTAGGTATCCTTCTTGCCTTAGGGGGAACCTGCAAACCATTTGCACAGTTAGGTGGGAGTGAAAAGCGAATTCTTTCTCACATTCTTCTTTTATCATCGATCTCATGTCCATTTGTATCTTTGTGCTTACAGCACTTGAGCTACCTGTGGTTCATTATTTCTCTCGTCCTACAACCTAAGTTCTGTTGAGTAAGGATATATTGAAGATTACAAGGATGATTTCTAATTGAATTAAGGTGGTTTATATATCTTTGGTCTCCTCCCTGTGCCCGCCCGATGTGAGGGTTGAGAATTCATCCATTTCGGTTAATGAGAAGAAATGAATGAATTGATGTTATATAGTGTTTTCATCCCCACCCAAGTCTTGTTCAGACATTTTAATAAATTTACAGTCGCAAATTAAAATTTCCTCTTGAAATATTGTGAAATCAAAAGCGAAATATCTCATGATTTCTTTTATATGCAAGTGGAGCTGCGCTTTATGTTGTTCTGTTTTATGTAAGGTTTAGACCTTTTCTTTTCTTCACTTCGATTTCATGGTGGTTTTTGCATGATAATTTAAGAGAGGGAAGAGGTTTGTGGATCAGTGCCTTATCACATAGCATTTGCACAAGGAGAGCAATTCTGAGGAACAGAGGAGTATTTGGGGGGCATTTTGTGTAGTATACTTGGTTGCAACATGTTATGTCTTTTACTTCTCCTTTTCTCTTTCGACCCCAGAAAGTAATGGCAGATTAGTAAACTATTTTTTGTGTTTTTTGGAAGGAGGGAGGGGGAAGTCATTTGGAGTATTAGTGTTACTTCAACTGTTTGTGCTTTTTATGTTCCTTCCTGCCCTTCGTAAGTCTCCTAGTTATATTTTTTTACCTAGGTGTCGCAAAGTGTGTAAATCTTTTTCTTCTAGTCAACTTCTCTTAGTTATATTTTTTTACCTAGGTGTCGCAAAGTGTGTAAATCTTTTTCCTCTAGTCAACTTCTCTCTTCTTCAATTCACAAGTCTTACGTTTCACTGCTCTTTAGAAATCTTATATTGTTTCCTTCCTCTATGTTATGGAATTTTGGGGATAATTGACTTTTTGATTACTGGACTAGGGCCCGATTTTTATTGTAATTACCGAAACTTTTTTTGTTACAATCACATAATTATACTCTAAAATAATTATCAAATGGTCATTACTTACAATTTCCGTCTAAAAAATGGACGGAAGTGCTGACTGTGCATATCATGTGATTTTGAAATGCTGATGTGTACATATATGCTTTGTCATGTGTATTAATAATAATAATAATAATTTTTAAATAATAATAATAATAATTTCAAAATAATAATAATAATATTTTTTAAATAATAATAATTTTTAAATAATAATAATAATTTCAAAATAATAATAATATTTTTTAAATAATAATAATAATTTTTAAATAATAAAAAAATAATTTCTTTCTATTACTCCTGTTTGTATACAAAGTATTCCCATTTTTTGTCCCCTTGTAACGAAATAGGGCTTCTGATCATTTAGGAGGAAAGAGAGAGAGAGAAAATGGAAAGTTCAGACATATCGTCGATGGTGGCTAGAGATTTTCTCCATCTCAGATCTATCTACCACAAATAGATATCGAATCAAATTGGGTTTCGATTTTGGAGAGAGAAATAAAAGGGTTTTGAAATTGGAGAGAAATGAAATGGGGGTTAGACTTACTAGAATGCCACTTATTTCTTTTAAGAGGTGAGCTAGGCCTTACAACACACTTATGATCGCTCCTCAATTCTAACGTTTGACGGGAACAAATAACGATTGCAGCGATCACACCAAAGCCTTCCGTCGGGGCATGCATTTTAAGATTGCCGGAGGAATTGGAGCTGATGGTGTTGTTGGGCGTTGAGTACGGAAGCTGGGCAGGAGCTGAAGCTGCCCGGATCAACATTTGAGTTCCGGTGGGGTGATGAGGGGAAGGATGGGTTTTTGATGCCATTGTGTAGGGGTGAAGCCATTTTGGAGGAGAGAGAATACGGGAGAAAATCATTGGATGAATGAAGAAGTGAAGAACTGGAGGCGGTGATAATGGTGGTGCGTCATTTTGGAAGGAAAGTTGTCGACGAGAGAATTTACAGAGGAATTAAAATCGGCAAATTATCGTCCATGATCTTTAAATTTTAAAATGTAATGTTTTATTATATTTAAGCACTCTTAACTTAATAAAATAATTTAAATAATTATAAATTGATTTTTTTAACACATAAGCATTATTATGCCACCTGTCAAAGTCATGTCGCTAACTTCCATTTGGTAATTATGTACAGTCAGCACTTCCGTCCGTTTTTTGAACGGAAATTGTAAGTAATGACCATTTGATAATTATTTTAGAGTATATTTACGTGATTATAACAAAAAAAAATTTCGGTAACCACAATGAAATCGGGTCCAAGTACAATGACCAAAAAGTCAATTATCCATGGATTTTTGCTAAATCTATATCATAAATACCTGTTTTGTTTCTTCCCTAATAAACTGTTTGTTATTTATTTATTTATTTTTAAATCTGATTAATAGCCATTATGATGTTTTAATAAAATGAAACTTGTAAAACAGGTTTTCAGGTTGATCTCATGCACAAAAGGCTTGGGCATCATGCTAATGCGGACCCTTAACATTCGAGTATTGATGACATTAGCTCACACCTTGGAAAGGAAAATGGTGTTTGTTTCAGGCACACCTGTATCAAACCGTATAAATATAACTCTTATTTTCTGGTATTGCTTAGTGTTCCTTTTGCTGGTATTTTTTTTCTTCAAATTTTCCTAGCCTCTAGCTTTTGATGTGCTGTTGTTGTGGCACTGAGGGCAGGGTCGATCTAATTTTCCCCATCACTGTGAAGGTTTCTGATAAAGTTTTAAGAACATCCCAACCTCCAGTTTTGAAAATTGCCTAGACAGTCGCCTAATACAAGTTATACCGATTACTTTAGGGATAATGTAATCCCAGTAATGCATACTATGGGCAAGTAGCATGTTTAGTTGAACTATGGATGAATCCCCCCCTTCCCCCCGGCACACACATTTTGTTTAAACTAAAACTTAATTTTTGATAAATTTGTTTTCCGTTGGGGTGAAAATGTGATTGTGTGAAGAACATCTAACAAGTAGGAATTCAATGAATTATAGGACCTACTATTAAGTAGTGAATTGAAATTAATTGGGTGTTTTTGTTGGAAAGGAATGAGTGCGGAATGGAATGCTGATTCTAGTCTAAAATTTCATTTGATATGATAAGGAACGCACCAAAATTCTCTGAAAAAAATTTCCTCTACAATATCTATCAAAAAGTATTCTTTCTAAAATCTCACTAAATTCTCCCTCTTCCAACGTGCACTTTCGAAAGGAAATTCATTTAAGTGGCATTGAGAATTTGTTGCAAAAATCCTTTCATTTAACTATATTTTCCTACTTGCCAAACGTCCTTTTTCACAATTTGAGTAAGGGGCACTTTAGATGCTCCCTTTGTTAAAAAATGGTTGTCATTGGAGAAAAAATGATGCGACAATTTTTATACACCAACAAAAAAAATACTCCATCCATTTTATATTATTTGATCATTACTAAAATTTTAAAGTCAACTTGAGATTTTTAAACTCAATATGCAGAGATTGTTTAATTTTAATTAATACAATGGTGAATATTGTAAATTATTTAAAAAAATATTACTACTTCAATTGTTACATAATTTTTAATGAGTGATTTCAATTTTAAATTTAAAAATGTCTTAAATTAATTTTTAAAATTTAATAATTATCATATAATTTGGAATGGAGAGTAGTTTTTTATGATGGCTCAAACCTATCACAAACTCAAAAAAATCAGTTTTTTTAGATGACTTCAGTCATCACGGGCCGTCTTAATTATTCAGATAGATATGGCTACCAATGGTGGTAAATGATAATGTTTTTGTATTTTGTAATTTTTAATTATATTTTTCTATTTTATGCAAAATTTATGTTATGACTGAACAAGTTATTGATTTAGTTCCTTTTTGTCTTTTAAAATTATTTGTTGTTTATAATGGGATAATTTATTGGTTTTAGTTCTTTTTCTTTTCATGTTTATAACGTTATTTCTTTATTTAACAAAAAATAATTTATTGTTTTTGTTCTATTTTTATTGATTGCCAACATTATTTCTTTATTTATAAATGGAAATTATTGGATTTGTTTATATTTTTAATTTTGATAGCATTATTTATTTATAAGATTATTTGTTTATTTATAAATGGACAATGTCAATGTCGGAATTTTTATTTGTTCCTTTTTATTTTTGTCTTTTGGTGTTCTCATGTTAGGTGGAATTTGTTTGAAAAAACAAGTTTGAAAAGGTTCGACATGTATATGTCGACGATTTGAATGTAAGAGTCGCCAATTGATATTTTTAAAAGGTTGCACCAACTTAACCGAGAAAAGGTTTGCACAAAGACCTAGTGATGTGACACTGTTTAACTAGTCTGCAAAATCAAAATTCGTTAAGGTCCGGGGGCTTGATTAAGTGGAGGGAAGGTGTTAGGCACCCCCGACTTTCGTGATAACACGGTTACCGCCACTTTTTAATTTAAACTTTTATCTGAATGTGTGTGTATGTGTAGATCTATGTGCAGTTGTCTGGAAGTAGTGTTATGCCTCATTTGCACCTATATACAAAGGGTTTGACTTTTTGTATAAAAAGTTCAATTTTAACGAGATATGACAGTGATGGTTTGTAAAACAGGTTTGTCAAGCTTTTGTACTCAATAGTAATTGAGGTCTTTGATACTTCCATTTTATTATGTATTCGACTGGATTGCTTTTATTATTTTTGAGATGCGAAACATATTCGAGAAAATAACATACATAGCAGCGCCGAACTCCTTGTGGGCATGAGAGTCATTTAAGAAAATTCAGACACCGTAAATAATTTACAAGCTGGCTGCAGCTGAAAATGTCCATCACGAGAATTGAATCTAGATTCAGGAACTGAATATGTGATCACATAATTCCTAGACTCATATGATAAAGCAATATGTACAAAAAGCTAAAACAAGAACTAGATTTGAATAAATTTAAACTATTTCAGCTTCTTCGGTTCCAGTTTAGTCACCATGAACCGGTCAAAATGAGAAATAGCCAGATTTAGGCAAATCTAACCCGCAGGCTGATAAACAGTTATATATATATATATATATATATATATATATATAAGCTTTAAATATATAAATATGAACAATCAACTGCCATGAAGTGAACTCCAGGCAGGACTTGAAATGTATATATATATAAGTCAGAAACGCATTCTGGATATTACACTCTGTGCTCAATCGAATGTAGTCCGATAGTAGTGTATATATATATATATATATATATATATATATATATATATATATAAGTATTTATATATATAAAAGCGTAACATGATGTATATCCAGGCTCAATCAAATGTGAATTTGGCGCATCTGTATTATCCTGAGAAATCTGATCAAGTAAATTGCCAAAGATCGATTGAGAAAATTAATTTTCTTCTATAGAAATGAAATGAAACACTTATGCATTATGTGTGACATTAATAAAACCATACAATAGGAGTATATTGCAATGACATGAGGTACCTAGTAGTACAATGAAATCCCATGTAGTTGTAATAAAGAATTAATTAAATATATGTGTATTCTAGAAACTGGGAAGGAAATTAATTGTTTAAATAAACATTGGTATTAAATAATGTTATAATGTGGTTATGTGAGTAGTAAAAATAATTATGGGGGATACCCGGACAATAATACCAAACTGCGTTATTTTATTACGTGTATTTAATGTACATGAATTATATGATGTGAGTATATAATTAATTCTTAATTTCCTAATATGGTAGCAATTGAACCTTAATATTACATTATGAGAATTAAAAGGAACCAAACCAAGCCTTAGATGATCAAATGCTGAGATATTTGCTCTTGTCCCAAATAAAGTGTCAAAAAAGTACATGAACAATAACTTTAAGCTAAAATATATAACTTCCAAATGGCTAAGTGTAGGTGATGATGGCTAAGCAAATGGTGGTTGTGCCAACTCTTGAATAACCATTGTTTCCTTCCAAAACACCATGGATACTAACTTTCATAAAACCCTAAATTCACCCAAGTTTCCTTTATAAATAGAAGCTTCAATTTCAGTTTTTGGTTGCTTGTAATTGTCTTATGATTCTAAGTTTGAGTAGTTCTAAGTTGCTGAGCATATTATAGAAGCATACTCAGAGTGTAGGAAGTCCAATTCAAGCTTAAGAAGGTATAAACCCTAGTTATGTTCTTGAAATGAGTTTTGATAAATTCTTGAAATTACTTAAATTTCTATGTCAATTGATATGAATTAACATGTTATAATGTGTTTAAAAAGTTTACTTATATGTATGAACACTTTAATGATAGTTTGGAACTAGCTTAAATCGTTGGAAATCAAGTTGGGTGACACTCTGCAAAACAGTAGTCCGCTATCGCTTTCGATTGACGCATGCAATTTATACTGCCGCTTATAATAGGGCGAAAGACAAATTGCTACTGCACCTCAAAACTAGTTGCTAGATTCTGTTATGCTAGGTTGTTGCTAATATGGTATTATGGCTTATGTACACATGAAAAAGAGGTATGACCTGTGTTATAAGGTTTCCTTATGAGTTATGAAGTGTCCAACATGATTTAGTAGAAGATCTTTAACAAGGACTTCAAGTTTTGAAAACAAACTTTGTTAAAATTCATGTTCTGCAGATTTTGAGCTTAGTAGTCTACACACATGTTTGATTTCACACATAAATGAGCATGATATATGATTTATAGTTCCTTTGTTCATGACTACCTTATTAGGCTTTGTGTTAGAGAAATTTTCAAGAAAAAGCTTAGTATAGTAAGCTAACATGCATGACTACTACATGATATACATTCTGATCTTGAGAACGTGTTAACATGACTTGGCTACATATGATAAGAGCTTTAAAGTTGCCTTGTATGTGTCAAATTGCGTTGTTCAAGTTTAAAAGGATTTCAAAAGCAAACTTGGATATGTTTTCAAGCCAAGTGCATTTAGTATGGGTAGTTAAGTTCTTAGAATCTAAAATGACATGTTTACATTCCTTATGTCTCTAAGCACGACTCTTATGTGTTTGATATAACGGTAGTAAGCCAAACATGAGTTTAAAATATGATTCAAATTGTTAAACAATGACAATTGTGAATAAACAATATGAATACTATAAGCATGAGTATTAACAGATTGTGTAATATCTCTATGTGGACATATAGCCAAGTTATAAGATATGGTAACCACTTAAATCTTGTTATACTTTAATACCATGTAAGTTGTAAGCTAAAACTTGTAAAAGTGAACTCAAGAATGGTCATATGCTTATGTGAGCACCTCTAACATGTATATATGTTAAAGTAAAAGTGCATAGGTGTGTTAAAGTTAAAGTGAAATAGGAACTCATAAAGCTCAACCTTGAGTGCGGCGGGGACAGTAGCGATTCATTGCAGTCCCTAAGCTTAGACAGGGCGCAGCTGCGCCATCCTACAGTCAAGAATAGTTTCTATTTTTGATCTGAAGTTCAAGGCATGCTTATATGATTACTTTAACTTATAATATATGACAAATATGCTATGTAATGTGTTAAGAAGCATGATATGTGATAGAGATAAATATTAATCATGACTTTCAAATGTTAAGTCCAAAAGAATGTTTACAAGATATAAAGCAATGATACGTTGTTTGAATTTGTGATGTCTTACAATCTGATTTGTGCTATGAAAATATAGGATATGTGATATTGTATGAAGTTACAACTAAGTTAGACGTTTATGTGTACATTTGAACTTACCTATGTAAATTTATGAAACTAATGAATATCCTATACGTGTAAATATATTATGTTAGGATCTAAAAGAGGGTATTAAGATTTACTTTGGTAAACTATGCTTGATGCAAGTATCTTAAACCCTTGCATTACTTTATTCAACGAATATCGTAAGCAAACCTTATCTCTTTGAATGCAAGTTATCTTACTTTCTCGTTCAATTGAGCTAGTATATTAAACTCTTGAGAAAACTATTATTCACGTTGAACTTGGTATTGTTCTTGAATATTGTGAAAGTTTCTATGCCATTTGATTCAGCTAGACTATATGCATGTTTATAAAACTGTCCAAACCAATTGACTAGTGCGGAGATCTTGAAAACTGAGTTGAACAACCCTTATGGTAAGGGGAGTGTATATTGTTGGAAGCCCCAACACACGCGTGAATATTACTGTGGTGTTATGCATAAAATAAAGTATTGTAGACTGATCATCTATCATACTTGATTCGTTTGGGTTATCAGTTTAATATTGGTAATTCTAGTAGATGTTCAATAGTCCTTAGTGACTACTCAATATAAATTGTTTTATCCAGTTGGATATGTTGATAGCCTTTGAATTCATATATATCTATTGATCTATATTGAATTATCATTTCATATTCCAAAGGATTTGATTCAAGAATTGTTGATATTCGTTATTCATGATATTATTCTGAAACCCTGAACTATCTTAGAGATGATACTTCGATATTTCAAACTCGTGATATAATACTCATTTCCCTTGTTGTATATTACTTGTTGGGCAATTTGTGCTCATTCTTGCTTATTTAAAACTTTTCAGTTAAGGCGGAACATGAAAATGTCTTAGGAAAAGACAAGGGCAAAGGCAAGGCTACCGACTAACTTGTTCCTTTATGTTTAAAAGTGTTATGTTGTATTAAGACTGTTTTTAGACTATGTTTAAGCTTAAGTTGGATTATGTAATAAGTCTTTATTCGATATTATTATGTAATCTATTATGTACTTTAGGTTGCGAGACTTGGGAGAATAATTATAATAAATCATTGTATATTATTCTAGATTAGATTTTTCGATGTGAATGTTGTTGGTCGGAAAATCGATCACTAAACACGCGCAAGTTTACGCGGTCTAACAAGTAATACAGTGATAAGGAGAGTGTTGTACCCACGAGGAACTATGGCTAATATTTATCAAATACCGACTATGTATCGCTAAAGTCTTATTCAAACAACAGTAAATGGAAGTGTGATTAATCTAGTTAACTAATTAACAAAGCAAGTAAATGTATAACGAATGGTGATCTAAGGAAATACAATTTGTCGATCGAGAACACATAAGTGCCTATGCACCTCTGTCGAGGTATGCACAAACATAACCTCTCCAGATCCACCCGAAAGGGAATAGAACAGAGAAGAACGTCTAAGCTAGATGCAATCCTACATATGTCTATGCGAATCAATCATAACAAGGATTTAAGCATAAGTTCTCAATTAGGTCGCACATGGCGCACATAGATATGTCTATTCTACGCACAACTTATGCAGTCGAAACCCACAATCACATGCCAATATATTTAGGAGTAAATCTACAATTCTTCTGTTGATATCATGCAGATTACCAAAATTATTACTAATGTCTTAGCAAGAATCATGAAGCACAAATATATTAAACCAAATCATATGGTGCCAACCAAAGAGATACGATAAATAATTCAAATAAAAAAGGATCCATTATAACCTTAGAGCCAATAATTAGTTCATATTTAATAAACCAATTACAAGTAACAAATAAGACAACATTCGTAGAATACAAAATTAGAGGAAATAAATGGATAGAAGAAACTCTATCAAAGCCCCTTTGATCTCCACGCAGCCCGCTCAAATCAAACTTTCCACTCCGTGTCGCTCGTTGCTCTTGTGCTCCAAAGAAAATACAAACTTCTTCCTAAATCTACCTAATCTATATTTACAGACATCAACTAAGAACTAGAAAGAGAAAGTACAAAAGAAAATCCTAAGCTAAGCTATTCTATATTAGAACTAAGGTTTCTTATGATATATTATCAGCGATAATGAAATGCAGAGCCTCCCTCCTGATATATATATCTCTCTGCCTTTTTCTAGGTCAAAAGCACTTGGTCTTTGCTCGAGCCTTGGAGCTCTCATGCACATGAGCAATAGTTTCTATGGATGAAATTTGCATTTCACATCAAGATGAAAAACACGGAGCTCGCGCTGCAGGGCGAGTCCAAGAAGGGTCGATAGTAATGAAGCAGCTACATGGTGACATCAAGAATGAGATGGGAGTTGGCAGAGACGTGGGCTTAAGCCTTGGCTTCAAACAAGGCCATGGCATGGGACATATGTAATTTGGCCATTTTGCCCCTAAAAGCATAGAAAAGACCTGCATTGCATCAGTTAAGCGCAATTACACTATAATCATAAAGAATCATACAAAATCTATGAGAACAGGCAATTATTTAAGTCATAAAGTATCCAATTCGCGGTATAAATCCCACTCATCAAATACCCCCAAACTTAAGTCTTTGCTTGTCCTCGAGCAAACTAACTAACACAACACTAATGATAAATAAAACACACGCGAAAGAAAACTATAACAATAAAGTAATATCATGGCTTCAAAGCTCGATCATAGCCACTCCCAGAGATTAGGGCAAACACGGGAATGACTAAGGGTTTATTCAATTTCAAGCATAAGACTGTATTCGATCCATTCTATGTGTGTGTGTGGAGACCAACCGCCCTAACTAATCATAACTCAAATAAGTTCGCACAGCCGATTGCTAATACAAAAATGCAAACTTTGCCACTTAAGCATTTAACAAGCATTAAGAATAAAACGCAAATGCAGGAAAAGATCAAAAGACTCTAGCATGACGACAGTAAAATTTGACTCGGACAGTACTTAATTACCATAGGCTATTCAGAACTACCCATGAATGAGCTTTTGATCAGTGACTCCCAAGCCAGACGACTTTAGGGCACTAGGTCTAGAACACCCCTATGAATCTAATAACTCGAGAAGTAAAGGCCACGTAATCAACATAAGCCATTGAGATTTTACAACAAAAATTAAAGATTATTTAGCGAGTGCATTTTATGCTCCATCTCGATATCGGTCCTGCGTTTATGGGCGAGTGCGTTTTATGCTCCATCTCGAACCACCGCAAAACTTTCGATATAAACTCTTCTTTTCTATTTTTTTTATTCTTATTTCATTCATTCATTTTTTTATATATGACAACATGCCAGAAACCAAGATCCAAAATTGTATAAACGTCTAAGTCTTTTATTACCTTGTAAAAATGAAAGTTTATAAAAGTGAACAAACTCTCAAAACAATAAACAAGCGAACTCAATTCGAAAAATAACGAGTTAACATAGTTGGTCAGTGCTTTCTAAGAAGGACGGATCAATAACAGTCTAAACTTATCAATTGAACAACCCCTAACTCATACATGCTTGACACAACTCTAAGAGATAGGCATAAATACTTGGCGCTTGTCATCAGCCACAATAAAAAATAAATGATAACTGTAACCCTTGCTAATTAGCAGCTCAAAATAGGGTAAAAAGGCCATTCATATGGCATAAGCATCTAATCTGTAAAAGCCCCAAAAAGATGGCTATAAACCACAATCATGCTGATAATAATTAAAGCATTAAATAATAAAAACCAAAAACAGTTCATGGCATAATAATAGAAATCCAAACATAATCCCGCAGTTCAAAATGACTGCACCACAATACTGAAATAAAACATAATAAAGTCTAAAGTATGCAATCCTAACATGGCATTAGAGAAGTAAAACAGATAATAACTAAAAGCACCCCCAAACTTGAGGTGACCAATGCCCTCATTGCTAAACATAAAGAAATGGTATACAAAAGGGCTTCCCTGCAGTTCGCTCACTTAGCAGCAGTCTCGTCCTCGTCAGCCTCAACGGGTGGTGACGGTGGAGGGTATGGTGGGAAGATAGGCAGCTCTAGAAACTGGTATGGCGTGAACTCAACATTCTTGCCACAATAATCGGTGTAGATGCTCTGCATAGTGTCCACCAGCTCAGCCTGGTACTACATAGCTATCTCCTTCCTCTGAGCCACTGCAGCTATGTGCCTCCGCTGCCTCAGCGCCTCAGCGTCCTGCTTCTGATGCAACAGGGAGAGTGATGCCATGATGTCCGTCAGCAGCCCCTGTCCAGTTGGGCCTGCGCCCGAAGTCTGTCCCTGCTCTGGCTCTGTAGTAGGAGGTGGCTCTGTAGGTGGTCCGTAGCCTTCGCCTCTAATATGTGACTCTGCCCCGTCCCACACAATGAAGCGCGAGATCGTATGGTGGTCAATGATTGCCATGGGAGGCAAAGCTATCTCTTCAGGTCCCCAGTGGAAGCCTGCCATCTTGCAAAGCTGAGTGATCAAGGATGGATGTGGAAGTCCCGAAGCGACTGTACTCTTGATTGCCTTCATGATGGACTCGTGTATGAGAACACTGATGTCCACGTTCAGGCCTGTGATAATGGCAAATAGGAGGATCTCCCGATCCTTAGTTACATTGCTCAGGTGCCGTGTAGGAATCATATTAGCGCAAATGAAGCTGAACCACGCCTTCCCATAGCGACTGAGCGCTGAAGTCGAGAAATTGGTCTTCTCACCCGTATAATCATTCTTCTTCCATGTGGTCTCGGGCCTGCAGAGCCTCCGAATGATATCCTCAAGGTCATAGCTGCGGAGCCCCGACTCCATATAATCCTTGCCCTCGTAGTTGGGTGCCGCGAATAGATCATTGATGGCTTGGCTTCCAAAAGCCACTAACCTCCCCCTAACTTGAGCAACGGCCTCACCTTCGGCATTGGCGTTGGCATAAAATTCTTGCACAACAGAAACAATGGTTGACCCAGGTGGTTTCATAAAATGGGTCCATTGGCGCCCCGCAATCATAGCCAATAATTCGCCGTCTTTTCAATCCGGCCTCAACCCCCGCTCAGGAATCAAGTTTCGCGCGGTGAAAGAGGTTTTGTATCTTTTCCATGCCTCTTCGCTCATAAATTTTGTGTTGTCCCAAGCCTGTGGTGCGGCGGATGAGGAACCACCAACGCTAAGCCGTTGCCTTTTTGGTGCCATTACTGAACTTGGAGCAATTAGCATGAACACTGGCAAAAAACTGAAGCACACACTCCCCCAAACTTAATGCGAAAAATCTCCACTGAAAGCCCAGCGAATCCAAGTCAAAACAACCCCAATTCAGTTAACATTTTTGTTCAAGCAATTTGTCGAACACCTTGTGTGAACTCTTCAAACCAACTATTGACAGAACTTGCTTGAAAGAACGCTAGCCATATTTCTGACAGAGGAAATCACACAAATACAACACAAGAGATGTACAAATCCAACCAATGAACTCACTACTAGTTCCCAATTTGACTGAATTCAAAAAAATATTACCTTGAATTGAAAATAAAACCTAGTTTGATAAGTGTATGGGCTCGGACTTTGTCCGATAATTTATGATCTATGTTTTGCTATGGCAGGTTGAGATGAGACACGACCAATAGCTGCTAGGAAATTATGGGACTGATATAGCTGGTTGGGGTCTTTTGTGCTTGAAACTGCTGAAGGTGTCGAGTAAATTGGGAGGAAACGCACAAACTGCTGGCCAAAATCAGTTTTTAAAACTCAAATTCTACCATCGGGCGCCGTAGTGTAGCGAGACACTCTATGCATTTTGGTATTTGGCTGAGTTCTGAGGGGGCATGGCTTGGGTTTACGCCACATGCAGTGAGTTACCTGTTGTGTGTGGCAATAGTTGAAAGAGAGAAGTTTGGCATTCAAGCACTGACGCTGCAGAGCGACTCTTGGCACTAGGGCGTTAAGCCGGCGCCGTGGCGCGACTTGTAGTACAAATGGTGGCGCCGCGGCGCGAGATGTGATTCTCTAAAATTTTTCTACTGCTATCTGCACAAAACACTTTGAAGCTAAAATAAATTATTACATACAATCTAATAACTAAGTAACTACATTGTAAACTAGATATAGGTAAAGGAAAAAAGATAAAATTTATACCGAGATGGGGGTGCCTCCCCACCAAGCGCTTGTTTTAAAGTCGTCGGCTTGACTATATCGACGCCGTTCAATCCGGCTCATAAGCGAAGATGACCTTTTCATGCCGCCTATTCGTTAATTCCTTTGAATTCTTGGCAGACATAGATGATTGGTCATTCATGCTATCTTCATCCTTCGGCACAAAGAATCTTTCTCCATTGAAATTATCCACTAATTCCCCTTGTTCATTAATTTGAAAGCGTTCTTTGTGAGCCTCACAGATTTCCACAGTCAGGAGCGTGGGTTCAGGTTGTTGATCAGTCTTGACAGTGTACCCACTCTTGATCCTATTGTTTCCAACTTCAGACTTTACCGGTTGGTCAGTCTGCACTATGATGTCTCCCTCAATAACTGTGTGAAACTCATTGCATTTTCCTTGCGTATCCACCGTGTAATGCTCTACAGCTTCATCGTCGAGATCAATTAAGACAGGGAGATTGCTTCGCGGTGGATGTGTGATGGCATTGACGAGTTGCCCCAATTGATTCTCAAGGCTGTGCAATGCGGCTTCTTGGCTTGCCATCCGAACCTCATTTCTCTCAATAAAGTCGGCGAGAAGCTCTTCAAGCCTGTTCTCTTCTTCTTGTGTTGAGGTCTCATAGAAGCTCTCATTAGGTTGAGACGTCAACTCATATGGCGGCTGAGCCTGGTAGTCAAACTGAAAGGCATGATTCGGATCATGATATGACTCTTGACTGTAGTCCCATGAGTTTGGATAACCCTAGCAGTTTGGATGGTAGGGAATCGGTTCAAAGTCAGCTTGATTTTGACAGTAGACATTCTGAGTGGACTGACACTCAAGATTGTCAGAAAAACTCAAGGCATTGGCAAATTGAAATTGTAATCTCTCAAGTCCTTCTTCTGAGCTTGGTTGCGTTGTCCCCTCGTAAGGCCATTGATAACATTGATCGTCCATAATCTGTAAACTTAAAAACACAAAGAAAGGAAGATCAAACAAATAAAGGAAATATATATATACACGTTCCAAGTAACACTCTATTGATTGAAATCAATATTGGACAATATTAGAATAATAGTTCCCCGGCAGCGGCGCCAAAAACTTGTTGGTCGGAAAACCGATCACTAAACACGCGCAAGTATACGCGGTCTAACAAGTAATACAGTGATAAGGAGAGTGTCATACCGACGAGGAACTATGACTAATATTTACCAAATATCGACTATGTATCGCTAAAGTCTTATTCGAACAACAATAAATGGAAGTGTGATTAATCTAGTTAACTAATTAACAAAGCAAGTAAATGGATAACGAATGGTGATCTAAGGAAATACAAGCTAAGGTCGCAACTTCACCCCCACACACGCATTCTGTCGAACACCTGGCGTGTTATGCTTCATCAAACTAGCTACCCTTCTCTCTTTGGTCTTAATGGTCACGATAATTTGTCGACCGAGAACACATAGGTGCCTATGCACCTCTGTCGAGGTATGCATAAATATAACCTCTCCAGATCCACCTGAAAGGGAATAGAACAGAGAAGAACGTCCAAGCTAGATGCAATCCTACATATGTCTATGCGAATCAATCATAACAAGGATTTAAGCATAAGTTCTCAATTAGGTCGCATATGGCGCACAGAGATATGTTTATTCTACGCACAACTTATGAAGTCGAAACCCACAATCACATGCCAATATATTTAGGAGTAAATCTACAATTCTTCTGTCGATATCATGCAGATTACCAAAATCATTACTAATGTCTTAGCAAGAATCATGAAGCACAAATATATTAAACCAAATCATATGGTGCCAACCAAAGAGGTACATACAGTCAATTCAAATAACAAAAGGATCCATTATAACCTTAGAGCCAATAATTAGTTCATATTTAATAAACCAATTACAAGTAACAAATAAGACAACATTCGTAGAATACAAAATTAGAGGAAATAAATGGATAGAAGAAACTTTATCAAAGCCCCTTTGATCTCCACGTAGCCCGCTCAAATCAAGCTTTCCACTCCGTGTAGCTCGTTGCTCTTGTGCTCCAAAGAAAATACAAACTTCTCCCTAAATCTACCTAATCTATATTTACAAACATCAACTAAGAACTAGAAAGAGAAAGTACAAAAGAAAATCCTAAGCTAAGCTATTCTATATTAGAACTAAGGTTTCTTATGATATATTATCAGCGATAATGAAATGCAGAGCCTCCCTCCTGTTATATATATCTCTCTGCCTTTTTCTAGGTCAAAAGCACTTGGTCTCTGCTTCAGCACCGAGCTCATGTGCACAGATTGGTGAAATGGCATTTCACATCACTGAAAAACACTGACTCAGACTCATGACTTAGCAAAAAGAAGAGAAGAATGGTAACGGCGCGATTGCCATGGTGACATCAAGAAGCAGACAGGAGTTGGCCTTGGCCATGAGCTTAAGTCTTGGCTTCAAGATGGGCAAGGCATATGTAATTTGGCCATTTTGCCCCTAAAAGCATGGAAAAGACCTACATTGCATTAGTTAAGCGCAATAACACTATAATCATAAAGAATTATACAAAATCTACGAGAACAGGCAATTATTTAAGTCATAAAGTATTCGATTCGCGGGTATAAATCCCACTCATCAAATGTGTAATTTTAATTACTATTATATTACCATTAGCACGTGATGAACCGAATTCGAGTGACCAAGTGGCGGTCCAAATTTGGGGGCATCATAGGTTGGTATCAGTGCTATAGTTATAAACCTTAGGAAAGAGAGTCCCTAGATTATAACTTAAGAGAACTTAGAACCTAGAAAGGGATGAAACTCATATAGATTTTTCATAAAGAGAGACTTAGCGTGTTATAAAATATAACTTCATTCTATACAATGAACTTATGTTATTTAACATTCTAATGGAGTTGTTGTTTGTGTTATCTTATGTTGGTGATTGTAGGATGATTGACATGGGAGGACCTAGCTGAGTAGTAGAGGAGGAGCCGTGTGATATTCACGTGGTATATGAGGCACCATTGATAGCGGAGCCCATATCAGTAGTGGTCCCTATTGATGAGGATGACGAGGAGGAGGAGATGGAGCCATTACCTGAGGAGTCTGATCCGGAGGAGGAGCCTGAGCCTATGGAGGACTCCGACGAGGCTACTTTTGAGGATCGGATGTTGGGAGAATATGAGGAACATATTTTGGATTTGGGATGTAGAGTGGATGAATTAGAGACTGAGGCTAGGGAAAGGGAGTCCGAGTTCCAGAAACTGAGGGACGAGGACCATCAGAGGCAATTAGTGATGCAGGAGATGGAGGTGGAAATTGCTCACCGTAAGGAGGCAGGGATCCAGATGGGAACTTTATTTCACCGATCAGTGGCTAGGAATGTGGAGCTGGCAGGGAAGCTAGAAGAGGTGGAACAGAAAGAGACGAGCGAGAGGATGGAGAAGGAAGCACTTCGCACTCAGCTAGAGATGGAGGTGATGGATAGGATCCACTTCGAGGAGAAGTGGGAAGGAGCTAATGATCGGGCAAATGATCTAGAGGATGCCGTGAGGTGTAAGAGAAGAAAGATGAACAAGATGGGCTATGCTCTACGCACGGCTATGGAGAGGTTGATTGATGGGGTAAATCACTACCCAGCAGAGCAGGGATAAACCCAACATAACATAATCTGAGACATGGTGATGCACATTACTCAGAAGGAATACCAGAGCGTTGTGGAGCGTGGGATATTAGATTGAGTCTAAAGAAAGAAGTTTAGTAGTTGTAGTGTTTTATTTATATGTTGTTTAATTTGTTGTTGAAATCTCAGTCTTTTGTGTAAGATGTGAGATAGTTGTAAACCCCAAACTTTTGAAAAAAATAATATTAGAGGGGTAGTAAGCTAGTGATGTCCCTGTCTTTAGTGATATTAGGGGATATGCGTTATCGTTTATGTGACGCCCTCAAAATAGGTATACATCACCCATCTTGAGTCGCCAAATACATGATACAAAATTTAAATACAAACTTCTTTTATACAGTACGACAAAACGTAGCTGAGAGTTTCAACATGGATAATATCTCGTAGAGAGTATCCAAACTCAAATAAAGTCCTCATTACAATTATTATCACACTATTTCACTGAATAGTGAGGACTACTAATGCAAACATCAGGACCGTCACTCCGTTCCTCGACTAGTCCCAGCTATATTCTCATTTCCTGAAGAGAACAATGAAAACAAAGGGCGAGCTCAACTAGCCCAGTAAGAAATATTATGACTAAGATAATGCAGAATAAATTATCGTTAGCCTTCAACAATGTTAAACTGATAAAATATAATAAACATCAAGTTTAACTGCAGCGGAACAAATAATCAATTAGAAGAGTCAAGTAGAGCATGATATCTACTATCTTCTATGATTTACAAAGTTTATCATCAATTTTATCGCTGAGACTCGGCTTAATAAATAAACCACATCATCGAATCATCCCTGCACTACGGGCCAAGGATATTCATGTAATCATCAATGGTCATGATTAAACCAAATAATCCCTGGTCATAATCATACCAACAACTGTCCATCAATGCACTACAGGCCAATGAGGATTTTTACCACATCATTTGTAACATTACAGTCATGATTATATGGAATAATCCCTGGTCATAATCATACCAATCAATAGTACATCTATGCACGTAAGCCACAAATGACTTTTATCACAATATAAGCATGAGGATGATGACAATGATATAAGAATTCAATTAAAAGAAAGCAAAGGATAAATTTTAAAGATTTTATAACTTAATTTATCCAGAATTCAATAATGTCCAAATTGTCAACATGATACTGCTTTGTGGAGTAAAATTCAAGAATAATATTGTATCAAAAATGATTTGGACATCAAAGAAATTATTTTTTGTCATGAATAATTCCCCGGGTGAATAGTACCCGAGTGAATAGTACCCCGTGAATAGTACTTTGTCAATAGTGCCCCGTGAATAGTACTTTGTGAATAGTACCCTATGAATAGTACTTTGTGAATAGTACCGTAAAAATGAATACAACTCATGAACAATACTCCGACATGAAAAACTTAAAATTTAACAAGAATGTGTAAAAAATATCCTTGTGAAACGATACTAGATGAAGCGCAAATTTCAAGGATATTCTACTAATTTCACGGAGTATAGAAGCAATACTTTAACAAAATGAGGGTATAATCAAGAATGTCTGAGACGAAATAATATTACTCACATACTACGAGTATGGAAGAAAATAATATTCCTATGAATACTGAACAAAATAATATCCCTTACCTCAGAAGAAGACTGGATACTGGAATAGTGAAGTAGCAGACTTCTCTTCTTCTTTCTCTCTATAGCTTCTCTCTCTATAATTGCTCTTGTGAGTCTTAGTGAATTGGTGAGAATGAAAGAAGAATGAGCTTCTATTTATAGGAAAATATAGTTTCGATAATTGCACGTTTTGGGGCTCAAAATATTAAAGTATAATACCTTCATCTTTTCTTTCATTTTTAATTTAGTCATGCAAGTATTATCAATCTTGCACCACCTCCCCTAATAGTACATGCATGTGAATCAATAGTACACACATGTGAACAAATAGTTATAAGCATGTGAATTAATAGCAATTAATTGCTCATTTATCCAATTAATTACCCGATTGTTCAATATAACCTCCAGACATCCATTATTATCGAAATAGATGTCAATTTCCACTAACACTAATAATCTCAACATAATGGAAATATCAATTTCATCTTTAATCAACACGAACTTATTCATCATTAATATTATAACTCACAATGTTTAACAACCAGATCATTCCCAGGAAAGAGGGGCTTTCCGATAAGGATTTCTCCCTATTGGCGTGCAATTAGGTGACCAAACCTCTCATTGACAGAACTTTTTAGACATTGTCAATATTGTAAATAATAATATGAATAACTTTGTCGTCTCAATTATTGATTTAATAATAATAAATATTATGCAGATGATACTGTGACAATAATTGAATCAATAATATGAAAGATATTATGCAATAATTACTGTAGCAATAATTGAGTATAACTGAGTGACTTCTCACGTAAGCTTCAATAATCAATACCATGTGCTACTATGTAACCACGTATATTACTTTACTTTTACTAGCGGGTAGTTCAACAGTTTAACGGTAAAACTTTCACCGTTATTTTTATAAAAAGATAATTCTGTCATTTTCTAACTACGACAATACTTCCGTTGTAGGGTCCACCAATAATTATGCCGTCGTACGAATATTTCCTGTTAAAACGAATATTCCCCGACCAATCGAATATTATATAATCACTTGCTTACTTTGCAAAATTTGTAAATAATACCCATAACTATAACATTATATCAAATCCACACCATAATATTCAAATATATATTTCGAGAAAAATTAATCCTTATTCATAAAAGTTGGGGTCTTACAACCTCCCCTTCTTATGAAATTTCGTCCTCAAAATTAGGGTGCGTACCTAGTATGTCGAAGAGGTGAGGATACCTTGACTTCATTTCAGATTCTAACTCCCAGGTCATTTCCTCAACATCGTGGTTTCTCCACAAAACTTTGACTTGAGGTATAACCTTAGAGCGTAGAATATGATCCTCCTTATCTAAAATTTTAACAGGTACCTCTTCATATGTTAAATCTTCCGCTATCTCGTCCGATTCTAATTCAATAATTCGGTTCGGGTCTTTCACATATTTACGTAACATAGATATGTGAAAAACGTTATAAACACGAGACATACTTGGCGGTAAGGCGAGTCTACAGGCCACATTTCCTACTCGATCGAGGATAAAAAATAGGCCAATGAATTGAGGAATGAGCTTACTCTCTTTCCAAATCTCGTAACTCCTTTCCATGGAGTAACACGTAACAACACATGATCTCCAATATTGAATTCCACGTCCTTTCGATGAAGATCATCATAACTCTTTTGTCGATCTTTTGATGTTTTTATACGTTGTCGGATTGTTTGAACCTTTGCCGTAGTCATACGTACCAACTCCGGTGCCAACAACATTGCTTCACCCACCTCATCCCAGCATACTGGAGAACGACACTTTCTTCCATACAACGCCTCAAATGGAGTCATTCCAATACTTGTTTGATAACTGTTGTTATAGGAAAACTCCACCAATGGTAAGAACTTGTCCCAACTTCCTTTTAAGTCAAGGACACAGAGTCTTAATAAATATTCAAGAGTTTGAATAGTCGTCTTTGATTGCCCGTCCGTTTGAGGATGGTATGCTGAACTAAATTGTAAATCCGTGCCCATAGCTTTTTACAAACTAACCTAAAATCGTGAAGTGAATCTTGGGTCTTGATCAAAAACTATGGATACTGGCATACCAAGCAATCTTACAATCTCATTTATGTAAATACGAGCAAGACGTTCAAGTGTATAAGTTTCTCGTATCGGTAAGAAATGAGCAGACTTGATCAATCTATCAACAATGACCCAAATCACATCTATACCTTGAGAAACCTTGGGAAGACCAATAACGAAATCCATGGTAATGTGCTCCCACTTCCATTCTGGAATTTTAAGTGGTTGCAATGAACCTTTTGGCACTTGATGCTCCGCCTTGACTCGTTGACAAGTTAGACACCTTGAGATAAACCCTGCTATCTCTCTCTTCATATTGCTCCACCAAAATGTATGTCGAAGATCACGATACATTTTGGTACTCCCAGGATGGATTGCAAATGGTGTGTTGTGCGCCTCCATAAAGATTTTATACTTCAAGTCAGAATTGTTAGGAACACAAAGTCTGGAGTTGACTCGAAGTATCCCTTCTTCATTGATTCTTACTTCTGGAATAGCACCTTCTTGCACTTTCTTCCTCATACGCATCAGCTCCAGGTCTGTAGCTTGATCAACTTAAACTTTATCGATTAAAGTTGGTTCTACTCGTATATTCGCCATCATCACATGGGTCCCTGGAGTATTTAACTCTATTTCCATCCTTTGTAAGTCATACAAAATGGGCCTTTGCGTTGACAATATTGCACTCGTACCCGCATATGATCTTCTACTCAATGCGTCAACTACTACGTTCGCTTTTCCAGGATGGTATTGAATGGTATGATCGTAATCTTTCAATATCTCAAGCCATCATCGTTTCCGCATGTTGAGTTCCTTTTGAGTGAAGAAATATTTGAGGCTTTTATGATCCGTATAGATCTCCACCTTCTCTCCATACAAGTAATGCCCCCAAATCTTAAGTGAAAAAATGACAGCTGCCAACTCTAGATCATGAGTAGGATAATTCCTCTCATATTCTTTGAGTTGTCGTGAGGCATAGGCTATGACTTTTCAATGTTGCATGAGAACACATCCTAACCCTTTGCCTGAAGCATCACTGTAGATGATAAATCCCTCAGAGCTAGATGGTATTGTCAGAACAGGTACTGAAATGAGTTTCCTCTTGAGTTCTTGAAAACTCTTCTCACATTCCTCGCTCCAACCGAATTTTATATCTTTTCGAGTCAGCTGAGTTAATGGAGTAGTGATTCAAGAAAACCCTTTTACGAATCTCAGATAATAACCACCTAAGCCGAGAAAGCTACGTACTTCAGTCACTGACTTAGGTTGCTCCCAGCTTTGAATTCCTTCAATCTTTGCCGGGTTAACATATATTCCATGATTTGATATCACGTGCCCAAGGAATGCTACTTCCTCAAGCCAGAACTCGCATTTCTTCAACTTGGCATATAACTTGTTTTCACGAAGCTTTTGGAGTATCAGCCTCAAATGTTGCTCATGATCTTCACGGCTTTTGGAGTAAATGAGGATGTCATCAATAAAGACGACCACAAAGTGATCCAAATATTCCTTGAATACTCTGTTCATCATATCCATGAAGGCAACAAGAGCATTAGTCAATCCAAAAGACATGACTAAGAATTCGTAATGCCCATACCGAGTTCTGAAAGTAGTCTTTGGAATGTCATCAGTTTTAATCTTCAGTTGATGATATCTAGAACGAAGATCGATCTTTGAAAAGAATTTGGCGCCTTGCAACTGGTCAAACAGGTCATCAATGCGAGGCAACGAGTACCTATTTTTGATGGTGACATGATTCAACTCCAGATAATCAATACAAAGTCGCATACTTCCATCTTTCTTTTTCACAAAAAGAACAGGAGCACCCCAAGGAGACGTACTAGGTCGAATGAAATCGATGCCTAACAATTCCTGCAGTTGAGTTTTTAACTCCTGAAGTTCAATAAGAGCCATTCGATATGGGGCTTTGGAAATAGGTTTTGTACCGGGTTCAAGGTCGATACCAAACTCAATTTCACGCTCCGGGGGTAGGCCAGGAAGTTCTTCGGGGAATACGTCAGGAAATTTATTAACAATAGAAATATCATTCAAATCTAACGTATTTTTGTTTAAATCTGTGACATGTGCTAAGAAAGCTTGACATCCGTTTTTCAATAAACGAATAGATTTATGGCTTGAGATGACCGCGATTGATTTTAATGGTTTGGTCGCTTGAATTCGCATAATAGATTGATTAGGAATATAAAAGCTAACAACCTTACGAAAATAATCAATTTTAACATGATGAGTAGTTAACCAATCAATCCCTAGAATCACGTCAAATGCAAGTATTTTTAAGGAGATAAGATCGACATGTAACGATCGAGAAATTTGTAATTTAATTTAAATATTTATTGAATTAAATAAATATTTTAAATAATTTATTTATTAAGGAAATAAATAATTGATGAATTATGGTGAATTAATTTGGTAACTAAATTAATTAGTGTTAATTTGAATAATGAAAATTTTATCTAATGGATTTAATTTTAAGGAAGTAATTAAATTAAATCAATTGCTTAATATTTAAGAAAATAATTAAATTAAATGAATTGTTTAATTTAAGGAAATAAATAAATTAAATATAGAGATGTGTCTAATTTATTAATTAAATTAGATATATAATTAAATTAGATATATAATTATTTATTAATGATAATAAGATTTTTATTATTAGTATTATAAGTTATTTAAATTAACTAAACTAAGTTATTTAAATTAATCAACTAAAAGTGTGACATAAAACTATATAATATAAATGTTATTAAAATAATTTAGTTGGGAGAGTTTCTGGTTAGCCAAACAGGGCCTTGTGGCCTTTGGCTTATTTGAGCTGACGCTTGTTGGTTTTTATAACTGAAAAAGAATGTGGGTTTCAGTTTATGTTCACAGATGTTTTACCTAAGGCTAGCGTCTAGTTTTTTTTCTTCTTATTTCACGTATTTTGGCTAAGGAGAAGAACAGAGGTTTAGAGAGAAAATACAGAGAAAAGCTAAGAGAGAAGGGAGAGAATTCTTGAGTTTTCTAAATAGAATTCAGTAGTGATAACAAGGGTTTCAAGCAAATTGGAGGTATATTATTCAAACCTTAGTATTATATATATATATATATATATATTTATATACATATATGAGTTACGGCATAATTTTCTATTCTCTGTGAAGTCGATTTTGTTGAATTGTTGCTAGACAATTGAATTGTGATGATTATATGTGTTGGTTGTGTTTGAGTTTCTATGTAAACAAGAATTCGTATGCTAATTATAGTTTTAAAAGGAAGAAAAATATGACAGTGTATATTTTCCATATGGCTTGTGAGTAGTACCAATTCTAGTGGCCAATTCGTATGCTAAACTGTAAATTGAGTCTTGATTATGCTAGTCTATTAAGAAACGAGCATAACGTAATTTGAAATAAGTGTTTTGGCCAAGTTTTGAGATGTCAGTGATGATTTCTGTGGAAGAAGTTCAAAAATGGAGTTTTATATGAAAATATGGAATTTTTAAAAATTAAACTAGTTTTAGTTGATGATAAATTGTGTTAATTGATTGTAAATGTTAGCAATCATGTTTGCAATAGTCTGTACTAATTATAGATGTTAATTTCACTGTTTGGTGGGTGAAATTTGTGTTAGTTGGGCTAAAAATGGCTACTTATTCACCGCTGCCTCTCTCTCGTCAACACCCGAACAAAGTAGCGCCTGGCAGGTGCTAAAAAAAAAGCAAGCAGTGCTTGTATCCCCCAAGCTTTAAGTGTGGCAGCAATTGCCATATACCTGAATCCGAGAGACAGTGAGGTCTGCTTGTTTTTAGGTCAGGCATATCAGACTTGTGTTAGTCTAGTGTGTATGTTAATGATGTTAAAACATGTTATAAACTATAATAACATATGTTAATGTGTTGAAATGCAAAGTACAAAGATTTGAAATAATTATTTAAATAAGTTATAAAATGAAACCAAATGAGATGTTTTCGAAAGTTATAGATAAACGATAAGATTTATGTTGGTCAATGTGTAATTTCAGAAGCGTTAAGTATGTTAACCTAAATGGTTAGGTGCTAGGTTAGGGTTATGACCTAAATGATGGTTTAAACCCTAAAGCTAATGTTCATACAATTAATTGTTGTTGCGATTTTGATGATATGTGTAGGGTAATTGGAGATTATTTCATTTGTGTAGCTTACAATCAAGGCAAGTTTTCTAACTCTACCTTGTTATTATTGAGCAAGTTCTTAAATCTTAACTCTTTACATTGAGCAAAGTTTCTAACTTCATTCTTTTCGTATTGAATGCAAGTTCCCATTCCTAAATTATTATTGTGCAAGTTCCTAACATTCTTTATGAAGATGAGCAAGCTTAACCTATCTTGCATATGTTTGTTCAAGCTTATGTAACTTAATTCGTTACATTAAGCGAGATTTAGATTCCTAATTATTATTCAAAGCTTATATTGTTCTAATACATTGACTCAAGGAAGATTGTTTTAACTCTTTGATAGCACCTTGCATGTATACCATGTTTACTCGATTATATATTATTGTTATTCAATCTTTGACTTGGATAAACTTGTTCAAAGCTTTATCGTCGTATTAAATCTTCAAGTAGTAATCAAACCTTTATTGATTGAATTAATCTATATTCGAATAGTGTTCTAAAATTCTAGAAAACACTGATAAGCTAGTTCCAAACTAAACTTTCTTTAGTACGGAAATTCTAAATCCAAACTGAGACGAACAACCCTAACATAGGGGATTTTGTACGTGTAACATTTAGATGTTTGTGCACAATACATGGTACAAAGGGTTGATCCCCCTGAGTACGTTAAGAAGAGTCTATATAGTCTAACGACTGTTGAGGTTAAGGTAATAATACCTAAACATCGTGGACATAGTTCGTGGTCATAAGACCCTTAGATAATTAAAGTTCGAACTTGTTTTCTATTTTGATTCGTAGAACAAGTTCTTTATCATTCAGTATTCGTTGTTCACTTTCATGTTCTTATTATACTATCTTTATGTCAGTGAGCAATTGTTTGCTCACTCTTGCAATTAAACAATGCAACTAAAGTTGAAAGAGGTGATGATCCATCTACCAGCAAGGGAAAAGGCAAGATGTCTAAGTGATGAAGAATTGTTTAAAGTTTATTTAAATTTATGAAGTTTTAAGACTTGTTTTATTTTATAATATATTCCGCAAACTGATGTAATAATTTTAAGGTAGATTACCTGGGATTTATTTTGAGATTTTGATGTAACCCTTTAATGGGAGAGATTATTGTTTAAGTTATTTATTTAATGTTTTATCCTTTATTACGGGTAGTTAGATGTAATTATTTTGATAGCGAGCACCAAATTCAGTGGAAATGAAGTACCCGGATTTGGGGGTGTTATAGGTAACGTGCGGTTACCGATTTGAATCAAACAAGACTTATAAACAGTGGATGTAATGAAGGTTTCTCCCAACGGAGTTTCAACAGATAAGTCAGAGTCTAATTTCTTTGGAGTCAAATTTAAACGTTGAGCACAAGTAGGAGAAATAAAAGAATGGGTAGAACCAGTATCAAATAAGGTATAAACTTCACTAGAGTTTATTATTAGCTTACCCGTGATCACCTCGTTCAGATTCCTCACTTTTTGGGAGGTTACGACAAACGCTCTCCCTTGAACTACCGATTTTGTCTTGTCTGGGACGACCTTTGATGCCTCCATCCCAGCTGGACTTGACTTCGGTGCACGACAAAATCAGGTAATGTGACATTCTCTTCTGCAATTATAACACACTTTGGATTGCTGCGTACAGTTCGGACTGATATGTCCCTCCCCTCCGCATTTGTAACATACGATTGGCTGTCATTCCCCTTCCTTAACAATAGGTGTTGGTGATGACATCTTTCCATCATTGTTGAATCTCCTCTTCTTGAAATTTCCACTTCTATTATCTTGGCCATGATTATCACCGAAGTGGTTACCATTTTTGGCATGTTGATTCCCTACACGTTTGTTGTCACCGCTTCAATGACTGCTACCACTGGTATTATCATTTTGTCAGCTGCTCTCTCTTGGTTGGGTTGACTCGTTATCGCGCTCCAATAACTGAGCCCTATTTATAACATCTGAATACAAACACAGTTTGTGAGAAATTAAGTATTGACGTATCTCGGGTTTCAAACCCCTTAGAAACATCCGCGTCATTCTCTCCTCATTATCAACCAAGTGGGATGCAAACTGGGACAACTCGAAAAACTTAGCTTCGTACTGTCGCACGGTCATATTGTTCTGCTCCAGCTTGATGAACTCTACCTCTTTCATGTGATGAATACTTTCGGGAAAATACTTGTCGTTGAACAGTTCTTGAAATTTCTCCCAAGACATCTTCAGTGCGGCAGGTTGAGTACACTTTACCGATTCCCACTAGTAATCTGCCTCTCCTCGCAAAATAAAGGTGGCAAAGGGAACCTTTTGCTCCTCGGAGCATCCCAAGACATCAAATATCTTGGTGATCTGCTTTATCTACGTCTCTGCCTTAAGTGGTTTTGGGTCTCCAATAAACTCCGGTGGTCCCAGCTCCTTGAACTGTTTAGCGGTGACCGTCCGAGAGTTGCCAGTGTTTCGACCTGCATTTTGAACAGGAGCCGCTCTCGCCTGATGTTGCATGAATTGCATAAAGCCTCTGAACATCCCATCGTTCATCATTTGGCCAGCGTTGTTGTTTTCTTGAGGATTCTTGCCATCCTGATGCACATTATCCTGGGTATTGATCGTTGGTGACTCAACGGTCTCATGTTCTTCATTTCTTATCTCAATATTTTTGGATGCCATTTTCAAATACTGCCACAAAACAAGTGTTAATTGACATGTCACATATTATCCCTATTGTAACACCCCTGCCCCACATCGAAAGATAGGGGAAAAATTTGTCTGCATATAAGGAAATAAGTTACTACCAATAGTACCATCAAGTCATGACCTTTTGGGAGCCTATGGTGGGCTAAAATGACCCAAGAAGATACTATTAGGCCAGTAGTTTGAGACCTTATTTTGATGGATTTGATTTGATTCGACTTGGGATTTGATCCGAGATTTTTTTCGGACTCGGGATTTGACCCGGGTTGTTTCATATGGTATCAGAGTCGACTCTCGAAAGCTCGGGTCGGGTCATCTTATCGGGTTGCCAAAGGTGGGGACACGAAGGCTGGTGGTATTATCCCACAATGGAGAGATGGAGGTCCGAAGGTGGGGACACGAAGCCAGCTGATATTATCCCTCAATGGCTAGAAAGACAAAGATCTTTGGACCGTGTGTGTGATCGGTTCTGACGGGGATGTCAGAAATTTAAGTGGGGGAGTTTGTAACACCCCTGTCCCACATCGAAAGATCGGGGACAAATTTGTTTGCATATAACGAAATAAATTACTACCAATAATACCTTCAAGTCATGACCTTTTGGGAGCCTGTGGTGGACTAAGATGACCTAAGAAGATACTATTGGGCCAGTAGTTTGAGACCTTATTTTGATGGATTTGATTCGATTCGGACTTGGGATTTGACCCGAGATTTGTTTCGAACTTAGGATTTGACCCGGGTTGTTTCATATGGTATCAGAGCAGATTCTCGAAAGCTCGGGTTGGGTCATTCGATTGGGTTGCCGGAGGTAGGGACACGAAGGTTGGTGGTATTATCCCACAATGGAGAGATGGAGGTCCGTAGGTGGGGACACGAAACCAGCCAGTATTCTCCCATAATGGCTAGATAGGCAAAGATCTTTGGGTCGTGTGTTCGATCGGTTCTGACGGGGACGTTAGAAATTTAAGTGGGGGAGTTTGTAACACCCCAGCCCCACATCGAAAGATAGGGGAAAAATTTGTCTGCATATATGGAAATAAGTTACTACCAATAGTACCATCAAGTCATGACCTTTTGGGAACCTGTGGTGGGCTAAGATGACCCAAGAAGATACTATTGGGACAGTAGTTTGAGACCTTATTTTGATGGATTTGGTTCGATTCGGACTTGGGATTTGACCCGAGATTTATTTCGAACTCGGGATTTGACCCGGGTTGTTTCATATGGTATCAGAGCCGACTCTCGAAAGCTCGTGTCGGGTTATCCGATTGGGTTGCCAGAGGTGGGGACACGAAGGCTGGTGGTATTATCCCACAATGGAGAGATGGAGGTTCGGAGGTGGGTACACGAAGCCAGCCGGTATTATCCCACAATGTCTAGAGAGACAAAGATCTTTGGACCGTGTGTGTGATCAGTTCTAATGGGGACGTCAGAAATTTAAGTGGGGGAGTTTGTAACACCCCAGTCCCACATCGAAAGATAGGGGACAAATTTGTCTGCATATAAGGAAATAAATTACTACCAATAGTACCTTCAAGTCATGACCTTTTGGGAGCCTGAGGTGGGCTAAGATGACCCAAGAAGATACTATTGGGCCAGTAGTTTGAGGCCTTATTTTTATGGATTTGATTCGATTCGGACTTGGGATTTGACCCAAGATTTATTCCGGACTCTGGATTTAACCAGGGTTGTTTCACCTATACTCTGACCGACCAACTAAATACCAAATAAACTTAGGTAGGTCATACTAGCGAAGGAATTTCTCGTCTCTCCCCTCCTAGTTCTAGTCTCACATCTCAGCTAGGGATCATATCCCTAAGCTTTGATACCAACCTGTGACGCCCCCAAAATAGGTATACATCACCCATCTTGAGTCGCCAAATACATGGTACGAATTTAAATACAAACTTCTTTTATACAGTACGACAAAACGTAGCTGAGAGTTTTAACACGGATAATGTCTTTTAGAGAGTATCCAAACTCAAATAAAGTGCTCATTACAATTATTATCACACTATTTCACTGAATAGTGAGGACTACTAATGCAAACATCTGGACCGTCACTCTGTTCTCCGACTAGTCCAGTAAGAAATTATCGTTTCCTGAAGAGAACAATGAAAACAAAGGGTGAGCTCAACTAGCCCAGTAAGAAATATTATGACTAAGATAATGTAGAATAAATTATCGTTACATCCACTGTTTATAAATCTTGCGTAATCCAAGTTGGCACTATCACATTACCTGTTGATCTTATCTCTTTAAAGATACTTGCTTTTGATGTGATTTTAGGAATTGATTGGTTAACCACTCATCATGCCAAAATTGATTGTTTTTGTAAGGTTGTTAGTTTTCATATTCCTAACCAACCTGTCATACGAATTCAAACAACTAAACCACTAAAATCAGTCACTATCATATCAAGCCATAAAGCTATTCGTTTATTGAAAAACGGATGTCAAGCTTTCTTAGCCCATGTTATGGATTTGAACAAAGACAAGTTAGATTTGAATAATATTTCTGTTGTTAGAGAATTTCACGATGTATTTCTGAAGAACTTCCTTACCTACCCCGTAACGTGATGTTGAATTCTTTATTGACCTTGGTAGCCGTACAAAACCCATTTCTAAAACCCCATATCGAATGGCTCTATTAAACTTCAGGAGTTAAAAGTCCAACTACAGGAATTGTTAGACATAGGTTTCATTCATCCTAGTACATCTCCTTGGGGTGCTCCTGTTTTATTCATAAAGAAGAAAAATGGGAGTATGCGACTTTGTATTGACTACCGAGAATTAAACCATGTCACCATCAAGAATAGGTATCCGCTACCTTGCATTGATGACCTATTTGACCAGTTGCAAGGAGCACAATTCTTTTCAAAGATCGATCTTCATTCTGGATATCATCAACTGAAGATTAAAACTGAGGATATTCCAAAGACTACCTTCAGAACTCGGTACGGGCATTATGAATTCTTAGTCATGTCTTTTGGATTGACTAATGCTCCTGCTGCTTTCATGGATATGATGAACCGTGTATTTAAGAAATATTTGGATCAGTTTGTTGTTTTTATTGATGACATATTCATTTATTTCAAAAGCCGTGAAGATCATGAGCACCATTTGAAGTTGATATTTGAAAGGCTTTGTGAAAACAAGCTTTATTCCAAGCTGAAGAAATGTGAGTTCTGGCTTGAGGAAGTAGCATTCCTTGGGCACGTGGTGTCAAAACATGGAGTATCTGTTGACCTAAAGATTGAGGCGACTGAAAGTTGGGAGCAACCAAAGTCGGTGGCCAAAGTCGTAGCTTTACGGGCTTAAATTTGGTTATTATCGGAGATTCATGGAAGGATTTTCTCGAATCGCTACTCCGTTAACTTAGCTGACTCGAAAAGATACAAAATTCATATGGAGCAAGGAATGCGAGAAGAGTTTCCAAGAGCTCAAGAGGAGACTCATTTTGGCACCTGTTCTGGCAATACCATCTGGTACGGATGGATTTGTTATATACAGCGATGCTTCAGGCAAAGGGTTAGGATGCGTTCTCATACAACATGGGAAAGTCATAGCCTATGCCTCACGAAAACTCAAAGAATATGAGAGGAATTATCCTACTCATGATCTAGAGTTGGCAGCAGTCGTATTCGCGTTGAAAATTTGGAGACACTACTTGTATGGGGAGAAAGTGGAGATTTATACAGACCATAAAAGCCTCAAATATTTCTTCACCCAAAAAGAACTCAACATGCGGCAACGACGTTGGCTTGAACTATTGAAAGATTACGATCACATTATTCAATATCATCCTGAAAAGCGAACGTAGTAGCTGACGCATTGAGTAGAAGATCATATCTGAAGTCTGAAAAGCGATATTGTCAATCAAAGGCCTATTCAGTATGACTTGCAAAGGATGGAGGTAGAATTAAAGACTCAGGGGACCCACATGATGATGGCGAATATCTGAGTAGAACCGACTTTAATCGATAAAGTTAAAGCCGCTTTCTACTACGGACATGGAGTGATGCGTATGAAGAAGAAAGTGCAAGAAGGTCTTGTTCGAAGCGAAGAATCGATGAAGAAGGAATACTTGGATTCAACTCCAGACTTTGTGTTCCTAACAATTCTGACTTGAAGCATAGAATCATGATGGAGGCACACAACACACCGTTTGCAATCCATCCTGGGAGTACCAAAATGTATCATGATATTCAACATACATTTTGGTGGAACAATATGAAGAGAGAGATCGCGGAGTTTATCTCGAGGTATTTAACTTGTCAATGTGTAAAGGCGGAGCATCAAGTGCCAAAGGGTCCATTACAACTACTTGAGATTCCGAAATGGAAGTGGGAACACATTACTTTGGATTTCGTTACAGGTCTTCCCAAAGTTTCTCAAGGCATGGATGCTATTTGGGTTATTGTTGATAGATTAACAAAGTCTGCCCATTTCTTGCCGATACGTGAGATTTATTCCCTTGAACGTCTTACTAGTATGTACGTGAATGAGATTGTGAGATTGCATGGCATGCCAGTATCCATAGTTTCGGATCGTGACCCAAGATTCACTTCACGATTTTGGGTTAGCTTGCAGAAAACTATGGGCACGAATTTACGATTCAGTTCGGCATACCATCCTCAAACGGACGGACAATCAGAGAGGACTATTCAAACCCTTGAAGATCTATTAAGACTTTGTGTCCTAGATTTTAAAGGAAGTTGGGATAAGTACTTGCCACTGGTGGAATTCTCCTACAACAACAGTTATCAAGCAAGTATAGGCATAGCTCCATTTGAGGCATTATATGGACGAAAGTGTCGTTCTCCAGTATGTTGGGATGAGGTGGGAGAAGTAACGTTGTTGGGACCAGAATTAGTACGCATGACTAGAAAAGATCCAAATGATTCGACAACGTATTCAAACCTAACAAGATCGACAAAAGAGCTATGCTGATCTTCATAGAAAGGACGTGGAGTTTAATATTGGAGATCATGTATTGTTACATGTTGCTCCATGGAAGGGAGTTACAAGATTTGGAAAGAGAGGAAAGCTCAATCCACGATTTGTTGGTCCATTTGAGATTCTTGACTGAATAGGAAATGTGGCCTATAGACTCGTATTACCTCCAAGTATGTCTCGTGTTCATAATGTTTTTCACATATCCATGCTTCGTAAATATGTGAAAGACCCGAACCATATTATTGCGTTAGAATCGAGACGAGATAGTAGAAGATTTAACGTCTGAAGAAGTACCTGTTAAGATCTTGGATAGAAAAGAGCATGTCCTACGCACCAAGGTTATACCACAAGTTAAGGTTTTGTGGAGAAACCATGCTATTGAAGAAATGACCTGGGAGTTAGAATCAGAATTGAAAGCGAGGTATCCTCACCTTTTCGAAACACCAGGTACGTATGTCAATTTCAAGGATGAAATTTCATAAGGAGGGGAGGTTCTAAAACCCCAGCTTATTATAAATAAAATCGAATTTCCTCTAATTATTATTGTGAATAAGGTATTAATTTGATATAATTCTCTGGTTATAGGTGAAATGTGCAAATTTTGCAAAATATGCAAGTGGTTATAAAATAATCATTATTGTCGGGGAATATTCATTTGGTCGTGGATTATTCTTGTTGTAGGGGAATATTCATACGACGGCGCAGTCATTTGTGGGCCCCATAATAGAATAATTGTCGGATGTAGAAAATGACAAGTTTGAGTTTTTATAAATAACGGCGTAGTTGTTACCATTAACACTTGTTGGAATACGGTGGTTAAAATACGATGTCTGGCGTGGATGCATGTATTGATGAATTATTAATCCTTACGTAAGAAGCCTTTACTCAATAATTGTTACGATGAGTTCTTGTTCAATATTTTATTTTATTGATTCAATAATTGCTGCGTTGATATTTTATATTATTGTTGTTTCAATAATTATCAACGCATATTTCCCATTATCGATTAATAATTCATATTATTTGAATAATATTATTAGATAGCAGATTAGCAATGTCTAGAAAGTTACATCGAGGAGAGGTTTGGTCACCTAATTGCGGCAAGATGAGAGAAATTCTTATTGAAAGCCCCTCTTCCTGGAACGACACAGTGGTTGTCATAAATGTGATTACATAATATTATTTGTGAATAATTAATTATTGATTCATATGATAAGGAAATATTTATTTTATGTGGATATAAATGTTGGATATATTTATTGTGGTTAAAAATGAAAGAGTTAATGTTGAGGTGTTTTATCGGTATTTTTGTCCGGAATGAAGGTATTAAAAAATTAAACCAAAGTGTTTTGAGATATATATTAAGTGAGTTATAATTTTTAATCCGACCGTTGGATCGTTGTAATTTTTGGATATGTTATACATATATAAGTTGAGTATATGTCCACAAATTTTGAACCGTTAAAAATGAACGTATGATTTGTTATGAATTTTAAGAGGTGTCTGGTTTAGAAATTATTGAAGTATCCGAATTTAACATTTTGGTGGAAAATTCTAGAATTGAGTGGGCCCCACTTGTGGTTGGTGAAGAAATGTGCTGAATTTTATTTCAAATGTGGTGGGTGGGAATAGTAGAAGGTAAAGCCATCAGGTTGCAGGTCAAGTCTGCTAATATTTTCCTATAAATAGAGGGCTAAGTTATAATTGAAAATCACACCAGAAATATAAGCTTTCTCTCTTTCTCTCTCTATATTATTGAGTGTATTTTGTGAGTATTTAGATACTTTGTGAGTTTCTATTCATCGGTCTGCAAGTTTCCTTGACTTTTATACCGATATTACGATCGAAATCTTGATATTTTGAGGTAAGGGTGTTATATTCTTCTTAAAATGATATTTTCTTCAATATCATTATACTTAAAATGTTGGTATGAACTTTTTATCAAATTTGGAACTTTTTGTGTCGGGTTACTATTCACGTATCTGACCTATTCACGATATCTGACTATTCATTCGAAAATGAAATTTTCTTCTTTTTGTCCAAGATGTCTATTATGGTTACTATCATTGATTGTATCCATGTTTTGATCTTTATTCTTGAATTTTGCTTCAAAATTGGTTATTATGGAGTATTATTGATCTTGGATAAACTATTATACTGAATCCTTACTATTTGTCCTTCCGTCTCACTTTGGATTCGTTTTCTTTAAAATATTTTCATCATCCTCGGTCCTAAATGATGATATTCTCGAATATCTTTGGCTTTTGTAGTGCAAAGATGAATGATTAACGATGAATATCTTTGGCCAGTAGTGCGAAGATGAGCAGTGTTGAGATGAACATGACTAATCGGTGATATAAATGAATATCTTTGGCCCAGTAGTGCAAAGATAAATATTGATTAAAGATGTATATTGATTGTTATTACGAGGATAAAATTGATGATGGACTTTTAAATCTTAGAAGATAGTAGAACTCATTCTCTACTTGACTCTTCTAATGGATTGTTGTTTCCGTTGCAATTGTTGATCTCAAACTTGTTGTCTATTATAGTTTATCAGATTTTTCCCTGTTGAAGACTAACGATAATTTGTTGTATATTATCTTAGTCATAATATTCTTTACTGGGCTAATTGAGCTCACCCTTTTTCTTTTTGTTCCATTTTTCTCAGGAGTTGAGAACATAGCAGGAACTAGTCGGGGTACGGAGTAATGGTTCTAGAAAGATGTTTTAGCAGTCCTCACTATTTCTGTAAAATAGTGTTTGAATAATTGTAATGAGGACTTATTTGAGTGTGGATATTGTCTAGAAGACAATATTTGTATTTAAACTCACTGTATGTGTTATCGTATTTTGCACGACAATTGTATTATTGAAGTTGTAGTTTGCTTTCTGTACCATGTATTTGGCGACTCAGAATGGGTGTTGTATACCTATTTTGGGGGCGTCACAACTATTCCTTAAGTACTATTCACGGGGTACTATTCACCCAGGGAATTATTCATGACAAAAATTGATTTCTTTGCTGTACAAATCATTTTTCATACAATATTATTCTTGAATTTTACTCCAAAAAGCAGTATCATGTTGACAATTTGGACATTATTGAATTCTGGATAAATTAAGTTATAAATCTTTAAAAATTTATCCTTTGCTTTCTTTTAATTGAATTCTTATATCATTGTCATCGTCCTCATGCTTATATTGTGAAAAAAGTCATTTGTGGCTTACGTGCATAGATGTACTATTGATTGGTGTGATTATGACAAGGGATTATTTGGTATAATTATGACCGTAATGTTACAAATGATGTGGTAAAAATTCCCATTGGCCTGTAGTGCATTGATGGACAGTTGTTGGTATGATTATGACCAGGGATTATTCGATATAATCATGACCATTGATGATTACATGAATATCCTTGGCCCGTAGTGCGAGGGATGATTCGATGATGTGGTTTATTTATTAAAATTTGAGTCTCAAAGAATAAAATTGATGATAAACTTTTTAAATCATAGAAGATAATAGATATCATGCTCTACTTGACTCTTCTAATGGATTGCTTGTTCCGTTGAAGTTAAACTTTATGTTTATTATATTTTATCAGTTTAACACTGTTGAAGGCTAACGATAATTTATTCTGCATTATCTTAGTCATAATATTTCTTACTGGGTTAGTTGAGCTCACCCTTTGTTTTCATTGTTCTCTTCAGGAAATGAGAATAGTACTTTCATTACATCCACTGTTTATTTATAATAAGTTGGGGTCTTACAATAGTACTTCGTGAATAGTACTTTGTGAATACTACCCCGTGAATAGTACCCCGTGAAAAGTACTTTGTGAATAGTACCGTAAAAATGAATACTACCCATGGACAGTACTCCGACATGAAAAACTTAAAAATTAACAAGAATGTATAGAAAATTTTATTGTGAAACGATACTAGATGAAGCACAAATTTCAAGGATATTCAACTAATTTCACGGAGTATAGAAGCAATACTTTAACAAAATGAGGGTATAATCAGGAATACGAGACGAAATAATATTACTCACATACTATAGAGTATGAAAGAAAATATTATTCCTATGAATACTAAACAAAATAATATCCCATACCTCAGAAGAAGACTTGATACTGGAATAGTGAAGTAGCATACTTCTCTTCTTCTTTCTCTCTATAGCTTCTCTCTCTATAATTGCTCTTGTGAGTCTTAGTGAATTGGTGAGAATGAAAGAAGAATGAGCTTCTATTTATAGGAAAATATAGTTTCGATAATTGCACGTTTTGGGGCTTGAAATATTACAGTATAATACCTTCATCTTTTCTTTCATTTTTAATTTAGTCATGCAAGTATTATCAATCTTGCACCACCTCCCCTAATAGTACATGCATGTGAATCAATAGTACACACATGTGAATAAATAGTTATAAGCATGTGAATTAATAACAATTAATTACTCATTTATCCGATTAATTACTCGATTGGTCAAAATAACCTCTAGACATCCATTATTATCGAAATAGATGTCGATTTCCACTAACACTAATAATCTCAACATAATGGAAATATCAATTTCATCTTTAATCAACATGAACTTATTCTCATTAATATTATAACTCACAATATTTAACAACCAGATCATTTCCAGGAAAGAGGGGGCTTTCCGATAAGGATTTCTCCCTATTGGCGTGCAATTAGGTGACCAAACCTCTCCTTGACAGAACTTTCTAGACATTATCAATATTAAAAATAATAATATGAATAACTTTGTCGTCTCAATTATTGATTTAATAATAATAAATATTATGCAGATGATACTGTGACAATAATTGAATCAATAATATGAAAGATATTATGCAGCAATTACAGTAGCAATAATTGAATATAACTGAGTGACTTTTCACGTAAGCAACAATAATCAATACCGTGTGCTACTACGCAACCACGCATATTACTGTACTTTTTTACCACCGGGTAGTTCAACAGTTTAACGGTAAAACTTTTGCCGTTATTTTTATAAAAAGATAATTCTGTCATTTTCTAACTACGACAATACTTTCGTTGTGGGGTCCACCAATGATTGTGTTGTCGTACGAATATTCCTTGTTAAAACGAATATTCCCCGACCAATCGAATATTATATAATATGTGACGCCCCAAAAATAGGTATACATCACCCATCTTGGGTCGCTAGATACAAGGTACTGAATACAAATACAAACTAATTATACAACAGTCGTGTACAATTCGACAAAACATAGGCTGTGAGTTTTAATACAAATATTGTCATCTAGACAATATCCACACTCAATGGAGTCCTCATTACATTTATTATCACACTATTTCACAGAATAGTGAGGACTACTAATGCACCATCTAGAACCATCACTCTGTTCCCCGACTAGTCCCAGCTACCTTCTCATTTCTTGAAGAGAACAATGAAAGCAAAAGGGTGAGCTCAACTAGCCAAGTAAGAAATATTATGACTAAGGTAAAGCATAATAAGTTATTAATAGCCTTCAACAATATAACAACTGATAGAATATAATAGACAACAAGTTTTAGATCAAAAACTGCTGTGGAATAAACAATCCATTAGAAGAGTCAAGTAAAGTATAAAATCTACTATCTTCTATGATTTAAAAAGTTTTTCATTAACTTTATCACCGAGACTCAGCTTAATAAATAAAATCGAATCATCCCTACACCACGGCCAAGGATATTCATGTAATCATTAATGGTCATGACTATACCGAATAATCCTTGGTCATAATCATACCAACAACTATCCACCAATGAATTACAGGCCAATGAGGACTTTTACCACATCATTCGTCACATTACAGTCATGATTATACCGAATAATCCCTGGTCATAATCATACAAAGTCCATCTATGCACGTAAGCCAAAGATGACTTTCAACATAATATAAGCATGAGGATGATGACAATTCAATAAAACAAGTTCAAGAATAAATTTTAAAGATTTATAAGTTAATTTATCCTGAACTCAATAACGTCCAAATTGTCAACATGATACTTCTTTGTGGAGTAAAATTCAAGAATGCTCAGAAGAATATTTCCATGAAAAGATACTGGATGAAGCGAAAATATCAAGGATATTCCACTAATTTCATGGAGTATAGAAGCCAAAACTTTAACCAACAGAGTATAATAGAATATATGAAACTGCGAATGGATTTTTTGCCGCCATGCGATAATCTACGTAGACAGATTATTCCAACAAAATAATAAAGAATGGATTAATAGAAGAATTCACCAGGCGTGCGTAATCCGCACAGACAGGTTATTCCAATAGAATTATAAAGAATGGAACCAGGTCATGCATAACCCGCATAGACAGGATATTCCAACAGAATAATAAAGAATAGAACCAGGTCATGCGTAATCCGCATAGACAGGATGTTCCAACATAATAATAAGGAATGTAATAACAACAAAATTCTCCAGACATGCGATAGACCGCAGAGACAGGTTATTCCAACAGAATAATAAAGAATGGAATAATAGAAGAATTTCACCATGTATGCGGTGCTTCACATAAACAGGTTATTCCAACATAATAATAAAGAATGGAATAACAACCCTTACGAGTATTGAAAGAAAATAACTCTCTTCATGAATAAGAAAGAATAATATTCCTTACGAGTACAACAAATAATATCCCTTACCTTAGAAGAAACTGGATATTGGAAAAGTGAAGTAGCAGAATACTTTTTTTCTTCTTTCTCTCTATAGTTTCTCTATCTAGAGTTTTAGTGAATTCGTAAGAAATAATGAAGGAATGAGCTTCTATTTATAGGAGAATGGACTGAATAGTAACTAATTCATGAACGGTCCAGATTGATTTACTTTTAAACGGATGGTCCATATTAATTTACTATTAAAACTTAAAGCAACGGTCCATATTGATTTACTATTAAAACTTTAAACCAGCGATCCATATTGATTTACTATTATAACTTTCCACCAGCGGTCCATATTGATTTACTATTATATCTTCAACCAACGATCCATATTGATTTACTATTATAGCTTCAACCAACGGTTTGAAAAATTATCACATCTCCTCATGGAAAATGATTTGGAAAGAAATATATTTTTCGGGTGAATAGTACCCCGTGAATAGTACCCCAGGAATAGTATCCTGTGAATAGTACCCCGAAACAAAAAGTGTCCCAAATACCCAAGTGAACAATACTAGAGTGAATAGTAATCGAGTGAATAGTAACTTGAGTGAATAGTACTCCAATACCGAAAAGTATCCCAAATACATTCGAAAAACAATACTAGAGTGAATAAATGCGGGTGAATAGTAACCCGTGAATAGTAACCCGTGAATAGTACTCTGACACGAAAAGTGCCCCGAATACCCGATTGGTCAATATAACCTCCAGACATCAATTATTACCAAAATAAATGTCGATTTCCAGTAACACTAAATCTCTTCATCGATTATTGCTTCTAGAATAACGCACTCTTGAACCTTCTTCTTCACATTCATCAGCTTCGGGTGTGTAGCTTGAGCGGCCTTTAACTTTATCGATTAAAGTTGATTTTACTCGTATATTTGATATCAGCACGTGGGTCCCTAGAGTCTTTAACTCTATCTTCATCATTTGTAAGTTATACGAAATTGGTCTTTGTGTTAACAACATCACACTTATAAACACATACGATCTTCTACTCAACGCATCGTACTACCACGTTCGCTTCTTCCGATGATGATATCAATGGTACGATCATAATCTTCAACTACCAAGCCAACGTCTTTGGCACATGTTACGTTCATTTTAGGTGAAGAAAATATTTGAGGGTTTTAGAAATGGGTTTTGTACTGGGGTCAATACAAAATTTGATTTCACACTCTAGGGGTAGGCTAAGTCTTCAAAAATACGCCAGTAAATTTATTAACAATAGAAATATCATTCAAAACTGTGACCCTCATCCAAGACTTGGATAGTACGTCACATTGATACTTATCAACTTGTTATCGTCATTCACAACGTCGCCTACAGAAAGTCTGGCTTTGGTGCATTCCACATAATGAAGTCACCAGCGAAAGGCTCGAGGCTCTTTACTTATGACTTGATATGACAATGATTGACTTTAGTGGTTTGGTTGCTTAAATTCGCATAACAGGTTGGTTAGGAATATGAAAGCTAACAACCTTACAAAAAGCTTGATGAGTAGTTAACCAATCGATTCCTAAAATCACATCAAAGACAAGTATTTTCAAAGAGATAAGATTGATAGGTAATGTGAAAGTGTCGATTTGAATCAACAAGATTTATAAACAGTGAATGTAATGAAGGTTTCTCATAACGGAGTTTCAACAGATAAATGAAAGTCTAATATCTCCGGAGTCAAATTTAAACATTGAGCGCAAGTAGGAGAAATAAAAGAGTAGGTAGAACCGGTATCTAATAAGGTATAGACTTTGCAAGAATTTATAATTAACTAACCCATGATAACTTCATTCGTGTTCCTCGTCACAAAAAAAAATGCTCTCTTTTAAACTATTGATTTTGACTTGTCTGGGACATTCGTTGAGGTCACCATCCCAGCTAGACTTGACTTTGCTATAGAGGACATTCCACCATTAATTTCTTCATCCCATTCCTGATCCATGATTTAAATCATTACTCTCCGATCCATATCGAATTGGGGTTGACCGCTCTGCACAGGGTAATTTCGAACTCGATGTTGGATTCTATCAATTGCTGTCCAAAAAGCGAAATCTATTTCATCTATTTTGGCTTTATTGGATTGAACGTCTTTTTCTACAATATCAACACGTCATGCGACTTTTACCCATGCATCCTCCATTCTCATTCGTTTAGTTGTTTCTTCTTTCATCAGAACTTTTATCATAGCATTATTAGATTCCATCTCTAATATCTTATACTTTGACAAAGAGTGCTTCTATTCAAGTATCGCACATCGGGTAACACAATTTTGAATTATTACATCTCTTTGCTCCACGACCGCCTGTCGTTCTTCAGTCTGCTCTTCTAACTCATGAATATGATTTTGTAATTCTAAATTTCGATCATAAAATTCTTCTAATAAATTCTCCTCGGGTTCCTCTTCTTCTTCACTCTCAGCTGCTACCTCTGCGACTAGCTCGGGTGCAACTATTAGTTCTTCACTCACCACGTAGATATCTCTAATTTCTTCTTCGTCTGACATCACATTAACGTGGTTGGTGATTAAAGGTGTCTCAACGGTCTCATTCACTCCATTGTTAACATTTTCAGCAGCCATTTCAAATACTACCACAAAACAAGGGTTAATTAACATGTCACATATTATCCATATACTCTGACTGACAAATTAAATACCAAATAAACTTAAGTAGGTCATACTAGCGAAGGAATTCCCCGTCTCTCCCCTCCTAGTTCTTGTCTCAGATATCAGCCAGGGATCATATCCCTAAGCTTTAATACCAACTGTGACGCCCCCAAAATAGGTATACATCACCCATCTTGGGTCGCCAGATACAAGGTACTGAATACAAAAACAAACTAATTATACAACAGTCGTGTAAAATACGACAAAACATAGGCTGTGAGTTTTAATACAAATATTGTCATCCAGACAATATCCACACTCAATAGAGTCCTCATTACATTTATTATCACACTATTTCATCGAATAGTGAGGACTACTAATGCACCATCTAGAACCATCACTCTGTTCCCCGACTAGTCCCAGCTACCTTCTCATTTCCTGAAGAGAACAATGAAAGCAAAAGGGTGAGCTCAACTAGCCAAGTAAGAAATATTATGACTAATGTAATGCAGAATAAGTTATTAATAGCCTTGAACAGTATAACAACTGATAGAATATAATAGACAACAAGTTTTAGATCAAAAACTGCAGCGGAATAAACAATCCATTAGAAGAGTCAAGTAAAGTATAAAATCTACTATCTTCTATGATCTAAAAAGTTTTTCATCAACTTTATCGCTGAGACTCAGCTTAATAAATAAAATCGAATCATCCTGCACCACGGCCAAGGATATTCATGTAATCATCAATGGTCATGACTATACCGAATAATCCCTGGTCATAATCATACCAACAACTATCCACCAATGAATTACAGGCCAATGAGGACTTTTACCACATCATTCGTCACATTACGGTCATGATTATACCGAATAATCCCTGGTCATAATCATACAAAGTCCATCTATGCACGTAAGCCAAAGATGACTTTCAACATAATATAAGCATGAGGATGATGACAATTCAATAAAACAAGTTCAAGAATAAATTTTAAAGATTTATAAGTTAATTTATCCTGAACTCAATAACGTCCAAATTGTCAACATGATACTTCTTTGTGGAGTAAAATTCAAGAATGCTCAGAAGAATATTTCCATGAAAAGATACTGGATGAAGCGAAAATATCAAGGATATTCCACTAATTTCATGGAGTATAGAAGCCAAAACTTTAACCAACAGAGAATAATAGAATATATGAAACCGCGAATGGATTTTTTTGCCGCCATGCGATAATCCACGTAGACAGATTATTCCAACAAAATAATAAAGAATGGATTAATAGAAGAATTCACCAGTACATGCGTAATCCGCATGCATGACGTTTATTCAACGAAATTATAAAGAATGGAACTCGGTCATGCGTAACACTTGCATGACGAAGATATTCCAACAGAATAATAAAGAATGGAACCAGGTCATGCGTAATCCGCACAGACAGGATGTTCCAACAGAATAATAAGGAATGCAATAACAATAGAATTCACCAGGCATGCGATAGACCGCACAGACAGGTTATTCCAACAGAATAATAAAGAATGGAATAACAGAAGAATTTCACCATGTATGCGGTACTTTGCATAAACAGGTTATTCCAATATAATAATAAAGAATGGAATAACAACCCTTACGAGTATTGAAAGAAAATAACTCTCTTCATGAATAAGAAAGAATAATACCCCTTACGAGTACAACAAATAATATCCCTTACCTTAGAAGAAACTGGATATTGGAAAAGTGAAGTAGCAGAATACTTTTCTTCTTTCTCTCATAGTTTCTCTATCTAGAGTTTCTCTTATAGGCTTCTATTTATAGGAGAATGGACTGAATAGTAACTAATTCATGAACGGTCCAGATTGATTTACTTTTAAACGGACGGTCCATATTGATTTACTATTAAAACTTAAAGCAACGGTCCATACTGATTTACTATTAATACTTTAAACCAACGATCTATATTGATTTACTATTATAACTTTCCACAAGCGGTCCATATTAATTTACTATTATATCTTCAACCAACGATCCATATTGATTTACTATTATAACTTCAACCAACGGTCTGAAAAATTATCACATCTCCTCATGGAATAATATTGTACCCAAAAATGATTTGGACCGAAAAGAAATATATTTTTCGAGTGAATAGTACCCCGTGAATAGTACCCCAGGAATAGTACCCTATGAATAGTACCCCGACACGAAAAGTGTCCCAAATACCCAAGTGAACAATACTAGAGTGAATAGTAACCGGGTGAATAGTAACGGGTGAATAGTAACCCGTGAATAGTACTCCGACACGAAAAGTATCCCAAATATCCGAGCGAACAATACTAGAGTGAATAGTAACCAGGTGAATAGTACTCCGACACGAAAAGTGTCCCGAATACCCGATTGGTCAATATAACGTCCAGACATCAATTATTATCGAAATAAATGTCGATTTTCACTAACACTAATAATCCCAACACAATAGAACTATTAATTTCATCTTTAATTAACACGAACTTATTCATCATTAATATTATAACTCACAATATTTAATAACCAGGTCGTTCCCAGGAAAGAAGGGGGCTTTTCGATAAGGATTTCTCCCTATTGGCGCGCAATTAGGTGACCAAATCTCTCCTTGACAGAACTTCTAGACATTGTCAATATTGCAAATAATAATATGAATAACTTTTCCATCTCAATTATTTATTTAATAATAATAAATATTATGCAGATGATACTTTGTGACAAATAATTGAATCAATAATATGAGAGATATGATGCAACAATTACTGTAGCAATAATTGAGTATAACTGAGTGACTTCTTACGTAAGCATCAATAATTAATACCGTGTGCTACTATGCAACCATGCGTATTACTGTACCTTTACTATCGAGTAGTTCAACAGTTTTAACGGTAACACTTTCGCCGTTATTTTTATAAAAAGATAATTATGTCATTTTCTAACTACGACAATACTTCCGTTGTGGAGTCCACCAATGATTGTGTCGTCGTACGAATATTCTCTGTTAAAACGAATATTCCTCGACCAATTGAATATTCCCCGACACAACGAATATTATTTAACAACTTGCATACTTTGCAAAATTTATAAATACTTCTCACAACTATAACATTATATCAAATCCACACCATAATATTAAAAAAATATTTCGAGAAATTTAAATCTTTATTTATAAAATTTGGGGTCTCACATAACCACTTGCTTACTTTGCAAAATTTGTAAATAATACCCACAACTATAACATTATATCAAATCCACACCATAATATTCAAAAATATATTTTGAGAAAAATTAATCATTATTCATAAAAGTTGGGGTCTTACAACCTCCCCTTATTAAATTTCATCATCGAAATTAGGGTGCGTACCTGGTATGTCAAAGAGGTGAGGATACCTTGACTTCATTTCATATTCTAACTCCCAGGTCATTTCCTCAACATCGTGGTTTCTCCACAAAACTTTGACTTGAGGTATAACCTTGGAGCGTAGAATATGATCCTTCTTATCCAAAATTTTAACAGGTACCTCTTCATACGTTAGATCTTCCGCTATCTCATCCGATTCTAATTTAATAATGTGGTTCGGGTCTTTCACATATTTACGTAACATAGATATGTGAAAAATGTTATGAACACGAGACATACTTGGCGGTAAGGCGAGTCTATATGCCACAATTCCTACTCGATCGAGGATTAAAAATGGGCCAAAGAATCGAGGATTGAGCTTTCCTCTCTTTCTAAATCTCATAACTCCTTTCCATGGAGCAACACGTAACAACACATGATCTCCAATATTGAATTCCACGTCCTTTCGATGAAGATCATCATAACTCTTTTGTCGATCTTGTGATGTTTTTATACGTTGTCGGATCGTTTGAATCATTTTTGTAGTTATACGTACCAACTACGGTCCCAACAACGTTGCTTCACCCACCTCATCCTAGCATACTGGATAATGACACTTTCTTCCATACAACTCCTCAAATGGAGCCATACCAATACTTGCTTGATAACTGTTGTTATAGGAAAACTCCACCAATGGTAAGAACTTGTCCCAACTTCCTTTGAAGTCAAGGACACAGAGTCTTAATAAATTTTCAAGAGTTTGAATAGTCCTCTCCGACTGCCCGTCCGTTTGAGGATGATATGCTGAACTAAATCGTAAATCCGTGCCCATAGCTTTTTGAAAACTAACCCAAAATCGTGAAGTGAATCTTGGGTCTCGATCAGAAACTATGGATACTGGCATAACATGCAATCTTACAATCTTGTTTATGTACATACGAGCAAGACATTCAAGTGTATAAGTTTCTCGTATCGGTAAGAAATGAGCAAACTTGGTCAATCTATCAACAATGACCCAAATTGCATCTATGCCTTGAGAAACCTTGGGAAGACCAGTAACAAAATCCATGGTAATGTGCTCCCACTTCCATTCTAGAATTTCAAGTGGTTGCAATGGACCTTTTGGCACTTGATGCTTCGCCTTGACTCGTTGACAAGTTAGACACCTTGAGATAAACCCCGCTCTCTCTCTCTCTCTCTCTCTCTCTTCATATTGCTCCACCAAAATGTATGTCGAAGATCACGATACATTTTGGTACTCCCATGATACATTTTCGGTTAATGATGAGAGAGGACCAGTAGATCTGATGCAGAGGCTTATAGATTTGTTAGAAGAGGCTCTTAGGGGAAGGAATGAACCAGTATCACCCGTTCCCCAAGCATCTCCCATCACAAACTTTAAAGATTTTAAGAGTGTAGGACCTCTGAAATTCGTAGGAACTACTGACCCGATAGTTGCATGTATAAACATGGATCAAGGAGATTGAAAAAGCTTTCACTATAGCTCGTGTGGGTGAAGATCAGAAGATGGTGTTTGCTACGTATATGATGAGGGGATAAGCAAACTATTGGTGGAAGGCTAATCAGCAGAGAGCTGGCAAAGGAACAATAACATGGGATAGGTTTAAGACGCTGTTCTTCGAGAATTACTTCCCGAAGAGCATGAAGAATCAAATGGAGGTGAAATTTCTAGAATTAAAATAAGGTGAGATGACGGTGGCGCAATACGCGGCTAAGTTCAATGAACTAGCGCGATTTGCAGAGCACCAGGTGGGAGATGAGTAAAGGAAGGCGATACACTTCAAGCAAGGGCTGAAGCCGTGGCTGTATAATAAGGTATCAGTCCTCCAGATTGATTCCTTTGCGACATTATTGGAGAAGGCAATCATTACAGAAGGTGGCAGTGAGGCCTTAAGTCTATATCATAAGAAGAAGAAAAACAAGAACACTGGGAGTGAGTATCGTGGAGGAAGCAACAGCGGAGGGAGTAACCCCGGAAAGAGAAAATAGGAAAACAACCAAAACAATAATCAAGGTAAGAGTCACCAGGGAAACTTTAAGAAAAGGACTGAAGCTTGTAACAAGTGTGGGAGGAGTCATCAGGAGGAGTGCTGGAAAAGAAAGAGCGCGTGTTATAATTGCTGTCAAGAGGGGCACATATCGCCAAATTGCCCAAAACTAAAGAAAATCAGGAGATGTTTGGCTTGTGGATCAACAGAGCACCAGAGAAAGGACTGCCCAAAGAAAGGAAGCGGTGGAATTGGCGGAGGCCAGGGAGGAGGAAGCAAGTTAATGATTAGTAGACCCGTGCAACCCAACCGATCAACCGCCTGAACCTTTAACATGACCATCCAAGACGCAGTAGTTGCGAAGGACGTGGTGTCAGGTATAATCTCAATTAATAATATAAATGCTTATGTATTATTTGATTCGGTGCCACCTGTTCTTTTATATCTGAAGAATTTGCTAGTAAACTTAGTACACCCCGAGAACGTTTAGAAGATTCTTTGAACGTAGAAGTTGCGAATAAGGAAATAATCCCTGTAGAATACGTTTATCAAAATTATCGCGCAAACATTAGATAACATGAACTGAGCGTAGACTTGATTCCTATTAAACTGGGAGAATTTGACGTAATACTGGGAATGGATTGGTTATATAACCATGAAATGGTAATTGACTGTCAGAACAAGCGTGTGAACCTTCAGACTCCTAGTAAGTCTAAGGTAGTGTTTTATGGTAGCTCATCGCTTAAGAAATCGTGTTGCGTTACGATGATGCAAGCCAATAAATTGTTAAGGAAATGACGTGTAGGTTATTTAGCTTACATCGTAGATACTCAGAAAAAGGGAGTAGAAATTAATGCTATATCCGTAGTAAATGAATTTCAAGACGTGTTTCTGGACGATCTGCCTGGTCTTCCGTTAGACAGAGAAATCAAATTTGTAATAGACTTAGCACCGGGAATGACACCGATTTCGAAAGCTTCCATATCGAATGGCGCCGGTAGTAATGAAGGAATTGATGGTACAACTCCAAGAGCTATTGGATAAGGGTTACATTCGACTGAGTGTGTCTCCTTGGGGAGCACCAGTGTTATTCGTTAAGAAAAAGGACGGATCGATGATGCTCTGTATTGATTATCGAGAATTGAACAGAGTAACGATCAAGAACAGATATTCGCTACCGAAGATAGACAACTTATTTGATCAACTGAAGGGACCAAAATGTTTCTCGAAGATAGACCTACAGATAAGATATCACCAACTAAAAGTGCGAGATGAGGACATACCAAAGACTGTGTTTCGAACCCGTTATGGGCATTACGAGTTTTTTGTAATGTCATTTGGTTTGACTAATGCTTCGGCAACATTTATAGACTTGATGAACCGAGTCTTCAAGCCATTCTTAGATAAATTCATAGTAGTTTTCATCGATGACATTTTGATATACTCGAAGATAGAGGAAGAACACGCCGAACATCTAAAGATTGTTTTGGAGGCACTACGGAAGGAAAAGATGTATGCAAAATTTCAAAGTGTGAATTTTGGATGAAGAATGTTCAATTCTTAGGCCATGTTGTGGATGAGAATGGAATCTCAGTAGACCCCGCAAAGGTCGAAGCGGTAAGTAATAGGGAACAACTTAGAACACCGACGGATGTGAGAAGTTTCTTAGGGTTAGCTGGGTACTATCGAAGATTCATCTAAGATTTTTCTAAGATAGCAACCCCGTTGACTAACCTGACGAGGAAGACGGTGAAATTTGTATGGACTGACAAATGCGAAGAGAGTTTTCAAGAATTGAAGAAGAGATTGAGTGAAGCGCCTATGTTATCACTACCAGATGATGCGAGAAATTTTGTGGTGTATAGTGACGCATCGCACAAGGGACTTGGTTGTGTGCTCATACAACACGATAAAGGCATTGTGTATGCATCACGACAACTAAAAGATTACAAAAAACGATACCCTACTCACGACTTAGAGTTAGCGGCAGTAGTTTTTGCGTTAAAGATATGGAGGCATTATTTGTACGGAGAGAAATGTGAGAAATACACGGACCACAAAAGTCTAAAATATATCTTCACATAGAAAGAGTTGAATATGCGTCAGAGAAGGTGGTTATAATTGATCAAAGATTATGACTACGATATTCCTTATCACCCGGGGAAGGCAAACGTAGTTGTCGACGCTCTGAGCAGGAAAAGAAGGGAGAAATTGTTTCAATTGACGACTCAGGAAGAGTTAATAAGAGAAATGGAGAAATTGGAAATAGAGGTAAAGGGACCCGAGAGGTCTGGAAGGAAGTTATTTGTAATGGAAGCTTGTCCGACATTGTTGGATAGAGTAAAAGAAGCACAGGAGAAAGATGAAGAATGTGAGAAGATCAGGAAAAGGATTACAGAAAATAAGGAAGAGAAATTTCGAATAGATAAAGACAGTATCTTAAGATTTGAAGAAAGAGTGTGGGTGCCAGCGGTAACTGAGTTAAGAGAAGAAATTTTGCACGAGGCATACAATACGACGTATTTCATTCATCCGGGAGGCACTAAGATGTACCGAGACTTGAGCCAACATTTTTGGTGGCCTAATTTGAAACGGGAAGTCGTAGAGTGCGTTAGTAGATGTTTAACTTGCCAACGCGTAAAAGTAGAGCATCAACGGCCGAGTGGCTTACTACAACCATTGGAAATACCGAAGTGGAAATGGCAGCATATTATGATGGATTTCGTGGTAGGACTTCCAGTTACGCAGAAAGGTTATGATGCCATTTGGTTTATCGTGGATCGACTTATAAAGACCGCACATTTTTTACCGGTCAAGATCCGCTATAGTTGAAATCAGTTAGCGAGTCTGTACGTAAAGGGGATTATTTCACGACATGGAGTGTCGGTGTCAATTGTCTCTGATCGAGACCCGCGCTTCACATCAAATTTTTGGAAAAGCTTACAAGAGAGGATGGGAACGCAGTTGAGGTTGAGTACCGCTTATCACCCTTAGACAGACGGACAAAGTGAGCGAACTATACAAACTCTAGAAGACATGTTTAGGACTTACATGATGGACTTCAAGGGAAATTGGGACGACCACCTACCCTTAATTGAATTTGCGTATAATAATAGTTACCATGCGAGTATCGGCATGCCACTGTACGAAGCTCTTTACAGAAGAAAGTGCAGAACGCCATTATATTGGGACGAAGTCGGAGAGCGACGAATACTCGGACCAGAGTTAGTACAACAAACCACAGACGTGGTGACAGTGATAAGAGCCAGACTAGTAGTACCTCAAGATTGTCAGAAGAAATACACAAATTTGCATCGGTAGGACCGAGATTTTAAAGTCAGCAGTTTCGTATTTTGAAGGTATCTACATGGAAGGGAAAAATCCGTTTCGACAAGAAAGGAAAACTGAGTCCAAGATTCATAGGACCGTTCGACATACTGAAGCGAGTGGGCGAAGTGGTGTACAAAGTTGCATTACCACCCGAGTTGGAGCACATCCATAACGTGTTTCACATATCCGTGTTACATCCGTACAAGCCAGACTATAAACACGTGATTTCTTACGAACCCATTCAAGTGGAGAAGAACTTAGCATATGAAGAAATTCATGTCCAGATTCTAGATAGGAAATAACAAACTTTAAGACACAAAGTCATTTCTTCTGTAAAAGTACTTTGGCATAACCACAATGTCGAGGAGGCAATGTGGGAGTTAGAAGATAGGATAATGAGGGATTATCCTCATCTGTTTGTGTAACCTTGTAGCAATTTTGAGACGAAATTTTTATAAGGGTGGGGGGGGGGGGGAGGATGTAATACCCGAGAATTTCCACATCTTATTAAATGAATATATACATGGAAATAAATATTTATTTGACTATAAATGTTAATGTTTTTTAAGTTGAGTAATTAAATTGATTCGCATTGGATTAATACCAATTAAGAAGTGTGAAAATGTGATGAGAATTTGTGAAGTGCCTTGTGTGGCATAATGTAAACTGAGGAAATTCACTAAGCGAGTTAAAAGAGAACTAGGAAGGTTATTTGTGTATGATTATGTGATTCTGTATAAGGAATGAATACACTCTTAGAATAGCAATATCACTCATGTGGACGTTAATTTATGTAATGTAAAACTAGTATGGCGGTAGAAGTTAGAACTGGATTGAAGCTAAACCGGTTTAGCCTCGCTAGGGTCAAGTAGCAATTGCTCTTATCCCAAAGAAGATAGACTAGCTAGCGATTCTTGCCAAAGGTCGATTTGAGAAAATTAGTTTTCTTCTATAAAAATGAAATGAAACACTTATGCATTATGTGTGACATTAATAAAAACCATACAATAGGAGTATATTGCAATGACATGAGGTACCTAGTAGTAAAATGAAATCCCATGTAGTTGTAATAAAGAATTAACTAAACTTCTGTGTATTCTAGAAACTGGGAAGGAAATTAATTGTTTAAATAAACATTGGTATTAAATAATGTTATAATGTGGTTATGTGAGTAGTAAAAATAATTATGGGGGATACCCGGATAATAATACCAAACTGCGTTATTTTATTACGTGTATTTAATGTACATGGATTATATGATGTGAGTATATAATTAATTCTTAATTTCCTAATATGGTAGCAATTGAACCTTAATATTACATTATGAGAATTAAAAGGAACCAAACCAAGCCTTAGATGATCAAATGCTGAGATATTTGCTCTTGTCCCAAATAAAGTGTCAAAAAAGTACATGAACAATAACTTTAAGCTAAAATATGTAACTTCCAAATGGCTAAGTGTAGGTGATGATGGCTAAGCAAATGGTGGTTGGCCAACTCTTGAATAACCATTGTTTCCTTCCAAAACACCATGGATACTAACTTTCATGTAAACCCTAAATTCAGTCCAAGTTTCCTTTATAAATAGAAGCTTCAATTTCAGTTTTTGGTTTCTTGTAATTGTCTTATGATTCTAAGTTTGAGTAGTTCTAAGTTGCTGAGCATATTATAGAAGCATACTCAGAGTGTAGGAAGTCCAATTCAAGCTTAAGAAGGTATAAACCCTAGTTATGTTCTTGAAATGGGTTTTGATAAATTCTTGAAATTATTTAAATTTCTATGTCAATTGATATGAATTAACATGTTATAATGTGTTTAAAAAGTTTAATTACATGTATGAACCCTTTAATGATGGTTTGGAACTAGCTTAAATCGTTGGAAATCAAGTTGGGTGATACTCGCAAAATGTAGTCATTTCTTCGCTTACGATTTTGACGCGGCATGCAATCGCTACCTATTTATACTAGGGTGCAAATGTGAACATTGCACCATACCTCAAAACCAGTTGCTGGATTCTGTTATGCTAGGTTATTGCTAATATGGTATTATAGCTTATGTACACATGAAAAAGAGGTATGCCATGTGTTATAAGGTTTCCTTATGAGTTATGAAGTGTCCAACATGATTTAGTAGAAGATCTTTAACAAGGACTTAGAGTTTTGAAAACAAACTTTGTTAAAATTCATGTTCTGCAGCTTTTGAGCTTAGTAGTCTACACACATGACTGATTTCACACATAAATAAGCATGATATATGATTCATAGTTCCTTTATTCATGACCACCTTATTAGGCTTTGTGTTAGAGAATTTTTCAAGAAAAAGCTTAGTATAGTAAGCTAACATGCATGACTACTACATGATATACATTCTGATCTTACGAACGTGTTAACATGACTTGACTACATATGATAAGAGCTTTAAAGTTGCCTTGTATGTGTTAAATTATGTTGTTCAAGTTTAAAAGGATTTCAAAAGTAAACTTGGATATGTTTTCAAGCCAAGTGCATTAAGTATGGGTAGTTAAGTTCTTAGAATCTAAAATAACATGTTTACATTCTCTATGTCTCTAAGCATGACTCTTATGTGTTTGATATAACGGTAGTAAACCAAACATGAGTTTAAAGCATGATTCAAAATGTTAAACAATGACAATTGTGAATAAACAATATGAACACTATAAGCATGAGTATTAACAGATTGTGTAATATCTCTATGTGGACATATAGCCAAGTTATAAGATATGGTAACCACTTGATCTTGTTATGCTTTAATACCATGTAAGTTGTAAGCTAAAACTTGTAAAAGTGAACTCAAGAATGGTCATGTGACGCCCCCCAAATTCGGGTTACCTGAACCCCGAGTTTGGTGCTCACGGTTCATAATATAATAACATCTAACTACCCATTCATTTATAAGTAGCAATACATATCACATTAATAGATGATGGTAATACATTCGTCCCAGGTTATCTAACCTTAATATTATAAACATACCATTTAGATATACAAAAAGGGTTTGCAAACATAACATAATAATAATGTTATTCATAACTATTCCAACATAAGACCTTTACCCTTGTTCTTCACATCACCTCCTTCCTCTTCTTCCCTAGCTGAAATGTTTTATTTAGCAAGGGTGAGCAACAAATTTGCCCGCAAGTTAAGACATACAATGAATGTATAAGAATCAATAATAACATACTATCTAATTTGATAAGATAACACCAAAGTTCGGTGAACTTTGAAATAGCTGAACAATTTGTTAATTATTAACACGTCTTCTCGCATTCTATGCAACACAATAATCTAATAATGAAAGAGTACAACGCTTTCAAAGTTTCTACGATATTCTATTGAATAAGCAGGAATCAATTCTACGCATTAACAAAGTGGAATGTTTTCCTAATTTATGCTGAATGATTCATTGGATCTTGAACTTCTCTTCTCGAGTAACAATCAAATATTTAACTTTGATATACCCAGGTGTATCAGATAACCATATAGATTAAATTATACCCCTCTACAAGTACTTAGAGCGGCCAACTCCTTGTACCCTATATTATGCATAATACTTACACGCACGCAAAGGCCGAATATACAACCAAAAATATTCCCTTTATATAAAAGGTTTTTCTTCTCAGTCTTATAATCAGAGTTTGATTTAACAACAAAATACTATGATTTTAATATCTAATCACTTCTTGATCAAGCCGAATTAATTGGCATCGATCTGTCAATAATAATTGTGTTCTCTTCTCGAACCTATCAAGTTCTAACAAATGTTCGTCTAGCCAAAATAATTAGCTAAGACATTTCTCAACACAATTCGATAATAGACATGAATTATCTGTACTATCAATAATAGCTTCTACGGATGTAAGTATCCAACAACAAATAATCTCCAAGTATATTCTCAGAATCACTAATTCAATTTGAATTAATAAACATGCACTAACTGTGAATAATCAACAAAAAGTCTCAGACGTGGTCTAATTAACAATAATTAACCACCATAATATTTAAAAAGTACTAACTCAAGGTTGAGTTAAGGAAACTTGTCTTCCGCGTTGATTACTGCTACACAATATACTTATCTGCGTTCACAAGACCTATAATCACAATATCAGTCTCACAATTAGAACAATAAATCATAACACGAATTAATGTAATTTATAGTCAATCTTTCTCCTAGGCACATTACTACATAGCCACATCAGTGTTTATAACGTATATAAACACTCATCAAGTCTAACTAGTTCGGTCTGGTTGGACTTCAGTCTATTCTCGGTGTATTGGTCACCCTATCCGACAATTAACACATTTATTGGCACTTAAACTCAGTCTCAAAGCTTCAACATTACATTAGATAAGTCATATATCATTTATAATATTTTTCGGAAGCTTTTAGTAATTTATAAACAATTATTATAATTTATAATAATTTTTCAAACACTAAAATCATTTTTAAATGATTTAATTACTGATTAATTCCATCATCATTAATATTTAATAATATTAAAATATTAATGACATACTTATCAAAATATTAAAGTTATTTATAATAACTTAATTTTTTTAAATCATCTATATTCTATTTAAATGATTTTAAAGTAATTAAAATAATTTTTAAACCATCACCATTAATATTTAAATATTAATGAAATTATTATCAAAATATTAAAAGTCATTAATTATAACTTCAAATATTATTATATCACTTTCCTCATTTTAAATCAATAAAACCATATTTAACTCATTTATTTAATATCATAATTAAATAAATTTAATATCATTAATATTAATTTATTAATGAGAATTTTCCAAAAATATTGAAAATTACATTTTATAATTCAAAATATTTTTAAACACTTTATTCTTATTTAAAATGATTTTTATAATATTATAATCATTTTTCTTTAATTTATTTAATATACTAATTAAATAAATTAAATACCATTAATATTCAAATAATTATAAATATTAATAAAAAATATCACAAATTATAACAAGTTAATTTTCATAATTAAAATAATTTTTAAAACCATTTTTGTAATTTTTTAGAATTTATTTCTATTTTAATCAATTTCCGGAAAATCAAAAAATAGAAAGTAAATAAATCATCGTTATAGCCTATAGCGACGCTTTTTGTCGCTGTAGGTGTTTTTGGGCTCAAGAACACTGACAGTCAGTGTTCAAGGGTTCTCGTTTGACCACCTTTGATTCTCAGTGTAATGCGTTTCTAGGGCAAGCTTGAGCATCCATCGTGTAGTGTTTATGTAACTCTACAAGTTCCAACACTTAGTTTGGTAATACTACATCATATCAAGGAGATCTGTGTCTCCAAAGTGCTTGTCAGAGTGTTCCTGGGTTTTTTGGGTAACCCATAAACCCAGGAAGTTCGTGGTGCCACTTTCAAGCCCACTTAATCAGGTGCTCCGGTCATTAGTTAAGTGTTCTCATGGTCCAAATGTGTAGTTCGCATGTCATAGAACATGTATATAAGAACAGATCAGCCCAACTACATCACATGTTCCAGATTAAGCTTGGTCAAACCCTGTCAGAGGGCTTGTTCATCCGATTTTTGGGAATTCCAGAAACTGCAATCGTGACCGAATGGCCTAGTTTGACCTCTCACTACACTCGATCTGTTGACTGTTTGTGGGATCTAAAGTCCATATAACAGGCTATAATCTAGATATAATAACATCATCAAGGAAAATAACACCTGACAGATCTGGGGCTAACAAAATCCTGTCAGGCACTGAAAACGAGTTTCTAGGTTGCCCAGAAACTCTTGGTCATGCTCGGTCAATGGGTTTTGACCATGAATAACCTACAATTTGGATATGGAATGGTTGTGATTCCACTTCCATATCAAAGAGCTCATGTCAGACTACAGATCTAAAACATAAAACAACAAAAATCATGAACAGAGAAGAATCCGTGGCTCCTGACATTAGCTTGTCAGACCACAAATAATGTTCTTGAGCAGTTTTGAAAAACTTCATTTTTAAAGCCATTTGATGCTATAGATCTGTGATGTATCATCATAGATAATCCTATAACATCCTCTAGCATGAATCTAAACACATAAACATGAATTTTTTCTTAGCATACAAGATCAAATGGTGAGTTAGGGTTTATACCTCTCTTGTCCAATCCTTGATCTTTGATCTCCTTAACTAATCTTAGTGTTTCTAGGGGTTATAATGTGACTGAATCACTTAAGAAATTCGAGGTTTGGAGAGAGAAATGTGGGTTGAGTGTTTGATAGCAAAATAAGCAAAATGCTAGACTTTTTTTCTCTCCCTCTAATCTATATATAATATGATATGAAGTATATGACTGATGAATTGGACTGATTTTTTGGAGTTTATGAGTCACAATGTCAATAATAGTTGGTTACCAACTCCCAATTTGGCAAGATTTACAAGTTACCAATTAAAGAAATCTAAAAAGGGCATTTTGGTCATTGAACATGTAAGTTTAATAGCATATAGGTAACTTGCCAAACCCTTAGGGTTTAACCTAAGGTTCTAACCCTTAGGGTTTAACCCTAAGCTTCTAACCCTTAGGTTTTACAATTTTAGTTTCTAGAATTTTTTAATTAGCGTTTTAAAATAGAAAATTAACTTCTAAAATATAATTAGGGTTTCCTAATTATATTAAAGGTTACTAACCACATTAGTCATGCTAATTAGAATTAGGGTTTCCTAATTAGGGTTTAAGATTACCAAATTAAAAATTAGGGTTTCCCGGTGTGGACACTCAAAATTTTCTCACACACCTCGCTACTAACATCATAGAGGGGCAAATTTGTCTTTAGAGATAACCCCGGAAGATGATGCCGTTCAAATACCAAAAATTTCCACCAGAGAGGACGATTACGTTTTGGAGATAACCACGAAATGCTCGATTCCGATCCGAAAGCAAGACCGGAGATAGCGATGCTAACCTTGAGATAACCCCAAGATTTGTTGTTGCGATTAGGAGATAACCCCGGAAATGCTTATTTCAAATGCATGCAGTTAGCTTCAACCTTGGCACTCACACCGAGGCACTCAATCTGAGACCCGTAGATAACACCAGAAGATACGCACACCCTCGTAGATAACCCCGAGGACCTTCAAGATTGCTATGACAGTCCTAATCGCACGAGATAACCACGAAAGCAACGTCGCTTTATCAAATTTCAAACCGAGATAACCCCGGTGAGGGGTAACATCGTCATTTTGCCACCTCGATCCTACATCGCGCCGTCTCATGATCTCATACATACATTTCTACACAGCAATGTCCCACAAGAACCAAGGAGGTCCAATCCCGAGTGACTACTACGCAAGGCAGCACACCGGATAGAATTTGAAGTTTGAAGACCGAGGGCATAGTCCCATCTTCCTGACTTCGTACAACCTCTAATCCCATGTCATGGCATAGCTCTCGATAACGGCGGTCCAAAATAGGTCTTATACACCTTAATCGAATGCCCGAATTGTAATTCTGAAAGTTTGAACAGACATCACAATGCATGCAGACACGCATTTTGAGAGACTACGGACCTGTGGAACCGCAGTACATCTGTGGCTAGCATAGTACACCAAAGACCTCCCCTCGATAAATAGAGGGCTTGGGGTGGCCATTTTATAAAAGAAAAAGGGCGAGGAAGCCCTGTCAAATTTTCTCTGTACACACCCTAAACTGAGTGCGTTCTCATTTTAAACACTTGTGAGCTCACATATAGCTACTATTTTTACTGACGGGAGCCAAGTTTTCATCCACTTAAAGTTATAGAAGTCTTCTTTGGTAGTCCACTGTAAGCCTTCTTACATTCTTTAACGCATTTCTCTTCATCTTTGCACACACCATTCTTTACGTTGAGAGTCGTGTTGCGTGTGTATGCCCGGACTTCGGTCCGTGGTTTCATTTCAGTTTGTATATATATATATATATACACATATATTTATATATGGACTAACATTATCGAGTTATGCCTCGATTGAGCCTAGACTTACGTCCTCGCGTTTATTTGCTTTAGATATATATATATATATATATATATATATATATATATATATATATATATATATATATATATATATATATATATAAAAGCGTGTGTCTAACTCATTCGATGAGCCTAGAATTACGTCTGGAGAGTTTAATTACTTTCATATATATATATATATACTTATATATATGAACTGTGTGTCATACTACTACATTACGATGAGCTTTGTATTTTACATCCTAAATGACGTTTATTGCTTTAATATATATATATATATATATATATATTATATATATTAACTATTGTCGAACTTTGATCGATGAGCCTGGATTTTACATCCGGTGCGTTTACTGCTTATATATATATATATATATACTTTTCGTCCTGCCTGGGTTTACTTCGTGGCGGTTGATTGCTTTTACAACTTTATTTACATTTCAGATCCCCCATGGAGGTGTTTCGTGGTGGCTAATCATGTCTGTATATATAAATTTACAACTTTTATATATATATAACTGCTTACTGCTTTCATTTAAATTGCAACATCATGTGAGCCTAGGAATCATGTGATCACAGATTCAGTCTACTGAATCTAGATTCGGTTCATGTGATGGACATTTTTAGCTATAAGCAGCTTGTAAATTTATTCACGGTGTTTGGATTTCCTCAGATGGTTTTCATGTCCACAAGGAAATCGGCACTGCTTTGTACATTATTTTCTCGAAGATGCTTCGCATCTCAAAAATTAAAAGCAATTAAGCTGAACACTTAATAAAAAATGGAAGTGTAAAAGATCTCAATTACTATTGAGCATAAGGGTTTAAAAAAACTTTTTTTTACAAAACATCACTGCCATATTTGTTTAAAACTGATTTTTTACATAAATTCAAACCCTGTGTATATATGTGCGAACGAGACCTCGCACTACTTCCATATAACTACACATTGACCAACACACACACACACACATTCATATAACACTTTCCCTCCGCATAATCAAGCCCCGGACGCTAATGAATCTTGGTTTCACAGACCCGTTTAGCAGTGTCACATCAATGGGTCAATGTGCAAACCTTTTCTCGGTTGTGTTGGTACAACCATATGAAAAACCAACCAGCGACTCTTACAGTCAAATCATCGACATATACATGTCGGACCTTTTCAAAACTTGTTTTTTCAAACAAATCTCACCTAACATGAGAACACCAAAGAACAAGAACAGAAAAGGGACAAATAAAAATCCCGACGTCGACAGGTGGCGACTCTGCTGGGGACACCAGTAAGAGGGCTTAAGCCGCAATTACAATCTTTTCAAAATAGTTATATGCTTGTGTATGGATGTTGCTTTTACATTTATGATGAATGTGTATGAATACATATATTTACTGTACTTAATGTTATACATTATATCTGCTTGTGAAATTAGTGTTTCGCACATGTCATCATTTTCATAAAACGGTGAGACACGTTGTATGTGAATGTATGTTGTGTGGTTCCTCCACCAGGAGGCTATCCTGTCGGTGTTTGATTACTGGACTCGTAGGGAGACTAATTCCAACGAGGCTCAGGAAAGGCACCACCCAGATTCGCTCCAGTTGAAAGACCAGATTAACTTCCCGTCAAGTAGATTGCGATGATCTGGGAACCTTCATGCCACAAAGTCGCGAGAGTAACCTAAGATAGGTCAACCTCTGATAAACCAAACACGGAGAAAAGTCTTTTCATGCTTTCTCATTTCAAAATTACTCGTAAAGTCAATTACTTGTGATTTCATTCCATCTCCATATAATGGGAAATATGAAGAAATATGTGTACATGCATATTTAAATTCACATGTTATCCTGTGTCACAAATAGCTAACATCTGTCTTGCAGGATAATATTCCTAAAACGGATACATCACATAGCATGTAAACATTTACACAGACTAAACTATGCAAGTCTTTCAGGAGGAAACAATTGGACCTATTAACCGGTCAAAATCCAAAAAGGCCACGAGTCTATAGCCAATCATGTCTTCATCTGATCAGTCTAAACCCATTTCCCGCGAAGAATTCGACGGATTAAGTAAACAGATTACAAATTTGGTTGTTCTACTTAAAGAACTACATCAGTCTACTCAGGGCCCAAAAATTCCCACACATACAGAATCCTCTACACAGGGAGGAACCCAAGGTTCGGATAAAACAAATCCAGAATTTTAGTTGATTACAGAAAAACCCCTAAAAACATCCATCTCAAAGGAGATCTAGACACTGGTGACATCAGGAAAAAGGTCCTTCAATTGGAAGAAACCCTTCATGCTATCAAAGGAATTGGAGTACACAGGAGTGTCTCATATGCTGACCTTTTTATATTCCCTAGGGTTCATTATCCAGAAAAGTTCAAAACTCCTGACTTCGAAAAGTAGGACGAGTTAGGAGATCCTTATACACATTTGAAGGTGTTCATCGGAGAAGGATCTTATAAAGAGGATGAGAAGCTCAGAATGCAGCTGTTCTAAAAGAGTCTGACTGGAGAAGCCCATTCGTGGTATACCAGATTAGACAACTCAAAGATCCATAGTTGGGAAGAGCTAGCTCATGCCTTCCTCGCCCAATACAGCTTCCAGTTTTAGATGGCTCCTGACCGATATCAGATTACCAAGGTCAAGAAATAATCCAATGAGTCTTTCGAGAGTATGCTCAAAGGTGGAAGCACCTTGCTGCTCAAGTTATTCCTTCTATGACAGAGTCAGAAATGGTTATGACCTTCATAGACATACAAGAAGCTCCTTTAAATGAGAGAGTCTTAGTTGGCATTGGGAAACCATTCTGTTAGTTCCCATAGGCATAATAGATCTAGAAGGGGGGGGGAGGGTTGAATAAATCCTTTTTATTTCAAATACTTTTCTGGTTTATATTATATTGTTCATAATTAATATATGACAAACATAAGAATCTTTTCAAGCACAACGAAATAAGTAAAAGATCCCCTTCATTGATATATTCATAATCATACATACATTGTTCGTGGAGTAAGTTTAGTTAGTAGCGCGCTAAAACATACATAGCGCTTATTATAGCGATTAATAGTACATAATATAAATGACATAATGTAAAAGACACAGGGGGTTTTAAGTGGTTCAGAGACTCAAGTTCCTAATCCACTCTTCTATTTTTAACTAGCAGAATTTCCACTAAGGAAGGGCAGCACCCTAAATCACTAAGATTCCTTCAAGGCCAGCAGCCTTGGGACTTCAGTTCACTAAGAACTCTTCAAAGCCAGTAGCCTTGGGACTCCTCTAGTTCCCTAGGAACTCTTCAAGCCCAGCAAGCTTGGAACTTCGTTTAGTCCCTTCGGATAAGGACCCTTCTGGCCCTGCTTTGTTTAGTCCCTTCGGACAAGGACCCCTCAGGACCTGGCTTTATTAAGTTGTTTGTTTGTTTTTGTTGGAGTTGGTGCTGAGCTGCTAAGATGTCTTCATGCTCTGAACATCTTCTATCCTTAGCAGCTTGGCTTGATCATCCTTGAAGTGCAGCTGAGTGTTGCATGATGCTCAGCTTCTTCGGTTACTCAACCAGATGACCCCTTTATGAACTTCCTTGAAGATCCTTCTCATTGGTACTTGATGGCTGCACATGATAGGCTTCCAAGATGACTGTAAGCTCTTCTGTTAGGTACTTAGAAGCTTTCTCATGCTTGACACCAAGATGGCATTTGTGATCTTCCTTCTTGCTACTTGATGCCTTCTCATGATGGACTTGCTAAGATGACTATAGGCTCTTCTCTATTGTACTTAGAGTCTTCCCATGATGGACATCAAGATGACATAATGGTCTTCCTTCTCTCGGCAGTTCAGAACATTCTTCATGTAGTAAAACTCTCACTTCTATAAAGTAGAACTCACACTTCTACTTCTTTCTCTATCTGACTTCTGAGTGTTCTTGGTGGATTGTAGGGTGAGCCTTCTGGACTCACTGTTTCACATGGTTTAGATCAGTCCACCTTCTCTCCAAATTCGGCAACTCCAACAACCCCTGATCTTTGAAGCTCTTTCTTATTTATACTTCTTCCCAATCCTTCCGTTGGAAAGTAGCCGTTGAAGGCTATTCAAATCTCTTCACAGATCTCGAGTTGCTTGAGGTAGACTGCTTGATATGACATGTCATACTTTTTCTGATGCCGTAGTCTACTGTTTCACCTACCCTGTCAGATGTATCACTTTAATGTCTTGGGCAGGTTGAAGACTTTAGTTTCTCCTGATTTCTCAATTAGAGGTTGTCCTATTGCATCGATGCTCTCAATAAGCACTTGTCCGAATATTACCCTTCAGATTGAACCATTGCCAATGCTTCAGTCTTCAGCTATTCGGACTCTACGATTCTGATGCACATCTTCAAGGACTTGATCGTAGTGTCTTGTTGAGTGTTGTTCATTGACTAGTAGAGTTAACACTACGATCTTGAAGAGTGTTGATTGGATTTTTAATGTAGAACACCTCTTCCTTGTATTGTGCAGTGCTTCAATACTTCTATTTGCTTTGACTGTTCTCAGAGACTGATGGCCTAATTCCTTGCTCTGGCCCCCTTCTAAATATCAAGACACTTCAGATTTGTGGCGCGTCCAACTTGCTTTCTCCTTGTGATCTCCCATTCACTTATCATCAAGAACTGACCCTGCACTTAATCACTTTAGCCTTTCTCTCTTCGAGGTCGTCCCAAGATCTCGGTTCACCTTCCATCAGTTCCTTCTTTGTTTGGCAAACACTACGATCTTGGTTTCTTCCAAGATCATTGTCTTCTGTTCACTTGATAGCTACTGCATTAGCTGACTTTTCTTAGTCAGCTTCTGAAGTCTTCTTTGGATCTCCTTGTGGAAGACTTCATCATGAATGGCCTTACAACTCAATCTTGATGCTTATTAGGTTGGTGCTTAGATCTTCTGTTAGCCTGCATGTCATTCGTTGAGTGCTCTCTCGTTTCCTTCGATGTAGCTTGCAGCTTGAACTAGAGGCTTCGTTCCTTTGGATATTCTAGGAGTGCTCATTTGTTGAGAACCGTATATGCTCTACGATTTAACTTTGGCATTGTGAGCACTTCTGTTGAGGTCGTAGTTCTGCATTCTACGATTCAGCTTCGGCTTGTGCAGACACTATGATCCCGAGATCAGATCTCGACACTCTATGATTTCTGCCTTGTGCTTGTTGTCTTCATCTGATCTTGCTCGACTACGATCTCTGCATGTAATCAATGGACTCTATGAACTTAGGGTGTAGTCTACGATCTTTGATATAGCTTCTTCAGATCGCAGGACTCTCACGACTCTGAGTGTAGTCTATGTTTCGACTTGGCTTCGACGAGATGACCGAATCGGCTCGTGGCGGTGCGCGCTCTATGATTCTCGAACACGACTTCCTCAAAGATACTACGATCCCGAGGAAGCTTCTACTCGACACACTACGATCCTTCTTCGTTTCCCCTAGAAGTCTACGAACTTCGAGATCTACTATCTTGCATACTCCTATTCTGCTTCGATAGCTCTTGAGTTAACCTCAACTCTCCTGGTAGACTACGACTTCAGTGCGGTTTCTCGACGATCGATGCTTCTATCTATTACATCATAAGATCAACCTAACAAGCTTGATCTTTCTATATTTATAGTCCTTGTACATCATTTCTTTTTAAGGACTTTACAAAGCTGTTTTGCTTATGTAGGTCCAACCTAACATATTTGATCAATTCATTCTAAGTCCTTGTACATATACTTCTATTATCTATCAAAGGACTTTACAGCTTTTCTTAATGCAAGCATACTGGCATATTCATTCACATATATATCATAATCAAATCATATATTAAATAGGAATATCATTCACATGTTTATTCCCCGATAATCTCCCCTTTTTGATTATGACAAAAAACAATAGGTGCATATGCATGTTATGAATGAATCTTATATACAAAGTGAGCAAATTGATTTCTAAAATGATAATCATGAATGTCATTTATAAAGATATGGCAATTTATACATTAAGACACTTTACATCCTCGGATCCGTAACATACCTAACTAGTTAGAGATGTACCTCTTTGGCTCCACGTATGTTTCCGTGATGTCTGCTGATCACCTACTTATCTATTTGTTCTCCTTTCTCTTGCTTCTCTCCCTCGGATGATGACCTTCGCCTTTGCTTAGCTCCCCTTCAAAGATCTTTCCGATCATGCTCCCCTCGACTTCTACGATCATGTGATCATCATCTTTTGGCTCCTCCTCGATGATGATTCTTTTTTTTTTCGCAAATTCTTGTCTTCTTCTTTGACTTCTTCTCTCTTATCCCTCCGCTTCTTCCTTGAGTGCCTCTTGCTCCTCTTCTTCTTTCTATGCCTCTTTTCTCCCCTTTTTGTCATCAATCATTTGAGAGAGCCGCCCATGTTGGACATAAGTCGCCTCCATTAGGTAGGAGGAGTTGGCAACTTCAAACTTAAGTTCTTGCTGGCCCAACTCAAGTTGCACTGAGAAAGACTGCTTTAAGTCGTCAATCTTGTCAGAGAGAGCTTGAATCTGCTCTTCATTTGCCTTCTAAACTCGTAGAGCTTCAGTCTTTTGATCTTGTATGGCCTTCTGATAGATGTTATCTCTCTCTTGGAGTTTGAGAGATACATCAGCCATAGTAGCTTGAAGCTTGTGCTGGATGGAATTATCTCCTCGCCATCGCTGCTTTTGTGATTCTTTAGTGAGCAGAGATATTTTATCGCTTAGGTCATCAGAACTCTTCTGTAGTTCCTTCTCCAAAGTAGTTTGATCCTTTTGTTGGGCAGCGGCTAGTTGAGCATCAATTTGGACTCTACGATTTTCATCTTTATACAAATTTTCGAAAGTCTGGAGAATCTGAATAATCGTTGAGTTCCAATCACTGGTTGAGGATGAGGGAATGTCTGATAGTAGTGCTTGAGCATAAGGACGCTTTTTTTTTGGGCTTGAACATCATTAGCAGTAGAGTGAACCGACTCTACGATCAGCTCCTTGATCATAACTCTTCGTCCTTTAGAATCCACTCTACGGTCGTAGGGGATATAGAGATTTCCAGCATGTCGATAGACCTTGAAGTGAGGCTGGTTTGTGATCATCTTTGTAGTATAACTTTTCACCCTTGGGAAGTTTTGAGCTACCAGCTCCAGACTTGGAAACTACTTATAACACCAACTGAAGTAGCTTCCATCTTTTTCAGTGTGGGCCTTGAGCCATGGCGTCCACTAGAAGAACCATCTCATTAGCATTTCATCAGGATTATAGAGAATGGTCGAGCAGTCTAGCTCCATGTTGTTCCAGTTTTTGGCTATGTCAAAAGTAGTTATTCTTACTACCTTGAGTTGCTCATTTCTATAGTTCACCCATCTCTCTGATGGAGCATCTGGTAAGTCATTTGAAACTTCCACTATGATCCTTCTGCTAAATCTTGCAGGAGATAGAACTGGATAATCTTCTTGTTTGTCTACTTCCTGAAGTGCAGAACCAGAATCTTCTTTAATCCCTTCTCTCTCGGAGCCTGAACTTTCTTAATCATTTTCAGCAGAGAATTCCTCTTGCTACATTTCATTCTCAAAACTTTCTTCAGCAAGATCTTCTTCAGATTCATCTTCTTTATTGCTGGTTTCTTCTTCAGCATTTTTTCCCTGGGATACAGACTCATCATCACTTAATTCAATGATGGCATTTGATTGACCACTGCTCCTTTTGGAGGCAAACTTGGCTTGCAGTCTTTAGATTTTCCTTCTTCTTGGAGGTTTAGGTTTGGGAAAGTCAGACTCTTCTTCTTCTTCTTTAGACTCTGACTTCTCTGGTTCAGCAGACAGACTTCTTTGAGGTTTAGCACTGGCACGGACAGACTCTTCTTCTGTCATCTCATCAACTTTTGATTCATCATGGGGGCTTTCTGGATTTGAGGAGGCATTCTCTTCTTCTCTTAGAACAACATTGTTTGACCCATTATCTGGGCTTTTTGGAGTAGTTGCATTTGGGGATGCAATTTTGTCATCGTGAATTTCTTCTTCATCATCAGAGTGACTACTCTGAGAATTAGCCACTGGGCTTGCACATTTCTCTTCTTCAGTGAGATCGATTTTTTTTCATACATCAATCCAACTTTCATCCTTCGGATTGGATCGATCGATCGGGACTGAGCCTTGACATCTGTTTCCTTTTCTTCTGCTGACTCTACGTCCCTTTCTTTAGCAGATGTACTATTTTGAGAAGCTGAGGCTGGTTTGTCTTCCACCTTAGCTTTCTTGCTGACTGGCCCTTGAAGCAACCTGTTGCTTCTCCTCTTTGTTGTTTCAACAGTTAGGACTTTTTCTTCTTTATTCTTGTCCTTTGAGGAGAGACTTCTTGATGGGGCTTTTGTTTTCTTCACACCTCTGGATTTCTTCTTGGCTGGTGTGATTGATACTGGTAACGAGTCATCGACTCGTAGCTCTCTTCTTCTTCTTTTTTTTCCTCTTCTTTGCAGAGGCTTTGCTTCTTACTCCCAAATGTTGTCAGCCTTTTGTTCTCCTTAGGATTCTTCTTCCAGTTCACAAATAATTGTGGAGACATCACTTTGTGCACATTTAAAGTTTCTCCCTCATCATCCTTGATTTTCCCTCCTAGCTTCTTCTTTAGCACAATACTCAGCAATCTACCATGAAACACCTTAGTCAGAGGTTTTTCAGTGGGTTTCTTTTTCAGCCTTCTCTACCCACTTGGAGATTTGATCGAACAAGATAGCTCCAAAGTCAATTTGTTTCTTCAGAACTATTGCTGACATTATCTTCAAATGTTGGTCAATCACTGTATCATGTGCAGTGTTCTTGCACAGTATGCATTTTCCAACAATTTCAGCAAGGAACTCATACTCTTCTGGAAACTCGTTCTTCTTCATGTCTTTAAGATTAGGGTTTCTTTGGGAACTTATAACCTCCTTCGCTTGTTCAGTATTGACATTATCAAGGTTCTTCATCCCTTGGTTAGGAAAACCTAGGGATTGATTGAGGTTAAAGATTTTAACTTCAGAGACTGACCTTTAACCTTGGTAGTAAGAGTTTTAGAGATGATGGAGGCATTTGAGTAGAACTCTTTAACCAGGTCGATGTAGACTCGAGTATTTGCCTCAAGGCATTCTGAGAATCCAGCTTTCTTCACAAGCTCGAGAATATCCCTGAACTTCTTTTTGGATTTCTCAAACGATTTGGTTCCAAGCTGAATGCCAGTGATTACTTGCCAGTTTTCCATTTGAGTAGTTCGAAGAATGTGGGTATCTGATTTAGAGACGTTTATAAGAGATAGCTGAGTGTGATTTGGTAAGGCTCTGGAGGGTTAACTGATTTTGGCTCTTGAGAGGATTCTAGGGTTTGAAAATGGGAGGGATAAAGGTTAGATAGCTTTTGGTAACTGTCTGCAGATTTGAAATTTTCTTTAAGGCAGTTCCTTCTAACTCTGCATAATCAGTGATGTGTCAACCGTCCGTTGGTTGCACGTTGCCTAGTAATGAGCTTTAACTCCCCCATAACTTTTCAGTTAGATATTTCCTTTTAGAAGAGTAGACGTTTAATTGACGTGGCTTTGACCGTTGACCTTTTGATTCGTAGAGTAGCATGGTAAGGCAGCTATGAACTCTACGATTTCCTTTATTGACTCAACGATTAACTTCTGAGAGATGCTGCAGTGGATGGCTTTGACTTATATCTTTACATTTATGCAGCATAGCTCAATCATTGATATTCGAACTTATCTCCTCATTTTGAATGGTTTAGCAAATGTCTCATTTTCCAAACTCCTTGTGAACCGGAGTACCCTTTGGTAGGATTACGATCGTCGAGTTGTATTCTACGATCGTTGAGGTCGTACTACGATCGTTGAGGTAGCACTACGATCGTTGAGGTAGCACTACGATCGTTTAGTTCTCTTCAAACTCGACTCTACGATCGTTGACTAACTTGGTCCTTGAGATGAACTTGATCAAGCATTCCTTCTGGGTTAAGGTAACTTAGGAAGGGCCAACCTCTTAGAGTGAGCTAAGGGTTAGGTTTGTCCCTGAGGCGCTTTCCAGATGAAATACTATAGCAGTGATTTGCAATGACATCTCATTCGACCTTTTCTGATTGGGAGGTCTTCTACCAGCTTTAGACAACTGCATTGCTGCGAAATTGTGGTGTCCTCCTGCTTCTTACACTAAGATCATATGTTTGATCGTAGGCACTTCATGATTATGGGTTAGGTGGCTGAAAGGTTATCAGTAGTACGTTTTGAGACGTTCCTACTGACTATGGATCTTCATTTGGTTCATCGACCACAAAGTTTTGGGACTCAGAAATGGTACAACTTTTCATAGTATATCTCAAGCATGTTGTTCCTTAACGTATCACCGCTCCCCCATTGTTGATGCCGTCTTTCCCGGATAGATGTGATTCCTCTTCTTCAAATTCATTTGAAGGCGCCTTCAGATATCTCATTCTCGATCGAATCTCCATCATACTTAGATTTCCTTGTATCGTAGAGATGAGTATTTTCAGATCGATCACTCTACGATTATTTTTGATAAAGACTACTTAACGTAGTCTTCTTTGACAGTTGTGTTTGTGAAGTTTTGCTCTCGCAATAAGTTCATTTTGAACGATGCTCGATGATCTTCTGTTGTGAGCTTCCTTGAGGATTCTTCTCATATAGCATTTTTGACTGGCTTTTGAGCACATAAGACCCTTTCCTTCTTTGGCTGAATGGCTTGCTTGCATATACAGATTAACATCCATGTGGGCTTCATTCTGATTGGCTCAGACGGTCTTCAAGGACAGGCTTGGACATATAGGAATTTATCGAAATCAATTCTCAATTGTCCTTGGCCTTTTCATTGGTTGAGTCTTCTTCGATCAAGTCTTCGCTTCATCATTCCTTAGTGTGGTCAGACTGACCAAGTACCTGCAGGTTTAAATGTATTTCTATTTTTGGTACCCATAATTAAATGGGTCTTGCTAGGTTAGTTTTCTTAACCCCTGTTCCTCTTATTTGGATAATCATCATATTTATCACCAACAGACATATTCATGCATGCACCTATCTTGAGATAATACATTTTGAGATGCATGGTGAATGTGTGTAGGATTTGACATTAAATAACACACTCATTATAGATTCATCATTTACTGGGTTATGTTCACAATGTTTAAGTGTTCACAAAGTGAGAATCAACTCTACGATTTAGGAGTATCTAGTTGATTCATTGAGGTGATCAGTTTCTACGAATCAGCAAGATCCTTTTGCAGAACTGATCATGCTCTGTGTGTTGTCAAACACTTAGAACATAGGCTTGTACATACATATTTACCCACCAGTAAAGATTACTTCACATAAAGTTTATTAGGCCTGTGATGCTCTTATGACCCATTTCAGATTTCCTTCAAGATGTCATCTTCAACCTAAAACTTGGATGGAGAGAAAGTTTATAGTCATTTGAGTTTCCATCCTCAGGTTACTTTCTCTCTTCACCTTTTTAGGTAGATTATGACTCCTTGACAGAATACTGTTATAGTTCATAAGAAGATGCAATTATGATGTACATTTATAATGGTGAGGAACCGTACCTTTTTACCGCTGCCGCCATTAAAAACGTTATTTATCTTAGATATACTTGAGTTTAGGTATTGATGTGCATAGCTTTACTTTTCTCCCGATAGCTTATTGCTCTTGTCGCCTTTTTTAATCAATCAAGAGTGGTCTTGAAGATATAGGTCAAGAGAATCTCAAAGATTAAGATCTTTGACATCCTTTAGTCGATGAGTTTGCACCCAATTTGTTGGATGGCTGACATAAGTTTGAGAAGATCTTCTTTCTTCTCTCGATAAGCATTTCTTAGCATGTATGGCTTCTTCATCTTTCAGACTGGTGGGTGCTTGACTCTTTGTCATTGATCTCTTGAGTTCTCTCGTCTGGTCTTAGGACTACAAGATTGACTGCAGGCTAGGATTTGTCTTGTTGATGTAACAATAGAGACCATGGACCAATCTAAGCAGCTTCAAGTGTATATACACATTTAACCTATACACAATATTTCCAACATTTGAGCTCATCTGCATATAACAAGTTACTTACTACTAAACTAAGTTTAGAACAATGTTAGTGCCTAGGATCAGTCTCAAAGCGATTAGCTTTTGAATATAGCATGAGAACTCCGCTTCGATACCAATTGTTAGTTCCCGTGAGGGCACAATAGATCTGTAGGGGGGGGTTGAATAAATCCTTTTTATTTCAAATACTTTTTTAGTTTATATTATATTGTTCATAATTAACATATGATAAACATAAGAATCTTTTCAAGCACATCGGAATAAGTAAAAGATCCCTTCATTGATATATTAATAATCATACATACATTGTTCGTGGAGTAAGTTTAGTTGTAAGCAGTTAAAACATACATAGCAGTTATAGCAATTAATAGTACATAATGTAAATGACATAATGTAAAAGACACAGTGGGGTTTAAGTGGTTCAGAGACTCAAGCTCCTAATCCACTCTTCTCGCTTTCAACTAGCAGATTTCCACTAAGGAAGGGCAACACCTCTGAATCACTAAGATTCCTTCAAGGCCAAAGAACTTTGGGACTTCATTCACTAAGAACTCTTCAAGGCCAAAGACCTTGGGACTCCTCTAGTTCCTAGAACTCTTCCACCAAAGCAGCTTTGGAACTTCGCTTAATCCTTCTGGACAAGGACCCTTCTGGCCCTGCTTTGTTTAGTCCCTTCGGACAAGGACCTCTCAGGCCCTGGCTTTGTTGAGTTATTTGTTTGTTGTTGTTGGAGTTGGTGCTGAGCTGCTAAGATGTCTTCATGCTCTGAATATCTTCTATCCTTAGCAGCTTGGCTTGATCATCCTTGAAGTGCAGCTGAGTGTTGCATGATGCTCAGCTTCTTTGGTTACTCAACCCCTTTGGATGACCCCTTTATGAACTGCCTTGAAGATCCTTCTCCTTGGTACTTGATGGTTGCACATGATAGGCTTCCAAGATGACTGTAAGCTCTTTTGTTAGGTACTTAGAAGCTTTCTCATGCTTGACACCAAGATGGCGTTTGTGATCTTCCTTCTTGCTACTTGATGCCTTCTCATGATGGACTTGCTAAGATGACTGTAGGCTCTTCTCTATTGTACTTAGAGTCTTCCCATGATGGACATCAAGATGACATAATGCTCTTCTTTCTCTCAACAATTCATAACACTCTTCATGTAGTAGAACTCTCACTTCTACATAGTAGAACTCACTCACACTTCTTTCTTTTTTATCCGACTTCCGAGTGTTCTTGGTGGATCGTAGAGTGAGCCTTCTGAACTCACTATTTCACATGGTTTAGATCACCCACCTTCTCTCCAAATTCTAAGAACTCCAAAGAACCCTTGATCTTTGAAGCTCTTTCTCATTTATACTTCTTCCCAATCCTTCTGTTGGAAAGTAGCCGTTGAAGGCTATTCAAATCTCTTCACAGAACTCGAGTTTCTTAAGGTAGACTGCTTGATGTGACATGTCATACTTTTTTTGACGCCGCAGTCTACTGTTTCACCTACCTTGTCAGATGTATCACTTTAATGTCTTGGACAAGTTGAAGACTTTATTTCCTCCTGATTTCTTGATTAGAGGTTGTCCTATTGCATCGATGCTCTCAATAAGCACTTGTCCGAATATTACCTTTCAGATTGAACCGTTGCCAATGCTTCAGTTTTCAGCTATTCGGACTCTACGATTCTGATGCACATCTTCAAGGACTTAATCGTAGTGTCTTGTTGAGTGTTGCTCATTGACTGGTAGAGTTAACACTTCGATCTTGAAGAGTGTTGATTGGATCTTCAATGTAGAACACCTCTTCCTTATATTGTGCAGTGCTTCAATACTTCTGTTTGCTTCGATTGTTCTCAGAGACTGATGGCCTAATTCCTTGCTCTGGTCCCCTTCTGAATATAAAGACACTTCAGATTTGTGGCGCGTCCAGCTTGCTTTCTCCTTGTGATCTCCCATTCACTTATCATCAATGAACTGACCCTACACTTAATCACTTTAGCCTTGCTCTTCAGAGGCTAACCAGTATCTCGGTTCACCTTCCATCAGTTCCTTCTTTGTTTGGAAAACACTATTATCTTGGTTGCTTCCAAGATCGTTGTCTTCTGTTCACTTGATAGCTACTGCATTAGCTGACTTTCCTTAGTCAGCTTCTGAAGTCTTCTTTGGATCTCCTTGTGGAAGACTTCATCACGAATGGCCTTACAACTCAATCTTGATGCTTATTAGGTTGGTGCTTAGATCTTCTAGTAGCCTGCATGCCATTCGTTGAGTGCTCTCTGGTTTCCTTGGATGTAGCTTGTAGCTTGAACTAGAGGTTTCGTTCCTTTGGATATTATGGGAGTGCTCATTTGTTTAGAACCGTATATGCTCTACGATTCAACCTTGGCATTGTGAGCACTTCTGTTGAGGTCGTAGTTCTGCATTCTACGATTCAGCTTCGGCTTGTGCAGATACTACGATCCCGAGATCAGATCTTGACACTCTATGATTTCTGCCTTGTGCTTGTTGTCTTCATCTGATCTTGCTCGACTACGATCTCTGCATGTAATCAATGGACTCTACGAACTCAGGGTGTAGTCTACGATCTTTGATATAGCTTCGGCATCAGTGGACTCTACGACTCTGAGTGTAGTCTATGTTTCTGACTTGGCTTCGATAGATGACCGATCGGCTCGTAGGCAGGCTATCTCTACGATTCTGAACATGACTTCCTCAGCATACTACGATCCTGAGGAAGCTCTACTCGACACACTACGATCCTTCTTCGTTTCCCCTAGAAGTCTACGAACTCCGAGATCTACTATCTTGCATACTCCTATTCTGCCTCGATAGCTCTCGAGTTAACTCTCGACTCTCCCGCGCATCACGACTTCTGCAAGTGCGGTACTCGACGATCGACAAAACTATCTATTACATCATAAGATCAACCTAACAAGCTTGATCTTTCTATATTTATAGTCCTTGTACATCATTTCTTTTTAAGGACTTTACAAAGCTGTTTTACTTATGTAGGTTCAACCTAACATATTTGATCAATTCATTCTAAGTCCTTGTACATATACTTCTATTATCTATCAAAGGACTTTACAGCTTTTCTTAATGCAAGCATACTTGCATATTCATTCACATATATATCATAATCAAATCATATATTAAATAGGAATATCATTCACATGTTTATTCCTGACACATTCTCTGAAATGATTAAACACGGGGAGATGGCTGAGATGGGATTGAAGTCAGGAAAGATTCAAGACCTAGTTGCCCTTAAAGCCGTTGCTGAGTACATCCAGTCTGGAACTTATGGAAAGAACCCCCGGAGGGTCCATAAAAAGAAAGAGGAGGATGTTTCTTTGATACTACAAGGTCAGAAAGGCAATCAGAATATGCCTATTCAGAGGAGAAGTTACTCCACTTTCCAAGCTCAGTTTTCAAACCCTCCATTTCCTAAAGGTGGAGAAGTCAAACGCCCTCGAGTGTTCACACCCTTAGGGGACTCACTCGAGAACATTCTCAATCTTCTAACGACTTAAAAGAAAATCACACATCTTCTTCCACCAGCCAACCCGAATGGGAGAGGTTTCAATGTTACTCGGAAGTGTGCTTATCATACCAGGGCACCTGGACATGATACTCAGGATTGTTGGGCCTTAAAACATAAGATCTAGGATTTAATAGACAACGGTGAGATCGTGGTCACCAAACCAGACCAACCTCACATGCAAGCCAACCCTCTTCCTCAACACAAAGAGGAAGATGTCAATATGATTTATTGAAGCAGTGCACAAAGTTCCAATTTCAATGGTGAACCATCCCAGACCATCAAAGACGGTGTTGACAAGTGGGATTATGCAAAGTTCTAGTTTGTGATGGAACGAAAGATGAAAGCTATGTGTAAGCAAATTGAGCAATTGACAGAACTGGTGACCCATCAGCATCAAGTCACACGCCAATTAGTCAGCCAGGAGCATGCTAGTCTCCTCCCTTTTGTTATGAATACTCCATCATCGCCTTCAGAAATTGAAACAATGGAGCACAAAGTTGCGAAAAGAGCAAATGCCAAAGCCCGTCGGGATTTTGCCAATAGAATGGAATTTTACATACCTCGGCCAACCTATGGAGGCGATATTTTAGATGTTGATCAATGAAGGAATGATCACCTCACTTCTACCTCTAATTAATCCCTTTTCAGGACGGTTCAATTCTAATTGAGTATGTCAGTATCACTCTCATTCTCGCGGTCAGAGCACGGAAGAATGTTGGGCTCTCCACAACCTTATTAAGAATCTAACAAATGATGATATTGTGCTATATGAGAGTGAGAATATATGTCCTACTAAATGGAAGGGATTGGTAGCAGTTATATCCGCTGAGGCTGATGGGACTGTCAAACCTTAATAATCAAGCAACTTAACTTAAAGGAATTGACAATCCTTTGAAAGTGGTTGCACCAGAGCCAATTAGCTTACCATTCAGATCACAGTATCCTATTATCAGATTACAAAAAGTCCCATGGAATTATGGGGATGCTGAAGGATCCACTTCTCATACAACTGCTGCAGTGTCAAAGGAGAATCCACTATATCTTCCCCAACGGGTGATGAAGCCTACCATCAAATCAAAGGGGAAAATTCCCATGGAGAAGATTGAGAAATTCCTCCGTACTATGGGACATAATGAAGCCAAGGTGGTTTTAAGCTTAAGAGAAGCTCCACATCGAATTTCAATATTGGACTTGGTTTTCTCTTTCAAGGATCACAAGAAGATCTTACTGAAGGTTTTCAATACGTCCTCAGACGGGATGCTACCAAGTTTGGTGGGGTGTGATCTATGCGGCTGACTGTCGAAGAAGACATCTGTGTAGGCCGTATCATAAGACCATCTAGGGGATAATGTTGAATATCTCAGGACATACATACATATGCATAACATGATACATGCATTACAGATAATAGATGGCAATATGATATATGAAATGAAAAACTGTACATACATTCCTAAGTATATCATCATCTAATACATCATCTTTGTACATCTAAAAATACAGGGAAATGGGGCATAAACGCCCTACTACTAATAGAGGCCTATCAAAAGATATAGCGCAAATGGGGAACAGCCGCCTAATATCTAACAGAGGCCTATCAAAAGAGATAACGAGAATACACATCAGAAGAAGACACTGGTGTCAATATCTACATCATCAATCCTGTCCACCTGATGTAACTCCTCCTGAGTCACTGGATCTCTATCAACAGGGATATTAGGCCTATACAAAGGAGGATCTGCACCGGCAAAGCCAAATGGGTCATCTGAGGGGCCATCACATGAGCTGGAAGGATCAAAAGTATATGCCTCTACCGGATCTCTGCCTAAATGCCGGATAAAGAAATGTTCCTGGTCCAGTCGCTGGGTTAAACTGTCAATCTATGTCAAATGAGTCGGATCTTGGACACATGCTAGCCAATCCGTCATCATCACACATCCTGGAACCATATCCCCTATGAAGTGAGTGGCGCGAGTCTGGGCTCTAATGGTACGAGGGGACCACCAATACTGGAATATCTCCTGAGTGCAGGGACCTTCTGACAGTGCAAAACCGTCAACACCCAAAAATGGGATACCAATGACGGGTGACTGCAACACATGCCAATAACATCTGGGAGGAGGCAAGATCGGTATACGGATCTCTTATGTGGTGCTCCTAATAGCACACTATCCTAAATAGAGCTCTCATCCTCCATCTATGAAGAGAGGAACCCTACGGGTGGATATCACGTGCTCGACGCCAGTCGGGTACCCATCCTTAAATCCAATGGCCAAGTGCACCCCAGAATAGGAAATCCATGTAATGATATCAGCTGTCAACAACTCCAACTATAGTTGACAATGGGTGAAACCCTCCACTACAGGAACCTCTGCCAAAATGGACTAATTCCATCACCGTCCTCGTGGATAGGTATCTAAACCTAGCACACTCACATGACGCAAACATGGAAGCCTCTCATAGGCCCAAAACTGCCCAAACACAAAGGCAAAACATCTGATGTCGGTGAACACTCTTAAACTTGTAAATGGGAAATCAAAAGAGAAATACTCACTAGCAGAAACGGGTAAAATCCTAGCCAAGCCTCGGTCAAACCTTACGAACGCATACGCATGCCCCTGAGGAAATAGGCAAAGGTATAGGAACCCCAATCATACTCTCCAATACGGTCCACATGTCGAGTGGAGCTGATCAAAGTGAATGACACCGTAGAAGAGCTATCAGCTATGAAGCAGCCTCTAATGATCATCAGGAACAATCGCTGAAGAATGTGATCCCTGACTTTGACATCAGCTGGTATGGACTCACTCATTAGCCCACTCATAGCATCTATAATCAAAGGACCTGTATGCACAGTCCTGCCCTTGAGCGTCCCGTCGTTCGGAACTCCTAGCAAGGATCTGACGGCAATAGGGGTAATATCTTCTGTACAAGGCACTAGTGCCTCTCCAAACTCCATACCTATGATAAATTGCCAATCCATCGGCGTCATCATCACCTCACAGTCCAACAAATAGAGAGACTAAGTCTGGTAAAACCGATGCTCAGACAATGCCCTGAGGTAACCCCAGGGACAGCGGCGGGGAAGGATGGAAAAGAACGCCCCAAATCCCCAGTCATGCACAATCGCTCTATAGTCAGGATGCAGAGCCTGGTACATGGAGTGAATGTTGAACCAGTTCCCTCGAGGCTGTGTAAAGTCGGGAACCTACATGAAATGCAGATCGACATCAAAATCCTTTACTCCTCATTAATAGGAAAGAAGGAAGATTAAGATCTAACTTGATACCTCGTTGGCATGCAAGTACATCGAGGGATGTTGACTCAAATCACCCAGAAGTTCTGGGTTTGCCACCTGAATACTCGGGAGATCCCTACGGGGAACATGTGAAGCAGGAGCAGGGTCCGTAACTGGAACATCCTCCTCTTCTTCCTCGACGTTCGGTACATCAACCTGGACTGGATGTATCACCGCCTCCACCAACCGATGAGTCTGTCTAACAGAACGGGGTTGAGGCACTTCAGAAGCCCTCCTCCGTACACCAGAAGTGGTCCTGCAGGAACTACTCGACTGATTCGGATCCATAATATTTGGACAAAGTCTTCAAATTACCTCAAAAAGGGTGTGGTAATTTCTAACCTAGAGCTTTCTTTTCAAAATGCATTTCATGATTACATGGATGCATGCATTACTTTAACATACATCTACAGTAGAGTTAAAAATGCATGACTATTCAATTGCCTACATTTTGAATTTTTTTTATCATAGTCCCCTCTGTAAATAGAACTATCCACATGCACATAGGCATGATTAGGTGGCCATTCAGTAGCACACATGCCCACAGTCATATACATACTATATGCATTAAAAATTCAAAGTCATCAATCCATAAGGGTAGTTTAATTACCAGGATTACTTTGTATTTTTACCTTTTGCTCATTTTTCCTCAAATGGGATAAGAAATAGCAAAAAAAGGTGCCAATTTGACTATCTTAAAAGTCAAATTTTTTTACATCATTATTTTTAGCATGGTTTAATACTAACATTTACTATGTTGAATATATTTTATCAAGTCATTTGAGAATACATATTCACTATTATGTGTTTAGATTCATTTCATGTGATAAGTCATTTTCCAACGGATAAAAAACTGGAAAAGAAGACATGCATACGTTACCAGGATAGTGTAGAACACTTGTACGGTGACAGAATTTGCAGAAAGACGTCCGAACTCAGCAGATCTGAAGAAGAGCTCTCAAATTTTCTTCGCGACGCGACTTAAAAATGACTTAAAAAGGCAAACCTGCAGCCTTAATAGCCCCATCGGTACCGGTCAGCCGGTCCACTCACTGACTTTGCGCAGTGTACTGCAATGACTTTTACGTGGTTCCCACCCTCCCATTTCGGTCCGATTCGAGTTGTAAAGGAGTTCTCACAAGCTGAAAAGGCCAAATCAAGAATAAAAACACTACTCGATTGAGCAGAATAGCTTACAATCCTAGTTTTCTTAGACCGAACCGTGGGTCTACACATCACTTATTGGTATTCGTACGATCACAGGGTACACTTCGTCGATGGTCTCAGTTGTTACAAGTCACACTCGGCAATACCTGACGCAGGTCCAATGCCGCCAAATCAGGGTCGTCACCCTAATCCTCTCAGTAACCCCGACGAGGGCATCACGTGTCTTCATCTGTCCAAATACAGAGTGTAAAAGCCCAAAACCCTAATAAGACTCGTATGTATAAATCCCATTATATAAATAAAATTTCTCTGTTCTGAATGTTTTATGTGTTATTATATACTTGGTTTAACAAAATTGATCAAATAAATTTTTATTCGAAAAACGTCGTGCTTGACACCTCATGCTTAATTTTTTTTTTCCATAATCGGACTTTTCGGTAAAATTATTTTGACAAGTTGCTTTGTCATGCTTACACTGACAAAATGCTTTGTCGTGCTTGTTAGGATTAATGAGAAATTTAGGTTAGTAAACCTAGGTTAACAAACCCTAACCCTAATTAGCAAAACCCTAACCCTAATTTATTAATTAAACCCTAATTAGCTAATCTAACTCTAATTAGCTTATGTTAACACTTAATCATGGTTAGTAAACTTCTATTAGGTACTAATTAACATTACTTAACATTCCTAATCATTAGAAACAAAACCCTAATCAAGATTAGTGAAGATTTAAACCTAATTAAGCTACTAACTTAATCAACTAGCTCACAAGTAGGTTGAGAGTCACCATTTCAAGTTCCAAAACATCACATGACATGCATCCAAACTCCCAAGCAGTAGAAGAGTCACAAATCAGATCTTTATAGAGGCAAGTAGGTGGAAAAATGACCAAAAAGCCAAGTTGAAGAATTCTATAAATAGGAACCTTAGGGCTGAGCAAACTCATCAATTCTCAAAGCCTAGATACACTTATAAACCTACCATATCAAGCCTGGGTGTTAACAGCAACAAGATCAGAAGCTATAATCACAAATTTCTCAAGAAAATGTACAAACCCTAGTTCATAAATTTCTCTTTGATCTTATGTTAGATTTGTTGTTTAGATGTTTAGAATATTGTATTAGGATGTTAGAAAGTATGCTAGAGTGGTAGAACACGTTTTCATAACATCTAGATGCCTTAATTAAGCGTTTTATAAAATTTGGAAATTTTGAAAAAAATGGTCTGACAACCGAATGTCAGGGCTTTTCGATTCATGTGTGTTTATGTTTTGGTCTGTTAATCGATTGTTATTCGTAGCCTGTAAGTAGGTCTTTAATCTGGAAAAGAAAACAGGTTCATATGAACCATAGATTCCAAGATATAAGCAGTCAAAGTGTGTTGACTGCTCACTTTAGTCGATTTTCCGGGTTGCCCGAAAGCTCAAGAAACGATTGAACCAAGCTACTTTGGACCAGACCTATTTAATCATCTTCTCGATTGTTAATTGTTTATATTTTTGTTATAAATTGGTACTGCATATACATAATACATATCTATGATCTTCAATCGAACAAACAACTCATAGGATTATCAAATTATTGGTCAAAACTAGTTGGCCAAAGCACGACCGAAGTTTTTTGGTTTTCCGAAAACCAAGAACACGAAGAAACAGTTGGTAGTTGTACTTTGACCAGCATAAATAGAGACCTTAGATTTAAGATTTGTTCATGTTAATGTTATATATATGTACCCTGACATATAGTGTAACACCCCAGTCCCACATCGAAAGATATGGGAAAAATTTGTTTGCATATAAGAAAATAAGTTACTACCAATAGTACCTTCAAGTCATGACCTTTTGGGAGCCTGTGGTGGGCTAAGATGACCCAAGAAGATACTATTGGGCCAGTAGTTTGAGGCCTTATTTAGATGGATTTGATTCGATTCGGACTTGGGATTTGACCCGAGATTTATTCCGGACTCGGGATTTGACCCGGGTTGTTTCATATGGTATCAAAGCCGACTCTCGAAAGCTCGGGTCGGGTCATCCGATCGGGTTGCCGGAGGTGGGGACACGAAGGCTGGTGGTATTATCCCACAATGGAGAGATGGAGGTCCGGAGGTGGGGACACAAAGCCAGCCGGTATTATCCCACAATGGCTAGAGAGGCAAAGATCTTTGGGTCCGTGTGTGTGATCGGATTCTGACGGGGACGTCAGAAATTTAAGTGGGGGAGTTTGTAACACCCCAGTCCCACATCGAAAGATATGGGAAAAATTTGTCTGCATATAGGAAAATAAGTTACTACCAATAGTACCCTCAAGTCATGACCTTTTGGGAGCCTGTGGTGGGCTAAGATGACCCAAGAAGATACTATTGGGCCAGTAGTTTGAGGCCTTATTTAGATGGATTTTATTTTTCCTAAAACTCGTGTTATTATTATTATTATACACGCTTTTGTTAAAAGTCTTTTAAACTAATAGATCACCCACACTAATACTATGATGCACTGCAGTAATATATATATATAGTAACATACAACGCAATTATAACAAGTATGAATTCATTTTTTATATATATATATATATATATTTAAACAAAATAAAATTCTAACAGATTATAAAGCATTAACCGTGAGTAACTTTATTAAAAAAAGCATTAATTCGTTGATTACAGAACAAAAAAAAATAACCCACATCATACAACATATATCTATATATATATATATATATATATATTCAACTTGTTTGACTTGATTCCATACATACTGACAACACCAATTATAAAGACTATATATATATGTGATCCTGCATGATTGCTTTGAATAACAATAATAATGAAGTCAATTGATTCTAACTATTTAACACACACATATGATATCTATTAACAAAAGAAGCTATTACCTAGATTATTATCCTCTTCTTCTTGATAGCTTATTGCTTTTACACCCTTTCTTTTCTTCTCTCTCGTCGCCTCCTTTCTCTTCCAGTTACGAATTAGGTTTAATACTTGAGTAAATTAGGTTTAACTATGTATTTATTTATATAACTGATGGACTCTCCTGATTTGAATAGAAATTTAATTTTACCCACACATATAAATTAAACCAAATTAGTTTTAAGGCCCAATTTTATCAACTTAATTTGTATCACTTATTAATACTCATTAGCCCACATAAATTAAATACGAGTTGACCCAAATAAAAATAAAGTCCACTTAATATGTTTTAAAATTAAATATTTTTTTTCCCGGGTATTACATATAGACTACATGTTACAACAAACAAAACATACATCTAATACACAGAATCAAAGTTATTCAAGCCACAAAATCGTTGATCGGCCATGACCACTGTTCTGGGTTACCCAGAAACCCAAGAACAACTCTGACAATAACTTAGAATCTTTATAATTTCTTGTTAGATGTAAATTAAAGCCTAATTATTGCTTGATCTTGTACTATTACATGAGTACTACAACAACACCATACTGATCTAACCAAAATCATTACCAAGATCTGAAAGTTATTTGATGGTCAAACTAGTCACCGACCACGACCAACTACGCCTGAAACTTCAAGAACACTTACGGCGACACTGACACTTTCATCACACCGTAGAGAGCTTTAGCGACGAACATAAATTATTTTTTAGAAATAAATTATAAAAATTAGAAATAATTAATAAAAATAGTTTTAAAAATTATATTAAATTATTTTTGATATTTCTACAAAAATGTAATAATTATTTTATTTTATTTAGATATTATTTATAATTAACTTATTAATAAAGTAATTAGAATAATTACTTTTAAATACTAAATAATTATGTAAAAATATTATTATTGAAATAAAAATCATAATAAATGATTATAAATTATTTAATAATATTAAATAATGTTTTTTATAAAATTTTAGTAAATATAAATTACTTATAAATAGAGATAAATGATTTAAAAATCATTTAAAGGATAAATAAATACTTTAAAAATACTTTAAACCTTCTAAAATATATTATAAGGATAATTAAATTATTTAAAATATAACCAAATTTTATAAATAAAATTTAGTTCATTTATCAAAGGTATTAAAAGTCAAACCCTATTAAATCTAACCTGGTATTGAATAAATATTTTATTTGAGTATTATTATCAATACTAACGTGTTAGATTTATATTTATAAACGTCATAGGTACTTATTAGCGTTCGAATAGCATAGCTTGACTTATCTACGCTCAGGTAAGTCTTCTATACCCAATTTATTACTTATGCAAAATTTATCAACCCTGTTTATTCGCTGAACAAGATTCTATCTTGCTATATTGTTGATATAATACACCTATGTTGAATTAACTATTATTGAAAAGTTATTGCTATAGTTCGGCATTTACTAAGAAATGAATTAATTATTCATATGATATTGTTTATTGAGCATAAAACGTCAGTGTCAATCCAAATTATTTTGGTAAGACAATCTTATCTTTGAAGTTGAGTATCCCTTAAGGGAAGCGAAGTGTAGTCAATGAATATATCGACAAGAAATTGTAAGTGTCATTGAGCACTCGTAGGTGATATGATACTCTAGGATGTTGAATAGGTGATCCCCTATCTCATATCCTAATGTAATTTCTAAGTCTTTGTGGTATGTAAATGATAAAAATTCCGTAACTAGTTGGAATTAGAAATCCGAGAAATGGTAACAACTATCGATTGAAATTTGAATTATTATAATTCTTCAAATCCTATATTGTTATAAATATACAACTTGCTGAGCATGTCATAGCTCACCCTCGCAAATTATTCCCTTTACAGTTTTAGATGGCAATCCTGGAACATCTAGAGTAGATAAAGGGAAGCGTCCCTACATATGTTAGATTATATTCTTGTCTGTATGAATACCTTGTAATAAGAACTCGTTATGAGAATTTTGTAATCAAATCATAATATTATGATATATATATATATATAACATCTTTTATTTCCGCAACCGTGTTTTCTTACATATATAGATGTAAAGTAAGATGTCTTCTATTCTAGTTGAGATCCTTGGAAACTATTTATCTGAGTGAGAGTGTTAATAGCATGGATTTGCTTCATGTTGTTATTAATACTCAATTTCGATAGATGGTTACTATCGATACGATAGTATATAATCGCATGACATAGACTATACATCTGGGTGAGGGTATTGGTAATATGGACTGTTCATATTATTACTGATACTCTGAATTTTGGATAGATAGACTCTAGTCATAGATACAGTTCATATATTTAAGTGAGGGTATCCAAACACAGTAATATTTCTCTTGGGAATTACCATCTGTTATGGGATACTGTGAATCTTGAATCTATGGCAATTATATCTAATAGTCCCTCTATCTAATGTAATATTTTAATCAGATACCATGGGTGTATAGATTTAAATGCATTATGTTAATTCTCTGTAAACACCATACCGGATACCACGGGAGTATAGGTATGGGGGTGTTACACAGAGTCCCCGGTGGGGGTATCACGTATTTTCATATGTCAAAGTACATAACCCCGGTGGGGGCATCATGCATTCTCAAGCAACTCCCCGGCGGGGGTATCACGCATTTTCATATGTCGAAGTACATAGCTCCGGCGGTGGTATCACGCATTTTTCATTCGTTGATGTACATGTCAATGAAGGTCAAGCAACCTTGATGTTATTTCAGCCGATGGCAGGTAAATCCATCAAAGCATCGGAAGCCATCCGATGATCTCATCCATTGGTGTATGTATTCACAAAAGAAGGCCCCGATGGGGGTGTCACACATTTTTTTTTGATGCACAAGTTAATAAAGGTCAAGCAACCTTGATAGTTTGCCCAACAAGGATGTTATCCGGTGACGTACATGTCAGCAAAGGTCAGGCAACCCTGACAACACAAACTGTTGGCAGTAACGCCGACAGAACATTGATAGGTCCTAGCGAAACAAACCAGGAAAGATCATCCTCATCAGGGATTATCGATGATGGAATATATTATACACATCCTCAAATAAACAAGGCTACATCCACACAGAGTCTCTTGTATATGAGAGATACATCTTCAGTATAAAGTCTGTATCAAGGATTCAAGACTTTGGTAATAACCCCAATGTCAACAATCCCAAAGATTCCTGGTAGCTATGGATCGTACGTCCATGACAGTTCATCAGGCTGCTTATCTATTGTCATCCCAGGTAGAAGCAACAGGTAGCCGGCAATCTTTCCACCATGTTGGAGAACAATCCAACAAAACATATGCATCATACATTTGCATCATGTTGTTGCACATGGCATCATGTTTATCTTATTGCATTTCAAGTGTCTAGGATTCTTTATCCTATCCATGCCATTGCATTGCATGAATATGATAAAGAGCGACATCTATAGACACTCAAAATTTTCTGCACACTTGTCACTAATATTGCAGGAGGGCAAATTCGTCTTTCAAAGATAACCTTGAGAGATGATGCAGTTCAAATACTGGAAATTCCACCAGAGAGGACAGTTTTGTCTCGGAGATAACCCCGAGATGCTTGATTCCAGTCCCAGAAATAACATCGGGAATAGCAGTGCTAACCTTGGAGATAACCCCAAGGATTACAGTTGCAATTCCGGAGATAACCCCGAAAATGCTTGTTTCAAATGTATACAGTCAGCTTCAACCTCGACACTCACACTGAGGCACTCAATACGAGACCCAGAGATAACACCGGGAAGATAGGCACACCTCAGAGATAACCCTGAGGACTTTCAGTACTTGCAACAGTCCAATCTCAGAGATAACCCTGAGCAACGTCTGTTTTATTAGCCCAAACCGGAGATAACCCCGGTGAGGGGTAACATCATCATTTTTCCACCTCGATCCTACATCGCATCGTCTCAACATATCATACATACATTTCTACACAGCAATGTCCCACAAGAACCAAGGAGGTCCAATCCCGAGTGACTACTACGCAAGGCAGCACACCGGATACAATTTGAAGCATAAGACCGAGGGCATAGTCTCATCTTCCTGACTTCGTACAACCTCTAATCTCATGTCATGGCGTAGCTCTCAACAACGGCGGTCCAAAATAGGTCTAATACACCTCAATCGGATGCCCAGATTGTAATTCAGAAAGTTCAAGCAGACATCACGATGCACGTCATGCGCGACGTCTTTGAGACTTGTAGGACCAATGAGCCCGAGGCACCTCGGGCGGCAAGCAGTACATCTGCTGACTAACAGCAGTACACCTCTGACTCCCCTCTATAAATAGAGGGCTTGGGGTGGCCATTTTATAAAAGAAAAAAGGCAAGGAAGCCCTGTCAAATTTGCTCTGTACACACCCTAAACTAAGTCCTTTCTCATTTTAAACACTTGTGAGCTCACATATAGCTACTATTTTTACCGGCGGGAGCCGAGTTTTCATCCACTTAAAGTTATCAAAGTCTTCTTTGGTAGTCCACTATAAGCCTTCTTACACTCTTTAATGCCTTTCTCTTCATCTTTGCACACACTATTCTTCACGTTGAGAGTCGTGTTGTGTGTGTATGCCCAGACTTCGGTCTGTGGTTTCATTCCAGTTTGTATATATATATACATATATTTATATATGGATGAACATTATCGAGTTATGCCTCGATTGAGCCTAGACTTACGTCTGGAGTGTTTATTTGCTTTCGTATATATATACTTATATATAAAAACTGTGTGTCGAACTCTGTTCGATAAGCCTAGACTTACGTCTGGAGCGTTTAATTATTTTCATATATATATATATATATATATATATATATATATATATATATATATATATATATATATATATATATATATATAAAAGTGTGTCTAACTTTGTTCGATGAGCACGAATTTTACATACTAGTGCGTTTATTGCTTTAATATATATATATATATATATATATATATATATAATAATTGTTGTCGAAAATTTGTTCGATGAGCACAGATTTTACATCCAATGCGTTTCTTGCTTATATATATATATATATATATATATATATATATATATATATAAAACTTATATATATATTCTCATTGTTATATGGTATCGAGCCACACGGTTGGTTCTTGATTACATTAGTGGTTTCGATTAAAAACAGTTTGTTCTTGTTTTTAAATGTTTCTGCAAACTTGTATTTCTTTTGCTCCACCTTCAATCGCTTTAACTTACTTGTAAAACACCTTAGATCGTCATAAGACCAGAATTCTGCCAGTTGTAAGACTCCGGGTTGGGGAGCGATTTAGGCTAATATATATATATATATATATATATATATATATATATATATATATATATATATATATATATTTTTCGTCACTTGAGACTTTACTTATGGCGGTTGATCTCTTAAAGCTTTATTTACATTTTGATCCCCCGTGGAGGTGATTCGTGGTGGCTGATCATGTCTGTGTATATATATATATATATATATATATATATATATATATATATATATATATTCAGTCTACTGAATATAGATTCGGTTCCCGTGATGGACATTTTCAGCTGTAAGCGGCTTGTAAATTTATTCACGTTGTTTGGATTTCCTCATATGGTTTTCATGCCCACAAGGAATTCGGCACTGCTTTGTACATTATTTTCTCGAAGATGCTTCGCATCTCAAAAATTAAAAGCAATTAAGCCAACACTTAATAAAAAATGGAAGTGTAAAATGTCTCAATTACTTTTGAGCATAAGGGTTTGAAAAAACTTTTTTTTACAAAACATCACTGCCATATCTTGTTTAAAACTAAATTTTTACATAAATTTAAACCCTGTGTATATAGGTGCGAACGAGGCCTCGCACTACTTCCATATAACTGCACATTGACCCACACACATACACATTCATATAACAGTTTCTTGAAAAGTGGTGGTCACCGTGGTAACACGGATGTCAGGGGGGTGCCTAAAACATTCCCTCCGCATAATCAAGCCCCCGGGCCCTAATGAATCTCGGTTTCACAGACCCGTTTAGCAGTGTCACATCATTGGGTCAATGTCCAAACCTTTTCTCGGTTGTGTTGGTACAACCATATAAAAAATCAACTGGCGACTCTTATAGTCAAATCCTTGACATATACATGTCGGACCTTTTCACAACTTTTTTTTTCAAACAAATATCACCTAACATGAGACCACCAAAGAACATGAACAGAAAAAGGATAAATAAAATCCTGACATCGACACCCGGCATTCGATTAGGGTTCCTAACTATGCGTTAGGGTTTCTAGATCTGAGATTAGGGTTTTTAATCCCCTATTAGGGTCTACTAATATTGTACCCTACCCGATCAATAATTGATCAAAATTTCTATACAGTACAAACACGTACTCATCAATATAATTAATTTAATTGCATTTTCTATTGAATCCCCATCTATAACTAGGGTTAGGGTTTCTAAATCTGTTAAGCACAACTCAACTCTTATTTTCTCAGTCAATACACAAATTGACCATATCTCTAGACTCGTAATGTGACGCCCCCAAAATTAGGTATACATCACTCATCTTGAGTCGCCAGATACATGGTACAGAATTCAAATACAACTTAATAATACAACTATCGTGTACAATACAACAAAACATAAACTATGACTTTGAATACAAATATTGTCTACTAGAGATTATACAAACTCAAAAGGAGTCCTCATTACAATTATTATCACACTATTTCACAGAATAGTGAGGACTACTAATGCACCATCTAGGACCATCACTCTGTTCCCGATTAGTCCCATTCGTTCTCATTTCACGAGAACAATGAAAGAAAGGGTGAGCTCAACTAGCCCGATAAGAAATATTATGACTAAGATAATGCAAAATAATTTATCGTTAGCCTTCAATATGTTAAACCGATAAAATATAATAACTATCAAGTTTAATCTGCGGTGAACAAGCAATCCATTAGAAGAGTCAAGTAGGGAATAAAATCTACTATCTTCTATGATTTAAAAGGTTTTTCATCACTTTTATTGCTGGGACTCAACTTAATAAATAATCCACATCAACGAATCACCCCTGCACTACGGCTAAGGATATTCTTTAGTATCACGACCACGAATTATCCATGCACTACGGCTTAAGATAATCATGTTTTCATCAACGGTCATGATCATGCCATAATACAATTCATCATTGCACTACGGCCAAAGAGAATCCATAGTCACAATCATACCAAAAACTACCCATCAATGCACTACGGGCCAATGAGGACTTTTTCCACATCATTTGTAACATTACGGTTATGATTATACCGAATAATCCCTGGTCATAATCATAACAAGTCCATCTATGCACTACAGGCCACAGATGACTTTCAACATAATATAAACATGAGGATGATGACAATGATATAAGAATTCAATAAAACAAGTTGAAGAATTAATTTATCCAGGAACTGATAATGTTCAAATTGTCAACATGATGCTGCTTTGTAGAGTAAAATTCAAGAATGCTCAGAAGAATATTTCCATGAAAAGATACTGGATGAAGCGCAAATATCAAAGATATTCCACTAATTTCATGGGCTATAAGTCAAAGTTCTAACCAACTGAGTATAATAAAGAATGGAATAACAAAATAAATCACCATGCATGCGATAGACCGCATGCAGTGTTTATTCAACAAAATAATAAAGGATGGAACCGGTCCGTCGTAAACGCACGCACGAGGATATTCCAATGTAATAATAAATAATGGAACCCGTCCCACAGTAAACGCACCGCATGTGATATTCCAAATGTAATAAATAATGGAACCAGTCCCAAGGTAAAAATATTTTCAATAGAATAATAAAGAACGGAATATTAGAAGAATGTCACCATGTATAGGGTAACCCTCGTATACAGGTTATTCCAACAGAATAATAAATAATGAAATAACATAAGTTCTCTTCATGAGTACAACAAATAACATCCCTTACCATAAAAGAAACTGAATATAAGAGTAGGGAAGTAGCAGAATACTTTTCTATAGGTTCTCTTGTAATTCTTTCTCTAGAGTTTCAGTGAATTCGTAAGAAATAATGAAGGAATGAGCTTCTATTTATAGGAAAATGGAATGAATAGTAACTAATTCATGAACGGTCCAGATTGATTTACTATTAAACAGACGGTCCATATTGGTTTACTATTAAAACTTTAAACAACGGTCCATACTGATTTACTATTAAAACTTTAAACCAACGATCCATATTGATTTACTATTATAACTCTACCAGCGGTCCATATTGACTTACTATTATATCTTCAACCAACGGTTTGAAAAATTAGCACATCTCCTCATGGAATAATATGGTACCCAAATACCCGAATGCACAATACTAGAGTGAATAGTAATCGGGTGAATAGTAACTAGTGAATAGTAACTCTTGAATAGTAACTTGTGAATAGTAACTCGTGAATAGTAACTCATGAATAGTACTCTGACACGAAAAGTGTCCCGAATACCCGATTGAACAATATATCATATTATGCAGATGATACTGTAACAATAATTGAATCAATAATATGAGAGATATGATGCAGCAATTATTGTAGCAATAATTGAGTATAACTGAGTGACTTCTCACGTAAGCATCAATAATCAATACTGTAACTTCTTTTTATGCGACCACGCCATATTCTTCGTAATTTTAACACCGGGTGTTTCAACAGTTAACGATAAAACTTCCGCCGTTATTTTTATAAAGTATTTTTGTCGTTTTCTCTATCTGACAATAATTCTGTTGTGGGGTCCACCAATGATTCTACCGTCTTACGGATATTCCCCGACAAAATGAATATTCCCCGACCAATCGAATATTATACAACCACTTGCTTACTTTGCAAAATTTGTAAATATTACCCACAACTATAACATTACATCAAATCAACACCATAATATTAAAAAAATTATTTCAAGAAAATTAAATCTTTATTCATAAAATCTGGGGTCTCACAATCTCCCCTCCTTATGAAATTTTGCCCTCAAAATTTACGTACTTACCTGGTATGCCAAATAGGTGAGGATACCTTGAATTCACTTCAAATTCTAACTCTTGAGGTATAACCTTTGAGCGTCGAATATGATCCTTCTTATCTAAGATGTTAACACGTATCTTCTCATACGTTAAATCTTCTGCTATCTCATCCGGTTCTAAATTAATAATGTAGTTCGGGTCGTCCACATATTTACGTAACATCGATACGTTAAAAATGTTATGAACACGCAACATACTTGGCAGTAAAACGAGTTTATAAGCCACAATTCCTACTTGATCGAGGATTTAAAATGGGTCAATTAAATCGAGGGTTGAGATTTCCTCTCTTCGTCAATTCTTGCTTCTAGAATAACGCCCTCTTGAACCTTCTTAATTATTCACATTCATCACCTCTGAGTGTGTAGCTTGAGTGGCTTTAACTTTATCAATTAAAGTTGATTCTACTCGTATATTCGTTATCTTCATGTGGGTCCCTAGAGTTTTTAACTCTATCTTCATCATTTGTAAGTTATACGAAATGAGTCTTTGTGTTAAAAACATCGCACTCGTAAATGCATACGATCTTCTACTCAACACGTCAGCTACCACGTTCGCTTCCACCACGATGATATTGAATGATACGATCGTAATCTTCAACAGCTCGAGCCAACTTCTTTGGCACATTACACGTTTGTTTTAGGTGAAGAAAATATTTGAGGGTTAAAGAAATGGGTTTTGTACTGTGATCAATACATAATTCGATTTCACGCTCTGGGGTAGACCAGGAAGTCTTCAAGAATACGTCAAGAAATTTATTAACAATAGAAATATCATTCAAAATTGTGACCCTCATCCAAGACTTGGATAGTACATCACATTGATACCTATCAACTTGCCATCGTCATTCACGACGTCGCCTTACGAAAAAGTCTAGCTTGGTGCATTCCACACAAGAAAGTCAACAACGAAAGGACCGGGGCTCTTTACTTATGGCTTGATATGACAATAATTGACTTTAGTGGTTTGGTTGCTTTGAATTCGCATAACAGGTTGGTTAGGAGTATAAAAGCTAATAACCTTACGAAAAGCATGATGAGTAGTTAACCAATCGTTTCCAAAAATTACATCAAAGGCAAGTATTTTCAAAGAGATACGATCGACAGGTAACGTGAAAGTGTTGATTTGAACAAGATTTATATATAGTGGAGGTAATGAAGGTTTCTCCCAACTGAGTTTAAACAAATATATCAAAGTCTAACTTCTCCGGAGTTCACTTCAAACATTGAACACAACTAGGTGCAATAAAAGAGTGGGTAGACCTGGTATCTAATAAGGTATAAACTTTGCAAGAGTTTATGACTAATATACCCGTGTAATTTTATTCAGGTTCCTTGTCACGAAAAAAAAACGCTCTCTCTTAAACTACCGGCTTTGACTTTTCTGGTACGGCCTTTGGTGCCTCCATCCTAGCTGAACTTGTCTTCGGTGAACGACAAAATCAGGCTAAGTGACCTTCTCTTCCATAATTATAACATGCTTTGGGCGACATCGCTAGCTTGATTTGGTGATGTGTCCCTCCCCTCGCATTTGAAGCATATGATAGGTGGTAGTTCTCCTTCCTTAACAACGGGGTCTTTGGTGTTGGACGTTTTCCATCATTGTTGAATCTCCTCTTCTTGAAATGTCCATTCTTATTGTTTTGACCATGATTACCACCGAAGTGGTTACCATTTCTGGCCTGTTGATTCCCTCCATGCTTATTGTCACCGCTTTGATGACTGCTCTCATTGGTATTATCATTTTGCCGGCTGCTCTCTTTTCGTTGCGTTGACTCGTTATCGCGCTCCACTAACTGAGCCATATTTACAATATCTGAATACAAACACAGTTTATGAGAAATAAGATGTTGACGTATCTCCGGCTTCAAACCTCTTAAAAACATCCGCGTCATTCTATCTTCATTATCCACCAAGTGGGATGCAAATCGGGACAACTCGGCAAACTTGGCTTCGTACTGCGACACGGTCATGTTGTTTTGCTCCAACTTGATAAATTCCACCTCCTTCATGTAACGAATGCTTTCGGGAAAGTACTTGTCATTGAACAGCTCTTGGAACTTCTCCCAAGACATCTTGAGTGCGTTAGGCTGGGTACGTTTTATAGATTCCCACCAGTGATCTGCTTCTTCACGCAACATAAAGGTGGCAAAGGGAACCTTTTGCTCTTCGGAGCATCCCAAGACATCAAAAATCTTGGTGATCTGCTTTAACCACGTCTCCGCCTTAAGTGGTTCTGGCTTTCCCAAAAACTCCGGTGGTCCCAACTCCTTGAATTGCTTAGCGGTGACCAACCATGGGTTGCCATTGTTTTCTCCTGCATCATGAACAGAGGCCGCCTTCGCCTGATGTTGCATGAATTCTAAAAAACTCCTAAACGTACCGTCATTTGTCAATTGATCAGTGGTGTTGTTTATAGGAGGATTATCGCCATCCTATTGCACATTATCCTGATTTATTGATATGTGGTGAATCAACGGTCGCCTATGCTCCATTGCTATTCTCAACATTCTCAGATGTCATTTTCAGATACTGCCACAAAACAAAAGGTTAATTGACATGTAACATATTATCCATATATTCTGACCGACCAATTAAATACCAAAAAAAAAACTTAGGTAGGTCATACTAGCGAAGGAATTCCCCGTCTCACCCCTCGTAGTTCTATTCTCACATCTTAGCCAGGGATCATATCCCTAAGCTTTGATACCAACTGTGACGCCCCCAAAATTAGGTATACATCACCCATCTTGAGTCGCCAGGAATACATGGTATGAATTCAAATACAACTTAATAATACAACCGTGTCATATGCAATACGACAAAACATAAACTATGACTTTGAATACAAATATTGTCTACTAGAGATTATACAAACTCAAAAGGAGTCCTCATTACAATTATTATCACACTATTTCACGAAATAGTGAGGACTACTAATGCACCATCTAGGACCATCACTCTGTTCTCGATTAGTCCCAACTCGTTCTCATTTCAAGAGAACACTTTGAAGAAAGAAAAGGGTGAGCTCAACTAGCCCAAGAAGAAATATTATGACTAAGATAATGCAAAATAATTTATCGTTAGCCTTCAACGATGTTAAACCGATAAAATATAATAACTATCAAGTTTAAGCTGCAGCTTGAACAAGCAATCCATTAGAAGAGTCAGTAGGAAATAAAATCTACTATCTTCTATGATTTAAAAGGTTTTCATCACTTTTATTCATTTGGGACTCAACTTAATAAATAATCCACATCATCGAATCACCCCCCTTTCTACTGGCCGAGGATATTCTTTAGTATCACGACCACGAATTATCCATGCACTACTGCTTAAGATAATCATGTTTTCATCAATCGGTCTGATCGATCATGCCATAATACAATTCATCATTTACACTACTGACCAAAGAGAATCCATAGCCACAATCATACCAAAAACGCCCATCAATGCACTACGGGCCAATGAGGACTTTTTCCACATCATTTGTAACATTACGGTTATGATTATACCGAATAATCCTCAGTCATAATCATACCAAGTCCATCCATGCACTACAGGCCACAGATGACTTTCAACATAATATAAACATGAGGATGATGACAATGACATAAGAATTCAATAAAACAAGTTGAAGAATTAATTTATCCAGGAACTGATAACGTTCAAATTGTCAACATGATCTTCGCTTTGTAGAGTAAAATTCAAGAATGCTCGTAAGAATATTTCCATGAAAAGATACTGGATGAAGCGCAAATATCAAAGATATTCCACTAATTTCATGGGTATAGAAGTCAAAGTTTTAACCAACTTAGTATAATAAAGAATGGAATAACAAAAGAAATCACCATGCATGCGATAGATCCTTACAGAAGGTTATTCCAATGTAATAATAACGGATGGAACCAGTCCCACAGCCTACCAGAGAGGATATTCAAGCGAATAATAAATAATGGAACCAGTCCGGCGTAAACGCATGAATGGATATATTCAATGAATAATAAATAATGGAACCGGTCAAAACGTAAATGTACGAACGTGATATTCCAATAGAATAATAAAGAAACGAAATATTAGAAGAATGTCACCATGTATAGGTTACCTCAGCGTATATCGAGTTATTCTAACGAAATAATAAATAATGGAATAACATAAGTTCTCTTCATGAGTACAACAAATAACATCCCTTCCGTAAAAGAAATCTAGATATAAGAGTAGGAAGTAGCGAGAATACTTTTCTATAGGTTCTCTTGTAATTCTCTCTCTAGAGTTTCAGTGAATTCGTAAGAAATAATGAAGGAATGAGCTTCTATTTATAGGAAAATGGAATGAATAGTAACTAATTCATGAACGGTCCAGATTGATTTACTATTAAACGGACGGTCTATATTGGTTTACTAATAAAACTTAAAACAACGGTCCATACTGATTTACTATTAAAACTTTAAACCAGCGATCCATATTGATTTGCTATTATAACTCTACCAGCGGTCCATATTGACTTACTATTATCTTCAACCAACGATCTGAAAAATTAGCACATCTCCTCATGGAATAATATGGTACCCAAATACCCGAATGCACAATACTAGAGTGAATAGTAATTGGGTGAATAGTAACTCATGAATAGTAACTCGTGAATAGTAACTCCTGAATAGTATTCCGACACGAAAAGTGTTCTGAATACCCAATTGAACAATATATCATATTATGCAGATGATACTGTAACAATAATTGAATCAATAATATGAGAGATATGATGCAGCAATTACTGTAGCAATAATTGAGTATAACTGAGTGACTTCTCACGTAAGCATCAATAATCAATACCGTGTGCTACTGTGCAACCACGCGTATTATTGTACTTTTAACACCGGGTGTTTCAACAGTTAACGACAAAACTTCCGCCATTATTTTTATAAAGTATTTTTGTCATTTTCTCTATCCGATAATAATTCTGTTGTGGGGTCCACCAATGATTGTACCGTCGTACGAATATTCCCCAAAAAAAAGAATATTCCCCGACTAATCGAATATTATACAACCACTTGCTTACTTTGCAAAATTTGTAAATATTACCCACAACTATAACATTACATCAAATCAACACCATAATATTAAAAAAATTATTTCGAGAAAATTAAATCTTTATACATAAAATCTGGGGTCTCACAATCTCCCCTCCTTATGAAATTTCACCCTCGAAATTTACGTACTTACCTGGTATGCCAAATAGGTGAGGATACCTTGACTTCACTTCAAATTCTAACTCTTGAGGTATAACCTTTGAGCGTCGAATATGATCCTTCTTATCCAAGATGTTAACACGTATCTTCTCATATGTTAAATCTTCTGCTATCTCGTCCGGTTCTAAATTAATAATGTAGTTCGGGTCGTCCACATATTTACGTAACATCGATACGTTAAAAACATTATGAACACGTGACATACTTAGCAGTAAAACGAGTTTATAAGCCACAGTTCCTACTTGATCGAGGATTTAAAATGGGTCAATTAAATCGAGGGTTGAGATTTCCTCTCTTTGTCAATTCTTGCTTCTAGAATAACGCCCTCTTGAACCTTCTTAATTATTCACATTCATCACCTCTGAGTGTGTAGCTTGAGCGGCTTTAACTTTATCGATTAAAGTTGATTCTACTCGTATATTCGTTATCTTCATGTGGGTCCCTAGAGTTTTTAACTCTATCTTCATCATTTATAAGTTATACGAAATGAGTCTTTGTGTTAAAAATATCGCACTCGTAAATGCATACGATCTTCTACTCAACACGTCAGCTACCACGTTCGCTCTTCCACGATGATATTGAATTGTACGATCGTAATCTTCAACAGCTCGAGCCAACTTCTTTGGCACATTACACGTTTGTTTTAGGTGAAGAAAATATTTGAGGGTTAAAGAAATGGGTTTTGTACTGTGATCAATACATAATTCGATTTCACGCTCTGGGGTAGACCAGGAAGTCTTCAAGAATACGTCAAGAAATTTATTAACAATAGAAATATCATTCAAAATTGTGACCCTCATCCAAGACTTGGATAGTACATCACATTGATACCTATCAACTTGCCATCGTCATTCACGACGTCGCCTACAGAAAGTCTAGCTTCGGTGCATTCCACACAAGAAAGTCAACAACGAAAGGATCGGGGCTCTTTACTTATGGCTTGATATGACAATAATTGACTTTAGTGGTTTGGTTGTTTTGAATTCGCATAACAAGTTGGTTAAGAGTATGAAAGCTAACAACCTTACAAAAATCATGATGAGTAGTTAACCAATTGTTTCCAAAAATTACATCAAAGGCAAGTATTTTCAAAGAGATGCGATCGATAGGTAACGTGAAAGTGTTGATTTGAACAAGATTTATAAATAGTGGAGGTAACGAAGGTTTCTCCCAACTGAGTTTAAACAGATATATCAAAGTCTAACTTCTCCGGAGTTAACTTCAAACATTAAACACAACTAGGTGCAATAAAAGAGTGGGTAGAACTGGTATCTAATAAGGTATAAACTTCAAGGGGTCTCGTTTGACCGCCTTTGATTCTCAGTGTAATGCAATTCTGGGCAAGCTTGAGCATCCATCGTGTAGTGTTTATGTAACTCTACAAGTTCCAACACTTATTTTGATCATACTACATCATATCAAGGAGATCGGTGTCTCCAAAGTGCTTGTCAGAGTATTCTTGGGTTTTTTGGGTAATCCAGAAACCCAGGCAGTTCATGGTGCCACTTTCAAGCCCACTTAATCAGGTGCTCTGGTCATTAGTTAAGTGTTTTCATGGTCCAAATGTGTAGTTCGCATGTCATAGAACATGTATATAATAACAGATCAGTCCAACTACATCACATGTTCCAGATTAAACTCGGTCAAACCCTGTCAGAAGGTTTGTTCATCTAGTTTCTAGGAATTCTAGAAACTGCAATCGTGACCGAATGGCCTAGTTTGACCGCTCACTACACTCGATCTGTTGACTATTTGTGGGATCTAAAGCCATGGATCTAAAGTCCATATAACAGGCTATAATCTAGATATAATAACATCATCAAAATAACACATGACAGATCTGGGGCTAACAAAATCCTATCAGGCACTGAAAAATGAGTTTCTGGGTTAACCAGAAACTCTTGGTCATGCTCGGTCAATGGGTTTTGACCATGAATAACCTACAATATGGATATGGAATGATTGTGATTCCACTTCCAGATCGAAGAGCTCATGTCAGACTACAGATCTAAAACATAAAACAACAAAAATCATGAACGGAGAAGAATCTGTGGCTCCTGACATTAGCTTGTCAGACCACAAATAATGTTCTTAAGCGCAGTTTTGAAAAACATCATTTTTAAAGCAATTTGATGCTATAGATCTATGATGTATCATTATAGATCATCCTATAACATCCTCTAACATGAATCTAAACACATAAACACGAATTTTTTCTTAGCATACAAGATCAAATGGTGAGTTAAGGTTTATATCTCTCTTGTCCAATCCTTGATCTTTGATCTCCTTAACTGATCTTAGTGTTTCTAGGGGTTATAATGTGACTGAATCACTTAAGAAATTCGGAGGTTTGGAGAGAGAAATGTGGGTTGAGTGTTTGATAGCAAAATAAGCAAAATGTTAGACTTTCTCACTCTAATCTATATATAATATGATATGTTATATATGGCTGATAAATTGGATTGATTTGCTGGAGTTTATGAGTCACAATGTCAATAATAGTTGGTTACCAACTCCCAATTTGGAAACATTTACAAGTTATCAATTAAAGAAATCCAAAAAGGGCATTTTGGTCATTGAACATATAATTTTAATGGCATATAGGTAACTTGCCAAATCCTTAGGGTTTAACCCTAAGGTTCTAACCTTTAGGTTTTATAATTTTAGTTTCTAGAATTTTCTAATTAGGGTTTTAAAATAGAAAATTAAGACTTCTAAAATATAATTAGGGTTTCCTAATTATATTAAAGGTTACTAACCACATTAGTCACGCTAATTAGGATTAGGGCTTTCTAATTAGGGTTTAGGATTTCCGAATTAAAAATTAGGATTTCTCAACATTCAATTAGGGTTCCTAACTGTACGTTAGGGTTTCTAGATCCGAGATTAGGGTTTCTAATCCCCTATTAGGGTTTACTAATATTGTACCCTACCCGATCAATCATTGATCAAAATTTATATACAGTACAAACACGCATTCATCAATATAATTATTTTAATTATATTTTCTATCGAATCCCCATCTGTAACTAGGGTTAAGGTTTCTAAATCTGTTAAGCACAACTCTACTCTTATTTTCGTAGTTAATACACAAATTGACCATATCTCTAGACTCGTAACATAGATACTTGACACAAAATTAATAATCAATATTAAAAAACTTATTCGTAAATTTCGGATTATTCAAAATCCCGGGTTATCACAGGTCATATGCTTATGTGAGCACCTTTAACATGTATATATGTTAAAGTATAAGTGCATAAGTGTGTTAAAGTTAAGGTAAACAGAAGTGCAAAGCTCGACCTTGATGCAGCGAGGATAAGCCAATGCCACTTGCTTCTAAGCTTGGGCAGTGCGGTGCAAATGAAGCCATCCTGCAGTCAAGAATAGTTTCTATTTTTGATCTGAAGTTCAAGGCATGCTTATATGATTACATTAACTTGTAATATATGACCAATATGTTATGTAATGTGTTAAGAAGCATGCTATGTGATAAACATAAATATTAATCATGACTTTCAAATGTTAAGTCCAAAAGAATGTTTACAAGATATAAAGCAATGATACGTTGTTTGAATTTGTGATGTCTTACAATCTGATTTGTGCTATGAAAATATAGGATAGGTGATGTTGTATGAAGTTACAACTAAGTTAGACATGTATGTGTACGTTTGAACTTACCTATGTGATTTTATGAAACTAATGAATATCTTATACGTGTAAATATATTATGTTAGGATCTGAAAGAGGATATTAAGCTTTACTTTAGTAAACTACGCTTGAGGCAAGTATCCTAAACCCTTGCATTACTTTATTCAACGAATGTCGTAAGCAAACCTTATCTCTTTGAATGCAAGTTATCTTACTTTCTCGTTCAATTGAGCTAGTATATTTAACTCTTGAGAAAACTATTATTTACGTTGAACTTGGTATTGTTCTTGAATATTGTGAAAGTGTCTATACCATTTGATTCGGCTAGACTGTATGCATGTTTATAAAATTGTCCAAATAATTGGCTAGTGCGAAAATCTTGAAAACTGAGTTAAACAACCCTTATGGTAAGATGAGTGTATATTGTTGGAAGCCCCAACACATGCGTGAATATTACTGTGGTGTTATGCATAACATAGAGTATTATAGACTGATCATCTATCATACTCAATTCTTTTGGGTTATCAGTTTAATATTAGTAATTCTAGTAGATGTTCAATAGTCCTTAGTAACTGCTCAGTATAAATTGTTTTATCCAGTTGGATACGTTGATAGCCTTTGAATTCATATATATCTGTTGATCTATATTGAATTATCGTTTCATATTCCAAAGGATTTGTAACGCCCCAAAATCTGGTATATCGTCACACCTAGATTCCGTGCATCACTAGTACATCTTCTTCTAAACATACATCATTATATAGTGAAATATAACAACATACATTCTCAAATTCCAGGTTCTAAAACCTTATAACCTTTTTCATTACAAATAATGAATAAATACATTATTCTTTACATCTTATAAGAGTAACTTTTATCCACCACCAAGGATGCATAACAGTTCATTAAACTAATCTATAGTTCAATTAAACTATTCTACATTACAAGTCTTCACTTGATCTTCATGAACATTCACATACTGAATGACATTTCTTCTGGATACCAATCAGCTTGATCTTTACGGGTTCCTTAAGTTCTTCTAACATCGTTCGCTGAAAATGTTTTTCATTTAAAGCAAGTGTGAGCATTCAATTGCCTAGCAAGTCATAGCAGTTGAATGAACAACTTCAAGAATTTAAACATTCTTTTAAGACTGCAATAATCGAACAAAGGTTATGAAGCAGCTTGAATAATAGGAATAATCTTGATTCCTATCATTTTAAAACATTAGTCACATTCACTTTGAAATACTCTCATTCTTCTACCTTTTCCATACATATCATGTCTGGCTAGAACCATTAGCACAGACTTAACAATAACGATTCATGTATAAATGAAACATACTCATATTGAGCAGCTTCAATCACGAGCAATTTCATCTCATAGAAACATCGAAGTGTTCAAATTGTGGCACAAGGCCTCATACATACTACCACCTTTTACAAATATCGCACATTTGCACATAGACAATACTTCTTAAGTTCAACATCTGAGAAGTATAAGAAACTAGCATTCATGTAATATGAATGAAGTTAGGAAACTTGCCTTACGCACAGCTATAGCTTATGCTGAATTGCTCAATCCAATCCCTATATAACACATAAAGAAAATAGCATATACACCAATTAGTCACATACTTGACTTAAGCATTGGTTTACTTCACTTTACTTCTTAGGGTTTGCGCTCTTCTAATCTAAGTTTACGCGAACAATTTTCTTAACCGATTTACGGCTTCATGACATACGGAGATGTCTTACTCATACGTTCATCATCTTTGATGATTTACATTCTTATCTTCTTCTTATAACCTTACTAGGACTCGGCACACATCGTGTCTCTACTAGTAGTCCATATGGTACTCTGAGTGGTTTCCCACAAACAACCAACAAACAAGTTCCCGTCTCGTCTACACTGTCTTTCACAGTGAGTTAGATCGATCGCCAGTTTCGTATATACCTCTGCTCTCTAAAGGAATTGTATGTCAACCATCAAAGATTACAATTGTACCACAACCTACACTTTATCTTAACCTATCCGAACCATTAAACTATAATGTTTGTTAAGTCAATTTCTTATTCCTTATGGCTTTCTGGCAACTAAATGACATACCTCAGGATTCATTCCTTATCGTCTAAGTCATACAGTCTTTTGTATACTCAGAACGATCATTCAATGTCAATACTATGAGGTCATAGCGTTAAACATTTTATATTAACTTATTCGTAACTTACAACATCTGGTTCATTCGACTCAGAACGTTATCCAAGTTATAATCATTAACTCGGCTTCTTTACGTTATACATCATTGTCTTTAATTCAATTTCTTCACTGGTCACGGTTAATCAACATTCTTTATTACCTTACGATTAAAGCCATACACGGAGTGTAGGTTCTGCCCGATTAATATTCGCGTTCACTCAACCATCACGTCGGCTAAAGTGTTTAACGCTTACTTTCATTTTATCCTTCTTCATCTGGCATACATTCAGACTTCCATTAATCTCATTACCGTTCGTTACAGCTTTCATTCATTTATTCATTACATGAACCCCAAGTTCATTAATCTTTCTTAATGTCGAAGCCATACAGTTCGATATATTCTAAGACCGCTCGTGCATCGCAACTGCGTTGCGTTTACGTTATTTTAATCTCGTTCAATATCTTTGTTCAACCTTCATTAAAGGTTTAAATAACTTGCGTAAGTGTTACGTTACGTGAACTAGATGTTCATATTTCTTTCTTGTACATCCCCTAGTAATTGAGCACTTAAAATCTCATTATTGGGTCTTGCCCTGCACCGGCGCTGTAGCGCCTATGACGCCCCCAAATTCAGGTACTTGAAACCCGAATTCATTGCTTCACGATACCATTTCTTTGAGTGGAATAATAATATTAATGTCATAAATATCAAACTTAATTTACATATCAGAGTTTTCAAAATCCTAGTTATGCGACCTTAAAACATTTCATTACATGATAGATAATAAATAACATCATCTTATTTAAGTCTAGCTATTACATAAGATAACATAAACTTATTCTGACAGCTTTCCTTTCCCTTTGTTCCTGGCAGAGCCCACTGGTTGGTCATACTTAACTGAAAACATTTAATTTAAGCAAGGATGAGCATTTGAGTGCCCAGCAAGTAATAACAATTACAAATATTAGCTGAAAGGATTTAAATGTTTCCTTTGTACTACCCTTCTATAAAAAATCAAAAGTTGTGAAGTAATCTGAACCGATAATAATAACATAACAACTCTCTCTCTCAAATTTTTGAAACAACGTATTGACTATAAATAGGGTTAAGGTGACATACTATGAACATTGTTTTTCATTTTCGCTAAGGTTTAGCAGAACTTCATCCATGAAAAAATCATAACTTACGGGCACGGGGGTGATCGGCCGTTATGCCTGTGATTGATCAATACTACATGCAAGAACGATATTATCGTTTCACTCTGTCTCACTTGGTATGCATAAAAGTTTTCCTTAATCGAGATGTTCATACTTAGTCTGGAATCCAAATCAAAACAATTTGGTTGGATACAAAAAGGTTTTATCATATCGAACGATATTTCTAAATCTGTGTCTAGCTGGTCAAATAGCTTAGACGACTCTTTATTATCATATACATACTGGTATCAATAGGTATATATATATATATATATATATATATATATATATATATATATATATATATCAACATGTGATTAAATATAATGGTTATCCAAGTGGGGACACTTGTATAACCAGGTTTAGAAAATAACGAACAGATTATATATGTCGGAATTACAATATAGTACCATGTTGATAATCAATGATCGGATATAACATATATAACAATAGGGTAAATATTCTAGTACAATAATAATATAATTCTGAAACTTCTTTACTCATGTCCATTGCATAAAGAAAATGCAAAGGTAAAGATACTTACTTACAATATCCGTTGAATAAAGTAAAACAAGAGTTTAGGATACTTTCTCAATAAAGACTTGAGTAAGGTTAGAGGAACTTGCCTTAAGCGTAGTTTATCCACGTTAATAAATCAACACTTTCGAATCCTATTTATAACGTATTATAAGTATAAGATGTCCATTAGCTAACACATTTGTTAATCAAGCTCGACATGATTCACGTATGCACATATAGTACAAAATCAGCTCATAGGTTTATCATGAAATCAATTATCTAGTTATTTCATAAGCAAATTAAGAATGCTCAAATTTAAGGTATTTTCACCCATGAGCTTTCATTATCTAAGAAAACACTATCTTATTACTTTGTCCTCACCTATACACATGCATTAGTAGAATTTTAAACCATTCTTAGTAGTAAAGACATCATACAAGTAAACTGTCAAAAATCAGAACTCATCATTTGGGATTCCAAATCATGCAATTAATTTGCCCATGGCTAAGTTTAGGACCAAGACAACTTGCAGATCCTCTGCAAAGCCAAGACTCAGCTGTTGTCTTGTGGTTTCTGTCCGTCTTGATCACAACATTCATACACAATATATTTTGTCGTGTTAAGGTCTTTTCATGCTTCTCAAGTCAATCTAGGTTTCTTCTTGCATAACATGGTTCTAAGTTTGATCATTTCAATAATGTAAGGTCATTCAAGGTCGTGTAACCACAAAGTCTAGCATGCTTGCTTTCTAAACATACATGATAGTTATAAAACTCATATTAGGCATGCTTGTGTGTATTCATAATGCATATGTGAAAATATTCTAGTTATTATTTTGAAAACATGCTTTATTTAGTTCTAACTTGATTTCACACTTTTAACATCGTAGGCATATAGGTATGATACTTTAACAACACTAAAACTATCATTAAACATGCTCATAAAAGTCAGATTCTATCTTCCTACGTATTAGGTTCACATTCTCGTTCAAAGTTCATATTTTCATTAGTAACCTTACTAGTAGGTTCAACATGTTCAATACATAAGGATCATGTATAGGGATATTATCGACGTAACATGACCTCTTAATCTTATAGAATCTAAACATTCATGTGATGCAACTATATTTAGAAAATATGTTCAAGTTTGCTTTTAAAACTATTTTAAACTTGAACAATGCAATTTAACACATACAAGATAACTTTAAGGCTCTAATCATATGTAGTTAAGTCATGTTATCATGCTCACAAAATCAAAATATAGAGTATGTAGTAGTCATGCATATTAGCTCAATATACTTAGTTAAAAACTTCTTTAATACAAATCCTAAGTAAAGTGGTCATGAGCAAAGAACTATGAACCATATGAACACAAGTTAATGGGTTATTCATGCCTTTCTAAATCACACCAACATGCTTGCAAAGTCAGAATGTAAACATATCATACATATCAAGTTCCTTTCTAAAGTCCTAAATCTTTTTTAAACTCTACACCTTTGTTAATCATGTATGCTAATCTAAACATGCTCACATTAGGTTAATATACTAATATATACCTGTTACACATGCTTGTATGCTAGCTTAAGTCAATAATATACTAACACTTAGCAGATTATGAAATGAAACCAAAAAGGAAATAGAGATCAAGCGGCAAATTACTGCTACACGCCTCGATGTAAATTCTGGCAAGCACACTGGCCAGGTTCTGTTCTAGTCAAGAATACGATTTTAAGAATCGCCAAGCCAAATCTCAAAATTTATTCTCCAAATGGATTCTGGACACTCATAAACCAATAGCAACATACTTATATGATCATATAACATCTATAAAACCAATACCCAACCTTATTAACATCAAATTCCATAAAATCAAAATTTTGAGATTTCAAGAATAAAATTTAACAGAAACTAAAATGTAGAACACGAAGAATCTTATACCTTGCAATTTGCTTGCTAATTCACACCCTTCTACTGATATGTATACAAACACTCACTCTATATATGCTTTCAATCCTTAGCAATTCTCAGCAATGGATATTAGAAGGAGATGGGTGATATTTATAAAGAAATGAAAACATAGACAATGCATATGTACACCAATTTAAACCCATGAATGCAAGGATTACATGAAGGTTAAGAGAGAGTTGGTAAATGGTTGTTGAAATTCATCATAATCCCTACTCCCTTGTTCATCATTGACATCTAGGTTGCAAGCTTGAGCTTGGAAGAAGAAAAAGGCATAGGCTTTAGCCTCTATGTGATTCACGTGGTTGAGGAAATGAACAAATGGGACACTAGTTTTGGGACAAGCTAATTAACTCAGCACTCTTGCAACATTAGACCATATACTTATACACAACTCTTATTCTTATGCTATATTGTATTTAATATTTCAAGGTAGTAGATGAAATATGGATATGTAACATACATATAATACATGTATAATTTTTTATCACACCGGTATACTTTATTAAAAATAATTATTTACAATATGCTCATGGTATATTATTTTAATATATGCCCACATACGTATTGTCACATACACCTTCATGATGTATTCATACCATATAGTTTTAATATGCATAATCACATTGCTTCATACAATATAGTTTCATAGAACTTAATATATAGTCACACAAAAGTCACACTACGCTATATAGTATAGTCGTAATATTGCTCACATGCACATAACCGATAATCTAATATTATTATATTAATAACTTATTTATTTATGTCAATTAAATAAATTATTTATTTCGTTGATTAATTAACACCAAAATTAATTACTCCAATCCTCGTTGGTTAATGTATTTATAGATCTCCATAATCATTAATTATCTAAATAATTCTTATTATATTTATAGATTTATTGCAAATAATAGTAATCAAATATTATTAATTAATTACCAAGTAATCAATATTCTACCACAATTAATTAATATTAATTAATAGTTTACTTAATATTTCCTTCGTCAATCATAACACACTGTATTTCATGGTTTATCAATGTCACACATATCACCTAATTGTTTCATTTAATTTCTAAAGTAAAATAATAATTTTCTCCAATCGACCATCAAGCAAGCAATTACTTGATTTTATCTTCTTTGGACGACGACAATGCAAATTGCTACATATTACTCACATTGCAAGACTTTTTTAGCTTCTACTCATGTCAATCTTGATTATAATTAAACTTATACGACCTTAATTAATGTCCACAAGAATGATATAGCAATCTAAGAGTGTATTCATTACTTATTATAATAATCCTAACAATTATATCCTATATACAATAATCATATTTTTACGGAAAATGACTAATACTATTTTTATTACAAAATTAATTTATAATAATAATATAATCTATAATGATCAATAATTCTTAAAAAGAATTTATTTACAATTAATCATGTAATAATAAGTTTTATTTATCATATAAATACGCATACTTCTCTTTGCACATAATCCCTCCTTTAAAGAAAAATTTAAATGCAAAATTTATTATTTAATTATATTGAAAATATTGGGTTATTACATCCACCCTCCCTTATAAGGATTCCGTCCCCGGAATCATCGCTTTAAAACCTATTGACGCTAGGGAAAATAGCATACACAGTCTTTTCAAGTAGATCTCGATTCGATCGAATTGATCTTTAACTATTCAACATAAACTTGTCTATCTGATCATGCGGAAATCTAATTTCTAACAAAACTAAAATTTCTCCTTCAAAAGTTCTTTATAACATAATTTATTTATATTTCAGAAAATTGTATATACGAAAATATAATTCATACGAATAATGTAACGCCCCGAAATTCGGTCTATCTTCACACTCGGATTCCGTACGTCACGAGTACATCCTTCATCCAACATACATCATTATATACCGAAATATAACAACATACACTCTCAAATCCTAGGTTCTGGAAACCTTATAACCTTTTTCATTACAAATAATAATAAATACATTATTCATTTCATCTTACAAGAGTGACTTTTATCCGCCACCAAGGATACATAATAGTTCATTAAACTATTCTATAGTTCAATTTCATCTTTCTATATTACAAGTCTTCACTTGATCTTCTCGCTACCTTCACACTCTGAATGACAATTCATCTGGAGACCGTCAGCTTGATCTTTACGGGATCCTTAAGTTCTTCTAACCTTGATCGCTGAAAATTGTTTTTCATTTAAAGCAAGTGTGAGCATTCAATTGCCCAGCAAGTCATAACAGTTGAACAAACAACTTCAGAATTAAAACATTTCTTTAGAACTTCTATAACCGAACAAAGGTTATGAAGCAGCTTGAATAATAGGAATAGTCTCGATTCTTATCATCTTAAAACATCAGTCATTTTCACTTTGAAATACTTTGATTCCTCTACCTTTTTCATACACATCATGTCTGGCTAGAATCATTAGCACAGACTTAACAATAACGGTTCATGTATAAACAGAACATACTTGTATTGAACAGCTCAATCACAGAACAACGCATATCATAGAAACACTGAAGTGTTCAAATTGTGGCTCAAGGCCTCATATATTCTACCACTTTGTACATATATCGCACATATGCATATAGACAAGATTTATCAAGTACAACATCTGAGAAGTTTAAGAAACTAGCATTCATGTAATATGAATGAAGTTAGGAAACTTGCCTTACGCCCAGCTACAGCTTACGCCGAACTGTTCATTTCAATTCCTATATAACACATAAGGAGAAAACATAAACACCAATTAGTCATATATTGAACTTACGCATTGGTTTACTTAGCTTTACTTCTTAGGGTTCGCGTTCTTGCAATATAAGTTTACGCGACTAACTTCATTTACCAGATTACGGCTTTATGACATACGGAGATGTCTTACTCATACGTCATCATCTTGGATGATTAGTATTCTTATCTGACTCACCTTCGGCTTTCATTAATCTATTACGGTTCATTAAGGCTTTCTTGATAAATCATATCCTATTAATACTTTCGTTATCCTTTACATGAACCCCATGTTCATTACTCGTTTTTAGTGTCGAAGCCATATTGATCGTTGTATGCTAAGACCGCTCGTCCATTGCAACAACGTTGCGTTCACAGCGTCTATACGCTACACACGTATCTCTCATTATCATGTCATAACATCGAAATGTTATTCATTACCCTCGTCACTCAACGTCTAAGGAGTAACAATCATAGCAATCCCTCACGTTCGTTCATTGCGACTACGGTCCCCGGACATCGGTTACGTAATCCCATGATTAAATTCTTTGTCATTTAATCTTGTTTAATCTATATGTTCAACCTTTAATAAAGGTTTACATCACTTGATTAAGTGTTACATTAGTTGAATATTATATTCTTTATCGTCCCTTACATTTCCCCCAAGAGCTGAGCAGTTAAAAGCTCATCTCTTGCTTTTTCCCAACACTGGCGCGACGATGCCACTCCCTTTGTTATCTCTCGTGCTGCGGCGCGAGTTAGCAGAACTCAACCCCCGGTCTGGCACTTCCGCGCCACTCTACAAGGAATGACTGGCGCCGCGGCGCCAGGCCCTAACCCTAGAAAATTTCTCTAAGTGTTAAATCCAATTTGAGATGCTTACTTCGCGATCTCATAACTTCTTCGTTATAACTCGGAACGAGGTCGTTCCAAAGCCATTCTCTTCCTTATCTTATGTACTTGAATACCCATCGAGCATAAATTCAATATAAATCTGTTAACGTGCCATTCGATTGGCTTGATTTTCACCCTTTGTTCATTTTACGTTTTTAACTCTCTTCGTTCGTTCGTCCGTAATTCGGTCATCCGAACTCGGAACTCGCTCATTCTTGAGTCCACGACTCACGTTTTCTAAATTCTCTTACTTTTTTATGAAACCCTACACGTTCGGGTTCATTTACTAAATTTCTAATTCTCGTTCGTCTTTTACGAAAATTTCGCCATAACTTCGTTATAGCTAAGTTTTAATCCGTTCTTCATGAACGTTTCTACTATTCCTGACCAAGAAATATGCAACTAACTTATACGCGATGGTTTTAAACTTGTCCATCAACAACAATTAAACTACGATGGTTTTAAATTTGTCCATCAACAACGTTCTTCGTGTTCTTCGCGTGTTCTTCGTGTTCTTCGTTCGTTCTTCGTTTTAATCGATATTTTGGATTACGATTCCACTTTTTATTGGAATTTGATGTTATAGAACATTATTCCTTACTTATTTCACCTACTTATTCATATAATCCATTCGGATCGCTCTAATTCATTATAAATCTTATACTTCCTTAACAAATTTATAAACTAAATTTCTAATTCTTATTTCTTCATTATTTTATGATTTCAACCATATGAAATCATCTCTAACCTTATCTACCTCTTATCTTCATTAAGTTATGTTTTTAAACATAACAACTTAAAGAAAATTTTAAAGAGATTAGGTTAGGATTCTTGTTCTTCTTTAATCCTCTTCCGTTATACAAAGCCGAAGCGATTTGCAAGCTTTCTTATTACGATCACTTTCGATCCGATCATTCATGCTCATGCTCTTCCTTCTCCCTCCCATCCGACTTCTCTCTCTCTCTCTCAAGTGTGGGATTTTCAAAATCCACAAATAATGAAATAAGCTTACTATTTATAGATTTTCAAAGCTAAGGGCATTTTATTCATTTCGCCCCCACCTCCTTACTATTCCCACCTCCTCCCACAACTTAGCCACCAAGTTTACTTGGCCACCACCCTTACTTGGTGGCCAAGTAGCCTCCCCACAAGCTCATGGGTCAACCTATGGGTTGCCCATTGGTTATTACCCATCCGTTTACCCATCGGTTCGATCCGCGGTTTCTTTTCTTGGTTTGGGCCTTAACCCTAAATCTTATTGGGCCTAACTTGGCTTGATTTCACAAAGCATTGGGCTTGACATAATCTAAGTCCAATTAGATCTTACAAAGTCCATGAACTCAAAGTCCATTAAGACTAATCGTATTCTACGCATTCTATTATCGTATTCTCGTATTCTCGTAATCTATTCGTATATTGTTCGTACGATATTCATATTGTATGTCGTAATAATCTTCGTACTATACTCATATAATAATTCATATCATACTCATATCTCTCGCGCATAATAACCCTAATTATTATACGTGATCATAAAATTCTCGGAACTCACTTTTTCTAACCCTTAGGTTTTGAGTCCGTAGGCGAAAACTTCGTTTTTGCCATAACTAAAATAGTATTGAATATTCCATCACGTCTCAAAATTAAACGTAATCTATAGCTTCTCGGAATTTCAAAAAAAATCTCCGAGCAGAAACGGATGAATAGTGTCTATTTCGTCTTTTTCCCCGAAAATATTTTGTTCCCGGAAAACTTTCGTTTTCGTCTTCAAAATTCTTATTCGCTCAAACTAGCTCGTAGCCAGAATACTCCCCATTTATAATCATCCTAGGTTATAGAACGATTAATAAACACATAGCACATAATAATATTAATAAAAATTCCTTTTATTAATAATTAATTCTTTAACCCTAAATTCTAGACGATCCGAATTTCAGGGTTGTCATAAATAATACCTGAAGTTCCATCCCCGGCTGCTATGGTATCCTAAACCGTCATGTTGAAGACTCTTGCGGTTGATTTTGTTGAAGTTGGTCCCGTATCGCCATTGTTCCACTGCCTCTTCCCGCATTCTCCTTTTTGGACAGTCCTTTACCTTATGATCTGTGGATCCACACATAAAACACCCATTGCTCATCCTAGGATTGGGGCAGTTAGGAGAGATATGTCCCTCCTGCCCACACTTGTAGCACACAAACTTCCCCTTAAGACACTCACCTGAATGACTCTTCCCATAATTCTTACACTGCACAGTCTGCTTTTTCACACCTTCCTGCTTGACTTAGACACTCCCAACATTGCTCCACTTCCTTTTTTCACCCCTACTTCCACTACCTACTTCTACCTTCCCAGCTCCCTCACCCTTATTCTTTCTCTCCTTATTGTAGAGACTCATGGCCTCACTTCCCCCTTCTGCTATGATAACCATTTCTAAGAGTGCGGCAAACATATTGATCTGCAACACCGCCACCTTATTGTAGAGCCAGGGTTTTAGGCCTAGCTCAAACCTCCTTGCCTTTCTAGCCTCCGTGTCTACTTGGTGTGGAGCGAACCTAGCTAACTCATTAAACTTTACGGTATACTCCGCAACTGTCAAGTTCTCCTGCTTTAATTCAAAAAATTTCACCTCCATCCTAGCCAGCACACTGGACGAGAAATAGTTCTCAAAGAACAGCGTCTTAAACCTAGTCCATGCTATCACTCCTTCTCCTGCCCTAACTTGATTTGCCTCCCACTAGAAATTCGCCTCTCCTTTCATCATATAGGTGGCAAAAGCTGTCTTTTGCCCCTCATCTACCCTAGCGACTACAAATGCTTTTTCTATTTCCTTAACCTAACTTTAGGCTTTTATCGGGTCGATGGTACCTCTAAATTCGGGCGGTCCTACAGCCTTAAAATCCTTGAAGTTCGCAAACCGATTGTCTGGTTGATTTCCCGCGGCCGGTATTCCATTTTGCATGGCTTGAGCTACCATATTCGCGAAATTCTGCATCAGGTCTGGTTGTTGTCCTCCAGCATTGTTGACAGATTCTTCTGCCCATTGGTTTCGAGTTTGACGTCTTGGCGGCATTTTCTGGTTAAATAAAACAAAATCTATATTTTATTAACTTACATTCTAAACCTTATCGTATAAGTTTAATATTTCAAACTTATTTCATTAATCAACCATAGATTCGTATTCAATCAACTATTTCATAATATATAGCATAACACATACTTGTTTTAAACATCTAATATCCCTTTGTGACCACAAAAGTCAGGAATCGCTACTACAACTTACAGCAAGGTTGGGATTATTATAATACACACGTACAGTACCAAACATACAAAATTAAATACTAATTCTACCTATTTCCTACACCTCTTTCCTGATTCTGGACAACCCTTCGCCTAATGACCTTCCATTCCACAATTAAAACATGCACCTGGTTTATAGTCGGGACAATACAGAGTGGTATGTCCCTCATAACCGCAAATGTAACATATCTTTTTCCCTTTCTTCTTATCGAATTTTTCTAAGTCGTGGTCTTCTATCTTTCTTTTCCCTTTCTTGCTTGGAGTTGCACACGATATGTTTCTCTTGGCTCCCATCTAATTAATCTGGATCTTAAGTTTATCTTGTTCTTCCATCGTTTCGATTAATGCCTTTCGTAATTGGCTATTTAGTAGCTTTTCTATTTCCCACAACTTTTCTAGAGAAGAAACCTTGTTCTTCAGATTCTACACTTCGGTTGATGCTTGATCAGCTCCAACTTTGGTGTCCGAATCACTATCTGTCAGTTCCACCATTTCTGGGTCCGGTACTATATTCTCTAAAATGATCACCTCATTAAGATTATCTTCAACGTGAGCCTCTAGTTCAGCTCTTGGCTTTGATAGTGGTTCCTTCTTTACGATCTTAGGGTATCCTAATCCTTTTCCTCCTGACATCTACACATAAATTATCCTGATTAGCATTTAATATATACACACAACAAGTAAAAGTTTTATATAAGTTATCTTTTATTTTGTTTAACGATGAATTTATTCAATTCATCTCTTTTTAAACTCTATATGAGTTATTTGTACCTTCAATGTTTTCCTCTGCTCTAAGGTTATAGCCTAAGATCTACTCCCACGTACGGTTTCGAACCCTAAAGCTCTTATATTAACCTGTGACGCCCCCAAATTCAGGTACTTGAAACCCGAATTCAGTGCTTCACGATACTATTTCTTTGAGCGGAATAATAATAATAATGTCATAAATATCAAACTTAATTTGCATATCAGAGTTTTCTAAATCCCAGTTACGCGACCTTAAAACATTTCATTACATGATAGATAATAAATAACATCATCTTATTTAAGTCTAGCTATTACATAAGATAACACAAACTTATTCTGACAGCTTTCCTTTCCCATTGTTCCTGGCAGAGCCCTCTGGTTGGTCATACTTAACTGAAAACATTTAATTTAAGCAAGGATGAGCATTTGAGTGCCCAGCAAGTAATAACAATTACAAATATTAGCTGAAAGGATTTAAATGTTTCATTTGTACTACCCTTTTACAACAAATCAAAAGTTGTGAAGTAATCTGAACCGATAATAATAACATAACAACTCTCTCTCAAATTTTTGAAACTACGTACTGACTATAAATAGGGTTAAGGTGACATACTATGAACATTATTTTTCATTTTCGCTAAGGTTTAGCAGAACTTCATCCGCAAACCGTCATAACTTACGGGCACGGGGGGTGATCAGCCCGTTATGCCTTGTATTGATCAATACTACAAGCAAGAACGATATTATCGTTCACTCTGTCCGCCTTGGGAGCATAAAAGTTTTCCCTTTATCTGGATGTTCATACTTAGTCTGGAATCCAAATCAAAACAATTTGGTTGGATACAAAAAGGTTTTATCATAACCAACGATATTTCTAAATCTGTGTCTAGCTGGTCAAAGAGTTTAGACGACTCTTTATTATCGTATACATACTGGTATACATAGGTATATATATATATATATATATATATATATATATCAACATGTGATTAAATACAATGGTTATCCAAGTGGGGACACTTGTATAACTAGGTTTAGAAAATAACGAACAGAATATATATCTCAGAATTACAATATAGTACCATGTTGATAATCAATGATCGGATATAACATATATAACAATAGGGTAAATATTCTAGTACAATAATAATATAATTCTGAAACTTCCTAACTCATGTCCATTGCATAAAGAAAATGCAAAGGTAAAGATATTTACTTACGATATCCGTTGAATAAAGTAAAACAAGAGTTTAGGATACTTGCTCAATAAAGACTTGAGTAAAGGTTAGAGGAACTTGCCTTAAGCGTAGTTTATCCACGTTAATAAATCAACACTTTCAAATCCTATTTATAACGTATTATAAGTATAAGATGTCCATTAGCTAACACATTTGTTAATCAAGCTCGACATGATTCACGTATGCACATATAGTACAAAATCAGCTCATAGGTTTATCACGAAATCAATTATCTAGTTATTTCATAAGCAAATTAAGAATGCTCAAATTTAAGGTATTTTCACCAATGAGCTTTCATTATCTAAAAAAACATTATCTTATTACTTAGTCCTCACCTATACACATGCATTAGTAGAATTTTAAACCATTCTTAGTAGTAAAGACATCATACAAGTTAACAAATAGAGTTTATGCCTAGAGGCCAATTATTTGATATAATTGCTAGCGTTTTGATATTATATTTGATTGAATAAATATATGATTTTATTATGGTTTTATTTACTGCGTAATATAATTGTTAACATAATAAAATTCCTTAGAATAGTGATCTGAATTATATAGTTTCAAGTATGTGACTTGAACATGAGATTATATAATTACAATTAGTATCATTGTTCTTAAATGTCCCTAGTCGAGTATCATTGTTGATGGGACAACAATGATGATGCATTGAGACTAGTATGTGGATTATTGATGACCAAATCTCATTGGTCATAAATATATGAGATATTAAGTCGATGCGTAGAGTACGTGTTTGAAGAACGATGTCTTTGGACGGACCCACCATGAGAATTCTATATGGAGCATTATCTGAAAGTGTCATTAGCAATTCTCATAGTGACAATGATGTAATGGTCCTCCGGCACAGAAATCATTATATTACTACGAGAATTTATGTACTTTGATATCATCAAATGTCACCTTTAATAGGGTGGACTATAAAGGTGATTATTGGGTTCATCATGAATCGTGTGAGAAATATGAGTGATCTAGATGGAATTTAACCATCTATATATATTATGGGTGATATCCATAGGCCTCTTGATTGAGTAGGACTATGAAATGCATGGCCATTACTCAAATAGTGATTTGTTTCATATAGTCTACTCATTGATCAAGAAAACTTCAGATTAAATTATGAAGAGTATGACACATTCCATGACTCGAGTTTAATCTAGGATATTAAGGTTAAAAGGATTAAATTACATTGAAACATTGGTCACGAAAAAGGTTGCATCGAATCATCGATCTTATTATTACTTGGGTAGCGGTGATGCATTACTAGATGTAAGCTCAACATTTATAATTTTATAATATGATTTTAAAATTATTGCCAGCGTAATAATAACCTATAGGGTCACACACATAGAACGTAATTTAAAGGGAATTAGTTTAAATTTTAAGGATTTAAATATATTAATATGATTAATAGTATTTAAATCACAATTTAAATTAAAAGGATAATTTGTATATATGTATATTAATTAAGTAAGACTTAATTAAGAGATATATATATATATATTCATATTTTTTATTTTATGAAATTAGGTTTTGATTAATACCTTTTAACTACTATATATATGATATATAGCGACCCATTAAAATAATAATCAAAAAAAAAAAACCTAGCCAGCTCTTAGAGAGAGACTAGAAAACAGTTTCAAAAATCCTCATCCTTGGTGGCTAATCTCACGATTCCTTCTTCTGAGATCGTGGGGATGATTAAATGGAGCGTTAGTGTGAATCTTAGTAGAGGCAGCGATTCATTTGAAAGCGTTGGAGATTAACGCATCGTTTAATCGCTTTCTTAATCGGTATAATTTCTAACCTTTGAATTAACATTTTTTCGCATGGATCTGTTTAGGGTTTGAATTTGGTTTAAATTCTTCTATTTCCATTTTGCGTTTTTACGTATCGAAACCCTACGGTGGTATCAAGCTACTTGCGAAAAAGATTAATTGATTACGTTTTAATTGTATTCGATATATATGATATATGATGATGCATGTTTCTGATATAAAATTGAATATATGATATTAGTTGTATGTGTATTACGGTAATATATATGATAATCTTTGTTAATACATATCTTTAATCGGTGGAATAACAATATAAGCTATTCTAATCGGATTAGAAGCATGAAGAATCGTTTTAATATGATTAATCGAAGCTGAAATATATGATAAATTACAGGTGTCTTGTTATTCGTTTTAATATGATTAAATCAAAATTGGACATATATGATTTGTTATTATGGGTGTTTTGGTGGATTAAAATGTATGATTCTAAAACTGCTTTTGATAGATTATATGGAAAAATTCTGCGTGTCTGAAAATGTAGTTGAAATTTTTTTTCTAGAAAGTATTTGAAACCCATTCATTGATCGGTCGAGTGAGACCACCGGGATGTGATGATCGGTCAGGACCACCATGATGAGAGACCCCCACTTGACCCCCGTCGTGGCGCTTGATGGTCGTGACCCCAATATGTTATATATAGTTTTCTTTAATTATATATAAATTGTTATGTGCTTATTGTGATATCATGGTGCCTGATTATGGCCTTTTGACCCATAGGTTAGTGGTTTTGGTTTTGAAATACGGCTTGCATGTATAATGCCTTTCTATAAATTCTAATGTAATATTCTCTTCTCATCTAAATCCCCTCGAATGTAACTTTCGAGGTTTCTTTATGTCATGTAATAATACGTAATTAATGATGAAGATGTCAAGATGGAGAACACGATGGAAAGATGATGATGGAGAGGAGGCACATGCTTGAGGAAGATCGAAGGGAAGCTATTTATTTTAAGATCTTTTACCACCTTAGATTGACCTTGATCTTTCATTAACTTGAAAAGATTGACGATGGATTGGGCCATAACTGTGACACATTTAATTTTGCACTTTATTTATGCTTGTATGCGATATGATATGATTAATAATGTGCATGTTTAATAAGATTAAAATTGGTGAGATCTATTTTTTTTAATAAAATCCCTCATTAAATTATTAAGTCTAAATCAGATGCCTTCCAATGAATAACACTCATCAAGACCTTGATCGATAGATGTAGGTTTGCTAAAAGCAAAGTGCCCTATTTATCTAGGTAAGATGCGATAGGATAATTGTGATATCAAAACTGTTAAAATCATTGGGCCCTGACTTAACTAAGTTATCTCGATAGGATTGTGGACTTAGAGGCATAGAGTTTGGTTGGTACCATTAGATGGACTAGAAACAAATGTTGTTTACCAAACTATCCGGGAGTTATATATGATATAATTGACAAGGGTTGTCTACCTAAATAATTATGTTTTGAGAGAATAGCGAAAAGCTAACTTAAGGCGTAATGAAATATGGATCTTGGCTCACTAGAAAGATTTAATAGAAAATGCTTTAGAATTAATGGTGAGGGCTATTAATTTGAATAAAATAGTGGGAGGTATATTTTGAATGTACTATTATCAATTACATAATATCAACTCTGCAATTTGACTTATTATTTTGCACTTATAAATTATAGATATCGATGGCAAACAACAACAACACAAAACGAGTCTTTCATTACGATCGGTCCTTGAAAAGGACAAGTTGAGTGGAATTAATTTCCTTGGTAGGCATAGGAACTTGAGGATTGTCCTCAAACAAGGCGTAAGCTATATGTCCTTGATGGGCCCATTCTGCGGCACCGGTATCATCTTTGCACCGCGTCACGAGCATAATGCTTACAAGAAGCATCAGATGATGCTCTGGGCGTGAGTTGTGTCATCTTAGCAACCATGAGCAGCCGAGCTTGAAGCAACATGAGTTGATGGATGCTTATGAGATGATCGAGCATCTCGAGAAATTGTTCGAAGGGCATGCTCGACGGGAGAGGTATAATCTGAAGCAGGCGTTGTATCAACTTTGCAAAATGGGTGAACGTGATCCGGTTGGTCCACATGTCTTTGAAAATGATTGGGTATATTGAGTACCTTGATAGGTTGGGTTTTCCAATCACTCAGGAAGCCCAAAGCGATCTTGTTTTACAATCTTTGAACAATGACTACTCTCGATTTGTTATGAACTATCTTATGAATGAAATTGAAAAACCCCTTCTTGAGTTGTTGAGCATGTTAAGAAGCTGCGAGAACAACATGAAAAAGCGGGACCCGCTCCCCATAATGATGGTGCAAAAAGGGAATGCTAAGGGAAATTGGAAAGGCGAAGAAGAAGATAGGATCTAAATCTTTTGCCAAACCCAATTCCAAAACCAAACAGGCTTTAAAACCTAAAGGTGGGGTGGCTAAAGAAGGTGAATGTCATACATGGAAAACACGGACCTTTGGAAGAGGAATTCATCATGCTTATTTGGAAGAAGTGAAGAAAAGGAAAGGAAATCGACTTGATTGGGTATATATGTTATAGAAGTCAACTTGTCTACTTCTACATCATGGGTATTGGATCTTTGGATGTGGTTCTCACATTTGTGTTAATGTGCGGGGACTCAGAGGAGTAGGACTTTAAGCGAAAGGAGAGGTTGACCTACGAGTTGGGAATGGAGCAAAAGTTCTTTGCCTTTGGCCGTAGTAGGAACTTATCATTTATCTTTGCCCACTTTGGGCTAGTTTTAGAATTAGAAGATTGTTATTTTGTGCTACTATATAGCAAAAACATTATTTTTGTTTCTTGTTTGGACAAGAAAGGTTTTCATTTATAATAAAGAACAATCGTTGTTTGTTTTACTTAAATGATATTTGTTATGGTGTTGCACAATTGTTTAATGGTCTCTATATTCTTGATTTAGAAATGCTATCTATAACATAAATACAAAATGATTTAAATCAAATGATTCAAATCAAGCATATCTCTACAACACTTTGTCGTTTTAGGCCATATAAATGAAAACACGTATCAAAACTCCATAAAGATGGGTTCTTGGATTCATTTGATTTTGAATCATATGAAAAATCGAGTCTTGTTTATTAGGCAAGATGACTAAAGCCCCTTTCACTTTGGACACGATGAGCGGGCTAGCGATATATTGGGACTTATACATAGTGATGATGTATGTGGACCCATGAGTTAGTTAGCAAGAGGTAGGTTTTATTACTTCATTACATTTCTTGTGACTTTAGTAGATATGGATATGTGTATCTTATGAGACACAAATCCGAATCCTTTGAAAAGTTCAAGGAATTCAAGAATGAAGTTCAAAACCAATTTGGCAAAAGCATAAAAGCCCTTGATCCGATCGAGGAGGTGAATACTTAAGCCAAGACTTTGATGACCTTCTAAAGGAGTGTGGTATTATATCACGACTCACTCCACAGAACACCCAATGGAATGGAATGGTGTATCGAGAGGAGAATCGAACCTTGTTGGACATGAGTACGATCATGATGAGTCATGCGAGATCTTCGATAAGCTTACGGGGTCATGCCCAGAGGCAATTTGCATTCACACTAGCCGTGTTCCTACTGAAAGATGGTTGAAGACACCATTTGAGATGTGGTGGGAAGCGTCCTAGTATATCGTTCATGAAGATTTGGGGTTGCGAGGCGTTAAGTAAAAGCGTCGGATTACGACAAGCTCGGACCCCAATCGACGACAAATGTAATTTTGTGGGATACCCAAAGGAAACAAAAGGGTATTATTTCTACAAACCTTACGAGAACAAAGTGGTTGTTGCTCGAATAGGTATTTTTCTAGAAAGAATTTGTCTCTAAAGGAAGCGATGGGAGGAAAGTAGAACTTCGAAGAAATTCGAGAACCACAAAATATCATTGAACACGAGTTGGAGCGTGAGCGGGAACCACAAGAAATTGTGGAAAGTGAACTGCTCAAATTACACAAGTCATTAAATGTAGATCTGGTAGGACACGCCAAGAGCACGAGAGATATTATGGATATCTTGTGACTCAAAATGGCGATGTGATGCTCATAGATCGAAGATGAGCACCTTCTTCTACCAAGAAGCTATGAATGGACGATTAGAGAAATGGCTTGAAGCCATGAAATGCGAGATGGACTCCATGTATACTAACCAAGTATGGACTCTGGTTGATCCACAGAAGAAAGTAAACCAATCGGGTGCAAGTGGGTTTTCAAGAAGAAAACCGGCATGGATGGTAATGTACAAACCTATAAAAAGTATTTGGTAGCAAAAGGTTTCAAACAAATTCAAGGTGTTGACTATGATGAAACCTTCTCTCGGTGGCAATGGTTAAATCCATCGAGGATCTTACTTGCTTATTACGACTTTTTATGATTACGAAATCTGGCAGATGGATGTCAAAACTGCTTTCCTTAATGGAAATCTCCTTGAGGATGTGTATATGACACAACCTGAGGGTTTTGTCACTCCAAAGGATGCTGGAAAGGTATGTAAGCTACAGCGATCCATTTATGGATTGAAGCAAGCCTCTCGGAGTTGGAATCTTCATTTGATGAAGCGATCGAAAGAATTTGGCTTTATTAAAAATGAAGATGAACCTTGTGTATATAAGAAGGTTAGTGGGAGTCACATTGTATTCCTAGTATTATATGTTGATGACATATTAATTATTGGGAATGACATTCCTTCCTTACAGGCTGTAAAAACATGGTTAGGAAAATGTTTCTCCATGAAAGATTTGGGCGATGCTGCCTACATTTTAGGTATCCGGATCTATAGAGATAGATCGAGAAAAATGCTCGACTAAGTCAAAGTACATATATTGATAAAGTGTTGAAAGCAGTTCGGCATGCAAGAAGCGAAAAGAGAAACTTACCCGTGACTCATGGTGTAAAGATCTCTAAGCCCCAATGTCCTAAATCACAAGATGATGAGGAGGTGTATGAAAAGATCCCTTATGCTTGACAATTGGATCTATCATGTATGCTGATGATATGTACTCGTCCGGGATGTCTCGTATGCTTTGAGCATGATGAGAGATACCGATCGAATCCGGTGAAGGTCATTTGGACAACGATCGAGAATATCCTCAAGTACACGAAAAGGACTAAGGATTCATTCTTGGTATATGGATGTGAAGATGACTGGCGGTAAAGGGTTACCACGGATGCTAGTTTCGGTGACAATGATGACTATAAGTCTCGATCGGGTTTTGTGTTTTTTGCCTTAATGGTGGTGTTTGTTAGTTTGGAAAAGTTGAAGCGAGAGCGATGGCGATTCTACAACGGAGGATGAGTATATTCTTTGCTTCTAGTGCGACCCGAGGAGGTATATGGATTAAAAAGTTCATCATTGAACTTGGTGTTGTTCAACCATTGTTGATCCGGTTGCTCTATCTTTGTGATAATAATGGAGCCATTACGCGAGCTAAGGAACCCGGATCTCTGTGATCCAAGCATATACTTAAGCGGTACCATCTCATCAAGTGAAATCATTGATAGAGGAGATGTACATATAGGAAGAGTGCCAACAGGATGATAATGTTGCGGATCCATTGACGAGAGCTTTGTCGCGGCGAGAAGCACGACGGTCACACTAGTTCCATGGGTATTAGATACATGAGTGATTGGCTCTAGTGCAAGTGGGAGAGCTGTTAGAGTTTATGCCCAGAGGCCAATTATTTGATATAATTGCTTAACGTTTTGATATTATATTTGATTGAATAAATATATGATTTTATTATGGTTTTATTTACTACGTAATATAATTGTTAACATAATAAAATTCCTTAGAATAGTGATACAAATTATATAGTTTCAAGTATGTGACTTGAACATGAGATTATATAATTACAATTAGTATCATTGTTCTTAAATGTCCCTAATCGAGTATCATTGTTGATGGGACAACAATGATGCATTGAGACTAGTATGTGGATTGACTGATGACCAAATCTCATTGGTCATAAATATATGAGATATTAAGTCGATGCATAGGTACATGTTGAAACGATGTCTTTGGACGGACCCACCATGAGAATTCTATATGGAGCATTATGCGAAGTGTCATTAGCAATTCTCATAGTAACAATGATGTAATGGTCCTCAGAACACGAAATCATATATTACTACACGAGAATTTATGTACTTTGATATCATCAAATGTCACCTTTAATAGGGTGGACTATAAAGGTGATTATTGGGTTCATCATGAATCGTGTGAGAAATATGAGTGATCTAGATGGAATTTAACCATCCTATATATTATGGGTGATATCCATAGGCCTCTTGATTGAGTAGGACTATGAAATGCATGGCCATGCTCAAATAGTGATTTGTTTCATATAGTCTACTCATTGATCAAGAAAACTTCAGATTAAATTATGAAGAGTATGACACATTCCATGACTCGAGTTTAATCTAGGATATTAAGGTTAAAAGGATTAAATTACATTGAAACATTGGTCACAAAAAGGTTGCATCGAATCATCGATCTTATTATTACTTGGGTAGCGATGATGCATTACTAGATGCAGCTCACTTTGTTTATAATTTTATAATATGATTTTAAAATTATTACCAGCGTAATAATAACCTATAAGGTCACACACATAGAACGTAATTTAAAAGGAATTAGTTTAAATTTTAAGGATTTAAATATATTAATATGATTAATAGTATTTAAATCACGAATTTAAATTAAAAGGATAATTTGTATATATGTATATTAATTAAGTAAGACTTAATTAAGAGATATATATATATATATATATTATATTTTATGAAATTAGGTTTTGATTAATACCTTTTAACTACTATATATATGATATATATAGCGACCCGATTAAAAATAATCAAAAAAAACAAAAACCTAATAGCAGCTCTTAGAGAGAGACTAGAGAAAAGCAGTTTCAAAATCCTCATCCTTGGTGGCTAGTACTGCGATTCCTTCTTCTGCGGATCGTGGGCGATTAAATGGGCGTTTGTGTGGATACCGTAGAGACGCGATTCGTTTGAAAGGCGTTGGAGATTAACCGCATCGTTTAATCGCTTCTTAATCGGTATAATTTCTAACCACCGAATTAACTATTTTTTACATTTCATGTGGATCTTCAAATTTGGGGTTTTTATTTCATTTGGTTTAAATTAATGCTTTCTAAATTCCTAAATCCATTTTAAACTTCTACACCTTCGTTAATCATGTATGTTAATCTAAACATGCTCACAATAGGTTAATATAATAATATATACCATTACACATGCTTGTATGCTAGCTTAAGTCATAATAATATACTAACACTTAGTTATTATGAAATGTAAAACCAAAAACTAGAAGCAGAGATCTGATGTAATGCTACCGCAGACCTTAGTGTAATTCGGTAGCAATTTCTTGTATGCTACTGCAGTTCGTTCGAAACGATGCATACCGCTTTAAGAATCGTCAAGCCAAATCTCAAAATTTATTCACCAAATGGATTTTGGACACTCATAAACCAATAGCAACATACTTATATGATCATATAACATCTATAAAACCAATACCCAGCCTTATTAACATCAAATTCCATAAAATCAAAATTTTGAGATTTCAAGAATTGAATTTAACAGAAACTAAAATATAGAACACGAAGAATCTTATACCTTGCAATTTGCTTGTTAATTCACACCCTTCTACTGATATGTATACAAACACTCACTCTATATATGCTTTCAATCCTTAGCAATTCTCAGCAATGGATATTAGAAGGAGATGGGTGATATTTATAGAGAAATGAAAACACAGACAATGCATATGTACACCAATTTAAACCCATGAATGCAAGGATTACATGAAGGTTAAGAGAGAGTTGGTAAATGGTTGTTGAAATTCATCATAATCCCCACTCCCTTGTTCATCATTGACATCTAGGTATAATTTTTTATCACACCGGTATACTTTATTTAAACCCATGAATGCAAGGATTACATATAATACATGTATAATTTTTTATCACACTGGTATACTTTATTAAAAATAATTATTTACAATATGCTCATGGTATATTATTTTAATATATGCCCACATACGTATTGTCACATACACCTTCTTGATGCATTCATACCATATAGTTTTAATATGCATAATCACATTGCTTCATACAATATAGTTTCATAGAACTTAATATATAGTCACACAAAAAGTCACACTTTCGCTATATAGTATAGTCGTAATATTGCTCACATGCACATAAACCGATAATCTAATATTATTATATTAATAACTTATTTATTTATGTCAATTAAATAAATTATTCATTTCCTTGATTAATTAACACAAAAATTAATTACTCCAATCCTCGTTGGTTAATGTATTTATACATCTCCATAATCATTAATTATCTAAATAATTCTTATTATATTTATAGATATATTGCAAATAATAGTAATCAAATATTATTAATTAATTACCAAGTAATCAATATTCTACCACAATTAATTACTATTAATTAATGGTTTACTTAATATTTCCTTCAAATCAATCATAACACAATTGTATTTCATGGTTTATCAATGTCACATATATCACCTAATTGTTTCATTTAATTTCTAAAGTAAAATAATAATTTTCTCAATCGACCACTTTAAGCGCAATTGCCATTTATCTTCTTTGAGACGGCCAATTGTATGCAGCAAACTCTCAACAAAGGCTAAGACTGGTTTAGCTTCGACCCGTGTCAATCTTCATTGCTAATTCACTTATACGACACGAATTAATGTCCACAAGAGTGATATTGCAATTTAAGAGTGTATTCATTAATTATTATAACAATCCTAACAATTATATCCTATATACGATAATCATATATTTAGGAAAAATGACTAATTCTATTTTTATTACAAAATTAATTTATAATAATAATATAATCTATAATGATCAATAATTCTTAAAATGAATTTATTTACAATTAATTATGGAATAATAAGTTTTATTTATCATATAAACACGCATACTTCTCTTTGCACATAATCCCTCCTTTAAAGAAAAATTTAAATGTAAAATTTATTATTTAATTATATTGAAAATATTGGGTTATTACAACGCCGGGTCCTCGCTTTCTCCTCATGTTGCGGCAGAGTCTCCATCGCCTCTTTCTCGGTCCAGTATTGCGGCTAAACCTCTCCCTCTTTCTCATGCTGCTTTTCACTCGTGATAGTTGATGGCTTTGAGCTCGCGTTCACAAGACTCTCCCAAGGTACTGACTAATATGCTGCTTTGCTTCCTCTAAAAAACAAATTGGCATTGCTGGCCTTTACCGAGCATAAAACTTGGAAAATTTTTCTAAGTCTTTGAAATTGCTTGAGACGCTAACTTTACGATCTCATAACTTCTTCGTTATAACTTGGAACAAGGTCGTTCCAAAGCCATTCTCTTCCTTATCTTAGGTACTTCAACTTTCCCCAGACAAAAATTTATTCTGAATTCGTTAACATGCCATTCAATTGGCTTTGATTTCATCCTTCGTTCATTTTATGGTATTAACGTTCTTCGTTCGTTCATCCGTAATTCGGTCATCCGAACTCGAAACTCATTCGTTCTTGAGTCCACGACTCACGTTTTCTACGTTCTCTTACATTCTTATAAAACCCTACTCCTTCGGGTTCATTTATATACTTTCTATTTCTCGTTCGTCTTTTACGAAAATTTCGCCATAACTTCGTTATAGCTTAGTTTAATCCGTTCTTCATGAATGTTTCTACCATTCATAACCAAGCAATAAGCATCTAACTTATACACGATGGTTTTAAACTTGTCCATCAACAACAAGTTATATCTACGATGGTTTTAAATTTGTCCATCAACAACGTTCTTTGTGTTCTTCGTTCATTCTTCATTTTAATCGATATTTTGATTACGATTTCAATTTTTATTGGAATTTGATGTTATAAAACACCATTCCTTACTAATATCACCGAGTCGTTCATATGATACATTCGGATCGCTCAAATTCATTACGAATCTTATACTTCCTTAAGAAATTTATAAACTAAACTTCTACTTCTTATTTCTTCGTTTCTTCATGATTTCAACCATATGAAATCATTATTAACATCTTTTAATTCTTATTCTTATTAAGCTATGTTTTAAACATAGAAAACTTAAAGAAATTATTCTAGAAGTTAGGTTTTTAATACCTTTCTTCTTTATTCTTCTTCCTTTAGACAAAGCCGGCGATTCCCTAGCTTTTCTATTTCTCGATCTTCTCTGATCCGAGTCTTCATGCTCTTTCTCTTCTTTATTCTTCTTCTCAAAGCTCTCAAGCTCTCTCTCTCTCTCAAAGTGTTGGTTGATTTCAAAGAAATCAACTAACACTTCTCTTTTATAGATTTTTAAGGCTAGGGGTATTTTAGTCATTTTGCCCCCAAATCACTATTCACACCTCCTTACTATTCATGAAGCTTCCCTTGGAAGCTTCGTGTTTCCGTCTTGCGGAATTCGTTCCACAGTTTCAAAAATTGCGATTCTCAGAATCAAAATATTTTTGGATATTTCGTCTTTCTTTTACAGTTTCACATTTACGCATTCTTCGAAAATTCGAAAAACTGAAAAATACTTTTTGACGCTAAACATTCTCCTTCACATTTTCCCCTAACGTAGTCAAACTAATGAAAAGTACATAACAATATTTTTCATCATTTTTATTTCGTACGATTTCTGCATGTTTTTCGAGAAAAACTTTTATCGGCTTACTTAACTTTTCACGATATATTATCATCAAATCTTTCAACAGAGTGTCATTTTGACATACCGAACTCTCGGAAAGGCTTAGGTTATTCAAACCCTAACCCTTAGGTTTCGTCGGGTGAATAGTGCATATTTCATCTTTTTTCCTGGAAATATTTTTGTTCCCGAAAAACTTTTATTTTTGCCTTAAAAATTCTTACTTGTTCAGTCTAGCTCATAGCTAGAATCCTCCCGACTTATAATCATCCTAGGTTATAGAACGATTAATAAACACATAACACAGAATAGTATTAATAAAATTCATTTTATTAATAACTAATTCTTTAAACTTAAATTCTGGACAATTCGATTTTCTGGGTTGTCACATCCTTCCCCCTTATAAAAATTCCATCATCGGAATTTCTTAAAACCACACCCTTACTCGGGTCATCACATTCACCCCTTCTTCACAGAATTTCGTCCTCTAAATTTTAGCTTAATTTTCTTCTCAACTTCTCTTCAAAGAAGTTCTTATCTTTCAAACATTTCCTAACCTCCATAACTTATCAAGAATCATGAAGTAGAAGGAATAATGAGGAACATAAGAATTCCTTTAAAACATTTCATACTTTTGCTGAGGGGTCAAATCGACCATGAACTCTTACTAGGTTGGACAGCAATTCGTCGTAAAACCCTTATATCACGGCCAGTTTACAATCACAAAGAAAGTAACTACCTCTTCCATACGTAGGTGATCAACCCATTGTATAACCTCATTTCGAGGTGTGTTCACCTCAGACTCATTCATCAGATTCCGCACCAAAACGATTTGGCTTGGCACAACTTCTTCAAAGAAAGCTCGATTTTCTTTTAAACATGACATACCATTTATCTTCGTCAAATCAAATAGCTTAGACCATACCAATAAATTGGACATCAACTTGAAACATTCGTCTAGTCAAATCAATTGACATCGACTACTTCTTTAAATTCTTTTCCAACACATCAAAACGTTTCATGACGTCATGATACCGCACTTTTCACAGTACGTTGAGGACTTCGTCAGTTTATGACTTCGTCATTATACATCATACCATAGCGGGTTGTTGATCCTAAGATCAAATCCAACACTAGGTTTAATTGCATTAATAGCTCCATCCTTTTACCATCTTTGCACTAAATGCATTGATGATATAAAATACATTTTGATATTTCAAATCAACTTCTGTCTAGCCGAAACAATTAGCATAGACATATAAAGAATAGTTCTTTTAAAATCCGTTGGTTCCAAAAGTTGAACCAAGTCTTTCCTTTTTAACACGCATATAGAAGCACGATTTCAATAAACTTCGAAATCTAGCATAGCTAGATGACTTAGAATATCCTATTTCTCCATCTTCCTTCATTGTCTTACTTACAACAATACTTAATCTTCTTTAGCACCTTCAATGCTAAGCATACTAAAAATACTACGTTTTCAGTCTAAACATTCCTATACCTTAGTATAGTCCATCAACTTTCCACACTTTATGTGTTTAGGAACTTTCCACAACCATATGTGTTTAAGAACTTATCTTCGCAATATGTAATCCAAGAACAAATCAAGGACTATTCATACGCTTAGGGTTCAGAAACATAACATATAACTATGAGTCACAAACTTTTTATAAGTATGAGTATCAAGAACTCGCACCTATCTTAACATTCTCTACATATCATACATATACATGAGAAAAGATTCACCTTCTCGTCATATACACATTGATAGCACGACATACTATTCCAATGATTATCACAGTAATAACTAAGTAATAACAAACCCCCTCACATTCGAAGGTTTGTACTACTCAGCTATCACATGAGTCCTCAATCGAAATCTTATAACTTCTTACTTTCTCTTTACTTAATACGAATTTTCTTTAATTTGTATGCTAACCTTTACAACTCAATATGAGTTCTTCTTCCCGTACTACTTCATAGTACCATTCATTTATAGCATTAGCTACAAATCATTCATCGTTTAACAGAACAACTGTTATTATGATTTAATATGAGCATGTGGTGATCTTCTTCCTTAATCGTTTAACTCAAAGATTTTCTTATCCTTCTCTATACGATTATAGTCTTAGGTACTCATACCTAAGATTTATAACCTATCAGCTCTGATACCAACCTGTAACGCCCCGTAATCTTGTATATCTTCACACCCGGATTCCGTGCATCACTAGTACATCTTCTTCCAAATATACATCAATATATAGTGAAATATAACAACATACATTCTCAAATCCCAGGTTCTAAAACCTTATAACCTTTTTCATTACAAATAATGAATAAATACATTATTCTTTACATCTTATAAGAGTAACTTTTATCCGTCACCAAGGATGCATAACAGTTCATTAAACTAATCTATAGTTCAATTAAACCATTCTATATTACAAGTCTTCACTTGATCTTCATGCACATTCACATACTGAATGACATTTCTTCTGGATACCAATCAGCTTGATCTTTACGGGATCCTTAAGTTCTTCTAACATCGTTCGCTGAAAATGTTTTTCATTTAAAGCAAGTGTGAGCATTCAATTGCCCAGCAAGTCATAGCAGTTGAATGAACAACTTCAAGAATTTAAACATTCTTTTAAGACTTCAATAACCGAACAAAGGTTATGAAGCAGCTTGAATAATAGGAATTATCTTGATTCCTATCATTTTAAAACATTAGTCGCATTCACTTTGAAATACTCTCATTCTTCTACCTTTTCCATACATATCATGTCTGGCTAGAACCATTAGCACAGACTTAATAATAACGATTCATGTATAAACAGAACATACTCATATTGAACAGTTCAATCACAGAACAGTTCATCTCATAGAAACATCGAAGTGTTCAAATTGTGGCACAAGGCCTCATACATACTACCACCTTTTACAAATATCGCACATTTGCACATAGACAATACTTCTTAAGTTCAACATCTGAGAAGTATAAGAAACTAGCATTCATGTAATATGAATGAAGTTAAGAAACTTGCCTTACGCACAGCTACAGCTTACGCTGAATTTCTCAATCCAATCCCAATATAACACATAAGGAAAATAGCACATACACCAATTAGTCACATACTTGACTTAATCATTGGTTTACTTCACTTTACTTCTTAGGGTTCGCACTCTTCTAATCTAAGTTTAAGCGAACAACTTTCTTAACCGATTTACGGCTTCATGACATACGGAGATGTCTTATTCATACGTTCATAATCTTTGATGATTTACATTCTTATCTTCTTCTTATAACCTTACTAGGACTCGGCACACATCATGTCTCTACTAGTAGTTCATATGGTACTTTGAGTGGTTTCCCATAAATAACCAACAAACAAGTTCTCGTCTCGTCTACACTGTCTTTCACAGTGAGTTAGATCGGTCACCAGTTTCGTATATACCTCCGCTCTCTAAAGGAATTGTTTAGCCCAGCTCCCATATGTCAACCATCAAAGATTACAATTGTACCACAACCTAAACTTTATCTTAACCTATCCGAACCACTAAACAATAATGTTCATTAAGTCAATTTCATATTTCTTATTCCTTATGACTTTCTGGAAACTAAATGTCATACCTCAGGATTCATTCCTTATCGTCTAAGTCATACAATCTTTGTATACTCAGAACGATCATTCAATGTCAATACTATGAGGTCATTGCGTTAAACATTTTATATTAACTTATTCGTAACTTACAACGTCCGTTTCATTCGCCATAACTTCGTTATAGCTTAGTTTAATCCGTTCTTCATGAACGTTTCTACCATTCCTAACCAAGCAATAAGCATATAACTTATACACGATGGTTTTAAACTTGTCCATCAACAACAAGTTATATCTACGATGGTTTTAAATGTGTTCATCAACAACGTTCTTCGTGTTCTTCGCGTTCTTCGTTCGTTCTTCATATTTAATCAATATTTTGATTACGATTTCACTTTTTATTAGAATTTGATGTTATAAAACACCATCCCTTACTAATATCACTGAATCATTCTTATGATACATTTGGATCGCTCAAATTCATTACGAATCTTATACTTCCTTAAGAAATTTATAAACTAAAATTCTACTTCTTATTTCTTCATTTCTTCATGATTTAAACCATATGAAATCATTCTTAATATTCTTTACTTCTTATTCTCATTAAGCTATGTTTTAAACATAGAAAATTTAAATAAAATTATTCTAGAAGTTAGGTTTTTAATACCTTTCTTCTTTATTCTTCTTCCTTTAGACAAAGCCGGCAATTCCCTAGCTTTTCTATTTCTCGATCTTCTCCGATCCGAGCCTTCATGCTCTTTCTCTTCTTTATTCTTCTTCTCCAAGCTCTCTCTCTCTCTTAAAGTGTTGGTTGATTTCAAAGAAATCAACTAACACTTCTCTTTTATAGATTTTCAAGGATAGGAGTATTTTAGTCATTTCGCCCCCAAATCTCTATTCACACCTCCTTACTTCCACCTCCTTACTATTCACGAAGCTTCCCTTGGAAGCTTTGTGCTTCTGTCTTGCGGAATTCGTTCGACAGTTTTAAAAACTGTGATTTTCGGAATCCAAATATTTTGGGATATTTCGTCTTTCCTTTACAGTTTAACATTTACGCATTCTTCGAAAATCCGAAAAACTTAAACACTTTTTGATGCTAAGTGTTTTCCTTCACGTTTTCCCCTAACGTAGTCAAGCAAATGAAAAGTACATAACAATACTTTTCGTCATTTTTATTTCGTCCGATTTCTGCACGTTTTTCGAGAAAAAATTTATCGGCTTACTTAACTTTTCACGATATATTATCATCAAATCTTTCGACGGAATGTCATTTCAACTTACCGAACTCTCGGAAAGTCTTAGGTTATTCAAACCCTAACCTTTAGATTTTGTCGGGTGAATAGTGCATATTTCGTCTTTTTCCCAGGAAAAATTTTTGTTCCTGGAAAAATTTTATTTTCGTATTGAAAATTCTTACTCGTTCAGTCTAGCTCGTAACCAGAATCCTCCCACTTATAATCATTGTGGCGAAGGAGATTTTTGTAATTTAATTCTTAATATTTATTGAATTAAATAAATATTTTCGATGATGTAATTATTAGATTAAATAATTAATTGATGGAATTATGATAGATTAATTTAATGATATATGTTATATTTATTAAATTAATGTAGAGAATAATTATTATTCAAGTATGTATTTATGTGAGCTTATTGAATTAAAGAAATATTTAATAAGCCCAATGTTATTTTAATTAATTTAATAATTAATTAGATTTAATAATTTGACATTATTAATTAATGAGGAAAATAATTATATGACTATGTGAATTAATGAGAAATTATTATATTTTATTCAAATTAAATTAAATAATATATTTGAATTATTGTATAATTAGGTGTGACACGATTTAAACTATAGTATAAGAGAATCATTAAATTAAATGGTTTTGAAACCTATTCTTGACCAGCCAAACAAGGCCCTAAGGGGAGTTGATAGCAGTTACCCATGATTGGGTAACCTCGGCCATTATCTTGTCGATTGCTTATTTATTATACGTATTCTCCGTTTCTTTTCTTTTTATTTTTTGAGTCTGGAAAAGCAGAGAGGGAAAGTGTTTGAGAATTTACTAAGATAATTGTCAGAGAAAAATTTAGAGATTGTGAAGGAGATTGAGAGTGAGGGATTGAAAAGCATATAAGCCTACTAATTTATACTCTACACTCAAGGTAATCTCCTCCTTCCCAAATTGTAAATTTCGTTATTAAAGTTTTTATGAATATGGCTTTCAAAGTTCTATAAAGTCTCTGTATTTATAAAGGCTATGGATTATGTGTTGATATATGTAATAAATATTATCATATCATATTTGATTATATATATTGTATAAACCATATCTTCGCCATAAAACATATAAATTATATTATTGCTACAAAAATTACTGAGTATAAAATATGGCCATATGGCCTTACGTACTAAATTTGATGTCTATTAAAGGTTATATCATAAATTTACAATTGTATGTTATTATGCATGTTGATACGAAGAGACCAAACTTTAAATAAACAGATTTGGTGTTATAATGAACCATTAATGTTGATTTACATGTTTTGTTTTCAAAACCTTCAAGAATATCAAAGAACAGTGAAATTTGCATGTTTTAATTCTATAATTATGTGTTTTAATTGGTTAAAATCACTCTATAAATGTTGGGTAATGATTATATACGAAATTCTAGTATATGACTATGTCAAATTACATGTAAGAAATAACAAATTGATAGAAATTGGCATGTTCTGCGATTTTTTTGCGAATCGCCATTTATTTCTGTCTGTATCTGCACTTCATAACGTCATCAATTTGTGAAAGTAAATGTCATGTGTTGACCCGACCCTGACCGCAATGGCGCCATTGACCGAACACAACGCCGATAATCAAGATAATAATGGTGGCCATGGCCACTCTCGAATGTTCGAAAAAAAAATTTTAAAGTGTGCAAGTCCATGAATGTAATGTTAACCTAATCTAATGAACATAAAAATATGTTAGAATTATAATTAGATGTTAAAACCGATTCTTAACATGTCAATAACATAATTGCATGTGGATTGAATTATTGAATGCATAACTAATTTAGCATTCGTGAAGTGTTTATTATGTGTCTATAAGTGTGATAAATTGACTAAGTATAGCCATAACCAAAGTTTAGACAAAAGAATGAACTTATGATGATTAATTATATTATAATTAACTAGAGTTGTGGATGGAAATGATATGTAGGATTAAATTCAAGGAACGTGTTTATTTAACGTGTAATCTACGAACGAGGCAAATTTCCTAACCCTACTTGTTATCATTATTCAAGTCATTCTCATTATTATTAATCAAGTTCAATTGTTATATTAAAGATTAATTATCTTTTCAAAGTACGATACTGTTATACAATAATTGTTCTATTGTATACATATTGAGATTATTATTCAATTTAATTACCATTTATTGTTGAACCTTATTAGACTAGCGAAACCCTATTTGATTCGACTAGTCCATAGTTGATGAAACGTTCTAAATTTCGAACCCTTATTGATTTATCCAAACCAAACTTCCTTTGAATGCGACTCTAATGTCAAATCGAGATGAACAACCTACATATAGGGATTTCTTATGCGTTAAGCGTTAAGATATTATTGCATGATGTATGGTACTAAGGGTTGATCCCCTAAAATGCAGTAGAAAGGTCCATAGTCTTATGATTGTTAAAGGTTTCAAGTACTACCCTTGATAACCTAGGACATAGTTCAAGGTCTTATGACCCTCGAAAATCTTTTGAATTCTTGTTATCTATTCTTGATTCAAAATTTGAGCTTTTATTTCCGAAGTCTTTGATTCACTCGCATGTTATTATATATTGTTATTTCATTTTATACTTGTGGGCAATCATGCTCACTCTTGCGTAATAATAACATTGCAGTTAAGAAGGAAAGGTATGATGAGCCTTCTACTAGCAAAGGCAAAGGCAAAGCTAATAAGTGATGAAGACTTGTGGTTTAACTTAAGAATGTTTTTGTAAAGACTTGATGTTGTTTAAGACTTATTTGTTTATGTTTCCGCACAATTGTTTAAGGTTAGTTTGACCTGGGATTGTTTTTATTATTCAGATGTTGTAACCCCATAAGGGGAGGATTTTAATTCTATCTATTTCATGGTTTGCATTTATTACGGGTAGATAGATAGATGATATTTGTACAGTGAACACAAAATCCTGTGGAATTTAAGTACCCGGATTTGGGGGTGTCATAGGTTGGTATCAAAGCTGTAGGTTATGAACCTTAGGTGGGGGAACAACCTTAGGTAGTAGCCTTATAGAAAGAACATAGTGATGGAAAACTCTTATCGAGTTCTAAGAAATGAATTTCTTTAATTCATTGAAGATAATAAAAGACTTTATGTGCTTATGTGTTTAATTATGTGCCCACTAGTACGACTTAGTAACTAAAAACTTGAAATTATGTTGTCAGGATGTCGGACGTTGGAGGAAGTAGTCGAAATGGGGAGGAGGAACCCCAGTACCTACACAGATTCCTCTGATCTCAAAGCGGAGGAGGAGCCCAGACATTCATGTCGTTAGGGGAGCATTTAGTGCAGAGGGAGTCATCTCCATTGATCACCATTGTTGGTCGGGGAGCATGAACTGAGACTAATCTGAGGAGGATCACGAGGAGGAATTTGAAGAGGAAGAAGAGGAGTTTCCACCGCACTCCATTGATCTTTGAGATGTACGATCGTTATCTGACCGTAAACGTAGAATAACGAGACGATGTCCGAGGATCTGTTGACGAAGCAATTATTCATGATTACTCTCGAAGCGAAAGAGGAGATCGAGACTCTTCACTCGCGACTGGGAAATGTAGAATGGGATTTGGTCCACGAGAAGGGTAAAACCGAGGATAAGACCGAGGAGATAGAGAAGTTGAAGAAGGAACTGAAGGAAAGCTCGAAAAGGCTGATTGTAGCAGAGGAGGGCTGGCTAAAAGAGTCATGTCGTGCTGATCTTGCGAAAGAGGATGGTCGTGCAAAGAAGGCTAAGCTTGGGGAGACGTACTCCACACTTAATAAGGCAATGGATGAGGCCCAGGATTGAGTTTTGAGGTACCCAATCCAGTTCGAAGGGCTACCATCGTACATGCTGGATCGCAGGACAATGTCTTGCATCATGGAAGAAGAACGTAGCAAGGCTATTCAGCGTCTTAACCGGCAGTGATAGGATTTGTTTAATTATGTGAAAGACTTAATTAGTTTATATGTAAATTTCGATGTGTTTATGAACGAAGGAATATTTTAATATTTAAATCCTGTGGATTCTTTATCTCAGGATAGTTGATGTAAATAGCAGTGATGCTATCGTTTGATGTTAAAACTTTTGATTTAATTAAATATATCAAGTTGTTTGAGATAATGTGTTAAATAATTATGTTAAATTATTGAGTAATGCCTTAACTATTTAGAGAAATAAACAAAGATCTAATAAGCATATATTTTAACAGAAATATGCCGCCAAGAAGAAGACAACAACGTCAACCAGCTCAAGAAGGATCTATTAATAACAACAATAACGACAATGCTAATCCTGTTCAGCAATTGGTTAATTTGCTAACTGGAGCAATGAATAATCAACCTCAAGCTCCACCAAATACTACGTTTAAGGATTTCAAGGCGGTGGGACCGCCAGTTTAAAGGTTCCATGAACCCGATTGAGGCTCAAACGTGGGTTATGGAAATGGAAAAGGTTTTCGATGTTGCTAGAGTTAAAGAAGACCAAAAGACCGCTTCAACGTTTATCTTTGAAGTGCGAAGCCCGATTCTTGGTGGCAAGCAAACAAGGTTCATGGAGGTGAAGGCGTGATTACTTGGGAAAGATTCAAAGAGATGTTTTTCGAAATGTATTTCCCGACCAGCTCGCAGAACCAAATGGAGGTTCACTTTCTGGAGTTGAAGCAGGGAAATATGACTGTACCAGATTATGCGGCTAGATTCAACGAGTTGGAAAGGTTTGCCCCATATCAAGTACACACAGATGAGAGAAAAGCAAGAAGATTTGAACAAGGACTGAAGCCTTGGGTTTATAGTAAAGTATCGATGTTTCGATTAAACACTTTTCTTTGAGTCTTTGAAAAGGCCATCCTCGTTTGAAGGTGGAAGCGATCACGGTGACCAAGTACAATCGAAGATCGAAAGAAGAAGAAGACTGAAAGTGAAGGAAATAACAAGGCTAGTGGAAGTGGCACAGGAGGTGGTAATTTTAATCAGAAGAAAAGGTGGAATGACAACTCATCATCGGGGAATCAACAAGGAGGTCAAAAGAAGAGGATCGAAGCATGCCCGACCTGCTGGAAAGCTCATTTGGGGGTTTGTATGAAGGGAAAGCGGGTGTGCTACAATTGTGGTCAAGAGGGCCACATAGCACCTAACTGTCCAAATCCAAAGAAGGGTGCCTGCTTCACTTGTGGTTCAAAGGATCATCTGGCAAGAGACTGTCCTAAGAAGGGATCTGGAGGGGCAGGATCAGGAGGAAATAAGGGAAACAGCAGTGGAAACACCTTGACTATCACAGGACCAACAACTAACTAACCAAATCACCGCCAGAGACTTTCAACATGACAATGGTGCGGGATGCGATTCGATCTTGTGATGTGGTGTCAGGTATCATTCCGATTAATAAAATTAATTCTTATGTATTATTTGATTCGGGTGCTACTTGTTCCTTTATATCCGATGACTTTGCTAAGAATTTAGATTTACCTAAGGATGAGTTGGATTACCCCATGAACATAGAAATTGCGAATAGAAAATAATCCTCATTATTAGAAATACGTACATAAGAAGCGTAGAGTGGATATTAAGGGTAATATCATGAATGTAGATCTTATCCTATTCGACTTGGGGAATTTGACGTTATCTTGGGAATGGATGGTTATTCAATTACGGAATTTGTAATTGATTGCCAAAAAAGCGTATTAACCTTATGACTCAAATCGAAGGTTGTGTTTATAGTAGCAAAGTCGCTGAATGAGCGAGTTGTCGGCGATGATGCAGCGAGCGAAGTTGTTAAGACAAGGCTGTGTAGGATATTTAGCTTACATAGTCGACAGTCGTAAAGAGAACCCGAAAGTAGAGGAGATACCGGTAGTGAGGGACTTCGTCGATGTTTTTCCCAACTATTTGCCAGGACTTCCGCCTGATAGAGAAGTTGATTTTGTGATCGATTTGGCACCAGGAATGGCTCCAATATCAAAGGCACCATACCGAATGGAACCAATAGAGATGAAAGAATTAATGGTACAACTACAAGAATTATTGGACAAGAAGTACATTCAACCAAGCGTATCGCCGTGGGGAGCGCCGGTGTTGTTTGTGAAGAAGAAGGATGGAACGATGCGGCTCTGCATTGATTATAGAGAACTGAATAAGGTCACGATTAAGAATAGATATCCATTATCGAGGATCGATGATCTGTTTGATCAATTTAAGGGAGCGAAATACTTTTCTAAGATAGATTTGAGAAGTGGTTATCATCAACTGAAAGTGAGACCAGAAGATGTACCGGAGACAGCGTTCAGAACACGATATGATCACTACGAATTTTTGGTTATGTCGTTTGGTCTAACGAATGCTCCTGCAGCATTTATGGGATTAATGAATGGTGTGTTCAAACCGTTTTTGGACAAGTTTGTAGTGGTATTTATAGATGATATTTTGGTATATTCGAAAACCAAGGAAGAACATGAAGAGCATTTGAGATTAACGTTGGAAGTATTGAGAAAGGAGAAGTTGTATGCCAAGTTTTCGAAATGCGAATTTTGGATCGAGCGGGTGCAATTTCTTGGGCACGTGATCGATAAAAATAGAATTTCGGTAGATCCATCCAAAGTTGAAGTTGTGATTAACTAGGATCAGTAGGGGCCGCAAATCGAAATCTGAAGTTTTCTTTGGATTGGCGAGTTATTACTGAAGATTCATTCAAAACTTCTCTAGATCGTAACTCATTAGCAATTTAATTTAACTCGAAAAGTTTGTGAAATTTGTTTGGACGGAGAAGTGTGAGGAAAGCTTTCAAGAATTAAAGAAGAGGTTGAGTCTGACACGTGTTGTGTCTCTTCCGGACGATCTGAAAATTTTGTTGTTTATAGTGATGCGTCGCATAAAGGACTTGGTTGTGTACTGATGCAAAACGGCAAAGTCATTGTGTATGCATCACGACAATTGAAGGATTACGATAAGGGATATCCGACCCACGACTTGGAGTTAGCTACAGTAGTTTTTGCTTTGAAAATTTGGAGGCACTATCTCTACGGGGAGAAGTGTGAAATATTTACAGACCACAAGAGTCTGAAATATATTTTTACCCAGAAAGACTTGAACATGCGCCAAAGAAGGTGGTTGGAGTTAATTAAGGACTACGACTGTGAGATTTTATACCATACGGGTAAAGCAAATGTTGTTGCCGACGCCTTAAGTAGAAAGGGTCAGGAGAAGTTGATGATGTTGACCGCTCAGGAGGAGCTAATTTCAGAAATGGAGAAACTGGAGTTGGAAGTGAAGTATCCTATGGAAATTGATGAGAAGCTATTTCAGATGCAATCTGGTACAACCCTACTGGATAAAGTTAAGGAGGCTCAACTTCAGGATGAGATATGCAAAAAGGTGATAAGGAAGATATCTGAAGGAACCGAACCAAGATTTAAGATGGATAAGGAAGGAATACTGAGATTTGAGAGCAGAATTTGGGTACCGCTAGTATTAGAGATTAAGGAAGACATTTTGAGTGAGGCTCATAGCTCACGATATTTGATTCACCCTGGTAGTACCAAAATGTATCAAGATCTTCGACAACACTTCTGGTGGCCGAATTTGAAGCGTGATGTTGCGAGAATGTGTTGCCAAGTGTCGACACATCGAAAAAGTGAAAGCGAACATCGAGACCAAGTGGATTGCTACAACCGTTGGAGATCCCAGAATGGAAATGGGAACATATTACAATGGACTTTGTGGTTGGCCTTCCCGAGCGACTCGAGAAAAGGCTACTGACGCAGATATGGGTTATCGTTGATTGATCGACGAAATCCGCACACTTCCTTCGATAAAAATCAGATTCAACTTAGATCGGTTGGCAAGGTTATATGTAAAAGAGATTGTTTGAGGCACGGAGTGCTAGTGTCAATTGTTTAGATAGGGATCCACACTTTACATCGAACTTCAGAAGCGTCTACGAGGAATGCGTGGATGGTACGCAATTGCGGATGAGTACGACATATCACCCTCAAACAGATGGACAGAGCGAAAGAACGATTCAGACATTAGAAGATATGCTAAGAGCCTGTGTGATGGACTTTAAAGGAAATTGGGACAATCACCTACTGCTTGTAGAGTTCGGCTACAATAACAGTTACCACGCTAGTATTGGCATGCCGCCTTATGAAGCGTTATCTGGCGAAAAAGTGCGAACTCTCACTTTCTTTGGGATGAAGTTGGTGAAAGACAGATTTGTTAGGGCGAAATTGGTACAACAGACAATGAAATAGTCAAAGTGATCCGAAACACGGTAGTAGCGACTCAAGATGAGATGAAAGAAATATGTTGATCCACATCGTAAAAATGTTGAGTTTGAATCGGGTAGTTATGTGTTCTTAAAGGTCTCTCCATGGAAGGGAAAGATTAGGTTCAGAAAGAAAGGGAAATTAAGTCCAAGATTCATTAGACTATTTGAAGTACTGCGAAGAATCGGAGAAGTCGCGTACGAGGTAGCCTTACCTCCAGCACTCGAGAATGTCCACAACGTCTTTCATGTTTCTGTTTTATGACCCTACAAAGCTGATTACAAGCATGTAATTGAATACGAACCCCTACATTTTGAAAAAGACTTATCTTACGAAGAAATTCCTGTTAAAATTGTCGACAGAAAAGAACAAGTTCTCGAAATAAAGTTATACCTTACATTAAGGTAATTTGGAGGAACCACAATATTTGAAGAAGCTACGTGGGAACTTCGAAGAGAATATGATGAAGAATTACCCTCATTTATTTACTTAATTTTGTATAGCGATTACGGGGACGTAATCTTTTGTAAGGGGGAGAATGTAATTGAATTGAAATTATTGAGTCGTGATTACGGGACGATGAATCCTTTTAAGGGGAAAAGATGTGACGAATGAGATTTTTGTAATTTAATTCTTAATATTTATTGAATTAAATAAATATTTTCAAGATGTAATTATTAGATTAAATAATTAATTGATGCAATTGTGATAGATTAATTTAATGATATATGTTATATTTATTAAATTAATGTGGAGAATAATTATTATTCAAGTATGTATTTATGTGAGCTTATTGAATTAAAAGAAATATTTAATAAGCCTAATGTTATTTTAATTGATTTAATAATTAATTAGATTTAATAATTTGACATTATTAATTAATGAGGAAATTAATTAAATGACTATGTGAATTAATGAGAAATTATTATATTTTATTCAAATTAAATTAAATAATATATTTGAATTATTGTATAATTGGGTGTGACACTATTTAAACTATAGTATAAGAGAATCATTAAATTAAATGGTTTTGAAACCTATTCTTGACCAGCCAAACAAGGCACTAAGGGGAGTTGATATCAGTTACCCATGATTGGGTAACTGACCATTATGCGCGTCAGTTTGCTTATTTATTATACGTATTCTCCTTTTCTTTTCCTTTTAATTTCTGAGTCTAGAAAAGCAGAGAGGGAGAGTGTTTGAGAATTTACTGAGATAATTGTTAGAGAAAAATTCAGAGATTGTGAAGGAGATTGAGAGTGAGGGATTGAAAAGCATCTAAGCCTACTAATTTATACTCTACACTCAGGGTAATCTCTTCCTTCCCAAATTGTAAATTTCGTTATTAAAGTTTTTAAAGTTCTGTAAGGTCTCTGTATTTATAAAGGGTATGGATTATGTGTTGATATATGTAATAAATGTTATCATATCGTATTTGATTATATATATTGTATAAACCATATCTTTAGTTTCATAAAACATGTCGTATATTGTTGCTACAAAATTTATAGAGTATAAAATATGGTCATATGACCTTACGTACTAAATTTTATATATCTATATAAATTGTTATATCATAAATTTACAATTGTATGTTATTATGCATGTTGATACTGAAGAGACCAAACTTTAAATAAATAGATTTGGTGTTATAATGAACCCTTAATGTTGATTTACATGTTTTATTTTCAAAACCTTCAAGAACATCAAAAACGATTGAAATTTGCATGTTTTAATTCTGTAATTATGTGTTTTAATTGGTTAAAACCACTCTATAAATGTTGGGTAATGATTATATACAAAATTCTAGTATATGGGTATGTCAAATTACATGTAAGAAATAACAAATTGATAGAAATTGGCATGTTCTGCGATTTTTCATGAATCATTCATTTCTGTGTCTGTACACCATATTATGCAAAGACCATTTGCATGAGAGCATAAGAGTCATGTATGCCATGTTGAAATACCATGCATGACGCCATTGACCCGAGAACCTCGGTAGCAACAGCATACATAATATGAGATAATCAATACAATAGTGGTAATATATTTACACACTCTCCGAAATGTTCGAAACAAAAATTTTAAAGTGTGCAAGTCCATGAATGTAATGTTAACCTAATCTAATGAACATAAAAATATGTTAGAATTATAATTAGATGTTAAAACCAATTCTTAACATGTCAATAACATAATTGCATGTGGATTGAATTATTGAATGCATAACTAATTTAGCATTCGTGAAGTGTTTATTATGTGTCTATAAGTGTGATAAATTGACTAAGTATAGCTATAACCAAAGTTTAGACAAAAGAATGAACATATGATGATTAATTATATTATAATTAACTAGAGTTGTGAATGGAAATGATATGTAGGATTAAATTCAAGGCACGTGTTTATTTAACGTGTAATCTACGCACGAGGCAAATTTCCTAACCCTACTTGTTATCATTATTTAAGTCATTCTCATTATTATTAATCAAGTTCAATTGTTATATTAAAGATTAATTATCTTTTCAAAGTACGATACTGTTATACAATAATTGTTCTATTGTATACATATTGAGATTATTATTCAATTTAATTACCATTTATTGTTGAACCTTATTAGACTAGTGAAACCCTATTTGATTCGACTAGTCCATAGTTGATGAACGTTCTAAATTTCAGAACCCTTATTGATTTATCCAAACCAAACTTCCTTTGGTGCGGACTCTAATGTCAAACTGAGATGAACAACCCTGTATAGGGATTTCTTATGCGTTAGCGTTAAGATATTGTGCACAGTATGGTACTAAGGGTTGATCCCCCTAAGTACGAGTAGAAAGGTCCATAGTCTTATGACTGTTAAAGGTTTCAAGTACTACCCTTGATAACCTAGGACATAGTTCAAAGTCTTATGACCCTCAGAAATCTTTTGAATTCTTGTTATCTATTCTTGATTCAAAAGTTGAGCTTTTATTTCCGAAGTCTTTGATTCACTCGCATGTTATTATATATTGTTATTTCATTTTATACTTGTGGGCAATCATGCTCACTCTTGCATAATAATAACATTGCAGTTAAGAACGAAAGGTACGATGAGCCTTCTACTAGCAAAGGCAAAGGCAAAGCTAATAAGTGATGAAGACTTGTGGTTTAATTTAAGAATGTTTTTGTAAAGACTTGATGTTGTTTAAGACTTATTTGTTTATGTTTCCGCACAGTTGTTTAAGATTAGTTTGACCTGGGATTGTTTTTATTATTCAGATGTTGTAACCCCATAAGGGGAGGATTTTAATTCTATCTATTTCATGATTTGCATTTATTATGGGTAGATAGATAGATGATATTTGTACAGTGAACACCAAATCCCGTTTAATTTAAGTACCCGGATTTGGGGGTGTCACAATCATCCTAGGTTATAGAACGATTAATAAACATATAACACAGAATAGTATTAATAAAAATTTATTTTATTAATAACTAATTCTTTAAACTTAAATTCTAGACAATCCGATTTTCCGGGTTGTCACAGGATTTGATTCAAGAATTGTTGATATTCGTTATTCATGATATTATTCTAAAACCCTAAACTATCTTAGAGATGATACTTCGATATTTCAAACTCGTGATATAATACTCATTTCCCTTGTTGTATATTACTTGTTGGGCAATTTGTGCTCATTCTTGTTTATTTAAAACCTTTCAGTTAAGGCATAACAGGGAAGTCTCAGGAAAAGACAAGGGCAAGGTCAAGGCTACCGACTAGCTTGTTCCTTTATGTTTAAAAGTGTTATGTTGTATTAAGACTGTTTTCAGACTATGTTTAAGCTTAAGTAGGATTATGTAATAAGTCTTTATTCGATATTATTATGTAATCTATTAAATCTTTGTAGGTTCTTGAGACTTGGGAGAATAATTATAATAAATCATTGTATATTATTCTAGATTAGATCTTTCGCTGTGAATGTGTAATTTTAATTACTATTATATTACCATGAGCACGTGACGAACCGAATTCGAGTGACTAAGTGGCGGTCCGAATTAGGCGGCATCGCAGTAAATGCTCCGGATGTATATTCAGGCACAATGAAACAGAGTTTGATGGAATGATATATATGTATATATATAAGTATTTATATATATATATATATATATTTATATATATATATAAGCAATAAAAAGCCACGAATCAACGATCCGGGCATACCCACACTACGCGACTCTCAACGTGAATAGGTATGTATATATAGAAGTGAGAAAAAGCTTAGATATCTGAAATATCTTACAGTAGGCTGCCAAGAAGACTTTAGATAGCTTTTGACGCCTAAAAACTCGGTTTTCCACCGGTTAAATTTCAGTATGTTGCAAAACACGAGCTCACAAGTGTTTAGAAAAAGGAAGTACTCAATTTGGAGCACTATAGAAGTGTGTACAGAGTGAAATGGGCAGAGTTTTTTTTGCTTTTTCCCTCCTTAAAATGGCCAACCCAAGGCCTCTATTTATAGAGCTGATGGTCGCGGGTCTACCTGCAACTTCCCGATTTGCCCCAGCCATGTGGGTCCCGTCGTCTTGAAGTACGTGCACTCGTGCAACGCGTTGTCTGATCGAAAATTCATAACTTTCAATCCGGGCATCTGATGGAGGCATGCTATACCTTTCCGGTATGTTGTTATCGAGAGCTACACAATGACATGGGATAAGAGGTTGTACGAAGTCGGGAAGATGGGTTCATGACCAGATCTTCAAGTCTCCAAATTATATCCAGTGTGATGTCTTGTATAGTAGTTACTCGGGATTTTGAGTTATGGTTCTTGTGGGACACTTCTGTATGAAATGTGGGTTGAAATGATATTGAGACGGCGTGAATGTAGTATCGAGGTGGCAAAATGACGATTTTGCCCCTCACCAGGGTTATCTCTGGTTCTGTGCTGATGTAACAGTCGTTGCTCAGGGTTATCTCTGAGATTGAGCTGCTGTAGGTGTTGAATGTCCTCGCCTGAGGTTGGGCCGAGGTGCCTCGAGTTATCTACGAGGTTGAAACCGACTTTTTTCGGTTATCTCCTAACTAGAACTGTATCCCTCAGGGTTATCTCCGAGGCTGGAACTAAATCTTCCGGGGTTGTCTCCGGGATTGCAAATGAGTATCTCGGGGTTTTCTCCGAAACAGAAAACTGAGTATCCCGGGAGGGTTCTCCGGGCTTAAGCTGATTTGACTTTCAAAGTTATCTCTGGAAGACAATTTTGACCTCCTACAAGGTTAGTAACAGAAATATAAAATTTCTAGTGTCTACAGACAATTTATTGATTTTGTTCATATACTTTTTTTTTTTTTTTTTACTTTTATAAACAGTAAAAGCGTCTTCACAAATCAAGTGAAACTATAAATTGTTAATAAGTACGGCTGTGAACAAAAAGTGAAACTACAGGTGGCTTCTTGTGTAGATTTCTAAACTACTAGTGGACTAGTGGTTAATCACAAATTAACTATATAATTAAAAATACTAATTTAGTTTTGTTTCACCAATTTTTGATTCAGCTTTCCTAATTCATATTAACATAAGTACTATCCAAATTAAAAAATATTCATATTTCTAATAGAAACAGAAAAAGGAGATCTTTTGTTTTTCCTATTCAAATTAATATAAGTACTATACAAATTTATAATATATATTGTCCAAAATGTATAATAATTAAATATACATTGTCCAAATTTATAAAATATTCAAAAGAAATATAACCAAACTTTAATAGAAAAAGTAACTTTTAGGAAAAAGATTATTTTTGATTTTATCAATTTTATTACAAAAAAATCATAATTTTATGTAATTAATTAAGACAATATAACATATTATATTATGTCAAATAGTCCTATTAAATACACGGGAATTATATATTTCATAAATATCTCAGGTCATGGGAAGAACATTATCATTTAACCCATCATAACTATTATAAGCTTATTATAGTTAAATCATATTAAATTTCAAGTAAATTTTATCAATATAAACACTGATATGGAATGACATTACAAACTTAAATAAAATTAAAATAATTATTTTCTCATAATCATAACTTAATAAATCTGTATTGCATTCAAAAGTATAACTAAATAATTAGCAAAACTAATGATTTGACCACTATTGTTGGCACGTTTTACTTAATAGACTACTGAACTTTTAGTTTTTGAAATTATCCAATTCAACTAATTAATATTTTAAAATTAGGTCATTTCGTTAATAAATTTGGATGGACGTTAAATTGATTTAAATATTTTCTTACGTGGAAAATACAAAAAAAAAATAAGAAAACAATGTAAAAATGACGTGGCAAGCAACATTTGACTTGGTCTTATAAAATGAATTTAAAATGTGAATTAATAAAGAAATAATGGCTCTCTATTTCTCTCTGAGATAAGATAGCTTATGGACTTAGCTAGGGTTTCCGATCTCTGAATCTCCCCCAATTTGTACTCTCAATAATCTCCAATTTTCTCACTTAACCCCTCAATTTATTGCATCTCTATCTCCAATTCACTGATCAATTCAATCGCAATGTCTGATCTTGGCGAGTAGGTTTTCTGTAAAGAATAATGCTAGAGACACAAACTATTTTACAAATATTTTACAAACTGCAGATGTGGCATACTCCACATCAGCATATTGTGTGGGGGCCGAAGACTACATTGAAACAATTTATTGATCAATATGCTAAGGTGGAGTATGTCACATTAGCAGTTTGTAAAATATTTGTAAAATAATTTGTCTGTAGCATTACTCTTCTGTAAATTTCCCCAATTTTCAGAAAAGCCACACTGTTACATTTCTTTAATCGCTTTTACAAACCCTAGCTATGACAATCAAGTTCACTGCTACCTACTCATTATGTTGCCAAAAAACTTAGCGTCATCTGCATTGTCACCAAAGTAGGTGGATGCCTCTTATTTCACGAGTGTGCAATCCGGTCTCGGGCATCTTTTCAAACCCAAATCGACCCCGATGTTGAATTTTAGCGGCCAAGTCTAATTATTACGTATGCAACTCGGTCGGGAAATTTTCTACAACAATTCAATTCTTTGATCGTTGTCGGATTGTCTTCGCTCTTTGAAATCGACGACACAATGGTTTCTAGGGTTTCTACAATGGGAGCGTTTGGGGTTTCTCCGTTGAAACCATCTTCGATTCTTCCGTTTTTGCAAGCATCCAAGTGGTTACCCTGTAATGAGATGATCTTGGGGACTAGGGTGGATAGAGGTGGAGCCAAAAGGGAAGATAGGAAGGTTAGTATTGAAGGTAGCAATGATAATTGGGGATTTTGAAGATGGGGAATGACGGAATTTAGGGTTTATGTATGAAGGGGTTTGGATTGGTAAAATTTGATCGGCACTCCATAACTTTCGTTTGAGAATTACTGAATTAAAGTGATGTAGGCCATTATTTCTTTATTAATTCACATTTTAAATTCATTTTACAAGACCAAGTCAAATGTTACTTGCCACGTCATTTTTACATTGTTTTCTTATTTTTTTTGTATTTTCCACGTAAGAAAATATTTAAATCAATTTAACATCCGTCCAAATTTATTAACAGAATAACCTAATTTTAAAATATTAATTAGTTGAATGAGATAATTCCAAAAATTAAAAGTTCAGTAGTCTATTAAATAAAACGTGACAACAATAGTGGTCAAATCATTAGTTCTGCCCCTAAATAATTGATCGAAAAAACTTATAATATATAATATATAATTCAATAATTTATTATTCAAATAATATTAAATAATTTAATAACTATAACTATTTTTTCAAAATTTTAATAAAATATTCTAATATTCAATAATATAATAAATTATTATTCTTGTCGTCTGTGCTTTGGTAAGCTTGTCACTGTAAACTACCAGTGAATTTTTGTAATTTACTCTTATCTAAAAATGAAACAAAAAATATGTTATCTTCACATTCTTTTTTACATGTAAGTAGGTAACATAACATAAAAAAAGCACCACCAGGGAATCGCAAAAAACGTTTACAATTGCAGTAAAATCATCACATATCTCTCGCCTCAAATATCCTAGAGAATAGCAAACATCGATGTTGATGTCGCCATGAAAATTTCACCATCACTCTGCCTGAACTGTAGAAATCTGCCAAGGGAAGTAGGACAAAGCAAACCTCAATGAATAAAACAAAACAAGGGCACTCAACAACCCATCTCCGTGTAGCATTAATAAAAATAACAAGGCACTCCACAACTCTAAACAATTCAGCAATGCATAAAAAGATCATGAGAATCCAAACATATACATATAACCGAATTTTCTGTGGTGACTTTGTAACTACCTGGTCCAAAACGAGCCTAGAATAAGGCTCAGTCCACATCCAACTTCGGTAATCTTGGTCCGCATAATTCCACCCAAAAAATCACGACTGTCTGTACTATATGTAGTAGAGTTTTAATGGGAATCGATTCGTGCATCATTGTCGATGTGGGATGATTTTGTTTGTTATTTATTAGTTTAGATTTTTTATTTATTATACTGGTAGTTATTGTTTTTATTGCTTTTTTATTTTTTGGGCTATTTGAAGTTGGTAGTTATTTTATTAGGCCCAAATTCAAATAGGATTTTGTTCTCTATAAATATGACATAATAGTAAGAATCTTTACAGATACACCGAAAATTATTTTGAGTCTTAAAATTTGATTGTGATCAACTCTACTCTTCTGCGGTTGAGGATCCTAGAGATAGTGGAGAGTGGAGGTCCACCCTAGTTGTAGCTTTCCATTTATTTTCTAATTATTTCCTAGAAATAAATGACCTTAAATACGACCAACATCAATAGTTACATCTTGTTGACACTAATAAATAAAATTTACGATTAAATGTGATACTTGAGTATTACAATCTCCTCCACTTATTTCTAATGTCTATGTCAGGCCCAATTCAATCAAATTGCTCAAAGCCCAAAAACTTATTCTCTAGCCATTGTTGAATAATACCAACAACATTCGTGTCCCCACCTCAAACACCTTGGCCTTTGTGGGATAATATGAGCTACATTCATGTCGCCACCTGCAACAACCCTTGATCAAGCTTCCTCTCAAAGCGAGTATAATCGATTACTCGAGTTCGAGAAAAGGGATCTCCGGATCCAGGAACTGATTCTCTGTTTCAACATTTACTTTCTGAGCATCTTGGCTAGGCCCAAAATGCTGCCTAAACTTACAATCCTCAAGAAGTCTTTATCGACTTTCTCGGCGCCAAGCGGAACAAGCTTGAAACCCACCCTGAGTGGAGCCCAGTAGAAAGAGATCGATGGGAACTCCAATTTCTTGATAGAGTTGGGCAGCATATAAGAAACAGCGGCCTTGATTCTAGCTATATGAAAGAAATACTTGGATATGCTTCTAACGAGTAATGGATTTTTAGTTGTGGAGTTTTTCCTATTTTTGATTTCCTTAGAATGGGCGCCTGCGGATCAAATAACCCAATCCAAGCTTTTGAGTCGACTCTCATACTATTTGTAACAATTCAGCCCAAACCGAGTCTAGATTCTAGAATAAGGCTTAATGCACACCCCCAATAACATCAACTTGGGTCATCTTAGCCCATGATAAGCCAATCTAACAAGTGTTCGCCACATCTAAAAAGTTGTTTGATAGACACATAATTTATACATTTTATAATTTTATTATCCCTAATTTTGTTCTTTTTATTATATTAGTTTATTTAATTAATATGTTTTATTTTGTTTTGTAGAATTTAATATTTTGCTACAATAAAGGCAAAATCTTGGTGATCAATCAATATTTAATGCTCCTATTCATGGAAGGAAAGAAACCAGAAGATTGGGTTAAATGCTTTTTCAGTCACTGTACTATATGTCAACTTACAGATGGATAACTGAACTTTTTTTTCTTACAGTCAACTCACGGTACTCCACTTTTCTAACAAAAAGTTTAAAAAATCGTTACAAGCTTTGACTTCTAACTAACAAGACACACATCAATTTCTTTGAGTTGTCTGCTACAAAGTGATGTAAGCGCCTTTGTGTGACGTGATAGTGATTATGTGATTTGTAGGAAAATTTTTATGAAGAAAATAAAAAAAATATTTTAAAGTATAATATAAATTATAAAATTAAAAATCTTTTCAAATTCGGACATTAAATAAAAAACGCAGATTTTTTTAATAAAAATAAAATAAAAAACGCAGTTTTTTTTATAAAAAAGCGCAAAAAAAAATTTATAAATAAAAAGTGCAGTTTTTTTTTAATAAAATAAAAATAAAAAACGCAGTTTTTTTAATAAAAATAAAATAAAAAGCGCAATTTTTTAATAAAAGCGCAGTTTTTTAATAAAAATAAAATAAAAGTGCTGTTTTTTTATAAAAAAAGCAGTTTATTTTTAAAAAAATAAAATAAAAAACGCAGCTTTGAAAAGATTTTTAATTTTAAAATATTTTTAATTTTATAATTTATATTATACTTTAAAATATTTTTTTCATTTTCTTCATAAAAATTCTCCTACAAATCCACATAATCACTGCCACGTCACACAAAGACGCCACATCGACTTTTAACTACAACAACTCAATGATGATGTAATTGCTTCCATTAGAAGTCAAAGCTTGTAACGGTTTTTTTAACTTTTTGTTAGAAAAGTCGAGTACAGTGAGTTGACTGTAAGAAAAAAAAAGTTCAGTTATCCATCTGTAAGTTGACATATAGTACAGTGACTGAAAAAACATTTAACCCCAAGAAGATTCATAGAAGGAGAAGGAAGGATGTGTAACAATTTTATATGCAAGTCAAATCCAAAGAAGAAAAGGAAAGTCTATCTAAAAAATCTCTTTGAAGGAAGTTGATTGCCATTAGGAAGTTAATTCCTAAATGAATTAATTGAGCCTTGATGTTTATAAATATAGGATTACCAAGAGAGATTTAGAGAGATTAGATTTTAGGTATTTTTTATATATTAGTTTAGGTTAGGAGTAGGAGTGAAATAAATTATTCTTTCATTGTACGCTCATTGGATGATCGTTAATAAAAGGGAGTTTTCTTATTTATTTTTATCTTCTACTTCCTTTTCTTTATCTTATTAATTTATTTTATTTTTATTGTCTAGCTAATTTTTTTATATCTAGGATGAAGATGAAATTAAATAATTATTCATGTCAATATTTTTCATCTTTTTTATTATTTATATGTTTAATTGATTTTGTCTCCATGTTTCGTTATTAAAATACCATCATTTTATATTTCGTATATGATTTTAAATTAATTAAGAGGTTTTGATAGGTTATTGTTAAGATATGAGTTTTTCATAATCCATGTTTTCTCGAAATAGTTTTGATGGATTATAGTTAATTCTTAAATTTTCATAATCTATGTTTGCCCAAGTTAATTGTAAAATTACTAAATTAAAGGGAAGGGAGATCAAAACCATGGTTAAGTTATAAAATAAAAGAAATTAGATTACTTGTTATGTTTATTATTTAATGGATTCGGATTCCTAGTTGCTTCTTTATTATTAGTTTTCATATTCTAATTATTTTAATTATAGTTAATCGATTCTCAATCTTTATTTCTAACTCGCCTGAAATAGATATTAATGATATATTAAAATTAGGCTTAAATATAATTTACTACCCTAAACTATATGACATAATCCACTTCGGTAATCCACTTCGGTGATCGACCTTTCAATTTTGTCAATTAGATGATTGAACTATTAATTTTTTTCGATTCCATTCAATTGCGTCTGCCACGTCAGCAAATGCTGACGTGGCTATCTGAGGAGGACATAATTGAGCTGATGTGTAAAAAAAATAATTTTTAAATTTTTTATTAAACATTTATGATATATTTTAAAGGGCAAAATGGTCAATCCATTTTAAGTTTTTGAGAATGGAAAGCTGCAAGGCAATTAAAAGGCGTATATTGAGCAGAGTGTCTAGTTCTAAGAGAGGGAACATGGTGAAGAAGGGCGATAATGAATTCTATGAACTGGTAGAGGAATCTCTGGTGAAAGATGACAACCTAAAGATGAGGGCTATTGTCATACAAGATCTGAGAGAGATGACTAGCAAAGTTCTTCACCACTACAAGGGGGATTTCCCGGATGAATTACCGGGCCTTGTTGACTTCACAGTATTTCTAAATCTCAGCCCAAGACAGAAACGTGAAGTTGTAGAATTGAAGAAGCTGGGAAGAAAATTTAAGATCAGTTCTGATGGCAGTGCACTTTATGTGCACCCTCAATTAAAGCATCTTTCAAAGAATACTTCAGTCAAAGACAAGTTGATCAGGTAAGGATTGACGAAATGCTAGAGAAATTGGATGAGAGAGAAGGAGTAAAAGCCAAATGTGCCCATATCCAATCCAACCACTTCCACCTTGACAGATCCATCTTTTTTTTTTTTTTTTGTTATGCTTGACAGATCCATCTAGACAACCAAAGTCTTCTCTACGGGCACATGGGGGAAGGGGGAAGGGGAAGCGGGGGCGCGGGGAAGGGAACGGGCGGGGGGGAGACGACAGGGGTCAACGGAAGGGGAAGGGGAAATGGATTGGAAGATTAGGGGAGAGAGGGATTGTGTTTTGATTTCTTTTAATTTTGTTTTTGATTTGGTTTAATTTGATGATTTGTAGGTTTTGTTTAGTTTTAATGTTTAATATAAAATGATTTGACAAATTTGTCCTTTAATATATAATTTAAAATTAAAATATTCTTTTTTAATGACACATCAACTGAATTCTGGTCCACCGAGCTAGCCACGTCAGCAATTTCTGACGTGGCAAGTCCAATTGAATGAAAATGAAAAAAATTAATAGTTTAATCATCTAATTGACAAAATTAAAAGATGGATCACCGAAGTGGAATATGACTCATAGTTTAAGATAGTAATTCATATTTAAGCCTTAAAATTAATCTAGTCTCTTTAAATTCGACTTGTACTTGTCAGTTTCTTCAATTTGACACTGTGCACTTGCAGTTACTAATTTTATCACATCAAGTTTTTGGCATCGTTGCTAGGGACTAGATTTAAATTTTTTTATTCCTTAATTTTTATTTCTTCGAATTAGTATTTTTTTTAGCTCTTAATATATATATATATATATATATATATATATATATATATATATCAAGATTATCGAAGCGGAACAAAGGTGCAGAAAGACAAGATTATTGTTGCGCTTTTCCTGGTATCTTGTATCTTAATTAACTCAAAATAAAAATAAAAAATAGTTTTATTTTTGTTAGTTAGAAAACTAGTTGCCGCATTCATTCACGTAGAGCACATTATGTTTAGGTTTTTATTTTATTTATTTTTTGTCAAATATAAAGGAAAGAGGTAAGTCTAATTTCTTCTTCTTTTGTAATTCACATAGTTTTATGACACTTTATTTGTTTACATTTTTTAATTTTATTTGTGCATTCTCATTTGTAATTTAACTTAAGGGCACAACCCATAACAAGATAAGGTGGGAATTTCATCACTCTTCCTTGGCCCACAAATAACCCAACTTGCATTTTGCATAACCTTGACCTAATAAAATCATGTAGACGTTGACCCCTAGGAATTTCGAACTCAATTAGGACAAGAGACATTAAGAGGAAGTTAAATTTTAAATTAATCAAACTACTGGTGTCTAGGCAAGTGGTTCAAAAGGCAAACACTTCAAGAATATGTGGTTATTCAAGAATGTTCATGTGACGCCCCAAATTCATGGATAAATTGTGATGGATTTGGTGCTCACGTATCATCTCTTTCTATTTAAAATCTTTCACTCCAACACTAAGTCTCTTATTTATAAGTATTCCATTATTTTGTAATAAGAATAATCTTCCACTCCAGAATCCACAGTACCAATAATAAGAATATTCCCAGATCGGAGGGGGCTTTCCGATAAAAATAAAACTTTACCGGGGCACAATTAGATGACCCAACCTTTTTTCTTGACAGAACTTTCTGTATTATAAATACCCTCACCCAAATATATAGATTTACTCAATAATGAATTTTAAGTCAATTGAATTAAAGACATGCACAACTGTGATAAAATATGTACAATATCATTAATTTAAGAATTTGGTTACAATTTCCCAGTATCTTGATCTCATTACATAAAAGTCATTTAAGACATAAATTCTAAATACATAATTGAAAACAATTATAATTGTACTCACGGAGAGAGACACCGTTCTTACACTTACCTGACTTGTGGTGTGATTAATTTTGAATTTGGTGGATCTCGAGGTGTAACTTAAAACAGTTAGGAGATGTCTAGATTTTATTTAGGTTAACCATATAATTAGGATTTTATTTTATTTGTTATTATTTACTTTTTTTTAAGTAACCTTTATTCATAGTTGTCCATTTGTTTTGTGATTTGTGTAAAGATAATACACTCTTATTATAGTTGGAATAATAATTTTTCTTGGAATCAAGAACCTTATGAAAACTTTAATGCACGCCAAGTAAATAAATTTTTTCCAACTTATCAAAACCCTATCCATATCCATATTCGGATATAGAACCTCAATATCCACAAGAATTTTCAAATGAAGAAGAAAAAAGATTCAACACCTTAGAGAAAACTATGGAAGTTTTAATGGAAACTCAATTTAATTTTATGCAAAACACGAATCAAGCTATATCTCGTCTAAAAATCAAATGAGTCAGTTAGTCACCATAGTAAATGAACAAGAGGGGGGTGAATTTTCTAATGACTGAGGTTAATTTTAAAAATCATAATGGTTGTGAAAATGATGAGAAAAATGAAAATCTTATATTCAATTATTCACAATGTCAAGCGAATTTGAGTCCAAAAATTATGAGTCTATGCCCAAAATTGATCATGTCACATTTAATTAGTCGGTTGAAAAAATTTATAATCCTTAAACTCTATACCCTGAAAGATTATTCCTATAAAACCACCTAGTGATTTTTTGGACCAACCCATTAAAGTAAACTTGATCCAAGATTTGTCCATGACCCAAAAACTAAAGGAATATAAACTCATGATTGAAGATGATCCAATTGATTTTTCTTAAATCAACTTCGCCAAAATTGGAATGAATCTAAATATTTAGATAACGTTAATGAGATGTTCAGATCCACTACAAATAAGTCAACAAAATGGGGACATTCATTTGAACCAATTCTTCCATCTTTTGAACATGTTAGTGAAAATTTTCTTAAGGTAGACTTTAAGCATAACTATGATGAAAATTCTGGCTATTTTCAATTTCCTAGACCTTCGAAAAATCATGAAAAGACCACTCATTCGCCCATATGTATCACTCTTTTATCATTACATGTGTTTTAGGATTTATTAAATTAGTAGGTATGTACATTTGTTTTCTTTGTCACCACATTGTCTTGTAGAATAAATGTACAATTCTTTCATTTCATTATTCTCTATTCTTCATTTGTATACATTGACAATGTATATTTATGTATGGGGGGGGGGGGGGGGTTTGACTGTATTGTATTAGATTTTATTTTTTATTTAGGAAAATATAATTAAAAAAACACAAAAAAAATGGAATTTTTTTGCTTATAACTTGTTAAGAATTGGATTAAAACTAATAAATGTCTGTGGAGTATAAACTCATGAGTAAGATTGAAAGATTTAGAACTCCTAAACCTTGATGAGATACAAAATCTTAGTTCGGAACACCATCTTGAATAAAATTAAAATTCATATGCACTTTTTACACTACACATTTGAACTGATTCTTAGTTGTAAGGGTATAAATTATGAGTAAAAGAAATTTTTAGTTTGGAACACTATCTTGAATAAAATTAAAATTCATATGCATTTTTTACACCACATTTGCACTGATTCTTAGTTGTAGGGATATAAACTATGAGTTTAAATATTTCAAAAAAAATTAAAAGAAAAAAAGGAAGAAAAAAAAGTTGGAAAAAAAAAAGAAAGAAGAAATAAAAAACTGCTTCAATGTCCATTGAATGAAACCTCAGAAAGCATTGATATTCACGCTGAAAAGTGTGATGGATATAAGCAGATTAACTAGTCTAACTTTGTGACATTTGTTACTCGAGTTAGTAAACTTTTAGGAGCGTCTCTACACTTAGTACCCTAAAGCCAACTAGTTTAGAAGTCATTGGTCCAACGCTCGCTACATGGGTAACTCTGAAAAGCTAAGACAACAAGACATTACACAAGTCAATAAAAAAAAGAAAAAAAAAATGAGTTTATTTGATTTTCATGGTAAACATCCCTACTAAGAGTTGCATCACATACACAATGTATGCATCACATGGAATTAATTTTATGAAGGATGATGTCTAGAATGAAGATAGAGTATGTTTGATAAGGTGAAAGTGATTTTGAATTTAATCTTACTTACGTATTATGCCCATGTATAATTAGAAGTTTTCTTTTAATTTCATAATTGGTTAAACTCAAAAAAAATTTGAATTTTGTAAGTATATTCACTGCAAACCCTCGCCCTCACGAGACACAATTCGTCCACTTGGGGTAACCTTGGGGTTTAAAGGCTTGTTGCACATGCCAAGTACAATCGTATTTCCTACGAAAAAAAGGGAAGTTTTGGTTTTTCTTTTTCTTTTTATTTTACTCGAGGACAAGCAAAAGCTAGGTATGAGGTATTTGATCCACATAATTCATATAATTTATTATCCATAATTTTGTTCATTTTATTATATTAGTTTATTTAATTAATGTTTTATTTTGTTTTGTAGGATTTAATATTTTGTTACAATAAAGTCAAAATCTTGGTGATCAAGTAATATTTAATGCTCCTATTCATGGAATGAAAGAAACAAAAAGATTCCTACAAGTAGAAGGAAGGAGGTGGAACAATCTTGATATGTAAGTCAAATTCAATGAAAGAAAGGAATGTCTATCTAGAAGATCTCTTTGAAGGAAGTTGATTATCACTAGGAAGTTAATTCCTCCTAGAAGGAATTAATAGAGTCTTGATGCTTATCAATAGAGGATTACCAAGAGAGATTTGGAGAGATTAGATTTTAGGTATTTTTTATGTATTATTTTAGGTTAGGAGTAGAAGTGAAATAAATTATTTCTTCATTGTACGCTCGTTGAATGATCGTTAATAAAGGGGTTTTCTTATTTTATTTTTTATCTTCTGCTTCTTTTTCTTTATCTTAGTTAATTTATTTTATGTTTAATGTCTAACTAATTTTTTTGTATCTAGGAAGAAAATCAAATTAAATAATTATTCATGTCAATATTTTTTATGTCTTCTATTATTTATGCTTTTATGTTTAATTGATTTCACCTTCATCATTTTCGTGATCTAAAATACCTTCGTTTTATATTTCGTATATGATTTTAAATTAATTAAGAGATTTTGATATATTCTTCGTTAAGATATGAATTTTTCATAATTTATGTTTTGCTTCGAAAAAGTTTGGATGGATTATAGTTAATCCTTATATTTTTATAATCTATACTTGTCCAATGCTTACTTATAAAATTACTAAATTAAAAGGAAGGAGATCAAAACCATAGTTAAGTTATAAAAATAGAAGAAATTAGATTACTTGTTATGTTTATTGTTTAACGGATTCGGATTCCTAGATTATTTCCTTATTATTAGTTTTCATATTCTAATTAGTTTAATTATAGTTCATCGATTCTCAATCTTTATTTCTAATTCGCCTGAAATAGATATTAAAGCTACATTAAAATTAATCTAGTCTCTGTGAGTTCGACATGTATTTGCCAGTTTCTTCATTTTGACACAATGCACTTGCAGTTACTAATTTTTATCACATCACTGGTGCAAACCTTTTGTATGAAACCTTTGACAAACAGCAATCTATACAAAAGCACAACTTTTAGTGAAAAGATTGGCTTTACAAATACATTAGAAAGAGGGACCGAAATGGTATTCCTAAATGCAATGTAAGAAAATTTACATTAAGGTAGGAAAGCTTTATGATTCACCAAACCAAATATAAGAAAATTTTCTAAAATGTTATATGGGTACTCATTTCTCTTCTTAACTTTCAAAAATAGATAAAGAGAAAGGGAGAATAAATTGATGACTCACAGAAAAAGTTCAAATATTCAAGCAATCAAATTTGAACAAAACTGCTCACCAAATGGCAATGGATTATTTGGAATAAATGGAGGTCCGACTGACAGTCATCTATGACCTAAGCCAAACCAATCATACATCAATGGAATAGTTCAGACATTGAACATTAAGGCTAGAAATTAGAATTGCAAACTTGAGAAAATCAATTAACATGCTACTTGAAACAAAATCAAAGATTCAGTTGATTGCAATAGCAACGAGCAATTTAAGATCCATATTTGGAAAATTAAATAATACCTGCATTCCGATCGTGATCACATGCAGGAAAGAAGGATTTAGTGATGGTACTTTTGTCCTTTAAGAATAGTCCATGCCCTATAGAACAAAGCTTAAAGGATCATTTTTCTATTACTAGAATGAAGAACATGACTTGAAATTTAGAGTAATGGATCATTAGTTCACTTTCAGCCAAGAGTTGGTTGAGACCTAAATGAAAAACTCAATGATCATTAGTTCACTTTCAGCCAAGAGTTAGTTGATAAGAACTCTAGGACCGGGGGATTTTTATCCAAATAGATATATAAATACATACTTGTATATGCTTAGAAGTGAACATATACATATTTACCAACAGATGCATATGCATAATTACAAGCTGTTATGAAATGAAGTTAAGGTCTTGTTGCAAGAAAACTACATCTTAAGCATGTGAGCAGAAATGTTAGTGTCAAAGACGGTTATTTACAATGTCTTTACATAAACAATACCTCATGAAGCTAGGATCTAAGTTTATTAAGTAGCGATTAGGTCTACGATCATTAGACATTGCAATTTGAGCTTTCATGAACGCCGGTCTCAAGGATCAGGGGCGGATCTACCCTAGGGCAGGGGGGGCACCTGCCCCCACTGAATTTTGGCTCCTTCCTTTTTCTCATAGTACACACCTCCATCACCACCCTGTTTTTGTATAAGTGACTTTTTAAAATAATGATAATTTTGTACTACTTTTATTTCTCTCTCCATGTGTAATATTTGGCTTAAAAAGTAAGTACTTTCTTCTACTTTTTTTTCTTTTTTAACTAACCTGTAAAAAAATTTAGACGTAGAAAAAAAATGAGATTCGAAATACACTCATTTTTTTTTCTAATTAAAACTCAAATACACTACTTTTCTTAAAAAAAAATTCTCTTCTATTACAAAACTAACATTATCTCTTTTTGTTTTCATTAAACTTCTTTTACTTTTATCACCAAATTAAAACTCAAAGACAAAGACAAGGTCTTTAAACCCCAAGACTATTTACTTAGTTTTTTTTTATCCCGTATTGGCCTTATCCAACTCTTTTGGATTTGTCACATTTGTACTATATTGAGTTTTTAATAAAAAAAATTGTTAGATTAAAAAAATCATTCTAATATTTTTCCTTATAAGAAAATTATGAATATACACACACACACACACATACATATATTAAACTTAACGACTTATGTGTTGAGAAATTATATTGAATTTAAAAATATATATATATATATAGTTATAATTTTCATTCTTAACAAAAAAAAATTCAAATTTGACCCCACTGAATTTTGTGGTTGGATCCGCCCCTGTCAAGGATTCATGCTTTTTGCACCTTTGGGTGTATCAGAGATTCATAAAAAGTCCAAATATTTACTTACCTTACCCCTTATGAAGCAAGGGCCTAAGTTTATCAATTAGGGATGAGGTATAGGGTTATATGATAGCTCTATTTTGTGTTTGTGGGATTTTCTTGGGCTTCGCTCTCTTACAATTCATTTAATTTATGCAATAAAACCTTGTACTGAACTTCATCAAAAAAAAACAGTAGCTAAAAATCATGTTATGAACTCATAGTTCAATACATCTTACCTGTAAAGTTGCTCCATGAGTACGACTAATGCAATCTGATGATTTAAGACCAAGGATGAAAGCTTGATTGATGTATTAGCCCGTTCACACAATTTCTTTCCATGACCATAAGGTCCACCAATGCAAAACAATAAGCTCGAAGCACCCTGTTAGAAAGGAGATGAAAATTAATAATACATAAGGTTAAGTCTAAACAAGGGATAACAACTGAAGCTATTAAGCACCCTATTAGAAAGGAGAAGAAAATTAACTAGGCATTTTAGGTCTTCACACAGACTTGGGCGCTTAGGCTGCGGAGGGGCACCTAGCAATTAGGCATTTTCCTAGGCGGCCAAGGGGTTTAGTGAAAGAATGCCGAACTTTTAAATTTTAATATAAAAGATAATTCATGAAGTATATTTGAATGAAAAAATTATATATGTCTAACTTAATGCAAATATTTATTAAGTTTATGGATTTAATTTGGGAATACCAAAAAGCGAATTGGGAGGCGTAGATCTTTTTGAAACGATGATATTAAATATATATATACACACACATCGTAAATAAATGTATATATAACAGGAGGCATAGATAATGAGAAAATATGATTGGAGATAAGAGTCCATTGATCTACGCCCATCAACAAAATCTTTGCCCTCAAGTCAATTTTCTTCATCTTCTTATGTGCCATCATTAGCTTAAAGGACATGGTTCTTCATTGGGAACAAGAGGTTCCAGCCAACTTGGTGACCAATTAGGGCTTAATTGAAGACGTTGTTGGGCGATTCCGCCTAAGTACCAGCTTAGAGAGTTTTCTAAAACAGTGGTCCTAGTGTACATACATATGACCATCCCAAAGCACCAAATCCTTCCACAACTTTCCACAATATCACAAGCACTAGATAAGACGAAAATAAAACACAACTTATTAAAAATTGGTTTCTAAGTATAATTTTTTTTTTCGTGTAAAAAAGTTATTACCTATTAAAGTAGGTGACAAGGACATAGAATCTAAACTCGACCCCATAAGAACTAGACTCATTATGGGCTATGCAACCCTTGCAGGCTATTGGAAAGAACTTCAACAAGTTAATGTCTTTTCCATTGTCACAACGGAATTTGAACCATGTAAATCCATGTTCGGGGATGAGAGGGATCAACAAGCATATTACAACAAAACTATATAAGGTTACACAATATTATTTGAGTTCTACGTAACAATTATTCAACAATTCTGAATAATAATACTCGCAACAATTCATATTGATAATCTCAAATCAATTCCATAACTTAAAGAACCACGCCACTTATTATTCATAATTATTCAGTAATTGGAAAAGGATGTGGGATCGAACCTTGGCATTGACAAGGATGGATGTGTGAGTGAGTTTAATTTCAGTCTAAATTAGCAAAGAAAAAAAGAAAAAAGAAGTTTATACGTATTACTGATTTAACATCAAAGATAACACTTAGTTGTGGTTATAGAATGTGAAATAGAATTCGGAGCGAGTTGGACCAGGTTTAACCTAATTCTTGACAAGAGCAAAATTTGGCGTGTCTGCGATAAGTAAATTAAATTACATATCCCGTACACTTGCGCATTTGTTGTCTAGTGTTATGCGTGATCTTAATTCACTACGTATACATGAATAGTCGTCACATTCTTGTACGACTGTTTATTTGTTGTACTATCAAGTATCCTATTGCATTTACAGGAATTCAGTTGATATTTGATAAGATCATATTCATATGATCATATTGGGGTTTGGATTAACCTCAAATGTTAAGAAATTCATAGAAGATTTCCAGCTAAAATAATTCCTTAGCTACTCGTGGATGGCTAATATTGGTTGTGTTGGCTAATATAATTCTTTATCTAGCAATGAATTGTTATTGAGTTATAGGTACATCTTTCCTTCATGATCAGAAGTGTTTCCGTAGGGTTTTGGCTAAGTTAATTCACTAACTAGCTTCTGAGGATATTGATTGATTAATTATCTTGATCTTCTTGATTGACTGAGTAACACAACTCATATCAGATTTGCTCCTGGATGTCTTGGAGCAAGAATCGAATTCTACAATCGATTTTGAAAAGAGTGGGTACCTAATGGGTGAAATAGGATGGACTGGTTTGAAAAGACCTAAAAGGGCAGCTCAGTCATTTTCTATTGATACTGAAATATCATTCCTTCTTGTTGTGTACGAAATTATAATTCATTAATCGAATTCTTTTTGCAAAACTCTAATAACCTTATCGTTACTGAATCTCAATAGTATTGTTATAGGGGTAATTATACTTCCTAAGCGTTTTAAGCTCGTTCATTTCCATGTTTATCTTCTAACCATTCTAGGATAGAAGGCTGGGGAAGGACCTTCTGCAAAAGGGTTAGAGAAAGATGTGCAAGATCGAGAGAGAAAGAAAACCACAGGATGACATCATCTTTTAATGTATATTTGTTAATAAGTTTGTAGAATGGTTGTGGGTTGAAGGGATGTTATAATGTAATTAGGTTTTAGAAGTATCAGTGGCGGTGAAGAGCTATTTTTGTTGTACTATATCTCATAAGAAACTTAATCGTGATATATAATAAATCAGATTTTACAATAAGTTTATTTTGAAAAGACTTTGCAGTCAATGATTGTTTTTAGGTTGATTGGCAGATCCGGGGTCGGAATCTGAGGCTAGCTAATAGAGCTAGCTCATTAGTAGCCTAGGTATAACAAATATAAGTAGTTTAATGAAATCTTTCAGTTTGATATTCGTCTAAAATAAAGCAAAGCCTTGATATTCAAAAATACCAAACTATGTCCACATGAATAGTTTTGGAAAAACTCATCTTTAGCATGAAACTGGACATGCTCTCCATTTATCAAGAACATGGTATTCCAATTGTCAATTGTATCAAAGTCAGCGTAGCAAATTTTAATTCTTCACTCTATTGTAAAAATGTACTATTCATATTACTTCTTTCTTATCCTATTCATAAAACTGAAGTTGTGTCATGCTTTAAGATTTTAATGGTTTCGACATATATAATGATCATTGGATTATCTAATCAAAGGTTGATTGTCAATTTTTCATCATAGGTATAAATATAACAAAAGCTTTTGAAGCAGCTTCTTTATATCTTAGTTGAAGAATGATTTTTGCCATTAAGAGTGTACGAATGGAATTTGTTAAGCTTCCAATCAGGGTTCTTACGTGGCTGGAGAGTAGAGCAATTAATAGAGATCAGGGTTCTAGCCGCCAAGTCATGTCCCTCACTAAATCTCAATGTCGTGGCTTTAGCCTTCTAAGTGGAGCGCATCTCATCATTTTGATCGTATATGGATTCATCTGTCAATCTTCAATACTCCAGAGCCTTGAGTTATCAAACTTATGTCAAGACAACATCGGGTGGTGGAACCCAAGGGTGGCCGGCTGAGTCCAGACCCTAGGGTTTAATACTAATGAATTTACCACTTTTGTAATTTTTTCGTTGGTTTTGTGACTTCTGCTGATGTCAATCCAGAAGGCCTTCTTAGCTTGAACAAAACTTGTAATGTATCTTAAGCATAGTTGTTAAGGCGCTAAGTCAAGGTGAGTCGATGGCTGCTTAAGCAACTAGTCGACTAGGTGGCTAGGCGCCCGATCCTCTCTCCTTTGCATCATTCTCCAAGTCATGGAGACGACTTGCAACCTCTGAACCGCTTTGAAGCCCAAGCGTCACCTAGTTATCGCCACAGTTATCAAGGCACTAAGGCGAGGCGAGAAAGTGGTCGGGAGTTTAAGCGCTTAGACGATACGGTGCCTGCCTAGTCGTCCATAAGGCGATAAGTCAATAACAATATATAAGTTATACATTTATAGTTGTTTTTATATATATACTTCAAAATATATTAAATATAGAAGAAAATACACCTTAATTATTTAATACAAAAGTATGTGTATATTAATAGTAGATGAAATTAGTATATTTTAATTATGAAAAAAAGACGAGTATAAAAAGAAGAGAAAAAAGATATCATATTGCCAAACAGACCCTAAATAAATAAGTGGCAGCTAGCTATCCTCCATTTGAAGTCATTAATTAAAGTGATCAGGCACAAGTAATATACAAGGCATCACAGTCCACAAACTTCCTCACCAACATGTGATATTAGAGAATTTCAAATCAGTCGCCAATAATCAGTGACCAGACACACTCATGACTGCAAAGTTAAAAAAAATAACACAACTCAGCTCTCTATCAAGCACGCCAACTCAGTCTCAGGAATATGAACCCAACAGTTGAAATTATCATATTATAAGGATCATTTTTAACATGCGAGTATGGTGGTTGATTTGCCTACATGCTAAAACCTCCCACACACCACCGTACAACATCAAGAAGTTCACAGCCGATGACACACGCCTTCTCACTCCGGCATGTGAGATCTCTAATCAGCATCAGATTTCTTTTGGTGCACTCGAATTTCACCAATCTATCATTTATGTGTTTCATGTTGTTGTTTGACTCTACTTGATGCAGGGCAGTTTTAGAATGAAGAATTAATGGAAAATAAACCACTAGGATCTCTCAAGTGTATCAACATCAAGATGGATAAAATACCTCTACAATAGGATACCTCTACGCTATGAATAAAATAATTAACTTCAATATCAATAGTATGTAGTCAGTAGTCTAAATGACTTGTGGGGATTACATCACTATTTAAAAAGACACAAAACCCTAATATTACTTGGAGAATAATAAAAGTGCTAAACAACTAAAATACCCTTATTAATAATTCCTGATCACTAATTAATGTCCTAAATCCCCACTAATAAATAAAATACATAAATCACATCAACTACTTTTATATTAAACATAATAAAAACTCCAAATAATAAATATAAAAAAATTCTTGACTTGGAGTCCCCATGATTCTCCTCTTGTTGAAGAAAACTCGACCTCGAATTTTATAATATGATAGAATAAGCCACAAATTCCTCTGCAACAGAAGAACATTTTGAAACACCTCTAACAACATCATCACGCGGTAAGGCTAAAATTTTTTTGAAAAGAGAATCGAGGAGACCATCACTTTTGTTTTCAAAGGTGCAGAAAATAAGTTTTCTAGAACAACAAAATCAACAATGTCAACTTGGATTGTTTCTTCAATAACGAACAACTCAAAAGCAACTTTAGAATTTTTCTCAATTTGTTGCGCATACAAAATCCCTGGTTCAACTTTTGAAACTTCAAGAATTTCCATTGACACGTTACTACTGTCTGTAACCCCAAAATTTGGAACATCCTCTTTTTCTTTCTCTCTCTCTGCTTGAATAGGTGCCCGCAAGTCAATAAGGTCTTCTTTTATAGAAGAGATGTTATCTTTTATAAAAGAACATATAGAAACCATTTCATGTCTGACCTTTTGAAGTTCTTTTGCTTTAACTTGTTGACGTTTCCTTGCATCAACTTTTCTTTGTTTATCTTGATATCGACATTTCAATTTTTCAAGGTAATCTTATGCATCAACCATATCCCATCTAAGCTCTTCCTGCTTGGGTTTCAATTATTTATGGCCACATGTATTAATAATTAATAAGGTAGTGTATTCGATCACTTTCACCATCGAGAAACCAAATATACTCCTTACTTCCGCAAGCAATTCTTTTGTGGCTTGAGACATTGGGTATTTGGGACAATGGGTTATAAAATAAATAAATAAAATACAACTTTTTTTTGTTGATAACTTAAGGGCCTTATTGAAAAGAAAATAGAAAATAGGGGCTAAAGTATGAATGCGGAAGGTGTAGGGGCTAATTTAAAATGATAAAAGGGTATGTGAAAGTATGTATACTATAGGCTAAAACTGAAATATTAGACGAAACTATGGGGAAGCAAACTGTAATTTTGGAAACATATTTATAAGTTAGAGATTAGGGTTAACAAATCATATCAGCAGCCAAGAGAAAAGAAAAGGGGAGGACCACAGGAAGCAGAAATAGATGAAGACGATGGTGGCAAGGAGAAGGTTGGCCCGGTAACGACGGCGACAAAACATAACAACAATTTCTCTTTTCTACCTTTCTTCTTCTTTTTTCTGGTTTTTTAAAGTCATATCCTTCTCTTCCGATGAATCAAATCTCAAACAAAGAAACAATAGTCGTGGTGTGGGATGAACAGTAATTACGACAAATGAACAGTGTTTCTGGGCGATGAACAATAACTTTTTTTGTGAGCCAAAGATCTCCCAAAAACTGGAAAATTAATGAAGAAAACTTAAGCTCTGATACCAAAAATGATGCAGGACAGATTTAGGATGAAGAATTAATAGAAAATAAACTAGGATTTAAACTTCAAATTTAAACCACTAGGATCGCTAAAGTGTATCAACTCCACGTATCAATACCAAGATGGATAAAATACATATACGGTAAGATACATATACACTATGAATAAAATAATCAACTTCAATATCAATAGTATGTAGTCTAAATGACTTGTGGGGATTATATCACTATTTAAAGAGACAAAATCCTGATATTACTCAAGGAATAATAAAAGTAGACTAAAATGTCGTTATTAATAATTCTTAATCACTAATTAATGTCCTAAATCCCCACTAATAAAAAAAAATATAAATCACATCAACTACTTTTATATTAAACATAATAAAAACTCCAAATAATAAATATAAAAATCTCTTTTTTGTTCTTAACTTGGTGTCCCCGTCACTATTTGTGATGTTTTTAAACAATTTACATGTGTTGAGCCGAGTGTCACTAAGGCATGACCTCGCCAGACTCATTCTGTCGACTCTTGACACCTAGTCAACGATCTAGCGACGCTTGATAATAACAATGGTAGTTAGCTGGGTGACGATTTGACAAGCATGACCTTAAGTAAGCCTTTGGGCTCCTAGCTCTAGGGATCCTTGGCCTCCCGTACTTGGACACTTTTATTGCTTTCTTGTTGATTCCGCCTTCACTTCTAAGTCCAGATCAAAAAAAAATCTTAGACCCCCAAGGGGCCAGACCCTAGGGGTTTCCTCCTTCAATACTTGGGCATTTCTAGTAGGTCGCTTTGCTTTGCAACTTTTGCATGGACCTTCAAATGGATAAATTGGTGCTAAATTGGCTCAAGTTTGGGAAACTTATGGATCCTAGGGTCAGAACCTACATTCTCACATACTTCATTTATTTTGTTAGTTGTCTTGACATGATTCCTGCTTGAATCATATCTATGCTTACATGAAAGAGAAAATGGAGAAATGACCAAATATGGTCTTTTGGACCCTAAGGTCAGACCCCAAGGCTAGACCCTAGGAGTTCTTCCCATATTAAGTTGATTTGTTGGCTCTTCCGTTTGAGGTCGCGCATGCTTTTCCATGTGAATAGTTCTAATAGAGCTTCAAGTGGTGAAAAATTAAAATAGACGGTGTAGACACGAGGACCGGACCCATCCTCCCCAGAATTAGTGTATTTTTGGCTTAGTTTCCTTGTTCTATTTCAGCTCTGTTTGTTGATCAATCTTTGGCAAGTCATTTTGACCAACTGCTCAAATCTTTCATTGATTCAGACTAGTTTGTCTCCATATTATGTTTTCCACTTTTTCTTACACTGGATTTATGTGCTATCTAATTACGTATAACTTAAACCCATAAAACAGATATCAGTAGTTTCAAAGCAATGTTAATTGGAAAAATATTATAACAGAGAGAAGTTGCAATACAAAATCTTTATTGAAGACTCTCTCTTCCTTCTAAACTTTTACTGTTATATCTATTTGCATTAAGCATTCCCGACCACTTCTAGATTTGAACCATTAAGAACCTCACATCATAACTGATCCAGCCATAAAATGTGTAACTGAAAAATAAAAAATTATAATCATAATTATTCATGCAATTCTAGAAAAATTAGTTAAATCATGAAGTCAAGTCGTACAGAGTTTCCAGCATCCCCAATCAACTCGGCCACTTGCTCAGACCCCACATCAAGTCCATGCTCATCCAACATCACAACCTACGCATGGTATCATAATAGAGCAACAAGTTTTTAGATAAAAAGATACCATATTAGAAACAATCCCAAGTGAAAAAGGAATTTGTTCACTCCAAGAAGGTTGATCAGATTAGTGCGCAAGTAGTAATAGAACAATTTATCAATGATAATTATACTTGCTCAGCACCCCCTAATATAAACATATTCCTGATTTGTCTAGAAAAACGAGATCACTTTAGAGTAATCGAAAATATAAGAATACATATATATCCACCTGAATGGTTTTCGAGGCTTTACCCAATCGTCGGTCTTGATGATGTTCATTAAGGCCATATCTTCTTGTACAATTTGAGCCATCACATCACTACACATGATCACAATATACGTATCAAGGCTAAAATCTTTAATTTTACAAGGAAAAGTGTGCAACTATCATCTGGTACTTATTCAGGGGAAGGGGAAGGGGGGAAGGGGGGAAGGGGGGAAGGGGGGAAGGGGGGGGGCGAAAACTATAATCTAATTGATGCATGATCTTTACTCTTCAGTGTTGTTCAAGTTACCCACAGATTCATCAACATTTGTCTCCAACCCCTACGCATATTGAAACTACCCAAGTCCTCTTCAAGGTTCAGCAGCTGTCCATCCTATTCAGCATCAATAAGTCACTTCATGTACGAGTAGTCATGGCGCAGCCTTGCTCTGATACCAAATATTATATAGGATCTTTAATTTTCAATGCCTAAACAACAGGAATTTTGTCAATTCTTGTAATTGGAAAGGTTGGATTAGGGTTGAAACAAGAATTAAGGTTGCGTGCTGGATTTTGGGGGCTGCCGCCTCTAGTTAAAGATTGAAGTTTGGATACGTTTATATGGATTATCAAATATTTGTAGATCTTGTTGCTTCAGGAAAACGGAAAGAAAAAATAAACCAGAGACAAGAAAGATAGATAGCCTAGGACTAGGAGTTAGGAGTCACAACTAGGGCTTCTTAGTCCTCACGCCCAAGAAAAAGATGCATCAAACCTCATAAAACAATCTGAAAATTTCATAATGATAAACTTCACTCTCTTTCAAAATGACTGAAATACAACTATTTATAGGACTCTGTAAACCTTCTAGCAATGATAGTACTATACCACTCGGTTATAAGGGCTTTGGAGACTGGACAGAGGAGTATACTTATAAGCCGGTTAAAGAGACACACATGGAACAGTCTCTGGATAAGTAGAAAGTTCCAAAATGATGAATCAAAACTAAATGATTGCGACAGGAACAAAAGATTTTTTTTCTTTTTAAAAAAAATTTTGTTTGACAAGTTCCAGTAAGAAGGCAACTTTGAATGTAAATCACGAAATAGTAAATACTAGCACTAAGTTCATCCAATCACGCGATTAGACCCATAATATTTATAGTCTTAATATATCTATCGAATCACATGCTCGATCTGAAGAATTTTGAAGCATGGGTATAAAATGAAAATTGCACAGCAGGTCCACAGAGTAAATAAGGCTTATGTAAATTGATCTTATATAAGTTTTATAGCTCAAAGAGGAGCATATGTGCTAAATAAAAGCTCCAAAATGCAGAAAGCATTGGTAAGAATTATAAGAAAAACAAGAATTTCACATGGTTACTCTTATTCTCTACCTATTACAAGACTGGAAGTACAGGAGTTGAGACTCAATTTCGTTTGAGCTGGACGGTTCTTAGACTTGATATAGTTCAAGTTGGACGGGAAGGAAACCCAAAAAGCCTGGTTGGCCAAATAGCACAATTCTCAATTTTCTTATGACAATTAAACTTATTTTTGTCCATGTATGTAGGTGCCATTATATAGGACTTGCAAAACCTGCTAGAAATCTTCCCAACTGATGTGCTAACCTAATGGGACTTGAGTTCGTTTAGTAGAGCCAAAAATAAACCTTAAATTTTAAAATAAGGCCATAAATTTCTAAATACTTGAAATCTGAAAATTACAAAAATTCAACAAAATGTAATAGAACATGATATATTTCTCCGTTAACCTAAAATTTAAGTCTTCAACTGTTGATTATGAACCCAGACCTTGTTTCCCATAATTGGCTCCACTAAGCCAAAGCTTTTCTATTGTATTTCAATCCTAAAAAGGCATTAAACTTAGGCTACCAGCCTTCCCTGCATCAGTAAGTAATACGCCTATAAAATATTTACTGAAAAATTAATATAGGTAATGCAAGAGTTTTACCAATTAAGACCAATATCATATTTCATTTCATCAATAGCAATCCGAAATTTTCACATATTTACTTCCAGTTTGGCAAAGTTTCTTATGAATACATAACTCTGAGTCTCTGACCCCTTCAAGTAAGTTAATCAGTAGGCCAGAAACAATTCTCTGTGTACCAAAATTTGGTTAACATACACCACTAAACTGAAAATAAGACAACACATATCATTCATGAACAATGGGAGAATTTGAGTCCAACGAAAAACCTACCGAGCATTCTTAGGATTAGACTTGATTTGCACATCATCAATGCGGCAGTAGAACTTGAGTTTCTCAATGTACTCATCAACTATCACTTGTATACCACGTGACCTACTTTTCCCCACCGTTACAATGCGAATTGGTAGAGCTCTCTGCCCAATCAAGTACATCAATTAAAAACCTACATTTACATATATAAATAATAATCCCTCCATCCCATCTTATATGACAAATTTCCTTTTTGGCATGTCCCAAAAAATGACAAAGTAAACACAATAAATGTCAGTGGGGATTGAAAATACCTTTGGAACCTTCTGTTAAATGCACTAAACATGAAACGATACTTGGCACCTCACTTGGTTTTTCAAGAAATATGATTAAGACATTAATATTTTCTATGACTAGCACATATACCATTAAATATTCCCCAATTTCAAATTTGAATGTAATACTTCAAATTTAACAAGCTAACATTGGAAAGCAGGAAAGTTATTTCTTTCTAGAATAATGTTATGTCCACAGATTCAGTGCAACAAATAGGCACTAAATGTACTATGGAAGCAACTTCTTCATATACACAGTATATTTGACTACCTGTGAAAGAAGATATACAAAAGAATCGCATTGTGTAGGAAAGAGTTGCATTTGGTACCTATTCAGTGAACATAGCATTATTCTTCTTTTTAATACTTATTAGTTAAAATGTAATTTTATTAAACACTGCACCACTCAAATTTATTAATGGGACTGAAGGAGTACAAATGTGTGTATACATTAATATATACTACCTTCGTTCCAAATTATAAAACCAATATTGACTTTTCAAAAGTTAATTTCAAACATTTTCAAATTCAAAATTGACATGAATTCGTGTAGTTTATGTCAATACACTTATGAATATCATAAACTACCTAAAAATTACCTAAGATTTCTTATCTTCAGAACTTGAATCATGTCAATTTTAAATTTAAAAATATTTCAAATTGACTTTTAAAAAGTCAATATTGATCTTATAATTCGGAAAGGAGGGAGTATAATTTTTAAGTTAATCCGACCTTGCAAGCCCATTAGTCTGATTCAATAACCCGAAAGGGGCATTTAAAATTAGAGGAGTAGGCATTTACTTGATTGACAAAAACCCCTAACCTCTCACTAGCTGTCCTAGGAAAAGTAAACTGGATATATCATCTACACAAATATGTATGTATGTGTATAATGTATAGTTTATTTCTCTGATAATTGGATAACAAAAAGTAAATTTCCAATGAAGCAGAATGAAGTATTACCACCGATTGGCCCGTGTATTTACATCCTCGACCTGCCAGAATTCAATTACACAAACAATTTCATGACTGGAAATAGAAGAAATAAAATAATATTTGCCCACCTTTTACTTTGTCCATAAAAAATGTATTCTTCATTTCCTATTGTTTTGGGGGTTTTTATTTATTAATCTTTCACGGATGAGATAGATCTAATCGAAGAGTTGCAGAGCATAAATACCTGGAGGACTGGCAGAGCTCTTCATGGTGGAATTGGAACAGAGCGAGAGTGCCACAGAAAGAGGGAACATGCACCAATCGTTGGTAGGGATCCTGCTCATTATAATATGAGAAGTGAGAAGTGAGAAGTGAGAAGTGAGAAGTGCGAAAATCAGCGGATCACGGGCAGCATGGAAAATGTCTTTTATAACTTTCGAGGATAATAAATTATTTATTTTTCTATATTACCTCTATCTTGTCTCATTATCCTAAGATATTCTCTCCCTTGTATTAATAGTTTTTAATTTCCCATAAAAGGGTAGTGATAGAATTTCAAACAAATTTTACTTGGTAAATGACACTTCCTTAATCCATGTGTCAAAACCTTAATCGACAATCTTTTAGGAACGGAGGGAGTAAAATTTAGTTGATTCATTGTTTTACTTTTATGCCCTTATAATAAATATTCAACCATTACTCTTTTTTTGAAGAAACAACATTCAATGTCATTATTTTTATCATCACATTTAATGTTGTTGTATTCTCTTTGGTTAAAGTTCTATGGTTATGGACTTTAACACGTCAATCAATGAAATTGAGAGTTCCAGTGTGATAAATAAGGAGTAATTAACTTATTCATTAATTCCATATTAAAGGTTATATGTGGAAAATTTATGTTAAAAATTGTCACTAAATTGATTTTCTTAAACTATGTGCCAAAAGAAATCAGCCTATAACTATGGGACGGAGGGAGTATAAACTAGCAACAGTCCCGTGCATCCGGTACTATGGACGATGAGATTTATCCCAAACTTTGGACGGTCTAGATGATTTATTAGGATGAACGGAAAATTCAAAATCATTTGTATTTCGTTATATAGATGGGTCAACTCACTCAACTTTTATTTCCTAACAAATTAAACAAATAAATTGAGTAAAAAATTTGGTGGGGCTCGGTTCAGATCATGTGGCCAACATTACATGGATATGAATGAAAATTCTCCCACCAAATTACTAATAGATGGACCCGTATGTAGGGGTGAACATGGTGCGGTTTGATGCAGTTTGAAGTCCAAACCGCACTCGAAATCACTTAGGTGCGGTTTAAAAATTTTAAAACCGCACACGAAATCGCTTGTGATTGGTGCGGTTTTAAAGTGTGCGGTGCGATTTTAATTGATACGGTTTCGGTTTCAAAACCAATTGAAACAACAAAAAAGTCTAAGTCTTCAATAAAATTTAACATAGAACTTACATCGAGCAATTAACTTAGTGACAGAGTCGGCAATGGAAATTATATCAAGCATGATTTAAAACTAAAACATACGCTATATAAAACAACGGAGACCATATATTCGATAACAAGCAAGAATATTTATCTAGTTTCCCAAAAATTAAAAATATATGTTGGAGATAGAATGAAATTTTATCTTATATATTGCAGGGAGGACTTATAGAATATAATCATAATTATACCTAATTTGAAAAATAATCTATTAGACTATTACTATTATAGCATTGACATTAACCAATGTATCAAGTGCTCGAGCCCCTCAGCTATAAGCCCCTCCAATAACGTATCAAACAAATTTGAAATTCCAAAACCCAATTACTTAATTTTTGACTCTATACCCTCTAACATCTTTTTTTAATTGGTGAAAAAATGACAATGCAATACTGGGGTTTTCTCTAAGCGTGTTCAAGTGAAAAGTAATTTTAGAATTTATTAGAGATAATACATACATACACACACATGGTGCGGTTTCGATTTTATGCGTGCGGTTTTGGCTAGTAACCAAACCAAAACCATAAATTTGGTTATTCAACCCACCCAAAACCGCCACATACGCCGAAACCGTTGATGCGATTTTAATTGGTGCGGTTCATGCGATTTTTGGTGCGGTTTCGGCTCCAATTTGGTTACTTGCTCAGCCCTACCCGTATGTGTATTACAAGCAATTGAACCGTCATTTGTCCCAAATTTGTTCTCAATTTAATTGTTCAATCGAGCCCTAACTCAATCCTTCGAAAGTTATCGATGAATTGAAAAACTCAGTAAAAATGAGTAGTTGTTCGATCGATCAATTTGAAAAGCTAACAAAATCGATTATTTGGTGAATCTCGGTGTGATTCATGTAAGACCCCAACTTTTATGAATAAAGATTAATTTTCTCTAAATATCATTTTTGAATATTAAAGTGTGAATTTGTTATAATGTTATAGTTGTGGGTAATATTTACAAATTTTGCAAAGTATGCAAGTTGTTATAAAATATTTGTTTGGTCAGGGAATATTCGTACGATGGCAAAATCATTGGTGGATCCCACAACGAAATTACTGTCGGAGTTAGAAAATGACAGAAATAACTTTTTATAAAAATAACGACAAAAGTTTTATCGTTAACTGTTGAAATACCTGGTGATAAAAGTACAGTAATACGTGTGGTTGCATAGTAGCACACGGTATTGATTATTGATGCTTACGTGAGAAGTCACTCAGTTTGGTTCAATAATTACCACGGTAATTGCTGCATAGTATCTCACATTATTGATTCAATTATTGTCACAGTATTATCTGCACAATATTTATATTATTAAATCATTAATTGAGACGACACCGTTATTCATACTATTATTTACATTATTGACAATGTCTAGAAAGTTCTGTCGAGAAAAGGGGTTTGGTCATCTAATTGCGCACCAATAAGGAGAAGTATTTATCGTAAAGCCCCTTCTTTCCTAGGAATGATCTAGTTGTTAATATTATAAGTTATAATATTAATGATGAATAAAGATCGTGTTGATTAAAGATAAGAATGATAATTGATGAGTGGAAGATGTTTGTTCAATTATCCTTTTAGATTGGTGTTTGTTCATTTAGTTTTTTAATCCTTCCGCATCCCCAATTACCCTCAAATGAGGTGATTCTGTGATTGGTTGGTTTTATTATTATTGACCAAACTCTCAGTACTATTCACTAACTTGTTAATAAGGGCGCCCTCTCATTGGTATATCTCTCCCAATTTCTAATTACCTTCAGAAGAGGGAATTCTCTTATTGGTTGATCAAATGGTGTGCTGATAAATTGCGCCCAAAATTATTTTTCATGTGCAGTGTGATGCCCCCAAAATAGGTCCACACAACCCATTCTAAGTTGCAAAATACATAGTACATAAAATAACTACAACTTCATTATTACAATTGTCGTGCAAAATACGACAACACATATGTTGTGAGTTTAATTACAAGTATTGTCTTCTAGACAATATCCAAACTTAAATAAGTCCTCATTATAATTATTGATACACTATTTTACAAAATAGTGAGGACTGCTAGAATAACTATTTTGAAACATCATTCCACATCCCAACTAGTTCCCGCTATATTCTCGTGTCTTGAGAAGAAAAATAGAACAAAAAAGAAAAGGGTGAGCTCAACTAGCCCGGTAAAGAATATTATGACTAAGATAATGTAGAAAAAATTATCGTTAGCCTTCAATAAATCAGATAAAATATAGTGGACAACAAGTTTTAGATCAATATTCGCAGCAGAAATAACAATTCATTAGAAGAGTTAAGTAGAGAATGAAGTCTACTATCTTCTATGATTTAAAAGTCCATCATCTATATTTTATCCCTGTAACATCAATCAATATACATCAAATATTCATATTTGTACTACGGGCCAAAGATATTCATTAGTATCCCCAGTTGGTTATGTTCATCTCAACACATGTCCATCTTTGCACTATAGACCAAAGATATTCATCAAGTAATCATTCATCTTTGCACTACAGGCCAAAAATATTCAGTTATATCTGTTCAGTTTGTAATATTCATGAACGCAATCAAATTGCATAAAAAGTGCGGAAGCGTGTAAAAATCAGAGTTTAAAAATTTACAAACCATATACCCGGATCACCCTTTATGCATAATTATTAATTAAACGAAAAGATAAAGAATAAAATCATACCCTTGAAGATCGAGCTTCCTCAGGTACAAGTTCACCTCCAAATCCTTTCGCTCAAACTTGAATCCACCGGGTTTGGTTCCTTCCTTTGATCAACGTTAGCCACCCATGTGTTTTGGCCTCTGAGGGTGATCCACCAAGGAAAAATAAAGAATTCAAGAAGATGGTGTATTGGCTCAACCCTAGTTTTCTATCTCTATAGAAAAAGGGGTACTCTCCCAACAATTGGAATTATGTCGTATGTTGAAAAAGTCAACAACCCCACCACCCATAATAAGACTCCTCTTATTTATAAATGTGGGCAACCCATCTTAACAATTAAGGAATTGGGTTTTATTTAATTAATTAAATTCTTTTAATTAATTAAGCTCCCTAATCTTATTAGGGATAATTAATTAAACTCCTTTAACTAATTTTCCTTCCTAATCCTATTAGGAATAAATGAGAGTACTTATATTAAATTAATTCCTAAACTCTTTTAGAAATTAAAATAATAATAATTGTAATAATATTAATAAGACTCCTCTTATTAATTTATATTTAATATTTCTAAAATATTAAATAATAAATATTAAGCTATTTAATTTATTCTATCACCATAGATTAAATTAAATATACTTAACATATTATTACGATTATGCCATTAACTTCTTAAATAATTATTCTTCCTTTTATGGTGTGACCCTTTAGGTTCTCCATATTAAACCTAAGTTATGAATAAATCAATTAGAACAATTCTAATCTTATTTAAATAAATAAATTAAACAATTAATTTATTTAAATAAATAATATTTATTCTACAATAGGGATAAGCCTCCCTAGCGATCAACAACTTTTCCGTATAATATAGATTTCAACATTAATCATTAAAGAACCTTTGAGTAAATAGTTACCGTATAATTCAATCCTTCCACCATACAATGTCCCAATTAAATATAAGACATGGAATTACTTTCACAATTCTTATTTTATTTAATTATATGTATTTCGATCCTTAAATGCACAACTCAAATAATGCAAATTAGAAACTCCTTTCTAATTTCATTCGCATTCGCCAAGGACTACTGGGTTGTCATTTATCGAATCACATAGACATTTCTCTTCTTTTATTAGAAGTGGTAGATTCTTTATCGATCATACATTATCTCCATGTACAACTTATTATACCCAAGCATACCCTTTGATATACCCTAAGGGTCTTAAGGAATAAGTCAAAGTATAACTCATCATACACAAGATACTATGATGATCTCAAGCCCAAGGATCACTTGTACTTACTATCACTACAGAATTCCTATCGACAGAAAATAAAACTCCATTAGGTATTCCTTAGCGAGCCACGCTCAAAGAACTTATTCTCTAATAAGCACCTACATACTTGCTTTTAGTGTTCCACACAAATGATCATGAGATCAATCATCCTCATCCAATGAGCAAGCAACGTATGTACCAATCTATCCGGATTCACTAATCCCCAATTTAGTAATCCAATGATTGGGAACTATTTTAGTTTTAAGCTTTCAAAGAATTTAGATCTCATTAGAATGATCATCATCATTATTCTAAAAGCATTGCTTAAAACTATGGGTTTATCACATATTATAAAAACAAAGATCATGTAGATAATTAAAAGCCTTTAATAAATTAATACTTTTTATTAATAAATGAATAAGATTGTTACAAAGTATATGCTTTATCATCAAACATGATTGGCTTGTGTGCATATTACTTTCAATCTCCCACTTGCACTAAAGCCAATCGCCATTGTATCTTATATTCTTCTTCTCTAAGTGACGATTATCCTGCTGTTGGATAAGCTTTAGTTAATGGATATGTAATGTTGTTCATAAGAGTCCACTATCTCTATAGTGATTTCCATCTTTCAATGATTCTAATAATCAAATGAAAGTGCCACAACACATGTTTAGATCCAAGATGAGACTTGGGAACTATTCCTAGTTCTGTAATGAACTTTTAATCCAAACAATCAACTTGCGCAGCTTCATTTATAGCTATATACTTTGTCTTTATCACTAAACCAACAACTCTTTCATTGTTTGGAACCTTTCCAATTCAACGCACCACTGCTCAAGATAATGCTTTACCTTAAAGTGGATTTTCACGTCATCTTGGTCCGCATCGAAAAAACTTGAGTCCATTAAGCCCTCTAGTTTTAATTTAGACCCACCATGAATATGTTCACATCCTTAGTGCCAAGTTAAGCACTTTAAGATGTTTTTCACCGACTCATAGTGAACTTCTCCATAATATGACCGATCAACATCGTGTCTCGTACATTTCATTGCATGCATGATAGTTACTCATGTGATCTCTCTTTTTGAGTCTGTGGGGACTATTAGAGAGATACACTCCATAGCTCATCGACATGAGACATCTCTTGAGTTTGCCATGCTAAACGACTTTAGCATCAAATGAATATACGTTCCTCGGGTTAAGTTGAGCATCCTTTTAAATCTATCTATATAGATTTATATCCCCAATTAAGATACTCTTCCCAAACCATTCATGGAGGAATGTTTAGACAACTTTATCATTATCGATTGTAGCATTAGTATGTCATTCCTTATCCGTAGTATATCAACATATATTACTAGGAATGTCACGACGCGCTCCCAATCGACCCTTTTAGACACACTAGGTTCATTCTTATCTTTGATAAAATCAAACTCTTTTGATTGCCTCATCAAAACGAATGTTCCATATTTGAGAAACTTGCTTCAATCAATTTCTCTGAGTGTCTACAACTCTTAACTCATCGTATGTAACTGGATCATCATCTTCTATGATGCGTACCTCATCATCATCATCTATGATGAATCCATACCTCCTAGGTATCTTCGGTGATTATTCCGATTTACGATTCGGTTGTGGTACAATAGGTCTATCTACGTGTTCCTCTTATTTGACTTATAGTGTTTTGTGGTTCTTGAACTTTTCAAGATCTATTATTCTCCCACTAGCCCCTTTTAATGATAAACACCTTTATCTTAAGGAGGCGCGTGTTTCAGAACAAACACCTTTTTTGCTAAGTAGGATTATAGAACATTTACCCTAAACTTACTTTAGGATGTCCCACAAATCAGACTTGTCAAATCTTGTCCCAAGCTTATCCTTTGAAACCTTTTTCACATAAGTTGGACAACCCTTATCTTAACATACTTAAGATTAGGAATCCTCCCCATCCATAACTTTTATAGAGTCTTGGGGGTTGATTTTGAGGTTACCTTTTCGTAGATATGCAGACCATTTCTAGGACATGATCCTGAAGGATACCGGAATGCTCGGTAAAATCATTATAGACCGCACTATGTCAAACAAGGTATGATTTTTCCTTTAGATACATCAATCAATTATTGTGTATCAGGATGTGTCCATTATGAGAAAACCATTTGAGATGATCTAAAAACTTATTGCACAAGTATTTATTCCTTGATCTAATCAAAGAATCTTAATACATTGCCAATTTGTTTCACTTCAATTCTTTGAACCTTTCAAATAATTCACACAGTATTTCAAAGAAATACACACATTCAACTCTTTGAATGATTATCTCCTTTTCTTATACTAATTTGTTCAATATGCAAAATTATTTTCACGTAAGTCAAGTATACAAAATTTATTAAGTAATATTCCATTCTATACAAAACATTATTATTATAAATAGAACAACAATTGTTCTTAATTATAATACCAAAGATTTCATTGTCCAACAATAAAATGGAAATAATATTTTTAACAAGAACCTGAAATACAATAACAACTTATTGACTTAATAGATTTGCCAGTAGGCGATGCTAAAACTATAAGTTTCTATGGCTAATGTTGCAACCTTTGCTTCATTTCCCACACATAGATTACTTATATTTGTTTAGCTTTCTACTTTTGTTTGGTCCTTTCATAAATCTATATTTATGATAACCAAAGTTGGTATCCAATACCCAAGTAGAACATCGACTTAAAGAAAAATTTATTTTAAATCATGAACAAATTTGTATTGTAAATCAAAACTTCACTAAGCTTCTTTGGTTAGCCTCTCGCAAGATGCTTCTTGCAGCTTTCTTTCCAAAGGTCCAAAGCTATTGCAAAGGGAAGCAAACTCCTTTGCTATCCATATCGCTTTTGTTCTTATTATCCTTTGTTTATGCCTTTCTATTTACCTTCTTTGAATCGTTCTTTATTTCAAGATCCTTTGGCCCCTACCAAGAAGACTTGATCTTTCTTGGTTGAAAGTAACTCTCAACATTTTTCAACATATTAAGCAAATCAAATGAGGTCGATATCTAGCTTGTTTATATGAAAAATTCACAACAATTGTGAAAAGAGTCCGGGAGTGAGTGCAAGATCAAATCTTGCTCAACTCTCCATCCATGACAAAACCAGTTTGTCTTAATTGATCAATCAAATTGATTATGTTAAGAACTTTTTATCTCAGACTATAGTGCCATTGGCCATTCTAGATCGGAAGAGCTCCTTAGATATCTCGATATCTATCACCCCATTTTCCTCACCATCAACTACTTGATGTGCGGGAATATAGTAGAGCATCCATAGTTTCATGTCGACGTCAAGCTCAAGTTACTCATGGATGCGAGCATGATGCATTGAGCCAATCATGCATCATCTTGACACTTTCTAAAAGTAGCAATGTCTTCCTCAGAGGCATTATCTCGCAACCATTGCGAGGATAGGTGTATTAAGGACATAAGATAGTTTTTCACCTATGAGAACTATTCTCAAATTCCTTAACCAATCCGCTTAATTCTTGCCCGTTAATTTAGCATCTAATATGCTTCATAATGATAGTAATTTTAGACATTGTAAAATTTCAGAAATGAATTTGTAATTAACAACATTTTAACATACATTCTTTTATTAATTACCAAAATAAATTAGGTCTTGTTTTAAATTGGTATCTCCCACTATTTTCTTCAAACTATATTACCTCACTTATATAGTTCGCAAAAAATCTAATTAAAGATTTGCTAGTGAGAATAAGGATCCCATTTCAAATGTATATAGCCTTGTGGTGACACAACAAACTATATATAAATAAATAGGTAGACAACTTTTGTCAATTACATCAACTATGCAACTCCTTTTATTTTGCCTCTTAGATTATTTTGATCAAGTGGTGGCACATCCGAATCAAAATTATCTAAGTTAAGTCCGACCTAGCACTCCATATATTCAAAAAAGAAAATATCATCCTTGTGGTGACACAACAAAATAATATTGTTCAATTTTCTTTATAAGCATCAAATGTGATAAATTAACATCTTAAATACTTAATACTTGCCTTGTGGTGACACAACAAACTCATATTAAATATTTAATACTCTATTAATTTTATCATGCTTTGAAGGCGACGCTCGATATTCCAAATATCTTTGAACGCTTAGACTTAATATAAAAAATTGAGGGGTTTGTTATTAATTTGTCTCATCTTGTTTAGCGCAGCATTTATATATATATATATAAAATACGTATTATATTAATGAACATGCAAAACATGTTTGCATAATATATAATATATATAGTATAAGCATGCACATATAGAATACTATATTCTACCTGATTGATTATGGACTTTTATTCTAGTTTGGTTCACTAGATCCATCAAGTGAACCAAAAGGTCAAACCCTAGGGGGGTGCAAGAAATAATATTTAAATATAACTATTACATTTAAACCCTGCTCCATTACAAACGGGTCTTCAAGCGCTCCTTTGTTCCTTGATCTCCAATTCTTCAAAATTAATTCTAATTATTCCTATTACAAAACTATTTTAAAATAAATAGAAACCTTGATCGCCAATCAAGGGAAGTACATAGAGGGAGATAGAATTTACATTAAGAAAAATTAGAGAAGACGAGGCACGCAGAATTCCCCATTTAATAAAACCCATACATTCATGCATCCAACTAAAATAAAATCCAATCGCATCGGGTCAATAGTCCATAATCAATCCCATTTATTATCATACACATCATCATACGCATCAATAAATAACATTCATCTTATGAATAATAAACATTTAATATATATATTGATATCATTTAATGGGCAAATTTAGTTAGTATAAAATCTATTTTGAATCAAAATAAACTCCTTTATTTTAATCCAAATTTAAATCAAAATAAAACTATTTTATTTTAATTTATCTAATTTTGAATAAAATAAACTATTTTATTTTAATCAAAATCTTTAATCAAAATAAACTCCTTTATTTTAATTAATTATGGAATCCAATTCCATGTAATAAAAAAAAAATTTAATTAAAATAAACTCTTTTATTTTAATTAATTATGAATCCAATTCCATGTAAAAAAAATATTTAAAGGAAACACTATTTTCTTTCCTATTCACAAATAAACTCCTTTTATTTTGAATAATATGAAATCTTATTTCATATTTAAATAAACTCCTTTATTTAAGGAAATTAGGATTCTCTTTCCTATTCACAAATAAACTATTTTATTTTGAATAATATGAAATTCTATTTCATATCTAAATAAACTCCTTTATTTAAGGAAACAATAGAATCCAATTTCAACTCCAATTAGTTATCATGGAATCAAATTCCAACTCTAATTAGTTAGCATGAAATTCTAATTTTAAAATTAAAATAAACCTATTATTTTAAAATTAAAATAAACCTTTATTTTAAAATTAAAATAAACTTTTTATTTTAATTATAAAATAATTAAGAATAATATATATATATATATATATATATATATATAATATATATATATATATATATATATATATATATATTACCCGTGTATATTTCCTTATTCAAAAAAAAAAATTCATTACAAATTCTTTGCCTTATTTAAATCTCACGGTCGAATTTGCAATGACCATTCTAATTATTTGAAATTTGTCACTTGATTTCTTTTTAATAAATGACTCATGCATCCTTTTAAAAAAAAAAAGCGTAAGACGTTTTTTTTTTTTTTTTGTTTTTTTTTATATAATAAAATTATGCCCAATTAAATTGTTCTAAACACATATCAATATACATATCAAATTAAAACAATTAATAATTCGCATAAAGGTTTGGCTCGATGCCACTCATTAGGTTTGTAATATTCATGAACGCAATCAAATTGCATAAAAAGTGCTGCGGCGTGTAAAAATCGAGTTTAAAATTTACAAACCATATACCCTTGATCACCCTTTATGCATAATTATTAATTAAACGAAAAAGATAAAGAATAAAATCATACCCTTGAAGATCGAGCTTCCTCGTGTACAAGTTCACCTCCAAATCCTTTCGCGCTCAACTTGAATCCACCGGGTTTGGTTCCTTCCTTTGATCAACGTTAGCCACCCATGTGTTTGGCCTCTAGAGGTGATCCACCAAGGAAAAATAAAGAATTCAAGAAGATGGTGTATTGGCTCAACCCTAGTTTTCTATCTCTATAGAAAAAGGGGTACTCTCCCAACAATTGGAATTATGTCGTATGTTAAAAAAGTCAACAACCCCCACCACCCATAATAAGACTCCTCTTATTTATAAATGTGTAAGAACCCATCTTAACAATTAAGGAATTGGGTTTTATTTAATTAATTAAATTCTTTTAATTAATTAAGCTCCCTAATCTTATTAGGGATAATTAATTAAACTCCTTTAACTAATTTTCATTCCTAATCCTATTAGGAATAAATGAGAGTACTTATATTAAATTAATTCCTAAACTCTTTTAGAAATTAAAATAATAATAATTGTAATAATATTAATAAGACTCCTTTTATTAATTTATATTTAATATTTCTAAAATATTAAATAATAATATTAAGCTATTTAATTTATTCTATCACCATAGATTAAATTAAATATACTTAACATATTATTACGATTATGCCATTAACTTCTTAAATAATTATTCTTCCTTTTATGGTGTGACCTTTTTAGTTCTCCATATTAAACCTATTATGAATAAATCAATTAGAATAATTCTAATCTTATTTAAATAAATAAATTAAACAATTAATTTATTTAAATAAATAATATTTATTCTACAATAGGATAAGCCTCCCTAATGATCAACGACTTTCCGTATAATATAGATTTCAACATTAATCATTAAAGAACCTTTGAGTAAATAGTTACCGCACAATTCAATCCTTCCACCATACAATGTCCCAATTAAATATAAGACATACGGAATTATCACAAGTCTTATTTTATTTAATTATATGTATTTCGATCCTTAAATGCACAACTCCAAATAATGCAAATTAGAAACTCCTTTCTAATTTCATTCTCGCCGCCAAGGACTACTGGGTTGTCATTTATCGAATCACATAGACATTTCTCTTTTTTATTAGAAGTGGTAGATTCTTTATCGATCATACATTATCTCCATGTACAACTTATTATACCCAAGCATACCCTTTGATATACCCTAAGGGTCTTAAGGAATAAGTCAAAGTATAACTCATCATACACAAGATACTATGATGATGATCTCAAGTCCAAGGATCACTTGTACTACTATCACTACAGAAATTCCTATCGACAGAAAATAAAACTCCATTAGGTATTCCTTAGCGAGCCAATGCTCAAAGAACTTATTCTCTAATAAGCACCTACATACTTGCTTTAGTGTCTCCACACAAATGATCATGAGATCAATCATCCTCATCCAATGAAAGCAAGCAACGATGTACCAATCTATCCTGGATTCACTAATCCCCAATTTAGTAATCCAATGATTGGGAACTATTTTAGTTTTAAGCTTTCAAAGAATTTAGATCTCATTAGAATGATCATCATCATTATTCTAAAAGCATTGCTTAAAACTATGGGTTTATCACATATTATAAAACAAAGATCATGTAGATAATTAAAAGCCTTTAATAAATTAATACTTTTTATTAATAAATGAATAAGATTGTTACAAAGTATATGCTTTATCATCAAACATGATTGGCTTGTGTGCATATTACTTTCAATCTCCCACTTGCACTAAAGCCAATCGCCATTGTATCTTATATTCTTCTTCTCTAAGTGACGATTATCCTGCTGTTGGATAAGCTTTAGTTAATGGATATGTAATGTTGTTCATGAGAGTCCACTATCTCTATAGTGATTTCCATCTTTCAATGATTCTAATAATCAAATGAAAGTGCCACAACACATGTTTAGATCCAAGATGAGACTTGGGAACTATTCCTAGTTCTGTAATGAACTTTTAATCCAAACAATCAACTTGCAGCTTCATTTATAGCTATATACTTTGTCTTTATCACTAAACCAGCAACTCTTTGCTGTTTGGAACCTTTCCAATTCACTGCACCACTGTTCAAGATAACGCTTTACCTTAAAGTGGATTTTCTGTCATCTTGGTCTGTCTGAAAAACTTGAGTCTATTAAGCCCTCTAGTTTTAATTTAGACCCACCATGAATATGTTCACATCCTTAGTGCCGGTTAAGCACTTTAAGATGTTTTTCACTGACTCATAGTGAACTTCTCCATAATATGACTGATCAACATCAGGTCTCGTACATTTCATTGCATGCATGATAGTTACTCATGTGATCTCTTTTTAGAGTCTGTGGGGACTATTAGAGAGATACACTCCATAGCTCATCGACATGAGACATCTCTTGGAGTTTGCCATGCTAAACGACTTTAGCATCAAATGAATATACGTTCCTTGGGTTAAGTTGAGCATCCTTTTAAATCTATCTATATAGATTTATATCCCCAATTAAGATACTCTTCCCAAACCATTCATGGAGGAATGTTTAGACAACTTTATCATTACTGATTGTAGCATTAGTATGTCATTCCTTATCCGTAGTATATCAACATATATTACTAGGAATGTCACGGCGCTCCCACTGACCCTTTTGTACACACTAGGTTCATTCTTATCTTTGATAAAATCAAACTCTTTTGATTGCCTCATCAAAACGAATGTTCCATATTTGAGAAACTTGCTTCAATCAATTTCTCTGAGTGTCTACAACTCTTAACTCATCGTATGTAACTGGATCATCATCTTCTATGATGCGTACCTCATCATCATCATCTATGATGAATCCATACCTCCTAGGTATCTTCTGTGCTTATTCCGATTTACGATTCTTGTTGGTACAATAGGTCTATCTACAGTTCCCTTTATTCGACTTATAGTGTTTTGTGGTTCTTGAACTTTTCAAGATCTATTATCCTCCCACTAGCCCCTTTTAATGATAAACACCTTTATCTTAGAAGGAAGCGTGTTTCGTAACAAACACCTTTTGCTAAGTAGGATTATAGAACATTTACCCTAAACTTACTTTAGGATGTCCCACAAATCTGTATTTGTCAAATCTTGTCCCAAGCTTATCCTTTGAAACCTTTTTCACATAAGTTGGACAACCCCTTATCTTAACATACTTAAGATTAGGAATCCTCCCTGTCCATAACTTTTATAGAGTCTTGGGGCTGGATTTTGAGGTTACCTTTTCGTAGATATGCAGCCATTTCTAGGACATGATCCTAGAAGGATACTGGAATGTCGGTAAAATCATTATAGACCGCACCATGTCAAACAAGGTATGATTTTTCCTTTAGATACATCAATCAATTATTGTGTATCAGGATGTGTCCATTATGAGAAAACCATTTGAGATGATCTAAAAACTTATCAGACAAGTATTTATTCCTCGATCTAATCAAAGAATCTTAATACATTGCCAATTTGTTTCACTTCTGAATTCTTTGAACCTTTCAAATAATTCACACTTGTATTTCAGCAAATACACACATTCAACTCTTTGAATGATCATCTCCTTTTCTTATACTAATTTGTTCAATATGCAAAATTATTTTCACGTAAGTCAAGTATACAAAATTTATTAAGTAATATTCCAGCTTCTATACAAAACATTATTATTATAAATAGAACAACAATTGTTCTTAATTATAATACCAAAGATTTCATTGTCCAACAATAAAATGGAAATAATATTTTTAACAAGAATCGGAATACAATAACAACTTATCGACTTAATAGATTTGCCCATAGTGCGATCTTAAACTATAAGTTTCTATGGCTAATGTTGCAACCTTTGCTTCATTTCCCACATATAGATTACTTATATTTGTTTAGCTTTCTACTTCTTTTGGTCCTTTCATAAATCTATATTTATGATAACCAAAGTTGGTATCCAATACCCAAGTAGAACATCGACTTAAAGAAAAAATTATTTTAAATCATGAACAAATTTGTATTAAACCAAAACTTCACTAAGCTTCTTTGGTTAGCCTCTCGCAAGATGCTTCTTCGCTTTCTTTCCAATGTCCAGGCTTATTGCAAGGAAGCAAACTCCTTTGCTATCCATATCGCTTTTGTTCTTATTATCCTTTGTTTATGCCTTTCTATTTACCTTCTTTGAATCGTTCTTTATTTCGTAAGATCCTTTGGCCCCTACCAAGAAGACTTGATCTTTCTTGGTTGAAAGTAACTCTCAACATTTTTCAACATGTTAAGCAAATCAATGAAGTTTATATCTAGCTTGTTTATATGAAAAATTCACAACAATTGTGAAAAGAGTCCTGGAGTGAGTGCAAGATCAAATCTTGCTCAACTCTCCATCCATGACAAAACCAAGTTGTCTTAATTGATCAATCAAATTGATTATGTTAAGAACTTTTTATCTCATATTATAGTGCCATTGGCCATTCTAGATTGGAAGAGCTCCTTAGATATCTCGATATCTATCAGTCCTACTTTCCTCACCATCAACTACTTGATGTGCAGAATAATATAGTAGGAGCATCCATAGTTTCATCTTGTGTTTCAAGCTCATTACTTTCATGGATGCGAGCATGATGCATCGAGCCAATGTGCATCATCTTGACACTTTCTAAAAGTAGCAATGTCTTCCTCAGAGGCATTGTCTCGCAACCATTCAGCAGGATAGGCGATTAAGGACATAAGATAGTTTTTCACCATGAGAACTATTCTCAAATTCCTTAACCAATCCGCTTAATTCTGGCCCAAGTTAATTTAGCATCTAATATGCTTCGCAGTGATAGTAATTTTAGACATTGTAAAATTCGTAAAATGAATTTGTAATTAACAACATTTTAACATACATTCTTTTATTAATTACCAAAATAAATTAGGTCTTGTTTTAAATTGGTATCTCCCACTATTTTCTTCAAACTATATTACCCTCACTTATATAGTTCGGCAAAATCTAATTAAAGATTTGCTAGTGAGAATAAGGATCCCATTTCAAATGTATATAGCCTTGTGGTGACACAACAAACTATATATAAATAAATAGGTAGACAACTTTTGTCAATTACATCAACTATGCAACTCCTTTTATTTTGCCTCTTAGATTATTTTGATCAAGTGGTGGCACATCCGAATCAAAATTATCTAAGTTAAGTCCGACCTAGCACTCCATATATTCAAAAAAGAAAAATATCATCCTTGTGGTGACACAACAAAATAATATTGTTCAATTTTCTTTATAAGCATCAAATGTGATAAATTAACATCTTAAATACTTAATACTTGCCTTGTGGTGACACAACAAACTCATATTAAATATTTAATACTCTATTAATTTTATCATGCTAGAAATGACGCTCGATATTCCAAATATCTTTGAACGCTTAGGACTTAATATAAAAAATTGAGGGGTTTGTTATTAATTTGTCTCATCTTGTTTAGCGCGCATGCACATATATATATAAAATACGCGTCATATTAATGAACATGCAAAACATGTTTGCATAATATATAATACATATAGTATAAGCATGCACATATAGAATACTATATTCTACCCGGATTGATTATGGACTTTTATTCTAGTTTGGTTCACTAGATCCATCAAGTGAACCAAAAGGTCAAACCCTAGGGGTGCAAGAAATAATATTTAAATATAACTATTACATTTAAACCCGGGCTCCATTACAAACGGGTCTTCAAGCGCTCCTTGTTCCTTGATCTCCAATTCTTCAAAATTAATTCTAATTATTCCTATTACAAAACTATTTTAAAATAAATAGAAACCTTGATCAACAGTCAAGGGGAAGTACATAGGAGGGAGATAGAATTTACATTAAGAAAAATTAGAGAAGACGAGGTACGCAGACCCCATTTAATAAAACCCATACATTCATGCATCCAACTAAAATAAAATCCAATCGCATTGGTCAATAGTCCATAATCAATCCCATTTATTATCATACACATCATCATATGCATCAATAAATAACATTCATCTTATGAATAATAAACATTTAATATATATATTGATATCATTTAATGGGCAAATTTAGTTAGTATAAAATCTATTTTTGAATCAAAATAAACTCCTTTATTTTAATCCAAATTTAAATCAAAATAAAACTATTTTATTTTAATTTATCTAATTTTGAATAAAATAAACTATTTTATTTTAATTAAAATCTTTAATCAAAATAAACTCCTTTATTTTAATTAATTATGGAATCCAATTCCATGTAATAAAAAAAATCTTTAATTAAAATAAACTCTTTTATTTTAATTAATTATGAATCCAATTCCATGTAAAAAAAATATTAAAGGAAACACGGATTTTCTTTCCTATTCACAAATAAACTCCTTTTATTTTGAATAATATGAAATCTTATTTCATATTTAAATAAACTCCTTTATTTAAGGAAATTAGGATTCTCTTTTCCTATTCACAAATAAACTATTTTATTTTGAATAATATGAAATCTTATTTCATATCTAAATAAACTCCTTTATTTAAGGAAACAATAGAATCCAATTTCAACTCCAATTAGTTATCATGGAATCAAATTCCAACTCTAATTAGTTAGCATGAAATTTCTAATTTTAAAATTAAAATAAACCTATTATTTTAAAATTAAAATAAACCTTTTATTTTAAAATTAAAATAAACTTTTATTTTAATTATAAAATAATTAAGAATAATATATATATATATATATATATATATATATAACCGTATATATATATATATATATATATATATATATAATTACCGTGTACCTTCCTTATTCAAAAAAAAAAATTCACTTTTGCTTTTTAAATCTCACGTGGTCCAAAGTTGCATGACCATTCAGGTTATTATTCGGTTGTCAACGATTTCTTTTTAATAAATGACTCATGCATCCCTTTTAAAAAAAAAAAAGCAAAGACGTTTTTTTTTTTTTTTAAATTTTATATAATAAAATTATGCCCAATTAAATTGTTCTAAACACATATCAATATACATATCAAATTAAAACAATTAATAATTCGCATAAAGGTTTGGCTCTGATGCCACTGTTAGGTTTGTAATATTCATGAACGCAATCAAATTGCATAAAAAAGTGCGGAAGCGTGTAAAAATCAGAGTTTAAAATTTTACAAACCATATACCCGGATCACCCTTTATGCATAATTATTAATTAAACGAAAAGATAAAGAATAAAATCATACCCTTGAAGATCGAGCTTCCTCAGGTACCAGTTCACCTCCAAATCCTTTCGCGTTCAACTTGAATCCACCGGGTTTGGTTCCTTCCTTTGATCAACGTTAGCCACCCATGTGTTTGGCCTCTAGAGGTGATCCACCAAGGAAAAATAAAGAATTCAAGAAGATGGTGTATTGGCTCAACCCTAGTTTTCTATCTCTATAGAAAAAGGGGTACTCTCCCAACAATTGGAATTATGTCGTATGTTGAAAAAGTCAACAACCCCCACCACCCATAATAAGACTCCTCTTATTTATAAATGTGGGCAACCCATCTTAATAATTAAAGAATTGGGTTTTATTTAATTAATTAAATTCTTTTAATTAATTAAGCTCCCTAATCTTATTAGGGATAATTAATTAAACTCCTTTAACTAATTTTCATTCCTAATCCTATTAGGAATAAATGAGAGTACTTATATTAAATTAATTCCTAAACTCTTTTAGAAATTAAAATAATAATAATTGTAATAATATTAATAAGACTCCTCTTATTAATTTATATTTAATATTTCTAAAATATTAAATAATAAATATTAAGCTATTTAATTTATTCTATCACCATAGATTAAATTAAATATACTTAACATATTATTACGATTATGCCATTAACTTCTTAAATAATTATTCTTCCTTTTATGGTGTGACCCTTTAGGTTCTCCATATTAAACCTAGGTTGTGAATAAATCAATTAGAATAATTCTAATCTTATTTAAATAAATAAATTAAACAATTAATTTATTTAAATAAATAATATTTATTCTACAATAGGGATAAGCCTCCTAATGATCAACGACTTTCCGGATAATATAGATTTCAACATTAATCATTAAAGAACCTTTGAGTAAATAGTTACTGTGATAATTCAATCCTTCCACCATACAATGTCCCAATTAAATATAAGACATGGAATTCTTTGTCAAGTCTTATTTTATTTAATTATATGTATTTCGATCCTTAAATGCACAACTCCAAATAATGCAAATTAGAAACTCCTTTCTAATTTCATTCTGCCTTGGCCAAGGACTCTTGGGTTGTCATTTATCGAATCACATAGGACATTTCTCTTCTTTTATTAGAAGTGGTAGATTCTTTATTGATCATACATTATCTCCATGTATACTTACTTATTATACCCAAGCATACCCTTTGATATACCCTAAGGGTCTTAAGGAATAAGTCAAAGTATAACTCATCATACACAAGATACTATGATGATCTCAAGTCCAAGGATCACTTGTACTACTATCACTACAGGAATTCCTATTGACAGGCAAATAAAACTCCATTAGGTATTCCTTAGCGAGCCACGTTCAGTGAACTTATTCTCTAATAAGCACCTACATACTTGCTTTAGTGTTCCACACAAAATGATCATGAGATCAATCATCCTCATCCAATGAAAGCAAGCAACGTATGTACCAATCTATCCTGGATTCACTAATCCTCAATTTAGTAATCCAATGATTGGGAACTATTTTAGTTTTAAGCTTTCAAAGAATTTAGATCTCATTAGAATGATCATCATCATTATTCTAAAAGCATTGCTTAAAACTATGGGTTTATCACATATTATAAAACAGCATCATGTAGATAATTAAAAGCCTTTAATAAATTAATACTTTTTATTAATAAATGAATAAGATTGTTACAAAGTATATACTTTATCATCAAACATGATTGGCTTGTGTGCATATTACTTTCAATATCACTATTTAGGATTTAGGATGATGAAAAATATTTTAAAGAAAACGAATCAAGTGAGATAAAAGGACAAAGATTAGGGATTCGTACTTCAGTTTATCCAATTTAAAAATACTCCATAATAATCAATTGTGGAGCAAAATTCAAGAATAAAGATCAAAACATAGATACAATCAATGATAGTAACCATAATAGACAACTTGGACCAAGAAAAGAAAATTTAATTTTTCTGTGAATAGTATCGTATTCGTGAATAGTGCCTTATACGTGAATAGTAATCCCGACACAAAAAGGTAAAAATTTATAAGAAAAATCATACTTCATGAATGATACTCGTGAATAATACCGTATTCGTGAATAGTGTCATATACGTGAATAATGTTGTATACGTGAATAGTAACCCCGACATGAAAAGGTAAAAATTTTATAATAAAATTCATACCAATATTTTGGTATAATGATAATAAAAGAAATAACATCATTTACGAAGAAAATAACACCCCTTACCTCGAAAGACAAGTACTTCTAACTGAAATATTGGATATAATGTTGAAGAAAACTTGCACTGCTTATCAACTATTAAAGTATCTAAATACTCACAAAAATACGCACAATATTATAGAGAGAAGATTTCTGATTCTGGTGTGATTTTCATTTCTAACTAAGCACCCTATTTATAGGAAATGCTTAGCACACCAAAGTTGACAAAACTACATACGGAGGCTTTTCTTTTTATCTGCAGCACTCCATCTTTGAAGATTCAAAGCCACCGAAAAGGACAACTCCCACCCACCACATGTTTTTAATAAAAACATTTATTTCCAAAACTTCAATAATTCATAATAAATATCCTTTTTACCAGAAAAATATGAACCTTATGTCCATTTCATATAAAATTTAATTCTCTACAACTTTGTAGAAGAAAGTTTTTCCAAATTCCAAACAGAAAATGACTGAAATCCACATACGGATGATTTTTAATACCTCAATTCTGACAAAATACTGATAAAACACCTCAACATTAATTCCTTCATTTATATTCACATAAAATAAATATTTCCTTATCATATAAATAAGTTGATATATGAACTAAATTTTATTTATAAAATTTATTATATTTTTAGATAATTTATATATCCATTATAATGATTTTTAGAAATTTTAATATATTTTTAAAACATTTATTTATCCTTTAAATGATTTTTAAATCATTTATTTCTATTTTAGGTAATTAATATTTACTTAAAATTTTACAAAAATATTGTTTATTATTTTTAAATAATTTATAACCATTTATTATGATTTTTATATCATTAATATTAATTTTCAATAATTATTTAGTATTTATATATAATATCACATAATACTAAGAACCTTAACAACAAAATGATGGAGGAGTTATGCAGTAAATTCCACATCAAACATCTTAACTCCGTCATCTACCGTCCAAAGATGAATGGTGTTGTTGAAGCGGCTAACAAAAACATCAAGAAGATCATGCAAAAGATGTCCTCCAACCACAAAGAATGGCCTGATTTATTGCCTCTTACTCTGTTAGCCTACATAACATCAATGCGCACTTCCACCGGGGCAACCCCCTACGCATTAACCTATGGGATGGAAGCAGTGCTCCCTGTAGAAGTGGAAATGGAATCCCTCCGAGTGTTGATAGACGCTCAGCTGGATGAAGACCAATGGGTACAAGACATGTATCACCAATTGTCTCTAATAGACGAAAGGTGAACCACGCCTATCTTCCATGGTCAGTTATATCAACAAAGGATCGTTAGATCCTACAACAGAAAAGTCTAGCTACGGAAGTTTAAACAATATGACTTGATTTTAAAGAAGATCATTGACAACCAAGATCAGTCCAAGGGAAAATTCGCCCCTAACTGGGAAGGTCCGTTTGTTGTCAAGGAGGTATTGACAGGAGGTGCTCTCAGATTGCAGGAAATGGACGGCGATGAATTTCCACAACTCATCAACTCGGACGCCGTGAAACGGTACTATGCTTGAAGTTACCATCAAGCAAACATCATGATGTTGGATCATCAGATCACCAGTCATTACAGTTCTTTAATCCTTCACTACATACAACTCTTTTCCACACTTTGCCCCTCAGGGAAACATACTCTTCAAGCCAGCATCCTGGCTTCACTCCGTTCATACAACTTCGGTTATCCCACTAGGGATTGAACCTTTCACACTTGCAGTTTGTCCCAAACATGGGATCAAACTTTTTCACACCTGCAGTTTATCCTGAACTTAGGATAAAACTTTCTTTTTCCCTGCAGTCTGACCTGCACATGGGATTAAGTTTTTCGGCTACAAATCGTCCTAAGGGGCGAACTACATCGACCTGATCTCCTTGATACATAGGAGTACGTAGGCAACCATTTTATATGACCCGGTCGCAATAAAACAAAAACAACAAAAACATTTCTACACCCTTCTCATTACAAAAACAAAAACATTCCTACACCCTTTCTGCCACAAACAACGTTGAACCTCTTAAACCAGATTCGAACTACGCAGACTTGATCTCCTCTTCAATAAGAGTACGTAGGCAGCCATTTATGGTTCAGTCTCACCCCCTACCAGAACATAAACACTTGTCAATGATACTGGGATCAAAATTCAATCCACTACATTTCATCGGCTTCAGACCAAAGGTCAGGTATCATTCCGATCAATGATATAGATGCATACATGTTATTTGATTCGGGTGCTACCTGCTCTTTTATTTTCGAAGAATTTGCTAAACAGTTAGACTTACCCCGTAAGAGATTAGAGCACCTTATGAACGTAGAAGTAAAGAACAAGGAACTTATCCCCGTTGAATACATTCATAGGAATTGTTATGCCGAATTACGAGGATTTAAGCTCAAAGTGGATTTGATACCGATTCGTTTGGGGGAGTTTGATGTAATCCTTGGAATGGATTGGTTATCGGTTCACGGAGTAGTTATAGACTGTAAGAAGAAGTGTGTACACCTTAAGACTCTGAATAAGTCGGAGGTGGTATTTTATGGTAGTAAATCGCCGAGACAATCTCATTGTCTGACGATGGTGCAAGCGTATAGATTGCTTAGGAAGGGTTGTATAGGTTATTTGGCTCACATGGTTGATACTCGACGAGTCGAGGGTGAACTGAGTCAGATACCTATTGTAAGGGAGTTTGTTGATGTCTTCCCAGACGAGATTCCGGGATTGCCACCAGATAGAGATATTGAGTTTGTTATTGATTTGGCACCAAGGACAGCACCGGTATACAAAGCGCCGTATCGTATGGCATTAGTAAAGATGAAAGAACTGATGGCTCAATTACAAGAGTTGTTAGATATGGGATACATTTGACCGAGCGTATCACATGATTCCTAGGCTCATATGATTTAGCAATTTGTATGAAAGCTGTAAACAATTATATATATAAAAGCAGTATATATATATATATATATATATGTAGACAATCAACCTCCACGAATCACCTCCACGGGGATTGCAAATGTAAATAAAGCACTAAAATCCAGTCAACCACCATGAAGCACCTCCATGGGGGATTGAGAAAATATAAATAAAGCAATACAACGATCAACCATTTTGAAGTAAACTCCAGGCGGGACAAAATGTAAATAAAGCTGTAAAAGTCAACGAAGTAAACTCCAGGTCTTAAAGAAATGTAAATAAAGCGGTAAAAGGCCACGAAGTAAACTCCATGCCAAACTGAAATGTAAATATATATATATATATATATATATATAAATGATAAATGCACTGGATATATATCGATCCAGGCTCGTTTCGTTAATTCGCGGTTGAGTATATATATATATATATATACGGTCAGGATCAAGAGCAATCTCCTTAAATAGCATTCCGCCTTAAATAGCATTCTTTTATTAAAACTACGTCATTTTGGAGGGACACGGTGGCATTTTTGTAAATACGCGGTGACATTATATTTACAAAAATGTCACCGCGTCCCTCCAAAACGACGTAGTTTTAATAAAAGAATGCTATTTAAGGCGGAATGCTATTTAAGGAGAATGCTCTTGATCCTTACCGTATATATATATATATATATATATATATATATACGGTAAACGCACCAGATGTGAAATCCAGGCTCAATCAAACAGAGTTTGATAACAACAATATATATATATATAAGTATTTATATATATATATATATCAATTTTGTTGAATTTTTATATCCTTGGATTTTAGTTCTCAAGTATTCATGGCTTCAAAGCGTCCTCGAACTAGCTTCGGTCCCCCTTCACCGGCATCCAGGGCTCCTCATTCCAAATTTGATACTGCAAAATTTACAAGTGAGGAAGCCTGGAAGCGCTACACCCAATCGTTTTCCAAGTGCAATTTGGTGCCAGAGAGGGGGCTAAGGCCAGATGAGAAAATAGATGGTGCCATGATGACCATGATTGTGGCTATAAAATGGATCCACTTCACCAAGCCGCCTGAATCTGCGATTGTTTCGGTGGTAAAGGAATTCTACGCAAATGCCAGTGCAGATGGCCCTGCAGTAGTGTTGGTTCGGGGTAACTTGATCCCCTTTGACAGTGAGGCTAACCCTGATTTAAAGTATAAAATCATGATGGAGGCGCACAACACACCATTTGCAATCCATCCTGGGAGTACCAAAATGTATCGTGATATTCGACATACATTTTGGTGGAGCAATATGAAGAAAGAGATAGCGCAGTTTATCTCAAGGTGTCTAACTTGTCAACGTGTCAAGGCGGATCATCAAGTGCCAAAAGGTCCATTGCAACCACTTGAAATTATAGAATGAAAGTGGGAGCACATTACCATGGATTTCGTTACTGGTCTTCCCAAGATTTCTTAAGGCATAGATGCAATTTGGGTTATTATTGATAGACTAACCAAGTCTGCTCATTTCTTACCTATACGAGAAACTTATTCAGTTGAACGTCTTGCTCGTATATACATAAATGAGATTTTAAAGCTGCATGGTATACCAGTATCCATAGTTTCTGATCGAGACCCAAGATTCACTTCACGATTTTGGGTTAGTTTGCAAAAGGCTATGGCACGGATTTACGATTTAGTTCAGTATATCATCCTCAAATGGACGAGCAGTTGAAAAGGACTATTCAAACTCTTGAAGATCTATTAAGACTCTATGTCCTTGACTTCAAAGGAAGTTGGTACAAGTTCTTGCCATTAGTGGAATTCTCCTACAACAACAGTTATCAAGCAAGTATTGTCATGGCTCCATTCGAGGCGTTGTATGGACGCAAGTGTCGTTCTCCAGTATGCTGGGACGAGGTGGGTGAAGCAACGTTGTTGGAACTAGAATTAGTACGTATGACTACGAAAAAGATTCAAATGATCCGATAACGTATAAAAACCTCACAAGATCGACAAAAGAGTTATGTTAATCTTCATCAAAAGGACGTGAAATTCAAGGTTGGAGAGTATGTGTTGTTGCGTGTGGCACCGTGGAAAGGAGTTACGAGATTTGGAAAGAGAAGAAAGCTCAATCCTCGATTCATTGACCCATTTGAAATCCTTGACCGAGTAGGAACTGTGGCCTATGGACTCGCTTTACCTCCAAGTAAATGGCTCCTCCTCGATGTGGGAATCAATGTCCTCCATGGGCTCTCCATCGTCTGAATCGCTACTCGACACTGTGGATACTGCCGCAGCCGATGAAGTCTCTGTCTCCATCCACGCAGAATACTCTGGCGAACAGCCCGAATGGCTAATAGAAAAAGCAGCTATCTCAAGTTGATCCCAACATGCATACACCCGGGATTGGTCCTCTGCTGATAAATGGCGAGAAGCTAAACGTTGACTTAGCGCCCCCTCAAAAGGACGGAAGTCCTGGAACTGGTCAAACTGCGACATCACGACCAATGGGTGGTAGGTAGTCATGCCCCTCAAACCAGCTAGAGGGAGATATTCCATGCCCGGAGCATGAGTAATAAAGCTGTAGGGTGAGCTAAGCCCTCTGCACGGCAGGATGACAAATGAATCACTGATCTCCGCCAAAAATACCGACCAAGACATAGCATCTATACTCTCCGATGGCTGAAAGGAGTAAGACATAGCTATATCATGGGTAAAGCAGTACCCGTGTCGGCGGAAGGTCCCAATCAGTCTCAAGTGTGACATAAACCACACGTACAACATGACCAAACTGCCTATAAATACCCCTGTAGGGTAAGTGCTGCAAAACGTGGTCGACCTCAGCGTCTCTGCCACAATCATCGGAATGATGGTACGACCCTCCCTAAGAGCTCTCATTTCCATGATAACACCGCTATCCAACTCGTCCGTATATCGTGGCATGTATACATACGCCACTATGCACATTAAGAATGCATCCACTCTGGCCAAATGCCACTTGTCCTCTGGTATGGTGAAATCCCTAGAATGCCGAGCATGGTTGTCCTCAGAGCCAAATTTGTCAGTCAGAAAATGTTGGGATATCACGTGGACGGATGTAACCTCATCCTGTATAACCTTACACCTCAATCCTATGATAGTCATGAACTGTCGGCTCATGTCCCCAATAGCCATATGCACGCAAGGTCTGTCAAGTGGCAGCATCGTCAAACGTGCATACTCCTCTAGAGTCGGAGTCAACTCCTGGGTCCCAAACCGGAAAACTTGCCTCTCTGGTACCCAGTGATCCAACATGCCCTCCACAAATCTTGTGGGAACCTGAAATATCAAGAGGGTCATAGTATGCTGCAATAACTGATATACAGCCACCCTGTCTGATGGTGACATACTATCATACCACGATTTAAGACGTGATGCCACCAATAATGGTGGGGTATGATCTATCGATTGATTGAAGAAGAAGACATCCGTAGTAGTAGTATCATAAGACCATCCAGGTCAATCTTTGAATATCTCGAACAACATACATAAATATGCGTAATATGATACATGTATTACAGATAATAGATGTCAATATGATATAGGGAATGAAAAATTGTACATGCATTCCTAAGTATATCATCATCTACATACATCATCTCTGTATAGCTAAAAATACAGGGAAATGGGACACAAACGCCCTACTACTAATAGAGGCCTATCAAAATATATAGCGAGAATGAGACACAATCACCCAATATCTAACAGAGGCCTATCAAAAGAGATAACAAGAATACACATCAGAAGAAGACAATGTTGTCAATATCTACATCATCATTCCTGTCCACCTGATGTAACTCCTCCTGAGTCACTGGATCTCTATCAACAGGGATGTCAGGCCTATACAAAGGAGGATCTGCGCTGGCAAATCCAAATGGGTCATCTGAGGGGCCATCGCTTGAGCTGGAAGGATCAAACAAATCTGCCTCTGTTGGATCTCTGCCCAAATCCCGGATAAAGAAATGTGTCTGGTCTAGTCGTTGGGTCAAACTGTCAATCTGTGTCAAATGAGTCGGATCTCGGACACAGGCTAGCCAGTCCGTTATCATCACAGATCCTGAAACCATATCCCCCATAAACTGAGCGGCGCGGGTCTGGGCTCCAATAATATGAGGGGACCATCAATGCTGGAATATCTCCCGAGTGCAGGGACCCTCTGACAGTGCAAAACCGTCAACACCCAACAATGGGATATCAATGATGGGTGACTGTGACACATGCCAATAATGCCTGGCAGGAGGCAAGATCGGCATACGGATCTCTCCTGTGGTGCTCCTAATAGCACGCTCTCCTAAATAGAGCTCCCATCCTCCATCAGTGAAAAAAGGAACCCTACATGTGGATATCACATGCTCGATGCCAGTCGGGTACCCATCCTCAAATCCAATGGCCAAGTGCTCCCCAGAATAGGGAATCCATGTGATGACGTCAGCTGTCAACAACTCCAGCTGTAGGCGATAATGAGTAAAACCCTCAGCTATAGGGACCTTTGCCAGTATGGAATGATGCCATCGCCGTCTCTCTTGGATAGGTATCTAAACCTAACATACTCATAGGATGCAAACATGGAAGCCTCTCATAGGCCCAAAATTGCCAACACAAAGGCAAACATCTGCTGTCAGTAAACACTCTTAACCTATACATGGGAAATTACAAGAGAAATACTCACCAGCAGAAATGGGTAGAAGCCTAACCAAGCCTCGGTCAAGCCCTGTGAACGCATACGCATGCCCTTGAGGAAATAGGCAAAGGTGTAGAAACCCCAATCATACTCTCCTATACGGTCCACATGTCGCGTGGCACTGATCAAAGCGAACGACACCGTAGAAGAGTTATCTGTGATGAAGCAGCCCCTAATGATCATCAGGAACAATCGCCGAAGAATGCGATCCCTGACTCTGACATCAGCTGGTATGGGCTCACTCAACAGCCCACTCATAACATCTACGCTCAAAGGACCCGTACTACCAGTCTTGCCCTTGAGCGCCTCCGCCAGAACTCCTAGCAAGGATCTGACGGTAGTCGGGATAATATCCGCCATACAAGGCACTGGTGCCCCTCCAAACTCCATACCTGTGATACACCACTAATCCATCGGCGTCATCATCACCTCACAGTCCAGCAAATGGAGTGACTGAGTCTGGTGAAACCACCGCTCAGACAATGCCCTGAGGTAACCCCAGGGACAGCGATGGGGAAGAATAGAAAAGAATGCCCCAAATCCCCAATCATGAATAATCGCTCTATAGTCAGGATGTAGAGCCTGGTACATGGAGTGAATGATGAACCAGTTCCCTCGAGGCTATGTAAAGCTGGGAACCTACATGAAATGCAGATCGACATCAGAATCCTTTACTCCTCATCAATAGGAAAGAAGGAAGATTAAACATCTAACATTATACCTCGTTGGCGTGCAAGTACATCGAGGGATGTCGACTCTAATCATCCAGAAGCTCTGGGTTTGCCACCTGAATACTCGAGAGGTCCCTACGGGGAACATGTGCAGTAGGAGCGGGGTTTGCAACCGGAACATCCTCCTCCTCGTCCTCGACGTCCGGCACATCAACCTGGACTGGACGTATCATCGCCTCCACTAACCGACAAGGCTGTTGATAAGTGATTTTATAACCACTTATTTGGATATTAACTGACTTGAATTTGTGCTTAATCTCATGTTATTGTATAGATTTTTATTCCCTTGTGCTTTGTTTTGTAGTTTTAGTATTGGAAACTTCCTTGGTGTTATTTGAGCTAAGTTGTGTTCAAAGCTATGATGGATTGATGATGGAAAAGAAATGGAGTTAAGCATGTTGCCAAATGTTGGAATGAAGTCTTGGAGTGAAGTGCCTTGAGTCTAAACTGCAGCAGAAGATTGCAGCAGAACAAGCCAGACCCAGCTGATGCACGGCGTAGCTACGCCCAGCTTGGCCTATGACACTTGCTAGCCTTGATTCGTCGAGACGCAGACAGATTGCCCAGATTCAAAGACAACATCTGCGCCTATCTATGCAGGCTATTCACAAAAGCATTGCATGATCTTAAAAATCAGTTGACTTTTACTTGAACGATCTAGCAGGGTGATGGCTTGGAGAGGAATACTACGACTAAAACTCTTAATATATTAGACGACTCATGAGTATGAAAAACGTATTCCATCCCTGGGGGGATCAAGGAACTATTGTTACTTTCTTTATTTGATTTTCAATAATAGAGTAGAGTAGATTAATGTAGATATTATTTTAGATTTGATTAGTTTGGAGACTTGAAGCAATTGGGTTGCATTGGAGATTCAATCTTGGATCAGGAGAACATATTACAATTCTCTACTCTTTCTGTCTCTTTGATTCTCAATTGTATCTTATGATGTGCCTTCAATATGTGGATGATAGCATTAATTCAATTATGATTTAAATTCTATCCTGAGATTGCAATGGAGTCTATGGATTAGTTTAATCTGATATATTTCATTGTTAGCTTTATTGATTTTTATGGGTTTGTCTATTAAGATTCACGCTTACTTGCTTAATTGATTGGCCATCAATTACTGTGATAATCCATATGGATTTGAGAAAAGAAGTATGGGTTTAGATTTGATATTAGTAGCTTTTGATTGTATATTCTACATTGTGTTGGGATGTATGATTTGTGCTTAGGATAGACATATACCGAAGCACCATTCGTAGTCAATTGAGAATTTGGGATTAAACCCTAATTATTTGTAAATCACATTGACATATAGTGATTTAGGTAATGTGGGTGTTCATGTGTATTCTATCAATTGTGGATTATATGTGATATGGGTATGGTACATTGAGATATGGCTGTACTTTACTTTTGTGTTTTTGACTAACAAACCAAGTACAATTAGTTTGGCCTAACATGAAGTGTATGGTTTTGAATGAGTCAATAGATGAAATTGTTATATCAGGTCTTCATTATCTAGTCTCACTCTAGGAATAGTTAGGTTTATTTAATTTCATAGTTTAAATATAAAAATCAAATCATTCGTTTAAATAAGACTGAAATGGTTATGGGCTAGTGCTTGGTGAACTTTATTAGTTAATTCTCCGTGGGAACGATACTTTACTTACTCTTTATTATTTGTTGACCGTGTATACTTGCACGCATATATTGATCAGTAAAACGACCAACAAGTTTTTGGCGCCGTTGCCGGGGAATTAGCTGAATAAATTTTTTCCAACATTAATTTCAATCAAATTGGTCTTAATTTAAACATTTTTTTAATTATCTTATTATATTTCTCTCTTTTCAGGTATCATGGGGGACTTTGCTTATCAATGGCCTTATGCAAATATGACTCAACCAAGGGATACAAGAACTGAAGGACTCAATATATTTTCTACATTGTTTGCACAAATTGCAACACTTTCGGAGAGGTTGGATGTTCTTGCAGCCCAACATACTCGAGAGATAGCGATTACGTGAATATTATCTTTGGCGAGCATCCGAAGTTATCGGTCAACATCGATGTTTGACAAGAAATACAGGTTTGGGAGTGATTGCCTCAACAACTATGTTGATCCCAATTATCATCAAGGTTGGGGGTATCACCCAGATTATAAATGGAATTGTAACTATCAAGACCAATACTGTGTTTCAAGTCCAACATATCCATCAAATTTCTCAAATCCACCTCCAATGCAACAAGAAGACAATTCAGAGTTGAAGGAATTCATGTTACGGATTATAGCAGAAAAAGAAGAGATGATAATGAGTCAGGAGTTATCAACCCAAAATCTTAATAAACAAATGGAACAACTAATGAACTCCTTAATAAATGGTCCTCAATACATGGATTCCGAACTGAACAAGATAATTCAAGTTGGGAGAATTTGTGGTTCAAGTTTGTAGCATCAACTGAGGAGAAGATGATTGAGCAAGAGAGGTTTATTCGAAATCTATCTGAATCAGATGGATCAAATGTTCAAAATCTTGAACAATCGCCCTCAAAACAATTGGTACTATGACATGGATGATGAAACTGATGGAGAGCCAGAAGTGTGCATGCCACTAAATGAACTGAAAGGAGTGGACACTGAGGAGACAACTGAGGGTTTAGAAAATGAAGAATATCATATCACCTGTAGTATACCCCAAGTACCTTCTCGACCAGAGTTGAAAAATCTAGTGAGTTTTGCACACCCATGTCCTCTAGGTAGTCACATTCAAGGCAATCAGCAGTATGATAAAGATGCTTTGTATACACCATGGTGGGCTGAAGAAGAAAAAATAAAAGAGGAAAAGTCTGTTGTACTTTCCATGCCTCAACGCAACAATTTATTCCCAATTACAACGGACAAAACACCTAGCTATACAATGGAACTAGAGACATCATGGATAGGAAATATGCTAGGTTGGTTCAATTCACAAATATGCATGATGGGGAATCTACCAAAACATATAGCGGTTCTAATGGATGGAGGGTTCTTAGCTTATCGTAGAGGAATTGAATAGCGGTGTCAGAAAAAGTGTCCAGCTAACTGACTATAAATCGAGCGCTTGATGGGAGGCACCCCATCAAATCTTTCTCACCCTATTTGTTTAATTCTTCAGTATCTTTAGTCTATAATTTTCCTTTCGCTGTGTCTAATTCTTGCTGCTTTAATTAATTAGTTCATTATTTTTATAGTAATTAAATAAAGTCTAATAGTTCTTTTTGATCTGTATCAGGGGTAAGTAATGGAGCAGAACGATTAGTAGTCCAAGGATCAAGTCACAGAAAGCAGTGAGTTAGGACCGGAGTTCGAGGCGTAAATAAGAATTGCCCATAAAGACATGTCAAAACAAGCGCAGCTGCGCCACATGATATTTCCAGATTTAACACAGCGTAGCTGCGCCCCATTCTCAACCATTTCTAGCGCAGCTACACTAGAGCTTTATGTCGGTTTTTAAAATCAGTTTAAGGAGCCGGACCAGAACACGCTTTCTACCTTATTATCTCCTTAAAATTTCAAAACTCTCGAACTCTTTCTCTCTAACAAAATCGAACATCTAAGAGCCCTAAATCAAACCCTAGATTCCACGCTACATATCTATTATTGATTCCGTCCAACATTATTCTCACTTTCCCCATCAAACCCTAGTTCTCCATCCCTCTAGCAGCATTCAAACAGTGTTAGCAGTCAAGGGAATCGATTCTGCACACCACCTGTTCTATTGAAGTTCAACAAGAATTAGGGTTTCATTGCCACTAATAGTCATACCCCCTACTCCATTCCTGCCGAAATATCCACCTAACCATTCATCATCACCGAACTATCCATATCCGAATTTCTCAGCATCTTAGTCAGTGGGTAGCATAACAAGTGCTCGATCAAAGGTCATAGAATTCTGTGGGTGAGTATTCGAAGACACGGTGACAGAAAGGGGCAGATTTTGGAACTCTATTGAGTGCACTGCAGTGGGTGGATACAAAATTGATAGAGTGAGGATTCACTGAGGGGTTCAGGGGCATCCAAGATATAGTTCTCTCTTCAGATAATATTTTCATCAAAATTATGGCACCCAAGCGAATTAGAACACCATTTCCTTCATCGAGCAGTGAGCAGGAGAACGAGGGTAATAACAGAAATGTGCTGGATACCTCCCGATTTGTGAACCTCTCAGCCCAGCACTACTATATGGATGTTTTAGTGGGCAAATCCTTCGTACCAGAGAGGGGATTCAGGCCGGGAGAAGAAGATGGAAAATTGAAGGACCAGATTAGGGGGCATGGATGGCTTTCAGTGGTAGCCAAACTGGTGGCTGCACCAATGGCGATAGTAAGGGAATTTTATGCCAACGTTCGCGAAACTCAGAATGACATCTCTTTTTGTGCGAGAGACAAAGAAAAGGTACACCAAAGAAGCAATCAATGAGATATTCCATGTGAGGACATTGCCATCAGGTGCTGAGAACTGGGCTGAATCACAAAGTTTTGAGACAGATTTAGACAAGTTGGTGAAGTAGCTGTGCAAGCCAGGCACAAAATGCCCACCAGCCATCATGCCGATGTCACGACTGACAGAGCTACATTGCTATATGACATTCTGAAGATGAAATCAATTGACATAGGGCATATCATAAATCAGTCAATGTTGAAATACATGAGAGGGAGTACTTCAGGGGGCATACCACACGCTTCTCTTGTTACTCGACTGTGTTTGGCTGTGGGAATTGATTGGGATGATGAGGCTCTTTAGCTGCCGATGAGGGATATTAACCACACCACTATTCAAAAGTACACCATTTGGAATGGTGCAGAGTCTCATCCCTGGGGCTGGGGGTTTATCATGCCTGAGGATGAGTCAGAAAGTGAAGAAGATGGAGATAACAATGAAGAAGAAGAGGACATTGTTGCCCCACATTCAACTAGCCCACCTCTAGGCGAGCAAAACCGTGACATTCGCTGCCTCCAAAGAAGGATGGATGCGATGCATGCTAACTTCCAAGCTTTCACTGCCGAATTTTCTGGAATCCAATCAAATGCCTTCAGCCAGCTGGGAGCACAGGTTTAATTTCTGACGTATGGGATAACTACTCCTTATCCACCTCCAGACACTCCACCTGAGCAAGAGGAGGATGGTGATGATGAGAACAGCTAGGGGAGTTTCTTTATACCTTTTATCTCCAATGAGGACAATGTAGTTTTTAAGTTTGGGGGTATTAGGCATTTGTTGCATTTAGTATAATTCATGTCGTGCTCATTTTATCTTGTTTTAGTTGATTGTGTAGCAAGTGTTGCATTCTGTTTAGTAATTATGTTTAAAAATATGTTGCATTTTGTAACTGCATGAATCCAGTGTCAGTTGATTTGTTATTTAGTAGGCCTATGATGAAATTAAAACTACTTGATTTTTGAATTAATTTTAGACTTAAGCTTGGTTGTGATGTCACATCATTATATAAATCCTTATCTGTCTGAATCTGATATAACCGGTTAGCACTTCTAAGTAACCATTGTGATATGCTTAGTTTAAATTTTCACATATTTGCCTTCTGGTGGGAATCCTTTATTTTAATGAAAGAATGTCAGTACTTCATTAGGTAATAGCTAGGACTGTTAAAAGCTTAAGTTTGGGGGAATTCAGTGTTATGCATGCCTATTCAGTGTTTGTTAAAAAAAAATAAAAAATAAAAAAAAAAAAAAATAAAAAGGAAAATCTATCTTGAAACCTTCTTGAGCTAAATCATTAAATCTTTGGAAGGGGCGAGATGGAGCATAAAATGCACTAGCTGTATCTTTGGAAGGGGCGAGATGAAGGGTAAAACTCACTCGCTGTAAACAAAGGCATAAATTCCCCTGTTGACTATGAACTTAAGTAATACATGGTCTTGGTTAGAACTTGTTTGATTTACTGCTTATCTTGATTTAAAACTGATTCTTTCCCTCTAAGAAGCATAGTATGTGAAAAATTTATTCAACAGTATGTTTAGTGGTTGCTTCACATTCACACACTATATCAGTGCGGACAGATTTGGATTGGCAAGGTGTTGTGCATTATGATCTTGTCTTGGGTTGATTTTCATTTTGATTATCTTGGAGTTTTTTTTTTGAGGCATTGTAATTGAATTTCAATTCTGGTTGATTATTGGATTCAAGGTCATGATAGTGTAGGATGCATACATGGTAGTTTCTACATTGCATTTTATTTTGGTTTTGTTTTAGTTGCTTGAGGGCAAGCACCGATTTAAGTTTGGGGGTATTTGATAAGTGGTTTTATAACCACTTATTTGGATATTAACTGACTTGAATTTGTGCTTAATCTCATGTTATTGTATAGATTTTTATGCCCTTGTTCTTTGTTTTGCAGTTTTAGTATTGGAAACTTCCTTGGTGTTATTTGAGCTAAGTTGTGTACAAAGCTATGATGGATTGATGATGGAAAGGAAATGGAGTTAAGCATGTTGCTAAATGTTGGAATGAAGTCTTGGAGTGAAGTGCCTTGAGTCTAAATTACAGGAGAACAAGCCAGGCCCACCGATGACGCAGCAAATTGCACTTGGACTGGGTTTATTACATCACAGCAATTGCGTCAGAATGAACAGATCGCCCAGATTCAAAGATGAATATAGTAGCAATTACTTGATCTTAAAAATCAGTTAATTTTTACTTAAACGATCTAGCAGGGTGATTGCTTGGAGAGGAATACTACGACTAAAACTCTTAATATATTAGATGGCCCATGAGTATGAAAAATGTATTCCATCCCTGGGGGGATCAAGGAACTATTGTTGCTTTCTTTATTTGATTTTCAATAATAGAGTAGAGTAGATTAGTGTAGATATTATTTTAGATTTGATTAGTTTGGAGACTTGAAGCAATTGGATAGCATTGGAGATTCAATCTTGGATTATGAGAATAGATTACAATTCTCTACTCTTTCTCTCTCTTTGATTCTCAATTGTATCTCATGATGTGCCTTCAATATGTGGATGATATCATTAATTTAATTATGATTTAAATTATATTCTGAGATTGCAATGGAGTCTATGGATTAGTTTAATCTGATATATTTCATCGTTAGCTTTATTGATTTTTATGGGTTTGTCTATTAAGATTCACGCTTACTTGCTTAATTGATTGGCCATCAATTACTGGGATAATCCATATGAATTTGAGAAACGAAGTATGGGTTTAGATTTGATATTAGTAGCTTTTGATTGTATATTCTACATTGTGTTGGGATATATGATTTGTGATTAGGATAAACATATACCGAATCACCATTTGTAGTCAATTGAGAATTTGGGATTAAACCCTAATTATTTGTAAATCACATAGACATATAGTGATTTAGGTAATGTGGGTGTTCATGTGTATTCTATCAATTGTGGATTATATGTGATATGGGTATGGTACATTGAGATATGGTCATACTTTTACTTTTGTGTTTTCATTAACAAACCAAAGACAATTAGTTTGGCCTAACATGAAGTGTATGGTTTTGAATGAGTCAATAGATGAAATTGTGATCTCAGGTCTTCATTATCTAGTCTCAGTACTCTAGGATTAGTTAGGTTTATTTAATTTCATAGTTTAAATATAAAAATCAAATCATTCATTTAAATAAGACTGAAATGGTTATGGGCTAGTGCTTGGTGAACTTTATTAGTTAATTCTCCGTGGGAACGATACTTTACTTACTCTTTATTACTTGTTGACAGTGTATATTTGCACGCATATATTGATCGGTAAAACGACCAACAACTGTCTAACAGAACGAGGTCGAGGCACTTCAGAAGCCCTCCTCCGTACACCAGAAGTGGTCCTGCATGAACTACTCGGCTAATCCGGATCCATAATATCTGGACAAAAGTCTCCAAATCACCCCAGAAAGGGTGTGGTAATTTATAACCTGGAGCTTTCTTTTCAAAATGCATTTTATGACTACATGCATGCATGCATTATTTTAACATACATCTACCGTAGAGTTAAAAATGCATGACTATTCAATGCCTACATTTTGGAAATTTTTTTCCATAGTCCCCTATCCACATGCACATAGGCATGACTAGGTGACCATTCAGTAGTACACTTGCCCACAGTCATATACATACTATATGCATTAAAAGTCAAAGTCATCAATCCATAAGGGTAGTTTAATTACCAGGATTATTTTGCATTTTTACGTTTTGCTCATTTGTCCTCAAATAGGATAGAAATAGCAGAAAAAGGTGCCAATTTGACTATCTAAAAAGTCAATTTTTTTTACATCATTATGTTCAGCATGGTTTAATACTAACATTTACTATGTTGAATATTTTTTATCAAGTCATTTGAGCATGCATATTCACTACTATGTGTTTAGATGCATTTTATGTGACAAGTCATTTTCCAATGGATAAAAACTGGAAAAGAAGACATGTATACGTTACTAGGACAATGTAGAACACTTGTACAGTGACGGAATTTGCAGAAAGTTGCCTGAACTCAGCAGATCTGAAGAAGAGCTCTCGGATTTCCTTCACGGCGCAACTTAAAAATGACTTATGAAAGCAACATGCAGGCATTTAATAGCCACGGCTGGCCGCAGGTCCACCAACGGCTGCTACAGGTGTACCTGTGGTACCCCTACATGGGGCCCACCCCTCCGGCTCGGTCCAGTTCGAGTTGCATAGGAGTTCTCACAAGCTGAAAAAGCCAAATCAGGAATAAAAACGCTACGCGATTGAGAAAAATATATTACAATCCTGGTTTTCTCAGATCGAGCCGTGGGTCTGCACATTCATCATTGGTATTTGCCCAAGCACATGGTACACTATGCCGATGATCTCAAATGTTACAAGTCACACTCGACAATACCTTATGTAGGTCCAATGCCGCCAATTCAGGGTCGTCACGCATTCTAAAGTAAATCCCTAGCGGGGGCATCACGCATTCTCAATGAAATCCCCGGCAGGGGCATCACGCATTTTCATCTATCCAAATACAAAAATCCCCGACGGCGGTATCACGCGTTTTCATATGTCGAAGTACATATTCCCGGCGGGGGTTACAACGCGTGTTTTCCGTTGATACACACGTCAAGGAGGATCAAGCCGATCCCCGGCAGGGGTTACAACGCGTGTTTTTTCGTTGATGCACACGTCAACGAGGATCAAGCTGATCCCCAGCGGGGGTTACAACGCGTATTTTTTGTTGATTCACACGTCGTCGAAGGTCAAGCAGCCTTGACAGTCTGCCCCACAGGGGTTTTATCCGGTGACGTACATGTCAGCGAAGGTCAGGCAACCCTGATAACACATACTGTTGGTAGTAAATCCAACAGAACATTGATATGTCCTGGCGATACAAACTAGGAAGGATCAACATCATCGGGGAGGATTGATGATGGAATATGTTATGCACATCCTCAAACAGACAAAGCTTTATCCCCACAGATCTCTTGTACACGAGAGGCACGTCTTCGGAATAAAGTATGTATCAAGGATTAATGACTTTGGTGATAGCCCCAACGTAAACATCCTAAAAGACTTGGATCACACGTCCAAGCTCGTCATCGTTGTCGATCCCAAGCAGAAGCAGCAGGGAGCCGACAATCATGCCAACATGTTGGAGAACAATCCAACAACACATGCATCATGCATTTGCATCATGTTGCTGCACATAGCATCATGTTTATCTTGTTGCATTTCAAGTGTCTAGGATTCTTTATCCTATCCATGCCATTGCATTGCATGAATATGATAAAGAGGGGCATCTGTAGACACTCAAAATTTTCTGCACACCTGTCACTGACATTGTAGGAGGGCAGGTTCGTCTTTCAGAGATAACCCTGGAAGATAACTCTTATCCAGTTCGAATACTACCGGAAGTTCAGTCTCAACCCCGGAACATACACCGGGAGTATCAGTTCCAACCTCAGAGATAACCCCGAGGCATGCAGTTCAAATACTAGAAATTCCACCGGAGAAGGCTGATTCATCTCGGAGATAACCCCGAGATATTCAGTCTCAGTCCCAGACATAACACTAGGAGTAGCAGTTCCAACCTTGGAGATAACCCCAAGGAGTGCAGTTGTAGTTTTGGAGATAACCCCAGAAATGCTTGTTTCAAACGAATGCAATCAGCTTCAACCTCGGCACTCACACCGAGGCACTCAGTACAAGACCCGGAGATAACACTGGGAAGACATGCACACCTCAGAGATGACACTGAGGACCTTTAACACTTGCAGCAGTCCAATCTCAGAGATAATCCTGAGCAACGTCTGCTTTATCAGCCCAAACTGGAGATAACCCTGGTGAGGGGTAAAGTCGTCATCTTGCCACCTTGACGCCACATCATGCCATCTCAACATTTCATACATACATTTCTACACAACAATTTCCCACAAGAACCAAGGAGGTCCAATCTCGAGTGACTATTACGCAGGGCAACGAATAGAATTTGAAGCTTGAAGACCGGAGGGCAAGGTCCCATCTTCCTGACTTCGTACAACCTCTAATCCCATGTCATTGCGTAACTCTCGACAACGGCGGTCCGAAATAGGTCTTACATTGTGACGCCCCCAAAATAGGTCCAATCCATCCAACCTATTCTGAGTCGCCAAATACATGGTACAGAAAACAACTACAACTTTATTACTACAATTATCGTGCAAAATACAACAATACATATGTTGTGGGTTTTGATACGAATATTGTCTTCTAGACAGTATTTAAACTCAAAATAAGTCCCCATTACAATTACTATCACACTATTTTACAGAATAGTGAGGACTACTAATGCAACCATCTGGATGATCAATCCATTCCCCGATTAGTCCCAATATTATTCTCATTTCACGAAAGAACGGTGAAAGAAAGGGTGAGCTCAACTAGCCCAGTAAGAAATATTATGACTAAGATAATGCAGAATAAATTATCCTTAGCCTTCAACAGTATAACAACTGATAGAATATAATAGACAACAAGTTTTAGATAAACAACTGTAGCGGAATAAACAATCCATTAGAAGAGTCAAGTAGAGCATAAAACCTACTATCTTCTATGATTTAAAAGATTTATCATCAATTTTATCGCTGAGACTCAACTTAATAAATAATCTACATCATCGAATCATCCCTGCACTACGGGCCAAAGATATTCTTTAGTATCACGACCACGAATTATCCATGCACTATGGGCCAAAGATAATCGTGTTTTCATCAACGGTCATGATCATGCCATAAAACAATTCATCTTTGCACCCTTGGCCGAAGAGAATCCATGGCCATAATTATACAAAAAACTGTCCATCAATGCACTACGGGCCAATGAGGACTTTTACCATATCATTTATAACATTACGGTCATGATTATACCGAATAATCCCTGGTCATAATCATACCAAGTCCATCTATCTTGATCTGAGCCACATATGACTTTCAACATAATATAAATATGAGGATGATGACAATGATATAAGAATTCAATAAAACAAGTTCAAGGATAAATTTTAAAGATTTATAATTTAATTTATCCGAATTCAATAACGCTTCAATTGTCAACATGATCTTCGCTTTGTGGAGTAAAATTCAAGAATAATATTGTACAAAAAATAATTTGACCGAAAAAATCAATTTTTATCATGAATAGTACCCCGGGTGAATAGTAACCGAGTGAATAGTACCCAATGAATAGTAACTTCAGGAATAGTAACCCCGTGAATAGTACTCCGGCATGAAAAAGTTAAAACTTATCAAGAATGCTCAGAATAATATTTCCATGAAAAGATACTGGATGATGTGCAAATATCAAGGATATTCTACTAATTTCATGGAGTATATAAGCCAAACTTAACAAAATGAGTATATAATGAAGATCAAAACATGGATACAATCAATGATAGTAACCATAATAGGCATCTGGGACGAAAAAGAGAATATTTCATTTTTTCTATGAATAGTGCAGTGATCGTGAATAATAATCAATATATCGTGAATAAATATCGTATCGTGAATAGTAACCCCGATACAAAAAGGTAGAAATTCCACAATAAAACTCATATCAATAATTCGGCATAATGATATTGAAGAAAATAATATCATTTACGAAGAAAAATAACATCCCTTACCTCAAAATAACAGTAGTTCTGATCGGAATATCGGATGTAAAGCCGAAGGAAACCTGCACTGAATAACAACTCTCAAAGTATCTAAATACTCACAAAAATACGCTTGATAATATAAAGAGAAAGAAAACTTATTTTTGGTGTGATTTTCAATTCTAACTTAAGCGCCTATTTATAGAAAAATGCTAGAACGCCATTAGAGACTAAATAATAAAATAATTATATAATTTTCTTATCTTTTACACATGCCACTAACTAAGACCAAATTTCAGCCACCTCTAGTGGGTCCCACCAATTCAGCACATGTTTTCTACACCAACCAAAAGTGGATCCCACCCATAATTTTAATAAAAACATTTTAATTTTTGAAATTTCAATAATTCATATAAAATAGCCCTTTTATCAGAAAAATACGAATTTTATGTCCATTCCACACGAAATCGAATTCTCTACAACTTTAAAGAAGAAAGTTTTTCTAAATTTCAAACAGAATATATCCGAAATCCATAAATGGACGATTTTCAATACCTCATAAAATTCATAACAAATCATACGTTAATTTTTAACGGTTCAAAATTTGTGGACATATACTCAACTTATATATGCATAATATATCCAAAAATCACAACGATCCAACGGTCGGATCAAAATTACAACTCACGCAATAGAGCTTTAAGAACATTGATTTGATTTTTTAATACCTCAAATCCGACAAAATACTGATAAAACACCTCAACATTAATTCCTTCATTTATAACCACATAAAATAAATATTTTTCTATCCATCATTTATGTCCACATAAAATAAATATTTTCTTATCATATAAATCAATAATTAATTATTTACAAATAATATTACAGAATCACAATTATGACAGCCAGGTCGTTCCCAGGAAAGAGGGGCTTTCCGATAAGGATTTCTCCTTATTGGCGCGCAATTAGGTGACCAAACCCCTTTCCTAGACAAAACTTCATTAGACATTGCCAATAATGCTCTCTAATAATATTATTCAAATACAAAATTATTGATCTGATAATGTAGATACTGTGCAGTGACAATTATTGAACAACAATAATATAAAATATCAACGTAGTAATTATTGAATCAATAAAATAAAATATTGAACAATAATTCTCAGAATAATTATCGAGTAGTGTCTTCTTACGTAAGAATCAATAATTCAAAAATCTTGCAATATCGCGTCTTCTTTGTAACAACGCCGTATTCGCCTTCTTTTAACCACCATGTATTTCAACAAGATTAATAAATAACCACTACTACCAGTTATTTATAAAACTCAAACTTGTCATTTTCTCATTCCGACAATAATTCCGTTGTGGGGTCCACCAATGATTGTGCTGTCGTACGAATATTCCCCGATAAAAAGAATATTCCCCGACCAATCGAATATTTTATAACCACTTGCTTACTTTGCAAAATTTATAAATACTACCCACAACTATAACATTATATCAAATCCACACCATAATATTCAAAAATATATTTTGAGAAAATTAAATCTTTATTCATAAAATTTGGGGTCTCACATACATACCTCAGTCGGATGCCCGGATTGCAATTCTGAAAGTTTGAGCGGATATCACAGTGCATGCGTGGACGTACTTTGAGACAGGCGTGTGACCAAGAAAGCCCGGGACACCCCTGGCAAATTATTGTACATCTGTCTGCAGAAATAGACTCCTCCTCTATAAATAGAGGGCTTGGGGTGGCCATTTTGTAAGAGAAAAAGGCGAGGAAGTCCTGTCAAATTTGCTCTGTACACCCCCTAAACTGAGTGCTTTCTAATTTTAAACACTTGTGAGTTCACATATAACTTCAATTTGTACCGGCGAGAGCCGAGTGTTCATCCACTTCAAGTTATAGAAGTCTTCTTTGGCAGCCCACTGTAAGCCTTCTTACACACTTTAAAGCCTTTCTCTTTATCTTTGCACACAACATTCTTCACGTTGAGAGTCGTGTTGCGTGTATATGCCCGGACTTCGGTCCGTGGTTTCATTTCTGTTTGATATATATATATATATATATATATATATATATATATAATGTGTGTCGAACTCTGTTCGATGAGCCTAGACTTACGTCTGGAGTGTTTATTTGTTTATATATATATATATACTTATATATATGAACTGTGTGTCGAACTTTGTTCGAAGAGCCTGGATTTTACATCCGGAGCGTTTATTGCTTTAATATATATATACTTAGATATATCAACTGTGGTCAGACGTTGTTCGATGAGCCTGGATTTTACATTCGGTGCATTTACCGCTTATATATATATATTTATATTTAAATCCGCCTGAGTTTATTTAAGTGGCGGTTGATAGCTTTTACGACTTTATTTACATTTCGGATCCCCATGGAGGTGCTTCGTGGTGGTCGATCATGTCTCGTATATATATATTTACAACTTATATATATATAATCTGCTATCGCTTTCATATCAATTATGCGGCATCATGTGAGCTTTAGGAATCATGTGATCACAGATTCGATCTCTTTGGATCTAGATTCGGTTCTGTGATGGACATTTTCGGTTATGGCGACTTGTAAATTTATTCACGGTGTTTTGATTTCCTCAGATGGTTTTCATGCCCATGAGGAGTTCGACCTTGGCTTTGTACATTATTTTCTCGAAGATGCTTCGCATCTCAAAAATTAAAAGCAATCAAGCCGAACACTTAATAAAAAAATGGGAGTGTAAAAGGTCTCAATTACTATTGAGCACAAGGGTTTGAAAAACTTTTTTCTTACAAAACATCACTGCCATATCTTGTTTAAAACTAATTTTTTACACAAATTCAAACCCTATGTATATAGGTGCGAACGAGACCTCGCACTACTTCCATATAAATAGCACATTGACCCACACACACACACACATTTATATAACTGTTTCTTGAAAAGAGGCGGTCACCGTAGTAACACGGATGTCGGGGGGTGCCTAACACCTTCCCTCCGCATAATTAAGCCCCCGGACCCTAATGAATCTCGGTTTCACAGACCCGTTTAGCAGTGTCACATCACTGGGATCAATGTGCAAACCTTTTCTCGGTTTTGTTGGTACAACAATATAATAAACCAACTGGCGACTCTTAACAGTACATCGTCGACATGATACATGTCGGACCTTTTTCACTTGTTTTTTTAAACAGATCTCACCTAACATGAGAACACCAAAGAACAAGAAATTAAAAGGGACAAATAAAAATCTCGACGTTGACAGGTGGCGAATCTGCTGGGGACTCCAGTAAGAGGGCTTAAGATGCTATTACAATCTTTTTAAAACTGTTATATGCTTGTGTGTGGATGTTGCATTTACATTTATGATGAATATGTAGAATGCATATATCTTACTGCGCTTAATGCTTTACACTATATCTACTTATGATATTAGTGTTTCGCATATATCATAATTTTCATAAACGGTGAGACACGTTGTATGTGAATGTATGTTGTGTAGTTCCTCCATCAGGAGGCTGTCATGCCGTTGTTTGATTACTAGACTCGTAGGAAGACTAATTCCAACGAGGCTCAGGAAAGGCACCACCCAAATTCACTCCAGTTGAAAGACCGGATTAACTTCCCATCGAGTAAATTGCGATGCTTGGGGAACCTTCATGCCAAAAAGCCGCGAGAGTAACCTAAGATAGGTTAACCTCTGATAAACCGAACGCAAAGGAAAGTCTCTTCATGCTTTCTCATTTCAAAATTACTCATAAAATCAGATACTTGTAATTTCGTTCCATATTCATCTCCATGTAATGAGAAATATGAAGAGATATGTATACATACATATTTAAATTAACATGCTATCCTGTATTACAAACATCTAACATCCGTCTTGCAGGATAATATTCCTAGAATGGATACATCACATAACATGTAAACATTTACACATTCCCTAAAGACTAAACTATGCAAGTCTTTTGCAGGGAAACAATCAGACCTCTTAACCGTTCAAAATCCAAAAAGGCCACGAGCCTACAGCCAATCATGTCTTCATCTGACCAGACTAGTCTTAATCCTGTCTCTCTCGAAGAATTTGACGGATTAAGTAAATAGATTACAGATTTGGTTGTTCTGCTTAAAGAATTACACCAGTCTACTCAGGGTACAAGGATACCCGTACATGCTGAATCCTCTACACAAGGAGGAACCCAAGGTCTTGATAAAGCCATTACAATACCTGAACTTCAGTTGGATATGACCAACAATATTCATGATACCACCCATCTTAAAGGAGATCTAGACACCGGTGATATCAGGAAAAAGGTTCTTCAAATGGAAGAAACCTTGTGTTCTATCAAAGGAATTGGAGCACACAGAAGTGTCTCATATGATGACCTTTGTATATTCCCTGGTGTTCATTATCCAAAGAAGTTCAAAACTCCTGACTTCAACATGTACGACGGGTTAGGAGATCCTTACACACATTTGAAGGTGTTCATTGGAGAACTTGGATCTTATGCAGAGGACGAGAAGGTCAGAATGCAGCTGTTCCAGAAGAATCTGACTGGAGAAGCCTGTTCTTGGTATACCAGATTAGACAACTCAAAGATCCATAGCTGGGAGGAGCTAGCTCACTCCTTCCTCACCCAATATAGCTTCCAGCCTCAGATGGCTCCTGACCGGTACCAGATTACAAAGGTCAAGAAACAGTCCAATGAGTCTTTTAGAGAGTATGCTCAAAGGTGGAGGTGCCTTGTTGCTCAAGTTATTCCTTCTATGTGATGAATCGAAAATGGTCATGACCTTCATGACATCTGAAGCTCCTTTCTATGAAAGAGTCTTAGTGGCATTGGTAAACCATTTTTTGAAATGATTAAACACGGGGAGATGACTGAGATGGGATTGAAGTCGGGAAAGATTCAAGACCTAGCTGCCCTTAAAGCTATTGCTGAGCACATCCAATCCAGAAATTTTGGAAACAACCCCCGGAGGGTCCATAAAAAGAAAGAAGATGATGTTTCCTTGATACTACAAGGTCAGAAAGGCAATCAGAATATGCCTATCCAAAGGAGAAATTACACTCCCTTTTAAGCACAGTCTTCAAACCTTCAATTTCCAAAAGGTGGAGAAGTCAAACGCCCCCGAGTGTTTACACCCTTAGGGGACTCACTCGAGAACATTCTAACTCTTCTGACGACTCAGAAGAAAATCACACATCTTCTTCCACCAGCCAACCCTAATAGGAGGGGTTTCAATGCTGCTCGAAAATGTGCTTATCATGCTGGGGCACCTGGACATGATACTCAAGATTATTGGTCCTTGAAACACAAGATCCAAGATTTGATATACACCGGTGAGATCGTGGTCACCAAACCAGATCAACATCACGTACAAGACAACCCTCTTCCTCAACTCAAAGAGGAAGAGGTTAACATGATTAATTGGAGCAGTGGACATAGTTCTAATTTTAACAGAGATTCATCCTAGACCATTAAAGATGGTGTTGACAAATGGGACTATGCAAAGTTCCAGTTTATAATTGAATGAAAGATTAAAGCTCTATGTAAGAAGATTGAGTAATTGGCAGAACTGGCGACTTATCAACATCAAGTCACACGCCAATTAGTTAGCTAGGAGCATGCTAGTCTCCTCCCTTTTGTTATGAATACTCCCTCGTCACCTTCGGATAAAGAAATATTGGAAGACAAAGTTATGAAGAGAACAAGTGCCAAATCCCATTGGGATTTTTCCAATATAAGGGAATTTACATACCCGGGCTAACCTAGGGACGAAATACTTCAGATGTTGATCAATGAAGGAAGGATCACTTCCCTCCTACCTCCAATTAATCCTCGTTCAGGACGGTTTAATTCTGATGGAGTATGTCAATATCACTCCCATTCTCGCGGTCACAGCATGGAAGAATGCTGGGCACTCCACCACCTTATTAAAAATCTAATTAACAGCGGTGTCCTGCAATTAACAAACGACGATACTATGCTATTTGAGAGTGAGAATACTTGTCCTACTAAATGGAAGGGACTGGTAGCTGTTATATCCACTGCACAATATTAATAATCAATATCAATATAAAAAAAAATAAAAAATTTATTCGTAAAATTGGATTATTCGAAATCCCGGGTTATCACATTCACCCCTCCTTAAAAGGATTCCATCCCAGGAATCACCACTTTCTTATTCTCTACAATCTTTTAAAGTTGTATCATCAATTCTTTCTTATCAACACAATACTAATTTGTGTCTCAAATTATAACCTGTGACTTAGATGTATAAAAGAAAACAATTCACAGCGACATCTAACTCGTATTGCTCGCGTAATTTAATTTCTAACCGAACTCGTTACCTGTCACCTCTTCATGGGCAGCTGCTGCATTTGGAACTGTCATGCTAAAAGTGAATGATGTTGGTCTTTCTTGCTGAGCTGATTCTTTGATCCATAATGTTCCTCTACTGGTTCCCTTATTCATCCTCTTCTTTGGGCAATCACGCACCAGATGATCAATTAATCCACACGCAAAACAACCTAGTGTCTTTTTTGGAATAGGACACTCAGGAGACATGTGTCCCTCATGGCCACAGTTGTAACAGACTCCTTTTTTCTTCAAACAACCTCCTTGATGACGCTTCCTTAAACTACACACACTGCATCTTTTCCTCCTACTCTTTTTTGGATTATTTCTTAAATTAACATTATCATCCCTCTTACGTTTATTAAAATCACTGCCTCCACTACCACCAATCATATTATTTCCTTCAGGCTCCTTTCTTTGTTCTTGACTATTCTTTAACACAGCTTCCATTTCTCCCTCAGCTATAATGGCTTTTTCCAATAAAGTTAAAAATGAATTAATTTGCAACACATCTAACTTCTCGAGTACCAATGATTTCAATCCATTCCTAAAACATCTTGCTTTCAGTTCCTCAGTGTCCACTTGATGTGGAGCGAATTTAGCTAATTCATTGAACTTGACAAAATATTTTGTCACTGTCATATTCTTCTGCTTCAGATTCAAAAATTGTTCTTCCATATTTTCCTTTAGACTTCCCTTCCTTGGCGGCATTATCTAATAAAAATCATACATTAATTCTCTTTCTCTACACCAATTCTTATTAATCACACAATAAAAATTTGGCACAAAGTTCTCATATAATCACATATTTATTCAAATATCACACAGTACATTTAGCACTTAACACATAGCACTATCCCTTTTTAAATAATATCAGGATTAACAACACAACTTTAAACAAAAGTTGTAATTCTCCATTCACACGTAACTATTCCCCAGTTCATCAAACTTACCACACCTAGGGGTTCAGGAACTTGCCACAATTATATGAGTGTATGAACTTATCCTAGTCAGACCTTTGGCGTCCATTCGCTGAGGGGTTCAAAACATTTCATATAATTATGAGTCATGAACTTACCATAAGTATGAGTTTTAAGAACTCAAAAATTAATCTTAATCTTATATTCATATAGAAAATAAAGATTTCACTCATACAAACATATATATTTTCATATGTTCACATGTCATTCTTGATATTACAACCGTTAATATCACACACTATCAAAAGATATTATCGCTTATACCTAAGATGTCTACCTTCCACTCCCTTCTCCAGCCTTCTTCTTACCGGGACACTTGCTAAATCCGTGACCCGTTCTCCCTCTTTCTCTTATTCTTGCTCTTCTTCTGTATGATTGTTTCTTCAGACGATTCACCACCTTCAGTCTTCATCCTTTCCACCTGCGCCTTCAACTCGTTCCGTTCTTCAGTCATTTCGCGTAACGCTCGCTCCGTCTTCCACAACTCCTCCAAGAGAAATACCTTACTCTGGAGTTCATGTACTTCTGCAGATTCTTGATCTTTCTTTCCAACTTTGGTTTTATTCCCTTTCTCCACCTTAGCTTCTTCGGACTCCGCCTCCTCATCACCACTCAGATACATCTCAGGATAATCATCATGATCACTCCCCAGATTGACCATAGGTTCATCTTTTCCCTCCTTTTCAACTGACTTGCTTTGCGCTGACACCTTGGCTATTGTCACTGGTGCAACAACCGCTAGCATCTCCGTACTCATTTCATCTTCTCCAAACATCCTACAATCAGTTTAAATAACTTGATTAATACTTCTCTAGTACGAACTTCTCACACTATGTGTCCACATATCTCACTATTGATGTGCTTCGACAATCCCTCACTTAGTACTCTAAATGAGTATTCTAGATTTCGCTTATGGTTATAATCCTAGGGTTTTCCCCACCTCACTTAAGGTTTATAACCTACAGCTTTGATACCAACATGTGACGCCCCCAAATCCAGGTTACTTGACTCCCGAGTTTGGTACTCAAGATCCACAATATAAATAACATTTAACTACCCATTTAGTTATGAATAGAAATTTACACCACATTAACTGATATAGTTAATACATTCGCCCTAGGTTATCTAACCTTAATATTTCAAACATACCCTTTAGATATACAAAAAGGGTTTACAAATACAACATATTAACAATGTTCATAAAAACTACTTCAGCATTATGCCTTTGCCTTTGTTCTTCACAGCACCTCCAGTCACTTCGTCCATAGCTGAAATGTTTTATTTAGCCAGGGTGAGCAAAAAATTTACCCTGCAAGTTAAGACATACAATGAATGTATAAGAATCAAGAATAACAGACTATATATTTCGATAAAATAACTCCAAAGTTCGGGGAACATTGAAATAGCTGGACAATTTTCTTCTCTAACCAATCGTCTCGCAACCTATGCAATACATTAATGAAAGGATACAATGCTCTCAAAATTTCTACGATATTCTATTGAATAACGATTTAGAAATACTTTCTAGAGTTTGTGATAAAAGATTTTACAAGATCTTGAAATTCTATTCTCGAGTAACTATCAAAGATTTACTTTGATATACCCAAATAACAAGACGGAAATATTTTCCCAGAATTTATGCTGAGTGATCACGAAGGATCTAGAACTTCTCTTCTTGAGTAACAATCAAAGATTTACTTTGATATACCCAGGTGTATCAGATAACCATAAAGATTAAATAATACCCCTCTTGTTAGACCCCAAATTTTATGAATAAAGATTTAAATTTCTGGAAATATTTTTTTAATATTATGGTGTGGATTTGATATAATGTTATAGTTGTGGGTAATATTTATAAATTTTGCAAAGTATGCAAGTTGTTGTATAATATTCGATTGGTCGGGGAATATTTGTTTTTGTATCCGTACGACGGTACAATCATTGGTAGACCCCACAACGGAATTATTATCGGATTGAGAAAATGACAAAAATATTTTTATAAAAATAACGGCGAAAGTGTTACCATTAAAACTGTTGAACTACTTGGTAGTAAAAGAAATGCGATGTCTGGCGTGGTTGCATAGTAGCACAATCGTATTGATTATTGATGCTTACGTAAGAAGTCACTCGGTTATACTCAATTCTTTATTACGATGAATTGCTACATCATATCTTTCATATTATTGATTCAATTATTGTCACAATATCATCTGTATAATATGTTATATTATTAAATATAATTGAGACGACAAAGTTATTCATATTATTATTTGCAATATTGATAATGTCTAGAAGTTCTGTCAAGGAGAGGTTTGGTCACCTAATTGCGCGCTAATAAGAAAAAATCCTTATCGGAAAGCCCCCTCTTTCCTGGGAACGACCTGTTTGTTAAATATTATGAGCTATAATATAAATGATGAATAAGTTCGTATTGATTAAAGATGAAATTGATAGTTCCATTGTGTTGGGATTATTAGTGTTAGTAGAAATCGACATTTATTTCGATAATAATTGATGTCTGGAGGTTATATTGACCAATCGGGTATTCGGGCGGTTTTGTGTTAGAGTACTATTCACGGGTTACTATTTACCCTGTTACTATTCACTCTAGTATTGTTCACTCTGGTACTTGGGATACTTTTTGTGTTGGAGTACTATTCACGGGTTACTATTCATGGGTTACTATTCACCCAGTTACTATTCACTCTAGTATTGTTCACTCGGGTATTTGAGACACTTTTCGTGTCGGGGTAGTATTCACGGGGTACTATTCCTGAAGTACTATTCACGGGATACTATTCACCCAAAAAATATATTTCTTTTCGGTTCAAATCATTTTTGGGTACAATATTATTCCATGAGGAGATGTGATAATTTTTCAGACCATTGGTTGAAGTTATAATAGTAAATCAATATGGATCGTTGGTTGAAGATATAATAGTAAATCAATATGGACCGCTGGTAGAAAGTTATAATAGTAAATCAATATGGATCGCTGGTTTAAAGTTTTAATAGTAAATCAGTATGGACCGTTGCTTTAAGTTTTAATAGTAAATCAATATGGATAGTCCGTTTAAAAGTAAATCAATCTGGACCGTTCATGAATTAGTTACTATTCAGTCCATTCTCCTATAAATAGAAGCTCATTCCTTCATTATTTCTTACGAATTCATTGAAACTCTAAAGAGAGAAACTATAGAGAGAAAGAAGAAAAGTATTCTGCTACTTCACTACTCCAATATCCAGTTTCTTCTAAGGTAATGGATATTATTTATTGTACTCGTAAGGAGTATTATTTCTTTCGTATTCATGAAGAGAACTTCTGTTATTCCATTCTTTATTATTATGTTGGAATAACATATTTATCTGAATCTGCGCATACATGGTGAAATTCTTCATTATTCCATTCTTTATTATTACATTGGAATAACTTTTATGCATGTCTGATCTATCGCATGCACGTGAATTTCATTGTTATTCCATTCTTATTATTACTTGGAATAACTTTTGTTTATCACGAAAATACCACATACATGGTGAAATTCTTCTAATATTTCGTTGTTTATTATTACGTCGGAATATCCTCATCATGCGTGCGTTTACGGCAGGACCTAGTTCCATTATTTATTATTACAGCCGGAACATCACATGCGTGCGTTTACTGCGGGACTGGTTCCATTAATTATTATTCGTCCGGAATATTCTATTTGTGCGTTCTGTTGGACCTAGTTCCATTATTTATTATTACATTGGGAATAACACATGCATGCGATCTATCGCATTTATGGTGAATCATACATTATTTCATTCTTTATTATTACGTTGGAATAACACATGCATGTGGATTACCACATGCATGGTGAATGATCCTTTGTATTCATTCCTTATTAAATTATGAAAATGATGCATGATACGTGGATTACCGGCGTGGCGGTGAAAATCCATTTGCGGTTTCATATATTCTATTATACTCAATTGGTTAAAGTTTTGGCTTCTATACTCCATGAAATTAGTAGAATATCCTGGATATTTGCGTTTCATCTAGTATCTTTTCATGGAAATATTCTTCTGAGCATTCTTGAATTTTACTCCACAAAGCAGTATCATGTTGACAATTTGGACGTTATTGAGTTCAGGATAAATTAACTTATTAATCTTTAAAATTTATTCTTGAACTTGTTTTATTGAATTATTAAGTCATTGTCATTGTCATCATCCTCATGCTTATATTGTAATGAAAGTCATCTTTGGCTTACGTGCATAGATGGACTTAGTATGATTATGACCAGGGATTATTCGGTATAATCATGACCTGTAATGTTATAAATGATGTGGTAAAAGTCCTCGATGGCCTATAATGCATTGATGGGCGGTTTTTGGTATGATTATGACCGAGGATTATTCGGTATATAGTCATGGCCATTTGATGATTTAATGAATATCCTTGGCCCATAATGAGGGGATGATTAGATGATGTGGTTTATTTATTAAAATTTGAGTCTCAAATGATAAAAATTGATGAAAACATTTTAAATCATAGAAGATAGTAGATATCATGCTCTACTTGACTCTTCTAATGGATTTCTTATTCCGCTGTAGTTAAACTTGATATCTATTGTATTTTATCAGTTTAACATTGTTGAAGACTATTGATAATTTATTCGCATTATCTTAGTCATAATATTTCTTAATGGGCTAGTTGAGCTCACCCTTTCTTTCACTTTTTTCTTTCGGGAAATGAGAATATAGTTGGGACGAGTCGAGGAAAGGGTGATGGTCCGGATGATAGCATTAGTAGTCCTCACTATTACATTAAATAATGTGACAATAAATGTAATGAGGACTCCTTTGAGTGTGGATATTGTCTAGATGACAATATTCCTATTAAAACTCTCAGTTTATGTATTGTTGTATATTACACGATGTTTGTATAATTAAGTTTGTATTTATATTCTGTACCTTATATCTGGCGACCCAAGATGGGTGATGTATACCTATTTTGGGGGCGTCACAGTTGGTATCAAAGCTTAGGGATATGATCCCTGACTGAGATGTGACACAAGAACTAGGAGGGGAGGGACGGGGATTTCCTTCGCTAGTATGACCTACCTAAGTTTATTTGGTATTTAATTGGTCGGTCAGAGTATAGGGATAATATGTGATATGTTAATTAACCCTTGTTTTGTTGCAGTATTTGAAATGGCATCCGAAAATGTTGAGATAAGCAATGAAGCATATGAGACCATTGAGTCACCAACGATCGATGCCCAGGGTAATGTGCAATAGGAAGACAATAATCCTCATGTAAATAATAACACCGATGAAATGGTGAATGATGGGATGCTCAGAGGCTTTATGCAATTCATGCAACATCAGGCGAAGGCGGCTCCTGTCCAAAATGCAAGTGGAAATACTGACAACTCTCAGACGGTCACCGCTAATCAGTTCAAGGAGCTGGGACCAAAGGAGTTTTTTGGAGAGCCAAAACCATTTAAGGCGGAGACGTAGATAAAGCAGATCAAAAGATATTTGATGTCTCCGAGGAGAAAAAGGTTCCCTTTTCCACCTTCATGTTGCGTGCAGAGGCAGATTACTGGTGGGAGTCTAAAAGCGTACTCAACCTGCCACACTGAAGATGTCTTGGGAGAAGTTCCAAGAGCTGTTCAACGACATGTACTTTCCTGAAAGTATTCGTCACGTGAAGGAGGTAGAGTTCATCAAGCTTGAGCAAAACAATATGACCGTGGCGCAGTACGAAGCTAAGTTTGCCGAGTTGTCTCGGTTTGCGTCCCACTTGGTTGATAATGAGAAAAGAATGACGCGGATGATTCTAAGAGGTTTGAAACCCGAGATACGTCAATACCTTATCTCTCATAAACTGTGTTTGTATTCAAATGTTGTGAATATGGCTCAGTTATTGGAGCGCGATAATGAGTCAACCCAACCAAGAGAGAGCATACGACAAGTCGATAATACTAGTGGTAGCAGTCATTGAAGCGGTGACAACAAACGTGAAGGGATTCAACATTCCAAAAATGATAACCACTTCGGTGGTAATCATGGCCAAGACAATAGGAGTAGAAAGTTCAAGAAGAGAAGGTTCATCAAAGATGGAAAGATGTCAGCACCAGCACCCGTTGTTAAGGAAGGAGAACGACCGCCGATCGTATGTTACAAATGTGGAGGGGAAGGACACATAAGTCCAAACTGCACGATGCAGTCCAAAGCCTGTTGTAATTGTGGAAAAAAAGGCCACCTAGCCCGATTTTGTCGTGCACCAAAGTCAAGTCCAGTTGGGATGGAGGCATCAAAGGGTGTCCCAGACAAGATAAAACCGGTAGTTCAAGGGAGAGCGTTTGTCGTAACCTCCCAAAAAGTGAGTAATCTGAACGATGTGATCACGGGTAAGCTAACCATAAACTCTAGCGAAGTTTATACTTTATTTGATACTGGTTCTACCCATTCCTTTATTTATCCTACTTGCGCTCAACGTTTAAATTTGACTTCGGAGAAATTAGACTTTGATTTATCTGTTGAAACTCCATTGGGAGAAACCTTCATTACATCCACGGTTTATAAGTCTTGTTTGATTCAAATCGACACTTTCACGTTACCTGTCGATCAGATCTCTTTGAAAATACTTGCCTTTGATGTGATTTTAGGAATCGATTGGTTAACTACTCATCATGCTTTTCGTAAGGTTGTTAGCTTTCATATTCCTAACCAACCTGTTATGCGAGTTCAAGCAACCAAACCACTAAAGTCAATCATTGTCATATCAAGTCATAAGTAAAGAGCCCTGAGCCTTTCACTGGTGACTTCCTTATGTGGAATGCACCGAAATCGAACTTTCCGTAGGGGACGTTGTGAATAACGGTGGCAAGTTGATATGTATCAATGTGACGTGCTATCCAAGTCTTGGATGAGAGTCATAGTTTTGAATGATATTTCTATTGTTAATAAATTTCCTGACGTATTCTTGAAGACTTATTAGCCTACCCTAGAGCGTGAAATCAAATTTTGTATTGACCCCAGTACAAAACCCATTTCTAAAACCCTCAAATATTTTCTTCACCCAAAATGAACGTGTAATGTGCCAAAGATGTTGGCTCGAGCTGTTGAAGATTACGATCGTACCATTCAATATCATCGTGGGAAAAAACGAGCGTGGTGGTACGCGTTGAGTAGAAGATTGTATGCGTTTACGAGTGTGATGTTGTTAACACAAAGACCCATTTCGTATAACTTACAAATGATGGAGATAGAGTTAAAGACTCTAGGGACCCACGTGAAGATAACGAATATACGATTAGAATAGACTTTAATCGATAAAGTTAAAGCTGTTCAAGCTACATACTCAGAGTTGATGAATGTGAAGAAGAAGGTTCAAGAGGGCGTTATTCTAGAAGCAAGAATCGATGAAGAGAGGAAATCTCAACCCTCGATTTTATTGGCCCATTTGAAATCCTTGATCGTTTTACCGCCAAGTATGTCGCGTGTTCATAATTTTTTTCACGTCTCGATGTTACGTAAATATGTGGACGACCCGAACCACATTATTGAATTAAAACTAGACGAGATAGCAGAAGATTTAACGTATGAAGAGATACATGTTAAAATCTTGGATAAGAAGGATCGTATTCAACACTCAAAGGTTATACCTCAAGAGTTAGAATCTAAAATGAAGTCAAGGTATCCTCATCTCCTCGGCATACCAGGTACGTACGTAAATTTCGAGGGCGAAATTTCATAAGGAGGGGAGATTGTGAGACCCCAAATTTTATGAATAAAGATTTAAATTTCTCAAAATATTTTTTTAATATTATGGTGTGGATTTGATATAATGTTATAGTTGTGGATAATATTTATAAATTTTGCAAAGTATGCAAGTTGTTGTATAATATTCGATTGGTCGGGGAATATTTGTTTTATCGGGGAATATCCGTACGATGGTACAATCATTGGTGGACCCCACAACAGAATTATTGTCGGATTGAGAAAACGACAAAAATATTTTTATAAAAATAACGGCGAAAGTGTTACCGTTAAAACTGTTGAACTACTTTCTCAGTAGTAATAAAGATGCGAATGTCTGCGAGTGGTTGCATAGTAGCACACGGTATTGATTATTGATGCTTACGTGAAAGTCACTCGGTTATACTCAATTCTTTGCTTTCACGATAATTCTTTGCATCATATCACTCATATTATTGATTCAATTATTGTCACAAGATCATCATCATATAATATGTTATATTATTAAATTAATAATTGAGACGACAAATTTATTCATATTATTATTTGCAATATTGACAATGTCTAGAAGTTTTGTCAAGGAGAGGTTTGGTCACCTAATTGCGCGTCAATAAGGAAAAATCCTTATCGGAAAGCCCCCTCTTTCCTGGGAATGACCTGGTTGTTAAATATTATGAGTTATAATATTAATGATGAATACGTTCGTGTTGATTAAAGATGAAATTGATAGTTTCATTGTGTTGGAATTATTAGTGTTAGTAGAAATCGACATTTATTTAGAGAATAATTGATGTCTGGAGGTTATATTGACCAATCGGGTATTCGGGGCAGTTTTTATGTCGGAGTACTATTCACGAGTTACTATTTACCCTGTTACTATTCACTCTAGTATTGTTCACTTGGGTATTTGGGATACTTTTCGTGTCGGAGTACTATTCACGGGTTACTATTCACTCTAGTATTGTTCACTCGAGTATTTGAGGCACTTTTTGTGTCGGGGTACTATTCACGGGATATTATTCCCGAAGTACTATTCACGGGGTACTATTCACCTGAAAATTATATTTCTTTTCTGTCCAAATCATTTTTGGGTACAATATTATTCCATGAGGAGATATGATAATTTTTCAGACCGTTGGTTGAAGTTATAATAGTAAATCAATATTGATCGTTGGTTGAAGATATATAATAGTAAATCAATATGGATCGCTGGTGGAAATTTATAATAGTAAATCAATATGGATCGTTGGTTTAAAGTTTTAATAGTAAATCAGTATGGACCGTTGCTTTAAGTTTTAATAGTAAATCAATATGGATCGTCCGTTTAAAAGTAAATCAATCTGGACCATTCATGAATTAGTTACTATTCAGTCCATTCTCCTATAAATAGAAGCTCATTCCTTCATTATTTCTTACGAATTCAGTGAAACTCTAGAGAGAGAAACTATAGAGAGAAAGAAGAAAAGTATTCTCCTACTTCACTACTCTAATATCCAGTTTCTTCTAAGGTAAGGGATATTATTTGTTGTACTCGTAAGGAGTATTATTTCTTTCGTATTCATGAAGAGAACTTCTATTATTACATTCTTCATTATTATGTTGGAATAACCTATTTATGCGAAGTACCGCATACATAGGTGAAATTCTTCTATTATTCCATTCTTTATTATTCTGTTGGAATAACCTGTCTGTGCGGTCTATCGCATGCTTGGTGAATTCTGTTGTTATTCCATTCTTATTATTCTGTTGGAATAACCTGTTTATGCGAAGTACCGCATAATGGTGAAATTCTTCTAATATTCCGTTCTTTATTATTGTGTCAGAATATCCTGTTTGTGCGTTTTACTGTGGGACTGGTTCCATAATTTATTATTCGGCCAGAACATCACATCTGTCAAGTTTCTGGCGGGACACAGTCCCATTATTTATTATTCATCAAAATATCACATGCATGCGTTTACATTTGACTGGGTTCCATTATTTATTATTACATTTGGGAATAACACATGCATGCGATCTATCGAGCGCATGGTGAATCATACATTATTCCATTCTTTATTATTACATTTGGAATAACTTTTGTACATGTGGATTACCACATGCATGGTGAATGATCCTTTGTATTCATTCCTTATTAAATTATGAAAATGATCTGTATACGTGGATTACCGCATGGCGGGTGAAAATCCATTTGCAGTTTCATATATTATATTATACTCAGTTGGTTAAAGTTTTGGCTTCTATACTCCATGAAATTAGTAGAATATCCTGGATATTTGAGTTTTATCCAGTATCTTTTCATGGAAATATTCTTCTGAGCATTCTTGAATTTTACTCCACAAAGCAGTATCATGTTGACAATTTGGACGTTATTGAGTTCAGGATAAATTAACTTATTAATCTTTAAAATTTATTCTTGAACTTGTTTTATTGAATTATTAAGTCATTGTCATTGTCATCATCCTCATGCTTATATTGTAATGAAAGTCATTTTTGGCTTACGTGCATAGATGGACTTAGTATGATTATGACCAGGGATCATTCGGTATAATCATGACCTGTAATGTTATAAATGATGTGGTAAAAGTCCTCAGTGGCCTATAATACATTGATGAACAATTTTTGGTATGATTATGACCAGGAATTATTAGGTATAGTCATGACCGTTGATGATTTAATGAATATCCTTGGCCCGTAATATAGGGATGATTAGATGACGTGGTTTATTTATTAAGCCGAGTCTCAGCGATAAAAATTGATGAAAACATTTTAAATTATAGAAGATAGTAGATATCATGCTCTACTTGACTCTTCTTATGGATTGTTATTCCACTGCAGTTAAACTTGATGTCTATTGTATTTTATCAGTTTAACATTGTTGAAGACTATTGATAATTTATTCTGCATTATCTTAGTCATAATATTTCTTACTGGGCTAGTTGAGCTCACCCTTTCTTTCACTGTTCTCTTTAGGAAATGCGAATATAGCTGGGATGAGTAAGGGAAAGGTGTGACGGTCCAGATGATAACATTAGTAGTCCTCACTATTCTGTTAAATAGTGTGACAATAAATGTAATGAGGACTCCTTTGAGTGTGGATATTGCCTAGATGACAATATTCCAATTAAAACTCTCAGTTTATGTATTGTCGTTTATTACACGACGTTTGTATAATTAAGTTTGTATTTATATTCTGTACCTATAGACTCGCGTTACCTCCAAGTATGTCTCGTGTTCATAATGTTTTTCATATATCTATGCTACGTAAATATTTGAAAGACCCAAACCACGTTATTGAGTTAGAACCCGATTGAGATAGCCGGAGACTTAACGTCTGAAAGAGGTACTGTCAAGATCTTGGATACTGAAGAGTGCATACGAAGAAGGTCATACCACAAGTTAAAGTTTTGTGGAGAAACCATGCTATTGAGGAAATAACCTGGGAGTTGGAAACGGAAATGAAAGCGAGGTATCCTCATCTTTTCGAAACACCAGGTACGTATGTCAATTTCGAGGATGAAATTTCATAAGGAAGGGAGGTTGTAAGACCCCAAATTATTAATAAATGAAATTTAATTTCCTCTATTTATCATTTTGAAATAGTAAGGGTTGATTTGATTAATGTGGTTAGTTATGGGTAAAATGCGCAAATATTTTAAATAAGCAAGTGGTTATAAAATATTCATTTTTATCTAAGAATATTCGTTTGGTCATGGAATATTCTTGCTGTCGGGGAATATTCGTACGACGACGCAACCTTATGTGGGCCCCATAACGGAAAGCGATTGGATGAAGAAAATGACAAGTATAAGTTGTTTATAAATAACGACGTAGTTATTACTGAGTTATCTTATTGGAATACCGGTGGTTAAAACATAGTAATACAGCGTTGTTGCATAGTAGCACCAGTGATTGCACCAATTATTGATTCTTACGTGAAGAAAGCACTACTCAATAATTGTTACATTAATTATTGTTCGATATTTTATTTTATTGATTCAATAATTGCTACGTTGATATTTTATATTACTTTGTTGTTTCAATAAATTGTCAAGACACAATATTTTCCATTATCGAGCAATAATTCATATTATCTGAATAATATTATTAGATAACATTATTGGCAATGTCTAGAAAGTTACGCCTAAGGAGAGGTTTGGTCACCTAATTGCTTGGCCAAGATGAGAGAAATCCTTATTGGAAAGCCCTCTTTCCTGGACTCGCTCAGTTTATCGATATTGTGATTACGTAATATTATTTACGAATAATTAATTATTGATTTATATGATGAGGAAAATATTCATTTTATGTGGATATAGATGGAGAAAATTTGTAAAGTAAAAATTGTTGAAAATCGATATTTTATCTTTTCTGATAAAATAATATTTTATTATATTATTATAATATAATAATGATGATATTTTTACAATAAATGTGGGATATATGAGTATATGAGGTTGAAGAGTATTTTTGTTGTAAAAGTTGTTTAAAACATGTTAAACATGCCTGTGGGCCCATTTCTTGACTGAAATTTGATTATAGCCTATAGAATCGCTCGTTTGTGGATTTCGGTCAATTTCTGTTTGGAATTTGGAAAAACTTTCTTCTGCAAAGTTGTAGATAATGGAATTTCCTATAAAAAGACATGTGGTTTGAATTTTTCTGATAAAAGGGCTATTTATTATGAATTATTGAAGTTCCGAAGTTCCGAAATAATTAATTTTTTAAGTTTAAAATATTTTAATTCACAAAAACTTTTTTTGTGATGTAAGCTATTTGAATGGCTGATCTTTAACTAAAAAAGTGGGCGTAGGAAATTAATATATATTTATATTTTATTAAATTTTTTGCTTTGGTGTTCTAAGCAATTTCCTATAAATAGGGTGCTTAGGTTAGAATTGAAAATCACACCAGAAACTGAAGTTTTCTCTCTCTTTCTCTCTCGATATATTGAGCGTATTCTTGTGAGTATTTTAATACTTTGAGTGTTGTTATACGGTGCAAGTTCAAGTCATAGCCTATATCCGGTGTTTCAACTAGAAGTACTGTCTTTACGAGGTAAAAGATATTATTTAAAAAAAATGATATTATTTCTTTCAATATCATTATGCCAAAATATTGGTCTAAACTTTTTATCAAATTTAAAACTTTTGTGTTGGGGTTACTTATTCGGTATATCGACCTTTATTCACGATATCTGACTCTATTCACGAATACGCCACTATTCACGTAAAAATTAAATTTTATTTTTCATTCCAAAATATCTATTATGAATAATAGCTTTGATTGTATCCATGTTTTGATCATTCTTGAATTTTACTTCACTATGATTATTTATGAGGTATTTTTGGACATGGAATAGCTGAAATACGAATCCTTAATATTTATTATTTTGTTTCACTAGATTCGTTTTCTTTAAAATACTTTTCATCATCCTTAGTCCTAAATGATGATATTACTGAATATCTTTGGCCTGTAGTGCAAGGATGAATGATTTTTTGATGAATATCTTTGGCCCGTAGTGCAAAGATGAACAGGTGTTTAGATGAACATGACCAACTGATGAATAACTTTGGCCTTTAGTGCAAAGATGAATATTTAATTCTAGATATATATTGATTGATGTTACAGGGATAAAATATCGACGATGAACTTTTAAATTCATATATAGAAGATAGTAGTTTGCATTCTCCACTTAACTCTTTTCATGAATTATTATTTCCGCTGCGAAGATTGATTTAAAACTGGCTGTCTGTTGTATTCTATTAGATTTTTCCCTGTTGAACACTAACAATGGCTAGTTGAGCTCACCCTTTTCCTTTTTGTTCCATTTTTCTTCTCAGGAGGCGAGAATGTAGCGAGTACTAGTCGGGGTATAGAATGAAGGTTCTAGAAAGTCGTTTTAGTAGTCCTCACCATTTTTGTAAAATAATGTATCAATAATTTTAATGAGGACTTATTTGAGTGTGGATATTGTCTAGATGACAATATTTGTATTTAAACTCACAGTTTTTATGTTGTATTAATAAAGTTGTAGTTGTTTCTGTACCATGTATTTTGATGTCTCAGAATGGGTGTTGTATACTTATTTTGGGGGCGTCACAGTTGTTATCAGAGCTTAGGGATATGATCTCTGGCGGAGATCGGGGAATAGAATTAGGAGGGGAGAGACGAGTAAATCCTTCGCTAGTGTGTCCTACTTAAGCTTATTTGTTGGTCGGTCATAATATAGGGATATTATGTGATACGTTAATTTGTTAAATTAACCCTTGTTTTATGGCAGTATTTGAGAATGTCGACTGAGAATGTTAACAGTGGAGTAAATGAGACCGTGGAGACACCTTTGCTCACCAACGAGGAGAACGTGCAACAGGCTGACAATGTTCCTCCTGTGAACAACACCACTGAGCAGATGATGAACGATGGGATGTTTAGAAGCTTTTTGCAGTTCATGCAAAATCAGACGAGGGAGACTCATGTTCAAAATATAGGAGAAAATGATAGCAAGTCACGGTTTGTCACAGCCAAGTAGTTCAAAGAGTTGGGACCACCAGAATTTATTGGAAAGCCGGATCCGATTAAGGCAGAGACGTGGGTTAAAAAAATTACCAAGATATTCGATGTCTTGGGATGCACGGAGGAACAGAAGGTTCCATTCGCCACCTTTATGTTCTGTGGCGAGGTAGACTCTTGGTGGAGAGTCTCAAGCGTACCCATCCAACAAGACTCAAAGCATGTCTTGGGAGACATTTGAATCTGTTCAATGACAAGTACTTTCACGAAAGTATTAAATCGTATGAAGGAGGTAGAGTTTATTAGACTAGAAGCGAATAACATGGCGGTTTCGGTCTGAGGCGAAGTTTGCGAGTTGTCGTGTTTACACCTCATTTGGTGGAGAATGAGGAACGTATGACGTGGATGTTTCTGAGAGGTTTGAAACCCGACATACGTCAATATCTCATTTCTCATAAATTTTCTCTCTCTTCAGATGTTGTCAACAAGGCTCAATTATTAGAGTGAGATAACGAGTACGGTCAACCGAGGGACCACAACCAGGATCATACCGGTGGCGGCGATCCATCGAACAACGATAACCAAATGGAGAAAGAAAAATACGAGACAAGAGCGGCAACCACTCGGTGGTAATCGTGGCCATGAAAATAGAAGAAGCGAGTTGGGGAGATTTTAAAGAGGAGATTCAACAATGACACAATGAAGACGCGTCGATTAAAGAAGAATCGGTTTTAAGGGGAGGAGAACGACCACCGGTCGTATGCTATAAATGTGGAAAGAGGGACATATCATTGAAACTATCCACAACAGTTCAAAGTATGCTATAATTGTGGAAAGGAAGGACATATCGCTCGAGATTGTCTTCAGAGCGAAACCAAGTCCAGTGGGGATGGTGACTCAAAAGGTCATCCCGGAAAGTCAAAGTCAATCGGTTCTGGAAGAGCGTTTGTCATGACCGGTCAACATGCGAGAACCCAAACGAGGTGATCACGGGTAAGCTAATCATAAATTCATGCGAAGTTTATACCTTACTAGATCTGGGTGCTACCCATTCATTTATTTCTCCCGCTTGTGCTCAACGTTTAAACTTCCTGGAGAAATTAGACTTTGATTTATCTGTGGAGACTTCGTTAGAGAAACTTTCATCACATCCACTTTGCTTATAAATCTTGTTTGATCCAAGTTGGCACCATCAAATTACCCGTTGACCTTATCTCTTTAAAGATACTTGCTTTTGATGTGATTTTGGGATTGATTGGTTAACTACTTATCATGCCAAAATTGATTATTTTAAATAAGGTTGTTAGTTTTCATATTCCTAACCAACCTGTTATGCGAATTCAAGCAACTAAGCCATTAAAATCAATCACTGTTATATCAAGCCATAAAGCCATTCGTTTATTAAAAAATGGATGTCAAGCTTTCTTAGCCCATGTTATGGATTTGAATAAAGACACGTCATATTTGAATAATATTCCTGTTGTTATTGACTTTCCTGACGTATTTCCTGAAGAACTTCCTGGTCTACCCCTGGAACGTGAAGTTGAATTCTTTATTGATCTTGAACCTGGTACAAAGCCCATTTCTAAAACCCCATATCGAATGGCTCCTATTGAACTTCAGGAGTTAAAGGTCCAACTACAGGAGTTGTTGGACATCGGTTTCATTCATCCTAGTACATCTTCTTGGGGTGCTCCTGTTTTATTTGTAAAGAAGAAAGACGGGAGTATGCAACTTTGCATCGATTACCGGGATTAAACCATGTCACTATCAAGAATAGGTATCCGCTACCTCGTATTGATGACCTGTTTGACCAGTTACAAGGAGCACAATTCTTTTCAAAGATCGATCTTCATTCTGGATATCATCAGCTAAAGGTTAAAACTGAGGATATTCTGAAGACTGCCTTCAGAACTCGGTATGGGCATTATGAATTCCTAGTCATGTCTTTTGGATTGACTAATGCTCCTGCTACTTTCATGGATATGATGAACCGAGTATTCAAGGATTATTTGGATCAGTTCGTTGTTGTCTTTATTGATGACATCCTCATATATTCCAAAAGCTATGAAGATCATGAGCACCATTTGAAGCTGGTACTCCAAAGGCTGCGTGAAAACAAGCTATATGCTAAGTTAAAGAAATGCGAGTTCTGGCTTGATGAAGTAGCATTCCTAGGGCACGTGGTGTCAAAACATGGAGTATCTGTTGACCCGGCGAAGATTGAAGCAATACAAAGTTGGGAGCAACCAAAGACGGTGGCCGGAAATGCGTAAGCTTTACGGGCTTAGCTGGTTATTATCGGAGATTCATGGAAGGTTTTTCTCGAATCGCTACCCCGTTAACTCAGTTAACTCGAAAAGATATCAAATTCGTATGGAGCGAGGAATGCGAGAAGAGTTTCCAAGAGCTTAAGAGGAGACTCATTTCGGCACCTGTTTTGACCATACCATCTGGTTCGGATGAATTTGTTATCTATAGCGATGTTTCAGGCAAAGGGCTAGGATGTGTTCTCATGCAACGTAGGAAAGTTATAGCCTATGCCTCGCGACAACTTAAAGAATATGAGAGGAATTATCCTACTCATGATCTAGAGTTGGCGGCTGATGTTGCTTAAAGATCCGGAGGCTCTATCTATATGGGGAGAAAGTGGAGATATATTCAGACCATAAAAGCCTCAAATATTTCTTCACTCAAAAAGAACTCAACATGCGGCAACGACGTTGGCTCGAGCTGTTGAATGATTACGACCACACTATGCGCGCCAGTAAGGAGAAATCCTTATTGGAAAGTCCCCTCTTTCTTGGGAATTACCTGGTTGTCAATATTGTGATTCTGTAATATTATTTGTGAATAATTAATTATTGATTTATATGATGAGAAAAATATTCATTTTATGTGGATATAGATGGAGAAAATTTTTAAAGTGACAATTGTTGAAAATCGATATTTTATCTTTTCTGATAAAATAATATTTTATTATATTATTATAATATAATAATGATGATATTTTTACAATAAATGTGGGATATATGAGTATATGAGGAGGAAGAGTATTTTTGTTACAAAAGTTGTTTAAAACATGTTAAACATGTCTGTGGGCCCATTTCTTGACTTAAATTTGATTATAGCCTGTAGAATCGCCCGTTTGTGGATTTCGGTCAAATTCTGTTTGGAATTTGGAAAAACTTTCTTCTGCAAAATTGTAGATAATGGAATTTCCTATGGAAAAGACATGTGGTTTGAATTTTTTTGATAAAGGGCTATTTATTATGAATTATTGAAGTTCCGAAGTTCCGGAATAATTAATTTTTTAAGTTTAAAATATTTTAATTCACAAAAACATTTTTTTTGTGATGTAAGCTACTTGAATGTCTGATCTTTGACTAAAAAAGTGGGCGTAAGAAATTAATATATATATATATATATTTATATTTTATTAAATTTTCTGCTTTGGTGTTCTAAGCAATTTCCTATAAATAGGGTGCTTGGGTTAGAATTGAAAATCACACCAGAAACTGAAGTTTTCTCTCTCTTTCTCTCTCGATATATTGAGCGTATTCTTGTGAGTGTTTTAATACTTTAAGTGTTGCTATATGGTGCAAGTTCAAGTCATAGCCTATATCCGGTGTTTCAACTAGAAGTACTGTCTTTACGAGGTAAAAGATATTATTTTAAAAAAAAATGATATTATTTCTTTCAATATCTATGCCAAAATATTGGTCTGAACTTTTTATCAAATTTGAAACTTTTTGTGTCGGAGTTACTATTCACGTATACGACACTATTCACGTATACGACTCTATTCACGAATACGACACTATTCACAGAAAAATTAAATTTTAATTTTTCGTCCAAAATATCTATTATGGATACTAGCTTTGATTGTATCCATGTTTTGATCATTATTGAATTTTACTCCACTATGATTATTTATGAGGTATTTTTGGACATAGAATAGCTGAAATACGAATCCTTAATATTTATTACTTTTATTTCACTAGATTTGTTTTCTTTAAAATACTTTTCATCATCCTCAGTCCTAAATGATGATATTACTGAATATCTTTGGCCTGTAGTGCAAGGATGAATGATTTTTTGATGAATATCTTTGGCCCGTAGTGCAAAGATGAACAGGTGTTTAGATGAACATGACCAACTGATGAATATCTTTGGCCTTTAGTGCAAAGATGAATATTTAATTCCAGATATATATTGATTGATGTTACAGGGATAAAATATCGACGATGAACTTTTAAATTCATATATAGAAGATAGTAGTTTGCATTCTTTACTTAACTCTTCTAATGAATTATTATTTCCGCTGCGAAGATTGATTTAAAATTGGTTGTCTATTGTATTCTATTAGATTTTTCCCTGTTGAAGACTAACGATAATTTGTTCTATGTTATCTTAGTCATAATATTCTTTACTGGGCTAGTTGAGCTCACCCTTTTCCTTTTTGTTCCATTTTTCTTCTCAGGAGGAAAGAATGTAGCGAGTACTAGTCGGGGTATGGAATGAAGGTTCTAGAAAGTGGTTTTAGTAGTCCTCACCATTTTTATAAAATAATGTATCAATAATTGTAATGCGGACTTATTTGAGTGTGGATATTGTCTAGATGACAATATTTGTATTTAAACTCACAGTTTTTATGTTGTATTAATAAAGTTGTAGTTGTTTCTATACCATGTATTTTGATAACTCAGAATGGGTGTTGTATACCTATTTTGGGGGCGTCACATATACCCTATATTATGCATAATATTTAAAAGTGTGCAATGGCCGAATATACGACCTAAAATGTTTCCTTTATATAAAAGGTTGTTTGTAAGACCCCAACTTTTATGAATAAAGATTAATTTTTCTCGAAATATATTTTTGAATATTATGGTGTGGATTTGATATAATGTTATAGTTGTGGGTATTATTTACAAATTTTTCAAAGTAAGCAAGTGGTTATATAATATTCGATTGGTCAGGGAATATTCGTTTTAACAGGGAATATTCGTACGACGGCACAATCATTGGTGGACCCCAAAACGAAAGTATTGTCGTAGTTAGAAAATGATAGAATTATCTTTTTATAAAAATAACGGTGAAAGTTTTACCGTTAAACTGTTGAACTACCCCCGTTAATAAAGTACGATGTCTGGCGTGGTTGCATAGTAGCACACAGTATTGGTTATTGTTGGTTACGTGAGAAGTCAGTCAGTTATACTCAATTATTGCTACAGTAATCGCTGCATCATATCTCTCATATTATTGATTCAATTATTATCACAGTATCATATGCATAATATTTATTATAATTAAATCAATAATTGAGACGACAAAGTTATTCATATTATTATTTGCAATATTGACAATGTCTAAAAGTTACATCAAGGATAGGTTTGGTCACCTAATCATTGCGCGCATGATAAGGAGAAATCCTTATCGGAAAGCCCCCTCTTTCCTGGAAACGACCTGGTTGTTAAATATTGTGAGTTATAATATTAATGATGAATAAGTTCGTGTTGATTAAAGATGAAATTGATAGTTCCATTGTGTTGGGATTATTAGTGTTAGTGGAAATCGATATTTATTTTGATAATAATTGATGTCTGGAGGTTATATTGACCAATCGGGTAATTAATCGGATAAATGAGCAATTAATTGCTATTATTTCACATGCTTATAACTATTTATTCATATGTGTGTACTATTGATTCACATTCATGTACTATTAGGAGAGGTGGTGCAAGATTGATAATACTTGCATGACTAAATTAAAAATAGAGATATAGATGAAAGTACTATACTGTAATTAGTTTTTTCACATGATTATACTATTAAGTCACATGAATGAACTATTAATTCACATTATTTACTATTAGGGGAGGTGGTAAGTTTGATAATACTTGCGGGACTAAATTAAAAATGAAGAAAAGAGGAAGGTATTATCTTCGTAATATTTGAGCCCCAAAACGTGCAATTATCGAAACTATATTTTCCTATAAGTAGAAGCTCATTCTTCTTTCATTCTCACCAATTCACTAAGTCTCACAAGAGCAATTATTATAGAGAAATTATAGAAGAAGAAGAAGAAAAGTCTGCACACCTCACTATTCTAAGAGATCCGCTTTCTTCTAAGGAAGAGATATTATTTCTTTCGTATTCATGAAGAGAGTTATTTTCTTTCAATACTAAATAAGGGTTGTTATTCTATTCTTTATTATTCATTGGAATAACTCATGCATCTGCATCTGCTCATCGCATGCCTGGTGAATTCTTTTGTTATTCCATTCTTTATTATTCTTTTGGAATAACTTCATGCATGCTGATTATCGCATGCTTTATTATTAGTGAATTCTTCATTATTCCATTCTTTATTATTATGTTGGAATAACTATTATTACATTGTAACTATGTGGACTACCGCATGCATGGTGAATGATCCTTTGTATTCATTCCTTATTAAATTGTGGAAATGATCTGTCTACGTGGATTAGCACATAGCGGACAAAAATCCATTTGCAGTTTCATATATTCTATTATACTCAGTTGGTTAAAGTTTTGGCTTCTATACTCCATGAAATTAGTAGAATATCCTGGATATTTGCGCTTCATCAAGTATCTTTTCATGGAAATATTCTTTTGACAATTCATGAATTTTACTCCACAAAACAGTATCATGTTGACAATTTAGACGTTATTGATTTCTGGATAAATTAAATTATAAATCTTTAAAAATTTGTCCTTGAACTTATTTTATTGAATTCTTATATCATTGTCATAATCCTCATGTTTATAATATGTTGAAAGTCATCTGTGGCCTGTAGTGCATAGATGGACTTGGTATGATTATGACCAGGGATTATTCGGTATAATCATGACTGTAATGTTATAAATGATGTGGTAAAAGTCCTCATTGGCCGTAGTGCATTAATGGACAGCTGTTGGCATGATCATGACCATTGATGAATACACGAATATCTTTGGCCCGTAGTGCATAGATAATTTGTGGTCGTGATACTAATGAATATCCTCGGTAGTAGTGTGCGTGGATGATGTGGTTTATTTATTAAGTTAGTCTCTCGTGATAAAAGTGATGAAAAACATTTTAAATCATAGAAGATAGTATATTTTATTCTCTACTTGACTCTTCTAATGGATTGCTTATTCCGCTGCAGTTAAACTTGATATTTGTTATATTTTATCAGTTTAACACTGTTGAAGGCTAATGATAAATTATTCTGCATTATCTTAGTCATAATATGTCTTACTGTGCTAGTTGAGCTCACACTTTCTTTCACTGTTCTCTTCAGGAAATGAGAATATAGCTGGGACGAGTCGGGGAACGGATTGACAGTCCAGATGGTTGTTTTACTAGTCCTCACTATTATATAAAATAGTGTGACAATAAATGTAATGAGGACTCCATTGAGTGTGGATATTGTCTAGATGACAATATTCTTTTTAAAACACTTAGATTATGTTTTGTCGTATTTTACACGACTGTTGTATAATTAAGTTATATTTGAATTTTGTACCATGTATTTGGCGACTCAAGATGGGTGATGTATACCTATTTTGGGGGCGTCACATTGTTCTTCTCAGTCTTTGAATCAGAATTTGATTTAACAACGAAATACAATGATTTTAATATCTAATCATTTCTCTTCTCTTCTCATCTCAAACCTATCAAGTTTTCTTTTTCGATCTAACCGAAATAATTGGCATCAATCTATCAATAATAATTGAATTCTCTTCTCTTCTCTTCTCGAACCTATCAAGTTCTAACAAATGTTCATCTAGCCAAAACAATTAGCTAAGACATGTTTTAATACGATTAAATAATGTATGTAATTTAACTGCTTATTTGAAATCAATAATAACCTACGGATGTGAATATCCAACAACAGTTATTCTACAAGTATATTCTCAGAATCACTAATTCAATTTGAATTAATAAACATGCACTAACTGCGAATAATCGATAATAAATTCTTAGATGTGGTCTAATTAACAATAATTAACCACCATAATATTTAAACAGATAAAACTAAAGGTTGAGTTAAGTAACCTTGCTTTTCGCGTTGATTACTACTACAAAATATACTTATCTGCGTTCGTAAGACCTATAATCAATAATATCGGTCTCACAATTAGCACAAAAATTTATAACACGTATCACTGTAATTTACAAATAATTTGACTCCTAGGCACATTATCACATAGTCACATTAGTGTTCATAACCTATATAAACACTTATCAAGTCTAACTAGTTCGGTCTGGTTGGACTTAGGTTTCATCTCGGTGCCGTGGTCACCTTATCCGATAATTTACACATTTATTGTCACTTAAACTCGGTCTCAAAGCTTCAATATTATTTTAGATAAGTCATATATCATTTATAATATTTTTCAAAAGATTTTAATAATTTATAAATAATTACTATACTTTATAATAATTTTTCAAACGCCGGAATCATTTTTAAATGATTTAAATACTAATTAATTCCATCATCATTAATATTTAATAATATTAAAATATTAATGACATACTTGTCAAAATATTAAAGTTATTGTTAATAATTTAAAATATTTTTAAATCATCAATATTCTACTTAAATGATTTTTAAAATAATTAAATCAATTTTAAATCATCACCATTAATATTTAAATATTAATGAAATTATTATCAAAATTTTAAAAGTCATTAATTATAACTTAAAATATTTTTAAATTATTTTTCTCATTTTTAATTTAATAAAATCATTTTTATTTCATTTATTTAATATAATAATTAAATAAATCTAATATCATTAATATTAATTTATTAATGAGAATTCTCCAAAAATATTGAAAATTACATTTTCTAATTCAAAATATTTTAAACACTTTATTCTTATTTAAAATTATTTTTATAATATTAAAATCATTTTCCTCTAATTTATTTAATACACTAATTAAATAAATTAAATATCATTAATATTCAAATAATTATAAATATTAAAGAAAAATATCCCAAATAATTAAAAGTTATTTTCAGAATTTAAAATAATTTTTAAAACCATTTTTGTAATTTTTAGAATTTATTTTCTATTTTTAAGTATTTTTCGAAAATTTAAAAAATAGAAATTAATTAAACCGTCGCTAATGGCCTATAACGACACTTTCTGTCGTCTTAGGTGTTCTTGAACCTCAAGAACACTATCAGGCCAGTCTCAAGGGTGCTCGTTTGACTGGCTATGATTCTCATCTCAAAATGTTTTTGGGCCAACTAATGCTCATAACTCGTAGTACTAATGTAATATTACATGTTCCCACAATCAGATATGTCATCGAACAACATACTAGGAAGATCTGTGCCTTCAAAGTCCTTGTCAGACGGTTCCTGCATTTTCCAAAAACCCAGGCAATCCGAGTGGACACTTTCAAGTTCAAATTAATCGAAGTTCTGATCATGATTTTGGTGGTTTTATGGTTTATACATGTATTATACATGACAAGGACTAACGACATATCAAGATCTCAGTCCAACAACAACAGATTCACAGGTTATGACACGGTTAAACCTTGTCAGAAATTTTGTTCAAACTGTTTCTGGGTTTTTCCAGAAATGCTAAACGTGATCAGATGGTCAAGTTTGACCGTCCAGTACATTCGATCAGTTGATGATTTAAGGTATCTAAAGACCAGAATCTACAGTCCACATTATAGGCTACAATCTGAATACAACGACAACATCAAAACACTTAAACAACTGACAGATTAAGGAGCTTAAAAATGTTGTCAGACGCTGCTCATACTTTTTGGGTTACCCAAAATTTTACTTCACGATGCGTGCCTAATTCAATCTAAGTTTTTTTGATTATATCTTACAATCTAGACATCAAATGACTGTGATTTCAGTTTCAGAACAAAGACCTCATGTCAGAGTATGGATTACAACTTTAAAACAACAAAAATCAAAAACAGAAAAGACTCTAGAGCCACTGACATTAGTTTGTCAGACGACAAAAATGTTCTTCAGCAGTTTTTAAAAAACTTCATTTTTACCCACTTTGATGCTATGGATCTATTATAGATCATCATAAAACATCTTTTTAGCACAAATCTAAACACATAAACACAAACTTTACCTTAGCATACAAGATCAAAAGTAGGGTTTAGGTTTATACCTCTCTTGTCCAATCTTTGATCTTAGCCCTCCTTAACTGATATAGGTGTTCTAAGGGGTGATCTAGTGACTGATTTACTTAAGAAATTCGGAGGTCTTGGAGAGAGAGAGAGAGTTGTTGAGTGTTGGAGAGAAAAATGTCCAAGTGAATGAACTTTCTCTCACTAAATCTCTTATATGTTATGATGCATTACATGTTGCTGAGATTGCTGCTACCCTAGACTGATTTGCTGGAGTTCCTAAGTCACAAAGTCAAGTTATTAGGTCACCAACTAAAAGGATCTTGCCAATTTTACAAGTTAACTCATTAAAAATATAAAAAGGGTATTTTGGTCATTGTCCTTGTAATTTAAATGGCTTGATTGTTAATTGCCCAAACCCTTAGGGTTTAACACTAAGGTTCTAACCCTTAGGTTTTACAACATTAGCTTCCAAAAATTTCTAATTAGGGTTTTGATTAAAAAATTAAGAATTTCTAAATTACAATTAGGGTTTACTAATTATATAAAAGTTTAATAATTACATTAGACTTGCTAATTAGAATGAGGGTTTCCTAATTAGGGTTGAAGATTCCCGAATTTAAAATTAGGGTTTCTCGACTTTCGATTAGGGTTCCTAACGGTACATTAGGGTTTCTAATCTGGAGATTAGGGTTTTTAATCCCTTATTAGGATTTACTAATATTATACCCTACCCGATCAATCATTGATCAATAACTCTATATAGTACAAACGCGTACTCATTCACAATTATTAAAATTATATTTTCTACCAAATCCCTATCTGAACTTAGGGTTAGGGTTTCTAAATCTGTTAAGCACAACTCTACTCTTATTTTCTCAGTCAAAACACAAATTGACTTATTCTCTAAACTTGTATCACAGATACACCGCATAATATTAATAAATAATATCAATATAAAAATAATAATAAAAAATTTATTCGTAAAATTTGGATTATTAGAAATCCCGGGTTATCACATTCACCCCTCCTTAAAATGATTCCGTCCTCGGAATCACCGCTTTCTTATTCTCTACAATCTTTTAAAGTTATGTCATCAATTCATTCTTATCAACATAATACTAATTTGTGTCTCAAATTCTAACCTGTGACTTGGATCTATAAAAGAAAACAATTCACATCAATATCTAACGTATTTCTCGCATAATTTAATTTCTAACCGAACTCGTTACCTGTCTCCTCTTCATGGGCAGCTGCTGCATTTGTGGAATTGTCATGCTAAAAGTGAATGATGTTGGTCTTTCTTGCTGAGCTGATTCTTTGATCCATAATGTTCCTCTACTGGTTCACTTATTCACCCTCTTCTTTGGGCAATCACGCACCAGATGATCAATTGATCCACACGTAAAACAACCTCGTGTCTTCTTTGGAATGGGACACTCAGGAGACATGTGTCCCTCATGGCCACAGTTGTAACAGACTCCTTTTTTCTTCAAACAACCTCCTTGATGACGCTTCCCGCAAACTACACACGGCGTACCCTTCCTCCTACTCTTTTTTGGATTATTTCTTAAATTAACATTATCATCCCTCTTACGTTTATTAAAATCACTGCCTCCACTACCACCAATCATATTATTTCCTTCAGGCTCCTTTCTTTGTTCTTGACTATTCTTTAACACAGCTTCCATTTCTCCCTCAGCGATAATGGCTTTTTCCAATAAAGTTAAAAATGAATTAATTTGCAGCACATCTAACTTCTCGAGTACCAATGATTTCAATCCATTCCTAAAACATCTTGCTTTCAGTTCCTCAGTGTCCACTTGATGTGGAGCGAATTTAGCTAATTCATTGAACTTGACAAAATATTTTGTCACTGTCATATTCTTCTGCTTCAGATTCAAAAATTGTTCTTCCATATTTTCCTTTAGACTTCCCTTCCTTGGCGGCATTATCTAATAAAAATCATACATTAATTCTCTTTCTCTACACCAATTCTTATTAATCACACAATAAAAATTTGGCACAAAGTTCTCATATAATCACATATTTATTCAAATATCACACAGTACATTTAGCACTTAACACATAGCACTATCCCTTTTTAAATAATATCAGGATTAACAACACAACTTTAAACAAAAGTTGTAATTCTCCATTCACACATAACTATTCCCCAGTTCATCAAACTTACCACAACTAGGGGTTCAGGAACTTGCCACAATTATATGAGTGTATGAACTTATCCTAGTCGCACTTTTGGGCGTCCATTCACCGAGGGGTTCAAAACATTTCATATAATTATGAGTCATGAACTTACCATAAGTATGAGTTTTAAGAACTCAAAAATTAATCTTAATCTTATATTCATATAGAAAATAAAGATTTCATTCATACAAACATATATATTTTCATATGTTCACACGTCATTCTTGATATTACAACCGTTAATATCACACACTATCAAAATATATTATCGCTTATACCTAAGATGTCTACCTTCCACTCCCTTCACCAGTCTTCTTCTTATCGGGACACTTGCTAAATCCGTGACCCGTTCTCCCTCTTTTTCTTATTCTTGCTCTTCTTCTGTATGATTATTTCTTCAAACGATCCACCACCTTCAGTCTTCATCCTTTCCACCTGCGCCTTTAACTCGTTTCGTTCTTCAGTCATTTCGCGTAACGCTCGCTCCGTCTTCCACAACTCCTCTAAAAGAAATACCTTACTCTGGAGTTCTTGTACTTCTGCAGATTCTTGATCTTTCTCTCCAACCTTGGTCTTATTCCCTTTCTCCACCTTAGCTTCTTCGGACTCCGCCTCCTCATCACCACTCAGATACATCTCAGGATAATCATCATGATCACTCCCCAGATTGACCATAGGTTCATCTTTTCCCACCTTTTCAAGTGACTCGCTTTGCGCTGGCACCTTGGATACTGTCACTGGTGAAACATCCGCTAGCATCTCCGCACTCATTTCCTCTTCTCCAGACATCCTACAATCAGTTTAAATAACTTGATTAATACTTCTCCAGTACGAACTTCTCACACTATGTGTCCACATATCTCACTATTGATGCGCTTCAGCAATCCCTCACTTAGTACTCTAAATGAGTATTCTAGATTTCGCTTATGGTTATAATCCTAGGGTTTTCCCCACCCCACTTAAGGTTTATAACCTACAACTTTGATACCAACCTGTGACGCCCCAAAATTCAGGTTACCTGACTCCCGAGTTTGGTGCTCATGATCCACAATATAAATAACATTTAACTACCCATTTAGTTATGAATAGAAATTTACACCACAATAACTGATATAGTTAATACATTCGCCCCAGGTTATCTAACCTTCATATTACAAACACACCCTTTAGATATACAAAAAGGGTTTACAAATACAGCATATTAACAATGTTCATAAAAACTACTCCAGCATTATACCTTTGCCTTTGTTCTTCACAAAACCTCCAGTCACTTCGACCCTAGCTGAAATGTTTTATTTAGTAAGGGTGAGCAACAAATTTGCCCCGTAAGTTAAGACATACAATGAATGTATAAGAATCAAGAATAACAGACTATCTATTTCGATAGAATAACTCTAAAGTTTGGGGAACTTTGAAATAGCTAGACAATTTTCTTCTTTAACCAATCGTCTCGCAACCTATACAACACATTAATGAAAGGATACAATGCTCTCAAAATTTCTACGTTATTCTATTAAATAACGATTTAGAAATACTTTCTAGAGTTTGTGATAAATGATCTTACAAGATCTTGAAATTCTATTCTCGAGTAACTATCAAAGATTTACTTTGATATACCCAAATAACAAGATGGAAATATTTTCCCAGAATATATGCTGAGTGATCACTAAGGATCTAGAACTTCTCTTATCGAGTAACTATCAAAGATTTACTTTGATATACCCAAGTGTATCAGATAATCATAAAGATTAAATCATACCCCTCTGCAAGTATATAAAGTGATCAGCTTCATTATACCCTATATTATTATATAATATTTAAAAAAGAATGGATCAATATATCGACCTAAAATGTTCCCTTTATATAAAAGGTTGTTCTTCTCAGTCTTTGAATCAGAATTTGATTTAACAATGAAATACAATGATTTCAATATCTAATCACTTCTCTTCTTTTCTATTCTCTTCTCAAACCTATCAAGTTTTCTTTTTCGATCTAGCCGAAATAATTGGCATCGATCTATCAATAATAATTGAATTCTCTTCTCTTCTCTTCTCGAACCTATCAAGTTCTAACAAATGTTCGTCTAGCCAAAACAGTTAGCAAAGACATGTTTCAATACGATTAAACAATAGACAAAATTTAACTGTACTATTTGAAATCAATAATAGCTTCTACGGATGTGAATATCCAACAACAGTTATTCTACAAGTATATTCTCAGAATCACTAATTCAATTTGAATTAATTATCATGCACTAACTACGAATAATAAACAATAAATTCTTGGATGTGGTCTAATTAACAATAATTAACCACCATAATATTTAAACAAATAAAACTCAAGGTTGAGTTAAGTAACCTTGCCTTTCGCATTGATTACTGCTACACAATATACTTATCTGCGTTCGTAAGACCTATAATCAATAATATCAGCCTCACAATTAGCAAAATAATTTATAACACGTATCATTGTAATTTACAGTCAATCTGACTCCTTGGCACATTACCACATAGCCACATTAGTGTTCATAACCTATATAAACACTTATCATGTCTAACTAGTTCGGTCTGGTTGGACTTAGGTCTCATCTCAGTGCCTTGGTCACTTTATCCGATAATTTACACATTTATTGTCACTTAAACTCGGTCTCAAAGCTTCAATATTATTTTAGATAAGTCATATATCATTTATAATATTTTTCAGAAGCTTTTAATAATTTATAAATAATTATTATAATTTATAATAATTTTTCAAACGCCGGAATCATTTTTAAATGATTTAAATACTAATTAGTTACATCATCATTAATATTTAATAATATTAAAATATTAATGACAAACTTGTCAAAATATTAAAGTTATTGTTAATAACTTAAAATATTTTTAAATCATCAATATTCTACTTAAATAATTTTTAAAATATTTAAAATTATTTTAAATCATCACCATTAATATTTAAATATTAAAGAAATTATTATCAAAATATTAAAAGTCATTAATTATAACTTAAAATATTTTAAAATCATTTTAATTGATTTTTAAATCAATAAAATCATTTTTATTTCATTTATTTAATATAATAATTAAATAAATCTAATATCATCAATATTAATTTATTAATGAGAATTCTCCAAAATATTGAAAATTATATTTTATAATTCAAAATATTTTAAACACTTTATTCTTATTTAAAATGATTTTTATAATATAAAATTATTTTTCTCTAATTTATTTAATACAATAATTAAATAAATTAAATATCATTAATATTCAAATAATTATAAATATTAATGAAAATGTCCCAAATAATTAAAAGTTATTTTTCAGAATTTAAAATAATTTTTAAAACTATTTTTGTAATTTTTAGAATTTATTTTCTATTTTTAAGTATTTTTCAAAAATTCAAAAAATATAAATTAATTAAACCGTCGCTAATGGCCTATAGCGACATTTTCTGTCGTCTTAGGTGTTCTTGAGCCTCAAGAACACCGCCGCACTCGATCCTCAAGGGTGCTTCGTTTATTGAAATTTATGATTCTCATCTTAAAATGTTTCTGGGCCAACTAATGTTCATAACTCGTAGTACTAATGTAATATTACATGTTCCCACAATCAGATAGGTCATAGAACAACATACTAGGAAGATCTGTGCCTTCAAAGTCCTTATCAGCCGGTACTTGGATTTTCCATAAACCTAGGCAGTCCGAGTGGACACTTTCAAGTTCAAATTAATCGGAGTTCTAATCATGATTTTGGTGGTTTTATGGTTCATACATGTATTATACATGACCAGGACTAACGACATATCAAGATCTCTGTCCAACAACAACAGATTCACAGGTTATGACTGTAATAACCAGATATTTTCTATGTAAATAAATAGGAAATTTTGCATATAATTTTTTTTTATTTTAATGATGAGAATATGTGTCAAGTAATGTATGATAAATGCAAATATATTTATTACCTATAAATAATTTTAGAATTATTAATCACTACAAATTATATTCCTATAGTACTTAATTTTTGTAAGCGTAAATGTTTTTATTAATTATTTTCCATGAAAACATAATTTTATATTATTTAAATAATATATGAAATGATGATTAGAAGTATAATAATAAATATTTTATTATATGAATTTGTTCGTAATATTTAAGTTAATTATTTTAGCTTAATTATTGATGTAGTATATGAAGAATAAATCGTATATGGAATCCAAACCCTAATTTTGGATTTTGAAAGCAATGAATGAGAATAATAATATAATATTAATTATATTTTGATTTTCCAAACTATGAATATGTATCGGATATCTCAGAGATCGATTATGGTAGACCAAATATGGTAAATTATGTCATAACCCTCATGTCGTGTTATTAAACCCTAATTGTTAAACCTTACCATGAGTTTCTAGACCGTAGTAATGGTGTTATATGAATTTTACTGTATTTTATAATTTCTCGTAATTAGGAGAAACCCTAATTAATATTTGGAAAGCCCTAATTTAAAATTAGGAACCCTAATTGCAAATTTTAGAAACCCTAATTATTATTTTTGTGAATTATAATGATAATTAGGAAACCCTAATTATTAATTTGGGAACCCTAATGGTATTAAGGAACCCTAATTTAAAAACCCTAATTTCTATTAAAAACCCTAATTAATTAGTATGTTTTAAATTAAAATTTTATTTCACTTTAATTTTTAATTGTCCAAATTCTAGAAATTATTTGGGAAACTTTAAGATGTAAAATCTAGTGATTAAACCCTAGATTCAATAACATTGGACAAGAATACCCTTGAAATTTAAAATAATTACCAAAATACCCTTTTGTCCCATTAGTTGAATTATTGCTAGCCAAATCTTTGCAAGATCTGGCCAGCCACCCCCTAGACCTACCTACAAGCTACATCACCATCACATTATCAGCCACTAGCATACAAGTTCATTGCATCAATTCATTTGCATAATTCAAGAGAGAGAAAGTGCACAATTATTCACAACTTCATCCTAGAACTCCTCTCTCTAAAACCCACGAAATTATAGTGCTAGATCAGTCCCCAATCAAGCCCCACGATCACACTTATCAAATCAGAAGCATAGAATGAAGAATTTGTTCACAAAGAGGTAAGAACCCTAGAAGAAATCTGACCTTGATCGAAGTGTTAGATGTTAGCACTACAAAAAAAATGGGCCTTTAGCAACGATTTTTCGGGCAACGACTTTATAAGTCGTTGCTAAAAGTATATGTTTAGCAACGAAATTTGTTCTTCGTTGAAAATTGTGTCAAGCTTTCACTTTTTGCAACAAAATTCATAAGTTATTGTAAAATTTCGTTGCTAATTCATTGGCGGGAAAAAAATTCGTTAGAAAATCGTTGCAAAATTTTCGGCCACTTGATTTCCCGTCATCGTGGGCAACGAAAGTTTTTTTGTTACTAAAAATGGGACTTTAGCAACAATTTTTCAAGCAACGACTTTATAAGTCATTGCTAAAAGTGTTTGTTTAGCAACGAAACTTGTCCTTTGTTGCAGATTGTGTCAGGCTTTCGCTTTTTGCAAAGATATTCTTAAGTAGTTGCAAAATTTGGAAACAAAATTCGTTAGAAAATCGTTGCAAAATTTCTAACCACTTGATTTCTCCTCATTGTGGGCAACGAAAGTTTTTTGTTGCTATATTTCGTCATTTAATATAGACCACAATCATCAGCAACAATTTTTATTTTGTTGCATGTTTTATACAACTTTTTACAATAACTATTAAAATGTCATTTAAATTAAGATAATAATAATAATAATAATAATAATAATAATAATAATAATAATAATAATAATAATAATAATAATAATAATAATAATAATAATAATAATAATAATAATAATAATAATAATAATAATAATAATAATAATAATAATAATAATAATAATAATAATAATAATAATAATAATAATAATAATAATAATAATAATAATAATAATAATAATAATAATAATAATAATAATAATAATTAATAATAGTACTAATAATAATAATAATAATAATAATAATAATAATAATAATAATAATAATAATAATAATAATAATAATAATAATAATAATAATAATAATAATAATAATAATAATAATAATAATAATAATAATAATAATAATAATAATAATAATAATAATAATAATAATAATAATAATAATAGTAATAATAATAATAATAATAATAATAATAATAATAATAATAATAATAATAATAATAATAATAATAATAATTTTTATTTTATTTTACACGCGATTAGACGATTTTGAAATATTAAACTTATCCCAAAAATATTTTGATGCAAAGATTCGAACCCAAGACCTCTAGTTTGAAAAATTAATCTAACGACTTATGGACTTGCTATTTATTTTGCAAAGAATAGTATTTATAGCTAAACAAATCATTTCCTCCAAATAAAAACAGATCCCTTTCCTTAAATTTGTTACGTATATACATAAATGTACATAACTAATTACGTGATAATAATAATTATATTATTATTATTAATAATAATAATAATAATAATAATAATAATAATAATAATAATAATGGAGATTTAAGATGGGTATATATATATATATATATATATATATATATATATATATATATATATATATATATAGGAAATGATCCATAGAATACGTCAAAGTGATCTATCTAGAAATGATCATTTCTTATTTCTAGATAGAAGTAGGATATACTTACAAGTACTCCCTTACTCGAGAAATGAAAGTGATGATTATTTTATGGAATTTAAAAAAATGTCAAATGATAAAATTATTCATATTTAAATTCTCATCTAATTGCATATTTTTCTATACATGACTAGTGATATTATATAAATATTTATAAATAATAAAATTATGATATTTAATACTAAGGATATTACGCATAAATTATTGTAAAAAAAATAGATTATTTAATATAAGTAAATATTTAACTTAAGATTACATAAAATAATAAGAATTTTTATTCTTAGACGGAGGGAATAACTTAAATCATGAACATATTTTTAAGTCCAAAAATAAAACATAAAAATAAGATCAGTAATGGTATACCCCTAGCTATTCCTAGTTCTCCTTTTTTTTTTTTTTCAAATATATTATAAAATTAAATTATAATACTATCAGGTAGGACTGAGCAAAAAACGGATAAATTCGAATTGTCGAACCGAACCAAAATAATTTAACCGATATTTTTTAATAATTTAACCTAATTGATAAACTAATTGAATAATTCAATAATCGAATAACTGCTCGCTTCAAATAAAATAATTAGAAAACAATATTCTCCATAATCTACATTATTTCTAATACCTAATACTTGATAGTATTTTTAAAATCAATCGAATATTGGATACGAATACTGGATATGATATTATGACTTGAAATGTTTTTTAAATATTAATTTTTTACATAATTATAGTTAATAAATTGATATATACATTTGTTTACTAGAAATATTTTTAAATAACAAAGGTATATAATTTTTTTATAAAATAATATATTATATGCTATAATAAATTTATAAGTATATGTACATGTTATAATTTGATTAAATATTACAAAGACAAAGATAATAGTTGGTAAAATAATTAATTATACAAATAAATTAAAAGTTAATTTTAAAATATTATCTTAATTTTTAAATTAAAATTTTATATTACTTATGCTTAAAATAAATATGAACCTTTATAGGTAAAAATATAAATTGATCGGATGAAAAGTTGGTTAATGACAACTATTCAGGCTTGAGCAAAAACGTATATAATCAATTAATGAACCAATCAAATAATTTAACCAATTTTTTTTGATAATTCGATTATTTTTAATATTTCATTATATCCAATTTTTTACGATTTTTGATTAATTTGTACTGGTTTCACTTTTTGATTAGAACAAACTTTGCAAAATTGAAATAATAATATAACCGAACAAAACACTTGGTAAAATAATAAGCCCCACTCGAATCAAGTCTCGGATCTTGAATTCTCTGCACCTCGAGACTTAGATTTCGAACTCTCAAACCTGCACCCGCATCTCGAACTCTCTCTCAAACTCAGATTCATTCACACCTCCTCTCTTCAGCACGACCTCTCTCTCTCTCTCTCTCCGTACATAAACCCTAGGAATCAGATCGGATCAAAGCAAGCCCTAATCTTCTTTTACAATCCGATCATCTTCGAAGCTTACAAATACCTCTAGATGAAGTTTCATCCGGAGGAGAGAAAAAAAGTTTAGTTCGAGAGCTACGAGATTCGACCCTTTTTCGACGATTAAGGCGACGAAGAGGATCGTCTTTGGTGAGGCACGAAAGCGAGCACGTGGAACGAGGAAGGGAGGATTCAAGGAAGTTCTAATATCTCTGCGTGCTCACTCGTAAAGGGGAGTCTCAGTAAAAAACTTCTCGACAAATGCTTATTGATGATTCGTTTGATATCTGATTCTCAAGGTTCTATTTTCTTGTTTAATTTCATTTTTTTGAAACTGTGTTTTGTTGTATTAGGGTCTTAATTTTGAATTGCAGAGTTTTCACTAGATTTCACTAGATCTAGTTAAGTATTCGCCATGTCTGCTTATTCTTTCATCAAGTAGGATATAGATCAATTTTTGCGATTTGATTTTCAGGGTACTTAATTTGTTTGGAATCTTGCACTGCTTTCATGAGTCAGCAGAGCTAATTTTGTAAAGTCTTAATGAATTTAGGCATAAACAAATAAAGAAGAAGTGGGCAACTTTCTTCTATACAATCAACCTAAAAAATGACATAAATTAGGTCGTATTTATAGTGAAGAGTGTAACCATTTTGGGTTTTATTACATGAAAGTCTTTTGGTTTTGTAAAACATCGGAGAAGTTTGAGTTGGTGATTTTGAAAATTGGAGAAGCCCTTTTAACTCTTCTATTAATTTAGAACTTGGTGTACTACTTAGTATAACCACATGAAAGTAGTTAAGAGTCAGAGAAAGGCGATTAAATGGCACCAAACTATATAAAAACATAAACCCATTATCGAACAACTTAAAATTCTTTCTGTTACTTATAAGTTTAATAGTTTGGCTTGGCTTTACTTTAAATCTCATATAAGAATTATGATAACTTTCATGTGATTTACCAGTTGGTGCTTACTAAAATTTAGGTATGTTTCGTCTCATCTCTTAGGTTTTGTTTGATTAACTTTTACGACATTGGTGGAATGAGCATGTGGATTTAATTTATTTTTTATTGTTGCATCATTTTAAGAGTAACTTGTGTATATGTTCTAAACTCATCAATCGTATAAAATGTGTCGAGGTGCTAACTTTTAGAGATTATTAAGTTTACTTGAAGGTGTACTTGCTCTTTTGGACCTTAATGTGTGTTGAATCTGCTTTTTTACCATTTTTATCAAGAAGAAAAGAGGTAAAGCGATCACCTTGCTTTTATTAATGCATCTCGTGTTGCTTTTCCTAAAATATCACTACAATGTAAAGTGAGGGTTGTCTACTTGTCTTCAAGTTTCATTGGAATGAGTTGCTTTAATCTCTCATGAGAAATGTTATAGAACATCATGTTATTTGTGTAATGTGTATATGAATATTAAGCTAGTCTCTCATTTTGTAGTTGTAACTTGAAAGCATAATTTTTTTAAAAGGATCATTATTGAAATTTTGAGTTGTTGATAAGTGATAACTGAATTACTGATTATGATGGCAATAGATAGAAGTATAGAGATTGATCTCTGCTTTTCTTGAATGTTAGGTTCTCGAGAAAATCCCATGAACAAACAAATGAATTTAAGGCCTTATCGATTGAGTTAAGTGACCACAAGATAAACAATCAATTGTCGATAGATTCTATACTCATCAAGAAAATGGAAACCACAATACCCCAGTTGACGCAGTTCTAATTTTTGGGGATTCTTTCAGTGACTTTGAAGAAGAAAGGATGTCCATAATAGAGCAGCTCAAGGTTTTAGAAGATAAGCTTTTAACATTGAGTGAAGATGAACAACATTTGAAGGATTTAAGGCCAATTGGGCGTTTTTATCAAGACAATGGCAAACATTTGGATGAGAGTTCTGATTTCAATGGTGAAGAAGCTAATGGGGTGGAAAATAGTTATTACACCAAGGAAATGAATGGGAAACATCACCAAGAAGGAAGAATTATGGGTGCAAAAGCAAAGAGACTTCTTCCTCTTTTGATGCGATTCATCGGAGAAAATGAAAATGGGGTATTGAATGGACATGACAATGGTTTTGAATCATTATCACGAGATTTGAATTAGAGGACAAAGTTAACCTCGAGTCAAATGTACTTTCTATTCTATTGTCGTGGAAATTATTTTTAATCAAAATTTGACCATGCGTGTGAGCGACCATACTGCTTTTTTATTATTTTGATTCTTACTATCCTTGCAATCATATATGGGATTCCTAAATTTTTTTGTTTCAGTGATGATGTTGAGACAGATGAGGTTTATGCTCGATGACTCGCAACCGCTAAACCCAAAGATGTCATGCCGACTTGGTCAAGTTCGCCATTTGTTTTTATTATTTTTTATTATTAATTATCTCAGATTTGTAGGAAGAGCAAAAGGAGACATTCCTTCCAAAGAGACTTGGGTAACCCTCAAAGAAATGACCAACTAATTATTTCTCAAAAACATTGATGGCTAGCTGACACAAGTACTCATAGTGGTTTTTCACCTCGTCGTAGCACCGGAAAGTTTTCCTCCATTGGTACATCTTTAGTCTAAAAATGGTTTGTTTTGAGATACCCTTCATTTGACTACCTTGTAATATAACATTATGTTTTTAGCTTACAGACTTCTCCCAAAGAAACCTCCTGCGCCAAGAGTTGATTGCAAGAGATCTACATGATAATGAATGGAAATTTAGACATATTTCGTGGGTGAGTTTTATTAACAAAACTTATTTTACGTAATTAGGAAGCAACAACATCTATTATTTGTTATGGTTATTATCACTTTTAAAATGTCTTTGGGCCTTTTCAAGAGTAATTTGCTTACAATCGCTTTTATCACTTTATCTATATTGGTTTCAAGTCACCTTGTTTTCTCTCATGATAGTGACCTTGTTTTCTCTCACGATAGTATTTGCTGCATAACAACAATCAGGGATTTGTCTTCTTTTATTGTTTTACTCCTAAAATTTTCTTTGTTTTAGTTTTAATAGTTCGAAGTCATTTTCTGGTTGATTTTCTAATGTTTGGAAACTAGATGGATGTCATTTGAGTTTATTTGTACTAATTTGCTTCTTCAATTAAAATGCATAACAATGTGAAATATTTGCCGAGTATTCTAAACTGAGTCTGCTTTGTATAGTTCATTTGAATTGAGTCTCATTTGTTTCATGATTTTTATGTTAATAATGCATGTTGAAAGGGAATGCAGGATCTTTATATTGAGTGAGAGTTTTGACATTTTAGTATTCTGCATACCTCACTGAATTGAGGTTGTATAAAGATTACTTGATGATAATAGTCATTTGTGTCATGTTTTCCTTTTCCAGTTGTTTGCTTATGATGTTGTATATGTTTGCTTTTACATTTTTTTGGTGTTTATGTGAGTTTAAATGTCAGTGAAATGCTTTACGGTATATGTATTATTGGGTTTTTAGTTTATGGTTAATTGAATGGTTCATTTGTAGGGTTATGGAGCATAATCACCAAGAGAAACAAAGGCTTTTCAAACTAATGAGAAACGTTAATCTAAACGGGAATCGGTTCTCGAGCCATATATACTCCAACCGCCCAAAGTTCGTGTGAATTTCTTTGGCGAGATGGATTTTATTCTCCCCGAGTTCGGGGGATTTTGAGCCGGTCTTTTGGATCTTCATGCTATGGATGACACAGAAACTACTATCCGGACGTATGAAATTGTTTACTAATTTTTTTAATTGTTGGAAAATCATTTTTCCGGTTATAAAGTTTCCTATTATATGTTTTAAGTGCTATGAGAATTCTATGAATGCAATAGAAGTGACTTAACTTGATCAGTATTGCATAACACCTGCTAGGGTGATTGTGAGTTTTGATTACCTTCTATATGGTTCCGCACTACGCGGGAGATATGGATGGGGCTATAATGCAACAAAAGACAAGAACTTATTATAAATGAAAGGTGCCTTGTCTCGACCATCCCGATACTTATCAGATTTCTTTTGGTGATTTTTTCTTAAGAATGTTTGTTTTCTTTATTGATATAATTTACGGTGCATCGACACTTGGAGCAAGTGAGTATGACTCGTAACCATATAGAAGACCCGAAGCGCATTCCTTGATGCGGCAGCTACTTAACAATCCAAAACTTCAAGTCGCATGTCCACTTCCATTTGATGAGGCCAAATTGTGGCAAGGACAAAATGGTCCCGAATCAAGCAAAGAGATTCAAAAGCAATTTAGAGATATTAGGTTTCTACCGAACTTTTCATTGGAAAAACAAAATAAAATTATGTTTCGCATAAAAGGGCTAACTTGCTTCATATCCCGATTTTAGAGGACCTTCAAGATTATATTGCAACAACATGTGATATGCTTAATATGACATCAATTGATATATGATTCTCGTGAAAGCGGATCCATAATATTGTCATACTCTATCCACTATTCAAGTCATCACAGAACCGCATGAAGTTTCAAAATTGTTCCTTTTATCTTGATAATTTATTTAATTATGTTAAACATAGTCAGAACTTCATGACTTTTCATGTCAGTAGTACCACGATGGTTGTGTAGGATGTGAGAAATGTCGCTCGTGGGGAGAGATGCGTTTTTGGTCTTGAACTGCGTTAAACATCCTCTTCTCATTTGATGGTCAAAATAACCCAAATTTCGGCCCGTGAGTTTATGTGCTACTTTTTTTATGGTTTCCAAAATATTCTCGCATCATTTCTACAATCCTCTTTAGATCAATCCTCGCATCATATGGTATCTTCGTAGATAACACCACCCTAAGTTATTAGGAAAAAATAATATACAAACTTATTGCATATGTTGATGTAATTAAAGAATGACAAATGACTAACACCTATAACAACATTACTACATAGATTAAGAAAATAGTTTACCATGATAGTTATCAAGATAAACGAATAAACTTTAAAAGACGATTACAATTACGGGTATACTAAAAATAATTTCTTCTGTTTACTTTTTCCCATTTTGAGAAACTGGGGAAAAGATGAAAAGAGAAGGATTTTAACCTTCTCACTTTAAAATGAAGAATAAAAAGAGTCGAAAAGTCGTAAACTCTGGCAAAGTTCTCCTAAATCGTAAAACTGTTTGTATTGTTATTAAAGCTTTTCACTCTTCTATCCTAGGTTAATTTTTTCATGTATACATATACATTCGGAAGATATCAAGACTAAAAACATACCATCAAGAAAGCTCAATCGACAAGAGATTTGCAACATAATGTGCACTGCGAGATCTTAAGCCCTCCAGATCATCAGGCGCATCTTCTGAAATTTCTCCTACATCACACCCTGATATAATTTGAGTCAGCATTATAGTTTTTGATTGAAGAACTGTGGTAGCTTTAGATGGTTAATTTGTAAAGATAATGAATGATTATGTAGTGGATGATTTTATTAAGTTAATAATATTTTAGTTTTTTTTTTATTTTTGCCATTATTTGTTATGGGGACATTGAGCGATCAGTACACAAAAAAGAATTTCAAATTTTGATTTGACAACAATATAATTCGTTATCAAAGCATTCAATAAGTTTTAATATAGCAACAACTTTTATACATTTAGCAACAATTTTTCGCTAAGTTAAAATGACATTAAAAATATAATATTTGGTAACGAAAAATTAACCTAATAACAACGGAGAGGATATTGTTACTAATACTAAAATAAAAGGCAACATTTTTTATCGTTGCAAATCATATTAACTTTCGTTACACATATAAAGAAATGGCAACATATAATGTCGTTGCTAATCGACGACTTTCGTTGCTATTGAAAAATAACCAGCAACAAACATTTTCGTTGCTGATTCAGCATAATGTCGTTGCCAAATAATATAATCAGCAACAAAAAACGTTGCTAAAAAGTTTACATTTCGCAACGAAAGCAAGCTTAGGCAACAATTTTCATAATTCACTGCAACGAAAAATGTCGTTGCAAAATGGTGTCAATTGCAACGAAAATGCATGGTCTTTGCAAAAAAAAAAAGAGAGTTCATTTCGTTTCCAATTAGAAGGCTTTTGCAACGAAATAGGCTTTTTAGCAACGAAATTTTAATTATTTTGCAACAATACATTTTGTTGCTAAAGAATCGATGTCTCTGTACGAAAGTCAAATTTTGTTGCAAAATGTATTACTTTTGGCAACGAAAAAAATACGTTCGTTGCGGAACAATTAGCAACGTTCATTGCGCAACGAAAGACGCAACGACAATAAAGTCGTTGCCAAAACCCTTTTGCAACGAAATTTGGCACCTTTAGCAACGAAAATCGGTTGTTGCTGAAGCCCCATTTTTTTGTAGTGTAGTTTTTTTGTGTTAAACATGTATTATGTAGTATATAATGATGATCTGGGTTGCTAGATGTTAGATCCATAACATCTAGAGGCTCGGATTTGAAGTTTTAAAAAATCTGGAAAAACATTTTTTTTGATGTCTGACAGTGAATGTCAGGCCTTGTAGATCTCTGTAGGTGTTTGAGTTTTGTGTTTTAAGTGTTGGATCGTGTAGTATAATGTAAGATCTTGAATCTAGAACTTGAATCAGGTTCATATCTGTTGTAGATTAAAAGTTATTTAAGGTCAAAGTGGGTTGACCCGCATTGACTGGCTGTTCTTGAAGCCTAGAATCAGCCCAAAAACCTCTGACAGTGTTTTTGCAGGGCTTGGATCTTGCTAAGTTTAAGTTTGTTTTGCCATGTTGTTGTTTTGTAGTTGTAGAATGACATGAACTTGCAAGATCTGGCCAGCCACCCCCTAGACCTACCTACAAGCTACATCACTAGCACATTATCAACCACTAGCATACAAGTTCATTGCATCAATTCATTTGCATAATTCAAGAGAGAGAAAGTGCACAATTATTCACGACTTCATTGTGACAACCCCAAAATAGGTCCATTCCATCCAACCCATTCCGAGTCGCCAAATACATGGTACAGAAAACAACTACAACTTTATTACAATAATTGTCGTGCAAAATACAACAACACATATGCTGTGAGTTTTGATACAAATATATACCAACTGTGACTCACATCCCAACCTTGGATAGCACGTCACAATGGCACCTTACATAAAGGTATAGTCAAAAACTGTTTTAGAAATTAAAATTTTTGGGAAGTGCTCAAGGAAACCTTCGTACATGGGAGGCCATGCATCTAGGTTATGATAGATATCATATGGCCACAAAATTATCCTCGGTTGACCCAATAGACCCCAAAGAAAAATGAGAAGATTACTATCATATTCTTTCCAATGGTGAGTCTTCTCTTGACATATCATTATCTCCACTTTGCTCTAATCGAGAGTTATACTTCAACCAAACACCAAGATTATATAGGTAGTGCTCGTAGATATACTCAAAGAAGTGGATGAGCACAACCCCGTCTTATGATGACACGAGGTTGTATGTCATTAGATATCTTGTATGATAGTGGCAAAACACCCTTCCAAAATTGAGTTCACCTCACCCTCAAAAGCTATAGACCACCGTTCTATTCCCTTGTTATCCCCCGCTCGACCCAGCTACACTCTTATTACGTGAAAGGAATTGTGAAGCAAAAGGGTGAGCACAACTAGCTCAGTAAAGAATATCATGACTAAAGATAAATAAATTATCAATAGCCTTCAACAGTAATAAATCAGAGATTTAGAACATATGGTAGATGATAAAATTTTTCAACCATAGTTGCAGCGGAACGAGCAATCCATTAGAAGAGTCAAATAGACCATAAAGTCTATTATCTTCTCCACATTAAAAGTCCACCAACAATGTTTTATCCCTGTAACATTAATCAACAGTTCCTTTCCACAATTATATGAATAACTCATAATCATAATTGTAATTCTAAATTCTTCTTCGCATCCAGGACAAAGATAATTTTCATCACCTGAAACATCAAAGATCATGGTTATACCAAATCACAGTTCATGTTCATAATCATACTAATAAATTTATCTTTGCACTACGGGCCAAAGATATTCATCAACAAGTCATCTTTGCACTACATGCGAAAGATATTCAACAACAAAGTCATCTTTGCATTACGAGCCAAAGATATTCATCAACAAATCATCTTTTTTCTACAGCCAAAGATATTCAACAACAAGTCATCTTTGCATTACGAGCTAAAGATATTCATCAATAATTCATCTTTGCACTACAAAAGCTAAAGATATTCATTATCATTTCATCTTTGAACTACAGTGCAAAAGATATTCAAAAGGTCATCTTTGCACTACAGTGCCAAAGATATTCAACAACAAAGTCATCTTTTGCACTACGCCCAAAGATAATCATCAATAATTCATCTTTGCACTACTGAGCCAAAGATATTAATATCTCAAAGAAATACATAATTATTTCTGAATTTATATAAACCATAATTATAACCATGTTGATCAATTCACCTTTGCACTTAAGCTAAAAATATTCAATTATAAATTCAATGGTCATGATCATACCAACAAATGATTCAACTTTGCACTTCATCGCCAAAGAGAACCCATAGTCATGATCATACCAATAATCTACCCATCTTTACACTCAAGTCAAAGAGAATTTCAACACCAGGGCTATAAAAATGTTATATATGATAATAAAAACAATATATATAGTTTTAATCTCCAGAGTAATATTCATAAATCAACTATAATTTGGTTAGAAAAAGAAACCAATTTTGTCGTGAATAGTAACTCGTGAATAGTAACTCATGAATAGTAACTCGTGAATAGTAACTCGTGAATAGTGCCCCGTATTCGTATATAGTACCGTATACGTAAAAATGTCATATACATGAATAGTGTCGTATACATGAATAGTGCCGTATACGTGAATAGTAACCCCGACTCAAAAAGGTTGAAATTCCACAATAAGATCCATACCAATATGTCAGTATAATGATATTGAAAGAATAACATCATTATGAAGAATATAACATCCCTTAATATCCCTTAATATCCCTTACCTCAAAAGAGCAGCACTTCTGACTGGATATCTGATATGAAGCTGAAGGAAACTTGCACTGATGAATAGCAACTCACCAAGTATCTAAATACTCACAAAATACACTCGATAATCTAGAGAGAAAAAGAGAGAAAACTTATGAATTCTGGTGTGTTTTTCAATTCTAACTTAGCCCTCTATTTATAGGAAAATGTTAGCACGCCGAAGCAGACTTGACCTGCTATCTGATGGCTTTACCTGCTACTATTCCAACCACCAAAAATCAGCCATCTTCCCCAACAACCAAAAGTGGGGCCCACCCATTTCTAGAATTTTCTACCAAAATCATTTATAAACCTAATTTCCGAATCAATCACCTCTTAAAATTCATAACAAATCATTCGTTCATTTTTAACGGTTCAAAATTTGTGAACATATACTCTACTTATATATGTATAACATATCCAAAAATCCCAACGATCCAACGATCAGATTAAAAATTATAACTCACACAATAAAGCTATAAGAACACTGATTTAATCTTTTAATACCTCCAATCCGACAAAATACTGATAAAATACCTCAACATTAATTCCTTCATTTATAACCACATAAATAAATCCATCATTTATATCCACATCAAATAAATATTTCATTATCATATAAATCAATAATTAATTACAGAATCACAATAATGACAACCAAGCAGTTCCTAGGAAAGAGGGGGCTTTCCGATAAGGATTTCTCCTTACTGGCGCGCAATTAGGTGACCAAACCTCTCATTGACAGAACTTTCTAGACATTGCCAATAATGCTATCTAATAATATTATTCAAATAATATGAATTATTGATCCGATAATGGAATCTTTGTGCGGAAGGACAATTATTGAACAATAATAATATAAAATATCAACGCAGTAATTATTGAATCAATAAAATAAAATATTAAACAGTAATTACTGTAACAATTATTGAGTAGTGCCTTCTTACGTAAAATCAATAATTGAACAAAATCTTGTGGCAAATACCGTAAGCTACTTCATGTGCTCGGTGGTGTTGTTTTCACGGGAGGAACATTGCCACTGTTGCACGCTCTCCTCGTTGGTGAGCAAAAGGTGTCTCCACGGTCTCATTTATTCCATCATTAACTTTTCTCAATCGACATTCTCAAATCATCGCTTATAAAACAAGGGTTAATTTTACAAATTAACATATCACATAATATCCCGATATTATGACTGACCAACAAATAAGCTTAGGTAGGACACACTAGCAAAGGATTTACTCATCTCTCCCCTCCTAGTTCTATTCCTCGATCTCTGCCAGAGACCATATCCCTAAGCTCGATACTAACCGTGACTTTGGACACTAACTTGTGTCAAGACCTCACCGTGGTACTGTATCACCACACCGCAGAATCGGCGTCCCCTACGAGAGTCCGGCGGTCGTCCCTCATCAACAGAAGTCACCGGATAGAGGCTCGGGGCTCTTTACTTATGGCTCGATACCAAATGTAACAACCCCAAAATAGGTCCATTCCATCCAACCCATTCTCGAATTCGCCAAATACATGGTATGTAAAACAACTACAACTTTATTACAACAATTGTCGTGCAAAATACAACAACACATATGCTGTGAGTTTTGATACAAATATATACAAACTGTGACTCACATCCCAACCTTGGACAGCACGTCACAATGGCACCTTACATAAAGGTATAGTCAAAAACTGTTTTAGAAATTAAAATCTTTGGGAAGTGTTCAAGGAAACCTTCGTACATGGGAGGCCATGCGTCTAGGTTATGATAGATATCATATGGCCACAAAATTATCCTTGGTTGACCCAATAGACCCCAAAGAAAAAATGAGAAGATTACTATCATATTCTTTCCAATGGTGAGTCTTCTCTTGACATATCATTATCTCCACTATCTCTAATTGAGAGTTATACTTCAACCAAACACCAAGATTATATAGGTAGTGCTCGTAGATATACTCAGCAAGTGGATGAGCACAACCCTGTCTTATGATAACACGAGGTTGTATGTCATTAGACATCTTGTATGATAGTGGAAAAACACCCTTCCAAAGTTGAATTCACCTCACCCTCAACAGCTATAGACCACCATTCTATTCCCTTGTTATCCCCCACTCGACCTAGCTACACTCTTATTACTTGAAAGGAATTGTGAAGCAAAAGGGTGAGCACAACTAGCTTCAAGAAAGAATATCATGACTAAAGATAAATAAATTATCAATAGCCTTCAACAAAGAATAATAAATCGTAGATTTAGAACATATGGTATATGATAAAAATTTTCAACCATAGTTGCAGTGAGAATCTAGCAATCTATTAGAAGAGTCAAATAGACCATAAAGTCTATTATCTTCTCTACATTAAAAGTCCACCAACAATGTTTTATCCCTGTAACATTAATCAACAGTTCCTTTCCACAATTATATGAATAACTCATAATCATAATTGTAATTCTAAATTCTTCTTTGCATCCAGGACAAAGATAATTTTCATCACCTGAAACATCAAAGATCATGGTTATACCAAATCACAGTTCATGTTTATAATCATACTAATAAATTTATCTTTGCACTACGGGCCAAAGATATTCATCAACAAGTCATCTTTGCACTACATGCGAAAGATATTCAACAACAGGTCATCTTTGCATTACGAGCCAAAGATATTCATCAACAAATCATCTTTGCACTACAGGCCAAAGATATTCAACAACAAGTCATCTTTGCATTACGAGCCAAATATATTCATCAATAATTCATTTTTACACTACAGGCTAAAGATATTCATTATCATTTCATATTTGCACTACAGGCAAAAGATATTCAACAACAGGTCATCTTTGCATTACAGGCCAAAGATATTCAACAACAGTCATCTTTTTTGACTACGACCAAAGATATTCATCAATAATTCATCTTTGCACTCTGAAGCAAAAATATTAATATCTCAAAGAAATACATAATTATTTCAGAATTTATATAAACCATAATTATAACCATGTTGATCAATTCACCTTTGCACTTAAGCTAAAAAATATTCAATTATAAATTCAATGGTCATGATCATACCGATACCAACGATTCAACTTTGCACCATCGCCAAAGAGAACCCATAGTCATGATCATACCAATAATCTACCCATCTTTACATTCAAGTCAAAGAGAATTTCAACACCAGGGCTATAAGAATGTTATATATGATAATAAAAACAATATATATAGTTTTAATCTCCAGAGTGATATTCATAAATCAACTATAATTTAGTTAGAAAAAGAAACCAATTTTGTCGTGAATAGTAACTCGTGAATAGTAACTCATGAATAGTAACTCGTAAATAGTAACTCATAAATAGTAACTCGTGAATAGTAACTCCTGAATAGTAACTCGTGAATAGTACTTCAGTATTCGCATATATGCATTTCATGATCACGTAAAATGTCATATACATGAATAGTGTCGTATACATGAATAGTGCCGTATACGTGAATAGTAACCTCGACTAAAAAAGTTAGAAATTCCACAATAAGATCCATACCAATATGTCAGTATAATGATATTGAAAGAATAACATCATTATGAAGAATATAACATCCCTTAATATCCCTTACCTCAAAAAGAGCAAAGACTTCATTTGGATATCTCGATATGAAGTCAAGGAAACTTGCACCGATGAATAGCAACTCACCAAGTATCTAAATACTCACAAAATACACTCGATAATCTAGAGAAAAAAGAGAGAAACTTATGAATTACGGTGTTTTTCAATTCTAACTTAGCCCTCTATTTATAGGAAAATGTTAGCACGCACTCAAGTAGACTTGACCACACTACACGATGGCTTTACCGCTACTATTCTACCCACCAAAATTAGCCATCTTCCCAACAACCAAAAGTGGGGCCAACCCATTTCTAGAATTTTCTACCAAAATCATTTATAAACCTAATTTACGAATCACCACCTCTTAAAATTCATAACAAATCATTCGTTCATTTTTAACGGTTCAAAATTTGTGAACATATACTCAACTTATGTATGTATAACATATCCAAAAATCTTAACGATCCAACGGTTAGATTAAAAATTATAACTCACACAATAAAGCTGTAAGAACACTGATTTGATCTTTTAATACCTCCAATCCGACAAAATACTGATAAAATATCTCAACATTAATTCCTTCATTTATAACCACATAAATAAATCCATCATTTAAATCCACATCAAATAAATATTTCATTATCATATAAATCAATAATTAATTATTCACAAATAATATTACGTAATCACAATAATGACAACCACGGCGGGTTCGGAAAGAGGGCTTTCAGATAAGGATTTCTCCTTCTTGGCGCATTGCAATTAGGTGACCAAACCTCTCCTTGATGTAACTTTCTAGACATTGCCAATAATGCTATCTAATAATATTATTCAAATAATATGAATTATTGATCCGATAATGGAGATATTAATGCGGTGACAATTATTGAACAATAATAATATAAAATATCAACGCAAAGAATTATTGAATTAATAAAATAAAATATTGAGCAAGAATTCTTGTAATAATTATTGAGTGGTACCTTCTTACGTAAGAATCAATAATTGAACAAAATATTGTGCAATACCGCAATGCTATCGCAAGTGCAACTACGCCAGACATCAGTATTTTAACCACCGTGTATTCCAACAAGGTGTTAATTAGAATAACTATGCCGCTTTTATAAAAACAAATTTGCTGCTTTCTTCATCCAATAGTTATCCGTTATGGGGCCCATAAATGGTCATACCATCGTTTAATATTCCCCTCGACGAAAGAATATTCTACGACCAAACGAATATTCCCCGACAACAATAAGTATTTTATAGCCACTTGCTTATTTTGAAAAATTTTCATATATTACCCTTAACTTTAACTTTTTATCAATTTAACCATTTACTAAATAGGAAAATTGAATACTTTTATTTCATAAAATTCGGGGTCTTACATTCATCCTAGAACTCCTCTCTCTAAAACCCACGAAATTATAGTGCTAGATCAGTCCCCAATCAAGCCCCACGATCACATTTATCAAATCAGAAGCATAGAATGAAGAATTTGTTCACAAAGAGGTAAGAACCCTAGAAGAAATTTGACCTTGATCGAAGTGTTAGATGTTAGTTTTTTTGTGTTAAAAATGTAGTATGTAGTATATAATGATGATCTGGGTTGCTAGATGTTAGATCCATAACATCTAGAGGCTCGGATTTGAAGTTTTAAAAAATCTGGAAAAACATTTTTTTGATGTCTGACATTGAATGTCAGGCCTTGTAGATCTCTGTAGGTGTTTGAGTTTTGTGTTTTAAGTGTTGGATCGTGTAGCATGATGTAAGATCTTGAATCTGGAACTTGAATCAGGTTCATATTTGTTGTAGATTAAAAGTTATTTAAGGTTAAAGTGGGTTGACCACATTGACCGGGTCATTCTTGAAGCCCGTAATCGGCCCTTTTAAACCTCTCGATGATGTTTTTTGCAGGGCTTGGATCTTGCTATGTTTAAGTTTGTTTTGCCATGTTGTTGTTTTGTAGTTGTAGAAAGACATGGATACTACATGTTAAAGCCTTTGTATCACATATATACTTAAAAGAATTAAATCTAGAGATGGTCAAACTTGGTAGCCGAAACTGCTCAAGAACATTTCTGGGAAACCCAGAAATGTTCAAGAACAGTTCCGGGAGGGTACTTTGACTGGCCCATATATCTTGTCTGTGTTGATGTTATGATGATCGGAGGATATGTTATTGTTCCTTGTAGTGTATACTAAAGATTTGACCCATTAAAAGATATAAATCATGACAAGATAAACCCAAAACATAAAGTAATTCGAACATGAAAGTGATAGGTCGAACTGTTGAGTTTCTGGGAAAAACCCAGAAACACTGACAACATGTTTGCTAGCTTAACCCGATTTCATTAAGTATTGTTAGACTTGACCATGTATTGAAACATGTTCTCTGATAGTTTGTCTACATAGCCCGACGAGCAGAAAACTTGTAACATGAACAGAGTGACAGATTTAAGGCCACAAAGGGCGTTGACCGGCCATGACTATAATTTTCCTAAGCGAAAATTAAAATATGATGAACACGCCTGACAGCTAGTTCAAGGCTTAATAAATTTTGATTGTGATTAAGTATGACCTGGATATTTGTTGTTTCATGCAGTGTTACATTAACACTATAAGATCTGACCATTAGGTAGCCCAGAAACATTTCGAGATAAGAATTAGACTCGGTCAAACAGGGCACCTCAACCACTGACATGTCAGTGTTCTTGAGGCCAAGAACACCTAACATGACAAATAAGTGTCGCTATAGCCTATAGCGGCGGTTATAATAATTTTATTTTACTAAATTCCAGAAAATGATTAAAAATAGAAAAAATTAGTTTTAATTATTAAAAATACCAAATAAATTACTAAAAATTATTTTAAAGTCTGAAAATTAGTTTTTAATTATTTTAAGTATATTTCATAAATATTTAATATTTTTGGGATATAAAAAGTATTTAATTTATTGAACTATAATATTAAATAAATTATTTAAAAATGATTTTAATACATGAAAAATCATTTAAAAATAGGTTATGATATAAAAAGATATTTTAAGTTATTTTCCATAATTTTTAATATTTTGTGATGATTTTCATTATTAATTAGATATTAATGATGATTAAGTTATTTAATAAAGATATTAAATAAATGATGAAAAATAGAATTAATGATTTAAATTTTTATAAAAATAATTTAGAGATTATAAAAATATTTTAAGTTATATAATATAACTGTGACGCCCCAAAAATTAGGTATACATCACCCATCTTGGGTTGCCAGATACATGGTACAGAATTCAAATACAACTTACTAATACCACCGTCAAAGTATAATAATCGACAAAACATAAACCGTGAGTTTGAATACAAATATTATCTACTGTAGAGATTATACAAACTCAAAAGGAGTCCTCATTATAATTATTATCACACTATTTCACGAATAGTGAGGACTACTAATGCTATTCTTCGGACCATCACTCCGCTTCCCAGACTCGTCCCGAATATATTCTCATTTCAAGAGAATAAAGGTGAAGAAAGGGTGAGCTCAACTAGCCCAAGAAGAAATATTATGACTAAGATAATGCGAGAATAAATTATCATTAGCATCCAACAATGTTAAACCGATAAAATACAATAGACATCAAGTTTAATGCGGTGAACAAGCAATCCATTAAAAGAGTCAAGTAGAGAATAGAATCTACTATCTTTTATGATTTAAAAAGTTTTCATCACTTTTATCACTAAGACTCACCAATAAATAATCCACATCATTAAATCATCCCCGCACTACTGCCCGAGGATATTCTTTAAGTATCACGACCACGAATTATCCATGCACTACGGCCAAAGATAATCGTGTTTTCATTAACTGATCCGATCATGCCATAAAATAATTCATCTTTGCTCCTTCGTCAAGAGAATCCATAGCCATAATCATACCAAAATCATCCCATCAATGCACTACGGACAATGAGGACTTTTAATTTTCACATCATTTGTAACATTACGGTCCATGATTATACCGAATAATCCTCGGTCATAATCATACCAAGTTCATCTATGCACTCTATGCCCACATATGACTTTCAACATAACATAAACATGAGGATGATGACAATGATATAAGAATTCAATTAAACAAGTTCAAAAATTAATTTGTCCAGGAACCAATAACGTCCAAATTGTCAACATAATACTACTTTGTAGAGTAAAATTCAAGAATGCTCAAAAGAATATTTCCACGAAAAGATACTGGATGAAGTGCAATATCAAGGATATTCCACTAATTTCATGGAGTATAGAAGTCAAAATTTTAATCAACTGAGTATAATACCGAATGGAATAACAAAAGATATCACCATGCATGCGGTACTTAAGATAGACGGTTATTTCAACAGAAATAATAATAACGGAACCGTGTCGTGAAATTCACAATCGACAAAGATGTTCCAATGAATAATAAATGCAGAATAATAAATGATGGAACTAGTTCTACAGATAAAGACAGATAGGATATTCCGCGAGAATAATAAAGACGGAATAATAAAAAAATGGAACCAGTCCCAGATATATAACATGCATGCAGGATATTCCGGCGTAATAATAAAGATAGAGTAATAGAAGAATATCACCAAGTATAGGGTAGCCCGCGTATACAGGTTATTCCAACAGAACAATAAAGAAATGGAATAACAGAAGTTCTCTTCTTGAATACAAAAGAATAATATCCCTTACCGTCGTAAAATTTCTAGTATTATATGTTGATATACTACGGATAAGGAATGACATACCAATGCTATAATCAGTAAAGATAAAGTTGTCTAAACATTCTTCCATGAATGGTTTGGGAAGAGTATCTTAATTGGTGATAAAATCTATATAGATAGATACAAGAGGATGCTCGACTTAACCCAAGGAACGTATATTCATTTGATGCTAAAGTCGTTTAGCATGGCAAACTCCAAGAGATGTCTCATATAGATGAGTTATGGAGTGTATCTCTCCTAATAGTCCCCACAGACTCCTGAAAAGAGAGGTCGCATGAGTGACAATTATGCATACAATGAAATGTACGAGACCTGATGTTGATCAGTCATATTATGGAGAAGATCACTATGAGTCAGTGAAAACATCTTAAAGTGCTTAACCCAAGACTAAGGATGTGATCATATTCATGGTGGGTCTAAATTAAAACTAGAGGGCTTTACTGACTCAAGTTTTTCGAATAAACCAAGACGCGATCGAAAATCTACTTTAAGGTAAAGTGTTACCTTGAACAGTGGTGCAGTGAATTGGAAAGGTTCCAAACAAAGAAATAGTTCTTGGTTTAGTGATAAAGACAAAGTATATAGCTATAAATGAAGCTGCAAGTTGATTGTTTGGATTAAAAGTTCATTCTGAGAACTAGGAATAGTTCCTAAGTCTCATCTTGGATCTAAACATGTGTTGTGGCACTTTCATTTGATTATTAGAATCATTGAAAGATGGGAAATCACTATAGAGATAGTGGACTCTCAAGAACAACATTGCATATCCATTAACTAAAAGCTTATCCAATGAAACAGGATAATCGTCACTTAGAGAAGAAGAGTATAAGATACCATGACGATTGGCTTTAGTGCAAGTGGGAGATTGAAAGTAGTATGCATACAAGCCAATCATGTTTGATGATAAAGCATATACTTTGTAACAATCTTATTCATTTATTAATAAAAAGTATTAATTTATTAAAGGCTTTTAATTATCTACATGATCTTTGTTTTATAATATGTGTTAAACCCATAGTTTTAAGCAATGCTTTTAGAATAATGATGATGATCATTCTAATGAGATCTAAATTCTTAGAAAGCTTAAAACTAAAATAGTTCCTAATCATTGGATTACTAAATTGGGGATTAGTGAATCCGGATAGATTGGTACATACGTTGCTTGCTCATTGGATGAGGATGATTGATCTCACGATCATTTGTGTGGAGACACTAAAGCAAGTATGTAGGTGCTTATTAGAGAATAAGTTCATTTGAACGTGGCTCGCTAAGGAATACCTAATGGAGTTTTACTTGCTGTCAATAGGAATTCTCAGTAGTGATAGTAGTCTGAAGTGATCCTTGGACTTGAGATCATCATAGTATCTTGTGTATGATGAGTTATACTTTGACTTATTCCTTAAGACCCTTAGGGTATATCAAAGGGTATGCTTGGGTATAATAAGTTGTATATGGAGATAATGTATGATCAATAAAGAATCTACCACTTCTAATAAAAGAAGAGAAATGTCTTATGTGATTCGATAAATGACAACCCAAAGAGTCCTTGGCAATGCGAATGAAATTAGAAAGGAGTTTCTAATTTGCATTATTTGAGTTGTGTATTTAAGGATCGAAATACATATAATTAAATAAAATAAGACTTGGCAAATTCCATGTCTTATATTTAATTGGGACATTGTATGGTGGAAGGATTGAATTGTCTGGTAACTATTTACTCAAAGGTTCTTTAATGATTAATGTTGAAATCTATATTATCTGGAAAGTCGCCGATCGCTAGGGAGGCTTATCCCTATTGTAGAATAAATATTATTTATTTAAATAAATTAATTATTTAATTTATTTATTTAAATAAGATTAGAATTGTTCTAATTGATTTATTCACAACCTGTTTAATATGGAGAACCTAAAGGGTCACACCATAAAAGGAAGAATAATTATTTAAGAAGTTAATGGCATAATCATAATAATATGTTAAGTATATTTAATTTAATCTATGGTGATAGAATAAATTAAATAGCTTAATATTTATTATTTAATATTTTAGAAATATTAAATATAAATTAATAAGAGGAGTCTTATGAATATTATTACAATTATTATTATTTTAATTTCTAAAAGAGTTTAGGAATTAATTTAATATAAGTACTCTCATTTATTCCTAATAGGATTAGGAGGGAAAATTAGTTAAAGGAGTTTAATTAATTATCCCTAATAAGATTAGGGAGCCCATTTAATTAAAAGAGTTTAATTAAATAATACCTTATTTTTATTAAATAAGGTTACCTGATATCTTTATAAGAGGAGTCTTATATCAGATATTGGATGTACGCAATAATTCAAATTTGTTGGAGAGTACGCCCTTTCTATAGAGATAGAAAACTAGGGTTGAGCCAATACCCCTTCTTCTTGAATCTTTATTTTTCCTTGGTGGATCACCTCTAGAGGCCAAACATATGGGTGGCTAACGTTGATCAAAGGAAGGAACCAAACCCGGTGGATTCAAGTTGAACGCGAAAGGATTTGGAGGTGAACTTGTACCTGAGGAAGCTCGATCTTCAAGGGTATGATTTTATTCTTTATCTTTTCGTTTAATTAATAATTATGCATAAAGGGTGATCCGGGTATATGGTTTGTAAATTTTTTTAAACTCTGATTTTATCTCGCTTCCGCTTATTTTTGCAATTTGATTGCGTTCTTGAATATTACAAACCTAACAACATTATCTCAAATTCACACCATAATATAAAAAAAAATTATTTCGAGAAAATTAATTCTTTATTCATAAAATCTGGGGTTTCACAATCTCCCCTACTTATGGAATTTTGCCCTCAAAATTTACGTCACGTACTGGTATCTTAGAAACGGTGAGGATACCTTGACTTCATTTCAGATTCTAACTCTTGAGGTATAACCCTTGAGTGTTGGATACGATTCTTATTATCCAAGATTTTAACACGAGATCTCATACGTTAAATCATCCGCTAACTCGTCCGATTCTAAATTAATAATGTGGTTCGGGTCATCCACATATTTACGTAACATCGATACGTAAAAAAAAGTTCTGAACACGCAACATACTTGGCGGTAAAACGAGTCTATAGGCCACAGTTCCTACTTCATCGAGGATTTCAAATGGGCCAATTAAATCGAGGGTTGAGATTTCCTTTCTTCATCGATTCTTGCTTCTAGAATAACACCCTCTTAAACCTTCTTCTTCACATTCATCAGCTCTGAGTATGTAGCTTGAGCGGCTTTAGCTTTATCGATTAAAGTCGATTCTACTCGTATATTCGTTATCTTCACTTGGGTTCCTAGAGTCTTTAACTCTATCTTCATCATTTGTAAGTCGTACGAAATGAGTCTTTGTGTTAACAACATCGCACTCGTAAACGCATCCGATCTTCTACTCAACACGTCAGCTACCACATTCGCTTTCCCGCAATGGTATTGAATGGTACGATCATAATCTTCATACACTCGAGTCAACGTCTTTGTACACGTTATACGTTTGTTTTAGTTGAAGAAATATTTAGGGGTTTTAGAAATGTGTTTTGTCTTTGGGGTCAATATAAATTCGACTTCACGCTCTAAGGGTAGGCTAAGAAGTCTTCAAGAATACGTTAAGAAATTTATTAACGATAGAATTATCATTCAAAACTGTGACCCTCATCCAAGACTTGGATAGTACGTCACATCGATACCTATCAACTTGCCATCGTCATTCACGATGTCGCCTATAGAAAGTCTGGCTTCGGTGCATTTCACACAAGGAAGTCAACAACGAAAGGAACGGGGTTCTTTACTTATGGCTTGATATGACAATGATTGACTTTAGTGGTTTGGTTGGTTGAATTTGCATAACTGGTTGGTTAGGAATATGAAAGCTAACAACCTTACGAAAAGCTTGATGAGTAGTTAACCAATCGATCCCTAAAATCACATCAAAGGCAAGTATTTTCAAAGAGATAAGATCGACAGGTAACGTGAAAGTGTCGATTTGAATCAACAAGATTTATAAACAGTGGAGGTAACAAAGGTTTCTACTATCGAAGTTTCAACCAATAAGTCAAAGTCTAATTTCTCCGAAGTCAAATTTAAACGTTGAGCTCAAGCAAGAGAGATAAAAGAATGGGTAGAACCGGTATCTAATAAGGTATAGACTTCGCAAGAATTTATAATTAACTAACCCGTCCTAACTTCATTCGTGTCACTCGCTTTTTGAGAAGTCACGAAAGACGCTCTTCCTAAAACCACCGACTTTGTTTTGTCCGTATCCGCCTTTGGTGCCACCGTCCCAGCTGGACTTGACTTCACTATACGACAAAATCGAGCTAAATGACCTTCTCTTCTTGAAATTTCCACTTCTATTATCTTGGCCATGATTTCCACCGAAGTGGTTACCATTCTTGGCATGATAATTTTCCCCACGATGGTTATCATTGTTCCAATGGTCGTTGTCACCGGTATGATTATTATCGTGTTGTTAGTCGTTACCTTTTGCTTGAGCTGAATTAACGCTTTTATGTGCTTCATTGCTTATCTCAGCATTTTCAGATGCCATTTTCAAACACTGTCATAAAACAAGGGTTAATTAACATATCGCATATTATCCTTATACTCTGACCGACAATTAAATACCAAATAAACTTAGGTAGGTCATACTAGTGAAGGAATTCCCCGTCTCTCCCCTCCTAGTTCTTGTCTCACATCTCAGCCATGGATCATATCCCTAAGCTTTGATACCAACTGTTACACCCCCAAAATTAGGTATACATCACCCATCTTGGGTCGCCAGATACATGGTACAGAATTCAAATACAACTTACTAATACCACTTTATGGTATACAATAATACGATAAAACATAAACTGTGAGTTTGAATATAAATATTATTTACTAGAGATTATACAAACTCAAAAGGAGTCCTTATTACAATTATTATCACACTATTTCACGCGAATAGTGAGGACTACTAATGCTATCCTCTGGACCATCACTCCGCTCCCAGACTAAATCCCTAGCTATATTCTCATTTCCTCAAGAAGAAAAAAGTGAAGAAAGGGTGAGCTCAACTAGCCCGATAAAAAATATTATGACTAAGATAATGCGAATAAATTATCATTAGCCTCAAACAATGTTAAACCGATAAAATACAATAGACATCAAGTTTAACTGCGGTGAACAAGCAATCCATTAAAAGAGTCAAGTTGAGAATAGAATCTACTATCTTTTATGATTTAAAAAGTTTTTCATCACTTTTATCGTTGAGACTCAGCTCAATAAATAATCCACATCATTAAATCATCCCTGCACTACAGGCCAAGGATATTCTTTAGTATCACGACCATGAATTATCCATGCACTACGGGCCAAAGATAATCGTGTTTTCATCAACGGTCCTGATCATGCCATAAAACAATTCATCTTTGCTCCCTTGGCCGAAGAGAATCCATAGCCATAATAATACCAAAAACTGTCCATCAATGCACTACGGGCCAATGAGACCTTTTAATTTTCACATCATTTGTAATATTACGCTCATGATTATACCGAATAATCCCTGGTCATAATCATACCAAGTTCATCTATGCACTACAGGCCACATATGACTTTCAACATAACATAAACATGAGGATGATGACAATGATATAAGAATTCAATTAAACAAGTTCAAAAATTAATTTGTCCAGGAACCAATAACGTCCAAATTATCAACATAATACTGCTTTGTAGAGTAAAATTCAAGAATGCTCAGAAGAATATTTCCACAAAAAGATACTGGATGAAGCGCAATATCAAGGATATTCCACTAATTTCATGAAGTATAGAAGTCAAAATTTTAATCAACTGAGTATAATACCGAATGGAATAACAAAAGATATCACCATGCATGCGGTACTTTGCATGATGATTTTGTTATTTCAACGGAATAATAATAACGGAACCAATCGTGTTGAAATTCACAATCGACGGGATGTTCCAACAGAATAATAAATGCGAATAATAAATGATGGAACCAGTCCGGGCAGATAAGATAGGCAGGATATTAAAAACGAGAATAATAAAGACATAATAATTGAAAAATGTCACCAAGTATAGGGTAGCAGCGTATCAAAGTTATTCCAATGAAACAATAAAGAAATGGAATAATGTAAGTTCTCTTCTTGAATACAAAAGAATAATATCCCTTACCGTAAAAATAATACTTGATATAAGAGTAGTGAAGTAGCGAGAAAACTTTTCTTCTATCTCTATAGTCTCTCTCTATAGTTTCTCTCTTTAGAGTTTAGTGAATTAAGAAAATAATGAAGGAATGAACTTCTATTTATAGGAAAATAGAATGCATAGTAACTAATCCATGAACGGTCCAGATTAATTTACTTTAATCTGACGGTCCATATTTAAAGAAAAATTTATTAAATAAAATATAATATATTCTATTTATATAAAAAGATTTTTACTATGCAAACACTATGCGGGCACTATGCAATCACTATGCATAATAAAATATAATATATTCTATTTATAGAATAACTTTAATAAAGTATTCTGTTTTATATAAAAAGATTTTACTATGAAAAACACTATGCATAATACTACCTCCGTCCCACAATAAGTGTTATTTTAGGCTTACTATTTTTTCCCAAAATAAGTGATGTGTTAGAACTCCAATACAATTTTTGCAATATTTTCTCATATATGCCCTTATGCATTCAATGGTATTTATTGCATCTTACCATCACAACAATTAAATGACACTCATTAACTCTTCAACTTCAAAGAAAATATATTAAGGGTATTTTTGCCATTTTAGCTTGTGTATTGGTATGTGTGATTTAAGCTAAAAAAGCACTTATTATGGGACGGAGGTAGTAGAATATAATATATTCTATTTATAGAATAACTTTAATAAAGTATTCTTTTTATATAAAAGATGTTTCTATTTTATTACGTTAATAATACGAATAAAACAAAACTTCTAAATCAACAATAATTGAATCAAATAATGTGAGATCTTATCGTGAACTATTGTAGCAATAATTGAACAAAACCGAGTGACTTCTCACATAAATATCAATAATCAATACCGGTATTACTACTTGCAACAACGCCAGTATTACTCTACTTTTTACTACCGAGTAGTTCAACAAAGATCAACCAGTAAAACTTCCGCCGTTATTTTTAATAAAATATTTTTGTCGTTTTCTCAGTCCGGCAATAATTCCGTTGTGGGGTCCACCAATGATTGTGTCGTTGTACGAATATTTCCTGTTAAAACGAATATTCCCCGACCAATCGAATATTATATAACAACTTGCATACTTTGCAAAATTTATAAATATTACCCACAACTATAACATTATCTCAAATTCACACCATAATATAAAAAAAAAATTATTTCGAGAAAATTAATTCTTTATTCATAAAATCTGGGGTTTCACAATAACTTTTGATATTTTGTCATGAAAAATATTAATATTTTAATATTAAGGATATTAAATTCATTTAATAATTATATTAGATAAAGTAATGTAAAATGATTTTAATATTAGAAAAATCATTTTAAAGAAAAATAAAGTGTTTAAAGATATTTTAAGTTATAAAACATAACTTTTAATATTTAAAGGATAATTTCATTAATAAATCAATATTACTTGATAATAATTTAATATTAATGATATTAAGTTTATTTAATAATTATATTAAATAAATAGTTTTAAAATAATTTTATTGATTTAAAAATCATTTAAAGGTAATATTAATACTTTAAAAATATTTTGAGTTATTATAAATAACTTTAATATTTTGGCAATAGTTTCATTAATAGTTTAATATTAATTAAATATTAATGATAATAGAATTAGTTAATATTTAAATAATTTAATAATGATTTCAGCGTTTAAAAATTCATGATAAAGTATAATAATTATTTAAAAATTATTATAAGGCTATGAAAAATAATATAACTGATATTTAAAATATTTAAACGAATATTGAACTACACGATAGAGTTTTAGACTCGATATTTACCCGATAAAGCCGTCGGTATACAGAAATATTTCAGAAATTGATCTAGACTTAAATAAATTGACTGGCATACGTGCCTTTGCTACCATGATAAACGATTGTTAAACATCTGCCGATAATGTGATTAGGTTATGTGTTAACTACAATTAGCAGTACTATGTGATATGATATGAAATTCTAATCGAACGAATGATCTTATTATTGATAGGTCGTTGTATAAAAGATTAATCTAAGTTACGTTATTGTAAGCAGCAGCTTAGGCAAGTATTTTACCTTTGTATTTACTTTATGCAATGGACACGAGTAAGAAAGTTTCAAAATTATATTATTATTATGCCAGATTATTAACTCTATTATTATTGATTATGTATCCAATCTTTGTATTCATACAAGTTCATACCTTATCCGATTATTATATTATTGTATAATTCAGATATTTATTCTGTTCGTTAATTCATATATAGGGTTAGATAAGTGTCCTCACTTGGATAACCATTGTATTTAATCATATGTTGATACATACTTATTTATTTCAAGTATGTATATGTTGACTTAAAAGCCGTCTAAGCTATTTGATTCAGCTAGACATAAAAATATTGTTGAACAAGATAGAACGTTATTGTATCCAACCAGTTGTTTTTTGTTTGGATTCCAAACTAAAGTATGAACATATCTTGAATATGGGAAAACTTTTGTGCACCTAAGGTGGATAGAGTGAACAATAATATCATTCTTGCATGTAGTATTGATCAATACAGGGCATAACGGGTTGATCACCCCTCGTGCCCGTAAGTTATGACGGTTTATAGATGAATTTCTGTTTAACCTTTTCGAAAATAGAAAACAATGTTCATAATATGTTGACTGATCTCCAGATATAGTCTGTACGTAGTTTCAAAGATTTTATATGGAAGTGATATGTTGTTATTATTGGTTCAGCTTACTTCACAACTGTTGATTCGTTATAGAAGTGTCTTTCAAAGAAAACATTTAATTCTTTCAGCTAATATATATTGTTGTTATTACTTGCTAGGAAATCCAATGCTCATTCTTGCTTTAAATTTAAATGTTTTCAGTTAAGTATGATCAACTTTGAAGGCTCGAGACAAGAACAAGGGAAAGGAAAGTTTGCATTTAATGAGATTTATAATATGTTGTGTAATAGTTATAGTTTATTAAAACAATGATACTTATTATCTATGATGTAATAAATGTTTAAAGGTCTCGTGCACAGGAGTAAACTTTGATCATATGTAAATTAAGTTTGAATTTTATATTATTATTATTATTATTAGTATTATTCAAACATAGAAATGGTATCGTGAAGCACCGAGTTCGGGTTTTAAGTACCCGGATTTGGGGGCGTCACAATGACACGGTCAAACCTTGTCAGAAATTTTGTTCAAACTGTTTCTAAGTTTTTCCAGAAATGCTAAACGTGATCAGATGGTCAAGTTTGACCGTCCACTTCATTCGATCAGTTGATGATTTAAGGTATCTAAAGACCAGAATCTGTAATGATCGAGAAATATGTAATTTAATTTAAATATTTATTGAATTAAATAAATATTTTAAATAATTTATTTATTAAGGAAAATAAATAATTCATAATCGTGGTGAATTAAGTTAGTAATTAAATGGAATAATGATAATTTTATCTAATGGATTTAATTTAAGGAAGTAATTAAATTAAATCAATTACTTAATATTTAAGAAAATAATTAAATTAAATGAATTATTTAATCTAATGAAAATAAATAAAATAAATAAAGTGGTGTCTAATTTATTAATTAAATTGGATATATAATTATTTATTAAATTATAAGTGTAATGATAATAAGATTTTTATTATTATTAGTATAAATTATTAAAATGGTTACATGTGTGAGAAGTGGAAACTATATAATATAATAATATAATAATAATTTGGTTTGGGAAATAGATGGTTAGCCAAACATGGCCTTGTGGCCTTTGGCATTATTCAACTGAAGCTGCCTTTTTGTGTCTTTACCTGACGTTAGTGGGAGTCAGCTTATATTTTCCTATGCGTTATTTTCTAAGGCTAAGTTGTGAGAAGGGGAAATAACAGAGTGTGGAGAGAGTTTGGTAAGAGAGTTTTCTCTGTAATTGTGCTAAGAAAGGAGTATCAAGAGGGAACGCAATTTCTTGTCATCCTTCTTCTCATCAGTAAAAGATTTAGGTAAAAATTCACCCTTAATTCTAAAATTTAGTTTTCTAATTTCTAGTTCTCTGTAAACGATTTTGTTGAATTGTTGTTTCAAACGTTGTGTTTATGATATGGGTTATATTGTAGAATCTGTTGTCGTCATGGATGAGTGATGTATCAGTTATCAAATTCATGTAAATTGAGTGTAGGAAGAAAAAGGAAAATAACAGTGTTTATATTCATATGATATGGCTTTAGAAAGTACCAATTTTAGTGGCCAATTTGGATGTTAAACTGTAAATTGACGCTTGTATATGTTAGTTTATTAAGAAACGAGCATAACGTAATTTGAATTAAGTGTTTTGGCCAAGTTTTGAGATGTCAATGATGATTTCTGTGAAAGAAGTTCAAAAATGGAGTTTTATATGAAAATATGGAATTTTGAGAAATTAAACTAGTGTTAGTTGATGATAAATTGTGTTAATCGATTGTAAATGTTAGCAATCATGTTTGTAATAGTCTGTACCAATTGTAGATGTTATTTCACTGTTTGGTGGGTAAAATTCGTGTTAGTTGGGCTAAAAATGGCTCTTTTCATTCATTTGTCGTCTCTGCGTCTGAATCGAACAGAACAAGTAGCAATTTACTGCAGTGCCAAGGCAAAAATGGGCGCAATTGCGCGTCGGACCCAAATCTAAGTGTGTGGCGCTATCACTGCCCACACCTAATGTGACGATGAGGTCTCGCTTGTTTTGCAGTCGGGCATATCGGACTTGTCTTAGTTTAGTGTGTATGTTAATGATGCTAAAACATGATATAAACTATAATAACAGATGTTGATGTGTTGAAATGCATAGTGCAAAGATTTGAAATAATTATTTAAATAAATTATAAAATGAAACCAAATGAGATGTTTTCGAAAGATAGAGTTGAACGACTAAGTTATGTTGATCAATGTGTAATTTCAGAAGCGTTAAGTATGTTAACCTAAATGGTTAGGTGCTAGGTTAGGGTTACAACCTAAATGATGGTTTAAACCCTAAAGCTAATATTCATACAATTAATTGTTGTTGCGATTTCGATGATATGTGTGTAGGGTAATTGGAGATTATTTCATTTGTGTAGCTTACAATCAAGGCAAGTTTTCTAACTCTACCTTGTTATTATTGAGTAAGTTCTTAAATCTTAACTCTTTACATTGAGCAAAGCTTTCTAACTTCATTCTTTTCGTATTGAATGCAAGTTCCCAGTTCTAAATTATTATTGTGCAAGTTCCTAACATTCTTTATGAAGATGAGCAAGCTTAACCTATCTTGCGTATGTTTGTTCAAGCTTATGTAACATAATTCGTTACATAAGCGAGATTTAGATTCCTAATTATTATTCAAAACTTATATTGTTCTAATACATTGATTCAAGGAAGATTGTTTTAACTCTTCTATAGCACCTTGCATGTATACCATGTTTACTCAATTATATATTATTGTTATTCAATCTTTGACTTTGATAAACTTGTTTAAAGCTTTATCGTTGTATTAAATCTTCAAGTAGTAAGCAAACCTTTATTGATTGAATTAATCTATATTCGAATAGTGTTCTAAAATTCTAGAAAACACTGATAAGCTAGTTCCAAACTAAACTTTCTTTAGTGCGGAAATTCTAAATCCAAACTGAGACGAACAACCATAACATAGGGGATTTTGTACGTGTAACATTTAGATGTTTGTGCACAATACATGGTGCAAAGGGCTGATTCCCCTGAGTACGTTAAGAAGAGTCTGTACAATCTAACAACTGTTGAGGTTAAGGTAATAATACTTGAAAACCGTAGACATAGTTCGTGGTCTTAAGACCCTCAGATAATTAAAGTTCGAACTTGCTTTCTATTTTGATTCGTAGAATAAGTTCTTTATCATTCAGTATTCGTTGTTCACTCTCATGTTGTTATTATACTATCTTTATGTCAGTGAGCAATTGTTTGCTCACTCTTGCAATTAAACAATGCAGCTAAAGTTGAAAGAGGTGATGATCCATCTACTAGCAAGGGAAATGTCAAGATGTCTAAGTGATGAAGAATTAATTAAAGTTTATTTAAGTGATTGAAGTTTTAAGACTTGTTTTATTTTATAATGTATTCCGCAAACTGATGTAATAATTTTAAGGTTAGATTACCTGGGATTTGTTTTGAGATTATGATGTAACCCTTTAATGGGAGAGATTATTGTTGAAGTTATTTATTTAATGTTTTATCCTTTATTATGGGTAGTTAGATGTAATTATGTTGATAGTGAGCACCAAATTCCGTGGAAATGAAGTACCCGTATTTGAGGGTGTCGCAGGTTGGTATCAAAGCTTTAGGTTATGAACCTTAGGTGGGAAAACCTTAGGAAGTAGCCTTTAAGAAGTTAGAAAATATAGAGGTGCTTAACTCTTATCGGGTTTTAAGGAATGGATTAAGGCATCCATTGAAACTGAATAATAAAAGACATTATGTGCTATGTGTTAATAACTTATGTGCTCGCGAGTAGCGAAAAATGTTAAGTAAAACTTAAAATATTTTGTTGTCAGGATGTCTAACGAAGGAGAATCTAGTCCAGCGAGAGAGGTGATACCTCAGGTACCTAGAGATGACGAACCCCAGGATATTCACTTAGTGCGGGAACAGTTGATCCAAGAGGATGAGCCTGTGACCGATCCCGAGGAGGATAGTCTTGAGGAGGAGGATGATGAGGAGGATCCTGAGGAGTTTCCACCAAACTCCGTATCGGCTGAGATGTATGATGCTCTATACGACCGTACCATAGAGTTATAGGAAAATGTTGAGGAGCTAAAGGAGATGGTAGAGATGCATCACGTTGCATTGGAACAGAAGGAGGTAGAGATTCAGGAACTTGACTCAAAACTTGGAAACACCGAATAGGATCTAGTTCAAACCAAGGGTCAACATGAAGACCTGTTGGCAGTGAACGAGAAGATGAAGACTGACATTGGGAAGCTGAAAGATGACTTCAAAGAAGAGTCAGCTAAGCGGACAATAACAGATGATGCTTGTATGAAGGCGACTCAACGTGCAGACCGTGCTGAGGCTAAGGTCCAAGTGAAAAAATCCAAGATGAAGGAGATGGATTATGCTTTTAATTCGGCGATTGATAGGGCCCAGGATCGAGTTCATTATTACCCACCTCAATTTGAAGACTCGCCGCTTGTAGGATGGCATATCGCATCATGGAAGAGGAACGTCGAGAAGCCTTACGACGTCTTAATATGAATAGATAAAAAATAAGAGTGATGATAATAGTATGTGGTTAATTATGTGACTAAATAAAGTTTTAAATCCCTTATTTTGAGATGAATAAACGGATAGTATGAGTATGTAATCCTGAAACTGGTTTAGTTAAGGAAAGTGGATGTTTATAGCAGATATGCTATCTTTAGTATGTTTAAAACATTATGAATGAATAAAATATTAGAGTTTATTTGAAATTTTATGTGTGATAGCTTTAATCTTAGAATGTTTAAGTTAAACTTCAAATACCCAAGAAGTTGAGTAATGAACTAATAAGCGTATATTTTAACAGAAAATGACTCCTAGAAGAAGACAACCACATTAGCAAGTACCTCCTGAGTGGTTTACTAATAATAACAATGAGACCAACGTTAATCCAGATCAACAGTTGGTAGCTTTGTTGATGGGAGCACTTGCAAATCAACCGCAAGCTCAAGTTATGACTTTCAAGGAATTCAAAGCGGTCGGATCGCCAGAGTTTTAAGGGTCTATGAATCCAGTGGAAGCCCAAACCTGGATCATGGAAATGGAGAAGGTGTTCGACGTTGCTAGGGTTAATGAAGATCAGAAGACTGTGTTTGCAACGTTCATGCTAAAGTCTGAAGCTAGCTACTGATGGCAAGCAAATAAAGTTCGTGGAGGACAAGGAGTGGTAGCGTGGGATAGATTTAAGGAGATGTTCTTTGAAATGTACTTTCCAACGAGTTCTCGGAATCAGTTGGAAGTGCAATTTCTGGAGCTTAAGCAAGGAACTATGACGGTGCCAAAATATGCTGTGAAGTTTAACGAGTTAGCAAGGTTTGCCACTTATCAAGTCAATACAGATGAGCGTAAGGCGAGAAGGTTTGAACAAGGATTTAAACCCTGGCTTTACAGCAAGGTTTCAATGTTCCAGTTAAATACATTTGCGGCTGTATTGGAAAAGGCAATTATCGCAGAAGGTGGAAGCGATGCCTTGACCAAGTATAACCAAGATCAGAAGAAGAGGAAGAATGATAACGAGAATAAGGCTGGTGGAAGTAATGTTGGAAGTAACCATCAGAAGAGGAAATGGAACGAGAATTCGACTACGGGAGGACAGCAGGGAAGTCAGCAGATGAAAAGGTTTGAAGCATGTGCGATGTGTGGAAAGAATCATACTGGGGTATGTTTGAAGGGAAAGCGATTGTGTTTCAATTGTGGTCAGGAGGGACATATTGCACCGAACTATTTCAGTCCAAAGAAAGGAACATGTTTTACTTGCGGTTCGAAGGATCACATGGCTCGTGATTGTCCTAAAAAACCAGCAGGGAGTGCAAGTGGAGGAAAATGAAACAACAATGGTGGTGGTGCATTGACTATCATTTGGACCCGCTTTCGATCAATGAAAACTACTCTGCGAGAACTTTCAATATGACCATGCGGGATGCGATTCGATCTAAAAATTTGTGGTGTCAGGTATCATTCCGATTAAAGGTATTAATGCTTATGTACTATTTGATTCGGGTGCTACTTATTCGTTTTGTTAGTTCCCAGAGGGCACAATAGATCCAGAAGGGGGGGGGGATTGAATAGATACTTTTTATTTCAAATACTTTTTTGGTTTATATTATATTGTTCATAATTAACATATAACAAACATAAGAATCTTTTCAAGCACATCGGAATAAGTAAAAGATCCCCTTCATTGATATATTCATAATCATACATACATTGTTCGTAGAGTAAGTTTAGTTGTAAGCAATTAAAACATACATAGCAGTTATTGCAGTTATAGTACATAATGTAAATGACATAATGTAAAAGACACAGGGGGTTTTAAGTGGTTCAGAGACTCAAGCTTTTAATCCACTCTTCTGCTTTCAACTAGCAGGATTTCCACTAAGGAAAGGCAGCACCCTGAATCACTAAGATTCCTTCAAGGCTAGCAGCCTTGGGACTTCAGTTCACTAAGAACTCTTCAAGGCCAACAGCCTTGGGACTCATCTGATTCCTTAGGAACTCTTCAAGCCCAGCAGGCTTGGAACTTCGTTTAGTCCCTTTGGACAAGGACCCTTCTGGCCCTGCTTTGTTTAGTCCCTTCGGACAAGGACCCCTCAGGCCCTGGCTTTGTTGAGTTAGTTGTTTGTTGTTGTTGGAGTTGGTGCTGAGCTGCTAAGATGTCTTCATGCTCTGAACATCTTCTATCCTCAGCAGCCTGGCTTGATCATCCTTGAAGTGCAGCTGAGTGTTGCATGATGCTCAGCTTCTTCGGTTACTCAACCACTTTAGATGACCCCTTTATGAACTGCCTTGAAGATCCTTCTCCTTGGAACTTGATGGCTGCACATGATAGGCTTCCAAGATGACTGTAAGCTCTTCTATTAGGTACTTAGAAGCTTTCTCATGCTTAACACCAAGATGGCATTTGTGATCTTCGTTCTTGCTACTTGATTCCTTCTCATGATGGACTTGCTAAGATGAATGTAGGCTCTTCTCTATTGTACTTAGAGTCTTCCCATGATGGACATCAGGATGACATAATGCTCTTCTTTCTCTCGGCAGTTCAGAACACTCTTCATGTAGTAGAACTCTCACTTCTACATAGTAGAACTCACACTTCTACTTCTTTCTTTATCTGACTTCTGAGTGTTCTTGGTGGATCATAGAGTGAGCCTTCGGACTCACTGTTTTACATGGTTTAGATCAGTCCACCTTCTCTCCAAATTCGGTAACTTCAGCAGCCCTTGATCTTTGAAGCTCTTTCTCATTTATACTTCTTCCCAATCCTTCCGTTGGAAAGTAGCCGTTGAAGGCTACTAACATCTCTTCACAGATCTTGAGTTGCTTAAGGTAGACTACTTGATGTAACATGTCATACTTTTTCTGACGCTGCAGTCTATTGTTTCACCTACCCTGTCAGATATATCACTTTAATGTCTTGGGCAGGTCAACGACTCTGAGTGTAATCTACGTTTCTATTTTGGCTTCGGCAGATGATCAGTCTGCTCATAGGCAGGATGTCTCTATGATTCTGAACATGACTTCTGTAACGACCCCAAAATAGGTCCATTCCATCCAACCCATTCTGAGTCGCCAAATATATGGTATGGAAAATAACTACAACTTTATTACAATAATTGTCGTGCAAAATACAACAACACATATCTTTGTGAGTTTGGATACAAATATATACCAAGCTGTGTACGTCGCCACAATGACACCTTACATAAAGGTATAGTCAAAAAGCTGTTTTAGAAATTAGAATCTTTGGGAAGTGCTCAAGAAACCTTCGTACATGGGAGGCCATGCTTTTAGGTTATGGTAGATATCATATGGCCACGAAATTATCCTTGGTTGACCTGATAGACCCCAAAGAAAAAGCGAGAAGATTACTATCATATTCTTCCCAATGGTGAGTCTTCTCTTGACATATCATTATCTCCACTGTCTCTAATTGAGTATTATACTCCAAACAAACACCAAGATTATATAGTAAGTGCTTGTAAATATACTCGACAAGTGGATGAGCACAACCATGTCTTATGATGACACGAGGTTGTATGTCATTAGACATCTTGTATGATAGTGGTAAAACACCCTTCCAAGTTAAATTCACCTCACCCTCAACATCTATAGACCACCATTCTATTCCTCGCTATCCCCGCTCGACCCGGCTATACTTTTTATACACGAAAGGAATTGTGAAATAAAAGGGTGAGCACAACTAGCTCGATAAAGAATATTATTATGACTAAAGATAAATAAATTATCAATAGTCTTCATCGATAATAAATCGATTTTTAGAACATATGGTAGATGATAAAACTTTTCAACCATAGTTGCGGTGAACAAGCGATCCATTAAAAGAGTCAATAGACTATAAAATCTATTATCTTCTCCACGTTAAAAGTCCACCAACAATATTTTATCCATGTAACATCAATCAGCAGTTCCTTTCCACAATCATATGAATAACTCATAATCATAATTGTGATTCTAAATTCATCTTCTCATCCAAGACGAAGATAATTTTCATCACATTCTTTACCTTAAACATCAAATATCATGGTTATACCAAATCACGCCTCTGCTTCATAATCATACTAATAAATTCATCTTTTTTGCTACAGGCAAAGATATTCATCAACAGTTCATCTTTACACTACAAAGCTAAAGATATTCAACAACAGTCATCTTTGCATTACGAGCGAAAGATATTCATCAATAATTCATCTTTTGCACTACTGTGCCAAAGATATTCAACAACAGTCATCTTTGCATTCTGAGCAAAAAGATATTCATCAATAATTCATCTTTTACTTTGCTGCTAAGATATTCATCAACAAACCATCTTTGCACTACTGACCCGAAGATATTCATATCTCAAATAAATACATAATCATTTGAGAGTTATATAACAATAATTATAACCATGTTGATCAATTCACCTTTGCACTTAAGCTAAAAATATTCAATTGTAAATTCAATGGTCATGATCATACCGAATCAACAATTCAACTTTTGCACTCTTGGCCAAAGAGAACCTATAGTCACGATCATACCAATAATCTACCCATCTTTACACTCAAGTCGAAGAGAAATATTATCATTAGGGTTATAAGAATGTTATATAAAATAATATAATCAAAACATAGTTTTAATTTCAAGAGTAAGATTCATAAATCAACGATAATTTGGTCAAAAAAAAACCAATTTGTCGTGAATAGTACCCCGTGTTAAATATATAGTACACAGTATCGTGCGTAAGTAACTTACTCGACCTAAAAGATAAAGTTTCATAATAAAATTCATATCCATATTTATAACACCTTAATCCAAATGTTATAAATCACTTAGAAATCTCATAATCTAATATTATTAATATTACAACAATATTTTAATCATTTCTTAAACTTATAAATAATTTAATCCAATTATTTACACTTTAATAATTAATGCATTTAATCATCTAAAAATGTCAAACTCATAAGATTTCATCATCATTAACCAAAACCCTTATAAAAATCACGCATATACCTCATATATGATTCTCGAAACCCGATAAATCATATTTTCCAATTTTCTTACTTCACATAACATATTTAATTCATTTACTCATAACTAGAACATTTTCATGAAAAATACCAAATTAGTTCCAAAAATATTTATTTTCTGGGATTTAGAAGAATATAGTCTCATATTGAATATATATTTTTCTCAGAATTTTTAAAATTCATTTACTATTTTCCATATGGCCAAAACTACCGAATAGTTAGACATTTATCATAAATTATACTTTTGTCCAAAAATTCTGAAATTTATATGGTATACTGATATTATATAGATGTACTCCCAATAAAAATTTCATCAATTTTGGAGTTAATAACAAGGAGTTATAAATAGTTACTTTTAAAATAGTCTTTTCTCATAAAATCCATAACTCCTAATCTATACATCCAAAAATCGCCATTTTTGGACACACTCTACAAAACTCATCAAAATATCATTTCAAATTTTTCCAAAATTTTTGAAGGTTCAGAAAAATTTTGAAACTAAAAACATAATAACCCTTAAAATCCCTTACTTATCCCTTACCTCAAAAGAAAGCGATACTTACGATTGGAATAACTTATTTGAACGAACTTGCACCATATAGCAATACTCAAAGTATACTCAAAATACTCACAAGAATAAACTCGATAATATAGAGAGAAAAACTTGATTTACGGTGTGATTTTCAATTCTAACCTAAGCACCTATTTATAGGAAAATACTTAGAACACCAAAGCGAGAAAATTTAATAAATTATTAATATAATAAATTTGAATTCCTCGCCCACTTTTTTTTGTTCAAACTTCAGAAACACAAGTATCTCACCTTACAAAACTTACAAAAACGTTTTCATAATTAATTAATTTAAAACTCCAAAAAATAATAATTAATTAATCCTAACTTCAATAATTCATAATAAATAGCCCTTTTGTCGGAAAATTCGAATCTCACGAGTTTTTATAGGAAATTCAATTCTTTACAACTTTACGAGAAGAAAGTTTTTCAATTCCAAATAGAAATTGACCAAAATCCACAAGCAGGCGATTTTACAAGTTATAATCAATTTCGGTCGATAAATGGGGTCCATCGACATGTTTAACATGTTTTAAACATTTATTGCAACAAAATACTCTTCCTCCTCGTATACTCATATATCCCACATTCGTTGTAAAAATATCACCATTATTATATTATTAAAATATAATAATATATTTAAATAAATTATTTTATCGAGAAAAAGATAAAATTTCAATTTTCAACAATTGTCACATTAAAAATTTTCTCCATCTATGTCCATATAAAATAGATATTTTCTCATCATAAAAATCAATAATTAATTATTCACAAATAATATTACATAATCCAATATTATGACCAGGTGTTCCCGGGAAGAGGGGCTTTCCAATAAAATTTTTCCTTCTTTGGCCTTGATTAGGTGACCAAACCTCTCCTTAGACGAGAACTTTCTAGGCATTGCCAATAATGTTATCCAATAATATTATTCGGATAATATGAATTATTGCTCAGATAATGGAAAATCTTGTCTTAGTGACAATTATTGAAACAACAATAATATAAAATATCAACGTAGCAATTATTGAATCAATAAAATAAAATATTGAGCGATAATTCTTTAACAATTATTGAGTAATGCCTTCTTACGAAAAAAATTTATCATGCTTCATGAATAGTACTTTCGTGAATAAGAACTCATGAATAGTAACTTGTGAATAGTAACTCGTGAATAGTAACTTCGTGAATAGTAACTTCGTGAATAGTAACTCATGAATAGTAACTCATGAATAGTAATTAAAAAAAAAATTGAATACTTTTATTTCATAAAATTCGGGGTCTTACAACTTCCTCAGCACACTACGGTCCGAGAAAGCTCTACTTGATACACTACGATCCTTCTTTGTTTCCCCTGGCAGTCTACGAACTCCGAGATCTACTATCTTGCATACTTCTATTCTGCCTCGATAGCTCTCGAGTTAACCTTGACTCACTGGCGGACTCGACTTTTGGTGCGATTGCTTTCGACGATCGAATGAAGCTTATCTATTACATCATAAGATCAACCTAACAAGCTTGATCTTTCTATATTTATAGTCCTTGTACATCATTTCTTTTTAAGGACTTCTCAAAGCTGTTTTGCTTATGTTGGATCAACCTAACATATTTGATCAATTTATTCTAAGTCCTTGTACATATATTTCTATTATCTATCAAAGAACTTTATAACTTTTCTTAATGCAAGCATACTTGCATATTCATTCATATATATATCATAATCAAATCATATATTAAGTAGGAATATCATTCATATGTTTATTCCTGACAATCTCCCCCTATTTGATTATGACAAAAACATTAAGTGCTTATGCATGTTATTAATGAATCTTATATACAATGAGCAACTGTATTTCTAAAACAGATAATCATGAATGTCATTTATATTGATATGGCAATTTATATATTCAGACATTCTACATCTTGGATCCAAAACATACCTAACAGGTTAGAGATGTACCTCCTTGGCTCCATTATGTTTCCAGGATGTTTGCTGATTAGCTACTGATCTGATTGTTCTCCTTTCTCTTGCTCCCCCTGGGATGATGACCTTCAGTCTTTGCTTGGTTCCCTTTCAGCATTTTTCTGATCATGCTCACCCTCAGATGATGACTCTTTATCTGCAGCTGCTTTCTTCTTCTTTGACTTCTTCTCCCTTAACCCTCTATTCTTCCTTTGGTGCCTCTTGCTCCTCTTCTTTCTGTACCTCTTTTTCACCCCCTTTTTGTCATCAATCATTTGAGAGAGCTGCTCCATGTTGGACATAAGCTGCTCCATCAAGTAGGAGAAGTTGGCAACTTCAAACTTGAGTTCCTGCTGGCCCAGCTCAAGTTGCACTGAGAAAGACTGCTTTAAGTCGTCAATCTTGTCAGAGAGGGCTTCGATCTGCTCTGCATTGGCCTTTTGAATTTGTAGAGCTTCTGCCTTCTGATCTTGTATGGCCTTCTGATAGATGCTATCTCTCTCTTGGAGTTTGAGCGATATCTCAGCCATAACAGCTTGAAGTCTATTTTGAAGAGAGTCGTCCCCTTTTGCTGTCAGCTTCTGTGACTCTGCAGTGAGTAGAGATATCTTCTTACTTAATTCATCAGAGCTCTTCAGTAGTTCATGCTCTAGAATAGTTTGATTCTCTTGTTGGGCAGCTTCGGGTTGAGCATTGGATTGGACTCTATGATTTTCATTCTTGGACAGATTTTTGAAAGTTTAAATAATCTGAGCAATCGTTGAGTACCAATTGCTTGTGGAGGATGAGGGAATGTCAGATAATAATGCTTGAGCATAAGGAGGCTTTTGGTTTTGGGCTTGAACATCATCAGCAGTAGAGTGAACAGACTCTACGATCAGTTCCTTGGTCATGACTCTTCGTCCTTCAGAATCCACTCTACGATCGTAGGGGATGTAGAGATTTCCAGCATGTCGATAGACCTTGAAGTGAGACTGGTTTGTGATCATCTTTGTAGCATAACTTTTCACCCTTGGGAAGTTTTGAGCTACCAGCTCCAAACTTGGAAACTGCTTGTAACACCAACTGAAGTAGCTTCCTTCTTTTTCAGTGCGGGCCTTGAGCCATGGCATCCACTGGAAGAACCATCTCATTAGCCTTTCATCAGGATTGTAGAGAATGGTCGAGCAGTCTAGCTCCATGTTGTTCCAGTTTTTGGCTATGTCAAAGGTAGTCATTCTTACTACCTTGAGCTGCTCATTTCCATAGTTCACCCATCTCTCTGGTGGAGCATCTAGTAGATCATTTGACACTTCCACTACGATCCTTCTGCTAAATCTTGCAGGAGAGAGAACTGGATAATCTTCTTGTTCGTTTGCTTCCTGAGGTGCAGAGCCAGAATCTTCTTCAATCTCTTCTCTCTCGGAGCCTGAACTTTCTTGATCATTTTCAGCAGACAAATCTTCTTGTTGCATTTCATCTCCAGAACCTTCTTCAGCAGGATCTTCTTCAGATTCATCTTCTTCATTTCTGTTACTTTCTTCCGGGGTTACAGACTCATCATCACTCAATTCAATGATGGTATTTGATTGACTACTGCTCCTTTTGGAGGCAAACTTGGCTTGCAGTCTATAGCTTTTCCTTCTTCTTGGAGGTTCAGGTTTAGGAGAGTCAAACTCTTCTTCTTCTTCAAACTCTGACTTCTCTGGTTTAGCAGACAGACTTCTTTGAGGTTCAGCATTGGCAGGGACAGACTCTTCTTCTGTCATCTCATTAACTTTTGATTCATCATGGGGGTTATCTGGATTTGAGGAGGCATTCTCTTCTTCTCTTAGAACAACATTGTCTGACCCATTATATGGGCTTGTTGGGGCAGTTACATTTGTGGATGCAATTTGGTCATCTTAAATTTCTTCTTCATCATCAGAGTGACTGCTCTGAGGATTAGCCACGGGGCTTGAGCATTCTTCTTTATCAGCAGATGCTGCAATTTCTTCCATCACATCAGCTTCACCTTTATTGCTGGATGTTGTCTATGGGGACTGGGTCTTGACATCTGTTTCTTTTTCTTCTGCTGACTCTACGTCCCTTTCTTCAGCAGATGCACTATTTTGGAAAGCTGAGGCTGGTTCAGTTTTCATCTTGGCTTTCTTGTTGACTGGCCCTTGAAGCAACCTGTTGCTTCTCCTCTTTGTTGTTTTAGCAGTTAGGACTTTTTCTTCTTTATCCTTGTCCAAGGAGGATACTCTTCTTGATGATGTTTGAGCTTTCTTCACACCACCAGCTCTCTTCACACTTCTGGATTTCTTCTTGACTTGTGTGATTTCTGCTGGTATAGAGTCTTCAGACTCAGAGCTTTCTACCTCTTCTGTTTTCCTCTTCTTTGTAGAGGCTCTGCTGCTGCTCCCAACTGTCAGCCTTTTGTTCTCCTTAGGGTTCTTCTTCCAATTCACAAATAATTGTGGAGACATCACTTTGTGCACATTCAAAGTTTCTCCCTCATCATCCTTGATTTTCCTCCTCTAGCTTCTTCTTTAGCACAATACTCGTGAATCTACCATGAAACACCTTAGTCAGAGGTCTTTCAGTGGATTTCTTCTTCTCAGCCTTCTCTACCCACTTGGAGATTTGATCGAACAAGATAGCTCCAAAGTCAATTTGTTTCTTCAGAACTATTGCTGACATTATCTTCAACTGTTGGTCAATCACTGTATCATGTGTAGTGTTCTTGCACAGTATGTATTTTCCAACTATTTCAGCAAGGAACTCATACTCTTCAGGAAACTCCTTCTTTTTCATGTCTTTAAGATTAGGGTTTCTTTGGTACCCCATAACCTCCTTCGCTTGTTCAGTATTGACATTATCAAGGTTCTTCAGCCCTTGGTTAGGAAAACCTAGGCATTGATTGAGGTCAGAAGATTTTAACTTTAGAGACTGACCTTTAACCTTGGTAGTAAGGGTTTCAGAGATGATGGAGGCGTTTGAGTAGAACTCTTTAACTAGGAAAATGTAGACTCGAGTATTTGCCTCAAGGCATTCTGAGAATCCAGCTTTCTTCACAAGCTCGAGAATATCCCTGAACTTCTTTTTGGATTTCTCAAACGATTTGGTTCCAAGCTGAATGCCAGTGATTACTTGCTAGTTTTCCATTTGAGTAGTTCGAAGAATGTGGGTATCTGATTTAGAGATGTTTATACGAGATGGCTGAATGTGATTTGGTAAGGCTTTGGAGGGTTAACAGATTTTGGCTCTTGAGAGGATTCTAGGGTTTGAAAATGGGAGGGAGAAAGGTTTGACAGCTTTTGGTAACTGTCTGCTAATTTGAAATTGTCTTTAAGTCAGTTCCTTCTAACTCTGCATAATCAGTGATGTGTCAACCGTCTGTTGGTTGCACGTTGCCCAGTAATGAGCTGTAACTCCCCCATAACTTTTCAGTTAGATATTTCCTTTTTGAAGAGTAGACGTTTAATTGACGTGGCTTTGACCGTTGACCTTTTGATTCGTAGAGTAGCATGGTAAGGCAGCTATGAACTCTACGATTTCCTTTGTTGACTCAACGATCAAATTCTGAGAGATGTTGCAGTGGATGGCTTTGACTTCTATCCTTATATTTATGCAGCATAACTCAATCACTGATATTCAAACTTATCTCCTCATTTTGAATGGTTTAGCAAATGTCTCATTTTCCAAACTCCTTGTGAATCGGAGTACCCTTTGGTAGGATTACGATCGTCGAGTTGTATTCTACGATCGTTGAGGTCGTACTACGATCGTTGAGGTAGCACTACGATCGTTTAGTTCTCTTCAAACTCAATTCTACGATCGTTGACTGACTTGGTCCTTGAGATGAACTTGATCAAGCATTCCTTCTGGGTTAAGGTAGCTCAGGAAGGGCCAACCTCTTGGAGTGAGCTAAGGGTCAGGTTTGTCCCTGAGGTACTTTCCAGATGAAATACTATAGCAGTGATTTGCAATGACATCTCATTCGACCTTTTCTAATTGGGAGGTCTTCTACCAGCTTTAGACAACTACATTGCTGAAATCGTGGTGTCCTCCTACTTCTTACACTACGATCATATATTTGATCGTAGGCACTTCATGATTATGGGTTGGGTGGCTGAAAGGTTATCAGTAGTACGTTTTGAGACGTTCCTACTAACTATGAATCTTCATTTGGTTCATCAACCACAAAGTTTTGGGACTCAGTGGTCGATCTGACTTTTCATAGTATATCTCGGTGTTGTTGTTCCTTAACGAGATCACTTTGCTCCCCATTGTTGATCTTTGTCTTCCCGGTAGATGTGATTCCTCTTCTTCAAATTCATTTGAAGGCGTACTTTATATCTCCTTGATTGGAATCTCCATCAATACTTAAATTTCCTTGTATCGTAGAGATGAGTATTTTTAGGGTGATCACTCTCTACGATTATTTGATAAAGACTTCTGAGCGTAGTCTTCTTTGATAGTTGTGTTTGTGAAGTTACTGCTCTCTGTGATAAGTTCTTCTTGAATGATGCTCGATGATCTTCTGTTGTGAGCTTCCTTGAGGATTCTTCTCATATAGCATTCTTGACTGGCTTTTGAGCATATAAGACCCTTTCCTGGGCTGAATGACTTGCTTCCATATACAGATTAGTAGCCATGTGAGCTTCATTCTGATTAGCTCAGAGGGTCTTTAAGGACAGGTTTGGACATATAGGAATTTTGTCAGAATCAATTCTGAACAGTCCTTAGCCTTCTGCTATTTGAGTCTTCTTGACTGAAGTCTTCTGCTTCATCATTCCTTAGTGTGGTCAGACTGACCAAGTACCTGCAGGTTTAAATATATTTCTATTTTTGGTACCATTAATTAAATGTGTCCTGCTAGGTTAGTTTTCTAAACCCCTGTTCCTCTTATTTGGATAATCATCATATTTATCACCAACAGACATATTCATGCATGCAACTATCTTATGATAATACATTTTGAGATGCATGATGGTGAGTGTGTGTAGGATTTGGCATCTAATAACACACTCTCTATCTATGATGGTTTCATCATTCACTAGGTTATGTTCACAATGTTTAAGTGTTCACAGAGTGAGAATCAACTCTACGATTTAGGAGTATCTACTTGATTCATTGAGGTGATCAGTTTCAGTGAATCAGCAAGATCCTCTTGCAAAATTGATCATGCTCTGTGTGTTGTCAAACACTTAGAACATAGGCTTGTACATATATACTAACCCACCAGCAAAGATTACTTCACAAAAAGTTTATTAGGCCTGTGATGCTCTTATGCCCCATATCAGATTTCCTTCAAGATGTCATCTTCAACCTAAAACTTGGATGGAGAGAAAGTTTATAGTCATTTGAGTTTCCATCCTCAGGTTACTTTCTCTCTTCACCTTTTTAGGTAGATTATGACTCCTTGATAGAATACTGTTATAGTTCATAAGAAGATGCAATTATGATGTACATTTATAATAGTGAGGAACCGTACCTTTTTACTGTCAATTACTAAACAGTCATTTATCGTAGATATACTGAGTTTAGGTATTGATGTGCATAGCTTTACTTTTGTTCCTGATAGCTTATTGCTCTTGTCGGCCTTTAATCAATCAGTAGTGGTCTTGAAGATATAGGCCAAGAGAATCTCAGCATTAAGATCTTTGACATCCTTTAGCTGACAGAGTTTGCACCCGGTTGTTGGTTGGCGGACATATAAGTTTGAGAAGATCTTCTTTCTTCTCTCGATAAGCATTTCTTAGCATGTATGGCTTCTTCATCTTTCAGACTGGTGGGTGCTTGACTCTTTGTCATTGATGTCTCTTGAGTTCTCTTGTCTGGTCTTAGGACTACAAGATTGACTGTAGGCTATGATTAGTCTTGTTGATGTACCAATAGAGACCATGGACCAATCTAAGCAACTTCAGGTGTATATACACATTTAACCCATACACAATATTTCCAACATGTGAGCTCATCTGCATATAACAAGTTACTTACTACTAAACTAAGTTTAGAATAATGTTAGTGCCTGGGATCAGACTCAAAGCAATTAGCTTTTGAATATAGCATGAGAACGTGCTCTGATACCAATTGTTAGTTCCCAGAGAGCACAATAGATCTAGAAGGGGGGGTTGAATAGATCCTTTTTATTTCAAATACTTTTCTGGTTTATATTATATTGTTCATAATTAACATATGACAAACATAAGAATCTTTTCAAGCACATCGGAATAAGTAAAAGATCCCCTTCATTGATATATTCATAATCATACATACATTGTTAGGTGGAGTAAGTTTAGTTATAGCGATTAAAACATACATAGCGATTATAGCGGTTATAGTACATAATGTAAAAGACACAAGGGGTTTAAGTGGTTCGAGACTCAAGCTCCTAATCCACTCTTACGCTTTCAACTAGCGAGATTTCCACTAAGGAAGGCGGCACCACAGAATCACTAAGATTCCTTGAGGCCGCCTTTGGGACTTGATTCACCAAGAACTCTTGAGGCCAACAACCTTGGGACTCCTCTAGTTCACTAGGAACTCTTGAAGCCCAACAGGGCTTGGAACTTCGTTTAGTCCCTTGAATGACAAGGACCCTTGTGGCCTTTGCTTTGTTTACTCCTTCTGACAAGGACCCTCAGAATCCCGACTTTGTTGAGTTTTTTGTTTGTTGTTGTTGGAGTTGGTGCTGAGCTACTAAGATGTCTTCATGCTACGAACATCTTCTATCCTTAGCGACTTGGCTTGATCATCCTTGAAGTGCGGTGAGTGTTGCATGATGCTCGACTTTCTTCTTTATTCTCAACCACTTGGATGACCCCTTTATGAACTGCCTTGAAGATCCTTCTCCTTGGTACTTCATGGCTGCACATGATAGGCATCCAAGATGACTGTAAGCTCTTCTGTTAGGTACTTAGAAGCTTTCTCATGCTTGACACCAGGATGGCATTTGTGATCTTCCTTCTTGCTACTTGATGCCTTCTCATGATGGACTTGCTAAGATGACTGTAGGATCTTCTCTATTGTACTTAGAGTCTTCCCATGATGGACATCAAGATGACATAATGCTCTTCTTTCTCTCGGCAGTTTAGAACACTCTTCATGTAGTTGAACTCTCACTTCTATATAGTCGAACTCACACTTCTACTTCTTTCTTTATTTGACTTTTGAGTGTTCTTGGTGGATCGTAGAGTGAGCCTTCGGACTCACTGTTTCACATGGTTTAGATCAGTCCACCTTCTCTCCAAATTCGGCAACTTCAGCAGCCCTTGATCTTTGAAGCTCTTTCTCATTTATACTTCTTCCCAATCCTTTCGTTGGAAAGTAGCCATTGAAGGCTATTCAAATCTCTTCACAGATCTCAAGTTGCTTGAGGTAGACTGCTTGATGTGACATGTCATACTTTTTCTGACGCTGCTGTCTACTGTTTCACCAACCCTGTCAGATGTATCACTTTAATGTCTTGGGCAGGTCAAAGACTTTATTTCCTCTTGATTTCTCGATTAGAGGTTGTCTTATTGCATCGATGCTCTCAATAAGCTTTTGTTCGAATATCATCCTTCAGATTGAACCGTCAATGCTTCAGTCTTCGGGTATTCAAACTCTACGATTCTAATCCACGTCTTCGAGGACCTGATCGTAGTGTCTTATTAAGTGTTGCTCATTGACTGGTAGAGTTAACATTACAATCTTGAAGTTCCTTGTATTGTGCAATGCTTCAATACTTCTGTTTGCTTCGACTGTTCTCAGAGACTGATGGCCTAATTCCTTGCTCTGGTCCCCTTCTAAATATCAAGACACTTCAGATTTGTGGCGCGTCCATCTTGCTTTCTCCTTGTGATCTCCCGTTCACTTATCATCAATGAACTGACCCTGCACTTAATCACTTTAGCCTTGCTCTTCAGAGGCTGACCAGTATCTCGGTTCACCTTCCATCAGTTCCTTCTTTGTTTGGCAAACACTACGATCTTGGTTACTTCCAAGATCGTTGTCTTTTGTTCACTTGATAACTACTGCATTTTCTGACTTTCCTTAGTCTGCTTCTGAAGTCTTCTTTGGATCTCCTCGTGGAAGACTTCATCACAAATGGCCTTACAACTCAATCTTGATGCTGATTGGGTTGGTACTTAGATCTTCTGCTAGCCTGCATGCCATTCGTTGAGTGCTCACTGATTCCCTTAAGGTGGAATACATCTTTGCGATTACTGACGGAGGCTTCATTCCTTTGGATATTCAGGAGTGCTCATTTGTTTAGAACCGTGTATATGCTCTACGATTCAACCTTGGCATTGTGAGCACTTACATTGAGGTCGTAGTTACGCACTCTCTACGATTGACTTGACATGTGCGAGACACTACGATCCCGAGATCGAGATCTTGACACTCTATGATTTACGCCTTGTGCTTGTTGTCTTCATCCGATCTTGCTTGACTACGATCTCTGCATGTAATCAATAGACTCTCGAACTCGTGAGTGTGATCTACGATCCTTGACTTGGCCGGCATCGATGAGACTCTACGACTCTGAGTGTAGTCTACGTTTCTGTCTTGGCTTCGGCAGATGATCGGTCTGCTCGTAGGCAGGATGTCTCTACGATTCTGAACATGACTTCCTCAGCACACTACGATCCCGAGGAAGCTCTACTTGATACACTACGATCCTTCTTCGTTTCCCCTGGCAGTCTACAAACTTCGAGATCTACTATCTTACATACTTCTATTCTGCCTCGATAGCTCTCGAGTTAACCTTGACTCACTGGCGGATCTAAGACTTACAGTGCGATGCTTTCGACGATCGAATGAAGCCTATCAATTACATCATAAGATCAACCTAACAAGCTTGATCTTTTTATATTTATAGTCCTTGTACATCATTTCTTTTTAAGGACTTCTCAAAGCTGTTTCGCTTATGTAGGATCAACCTAACATATTTGATCAATTCATTCTAAGTCCTTGTACATATATTTCTATTATCTATCAAAGGACTTTAAAACTTTTCTTAATGCAAGCATACTTGCATATTCATTCATATATATATCATAATCAAATCATATATTAAATAGGAATATCATTCACATATTTATTCCTGACACATTTATATCAGATGAATTTGCTCATAACTTAGATTTGCCCCAGGAAGAATTTGAATTTCCCTTAAGTATAGAGATTGCGAATAAGGAAGTGATTCCTATTAGATTTGTATATAAGAATTGTAAAGTGGTTATAAAGGGTCAAGAGATGAGGGTAGACTTGATACCAATTAGACTGGGGGTGTTTGATATTATACTGGGAATGGATTGGTTATTCAATCACGGAGCAGTGATTGATTGCCAAAGAAAGTGTGTTAACCTTATGAATCCGTCAAAGGTTGTGTTCTATGGCAGCAAATCACCTCGACAAGCAAGTTGTCTGATGGTGATGCAAGCCAAGAAGTTGTTAAGACAAGAATGTGTAGGATACTTAGCCTACATAGTTGATACACAAAAGAAAAGTGCGAAGTTAGAAGAGATACCGATCATAAGAGATTTTGTAGATGTATTTCCAGACGATTTACGGGTCTTCCGCGGATCGAAAAATTGAGTTAAGTGATTGATTTAGTACCGAGAACAGGCCCGATATCTAAGGCACCATCTGAGAATGGCCCCGGTAGAGATGAAAGAGTTGATGGTGCAACTACAAGAATTGCTCGACAAGAAGTATATCCAGGTAGAAGCGTATCGCCGTGGGGGCGCCGGTGTTATTTGTTAAGAAGAAGGATGAATCGATGCGGCTCTGCATTGACTATCGAGAATTGAATAAGGTTACTTTTAAAAATAAGTATCCGTTACCAAGAATCGACGACCTGTTTGATCAACTGAAAGGTGCGAGATATTTTTCAAAGATAGACTTAAGGAAAGGTTATCATCAGTTGAAGGTGAGGCCAGAAGACTTACCGAAGACGACATTCAGAACTCGGTATGGTCATTACGAATTTTTTCTTATGTCATTTGGTTTAACCAATGCACCTGCAGCGTTCATGGATTTGATGAACAGGGTGTTTAAACCATTCTTAGATAAATTTGTGGTAGTGTTTATTGATGATATCCTGGTGTATTCTAAATCCAAGGAAGAACATGTTGAACACTTAAAAGTGACGTTGGAGACATTAAGAAAAGAGAAGTTGTACGCAAAATTTTCAAAATGCGAGTTTTGGATGGAACGTGTATAGTTTCTAGGGCATGTTATTGATAAAGACGGAATTTCGGCAGGTCCATCAAAAGTTGAAGCTATAGTAAAGTGGGATCAGCTGAAGACACCGTCAGAGATAAAGAGTTTCTTAGGGTTGGCAGGTTACTATAGGTGTTTTATTCAAGATTTTTCCAAAATCGCGACCCCGTTGACGAATTTAACCAGGAAGGCGGTTAAGTTTGTTTGGACGGAGAAGTATGAGGAAAGTTTTCACGAATTGAAGAAGAGATTGAGCTCAGCACCTGTGTTATCATTGCCTGATGATACATGAAATTTTGTGGTGTATAGTGATGCATTGCATAAAGGACTAGGTTGTGTGCTTATGCAGAATGGTTGAGTTATTGCGTATGCATCACATCAATTAAAAGATTACGAGAAGGGGTATCCGACTCATGACTTAGAGTTGGCAGAAGTGGTGTTTGCCCTGAAGATTTGGAGACATTATCTTTACGGAGAGAGGTGTGAGATATATACTGACCATAAAAGTCTGAAGTATATCTTTACACAATTTAACATGCGACAAAGAAGATGGTTGGAACTAATCAAAGATTACGACTGCGAGATTTTCTATCATCCTGAAAAGGCGAATGTTGTTGTTGATGCCTTAAGTAGGAAGGGACGAGAGAAGTTAATGTTGTTGACTGCTCAGGATAAGTTATTGTCGGAAATGGCTAAGATGGAGTTAGAAATTAAATATCCGACAGAAATCGATGAAAAGTTGTTCCAGGTGGGAAACAGTTTAACATTGGCAGATAAAGTGAAGAATGCACAACTTCAGGATGAAGACTGCGACAAGATAAAATAGAAGATATCTGAAGGTGAGGAAAATAAATTCAAAATCGATTCGGAAGGGTTACTTCGATTCGAAAGGAGAATTTGGGTTCCGTCAGTACCGGAAGTTAAAGAAGAAATTCTGAGTGAAGCTCACAACTCAAGATATTCGATTCACCCTGGAAGTACGCAAATGTACCAGGATCTTAGACATCATTTTTGGTGGCCGAATATGAAAAAGGATGTGGCTGAGTGTGTGGCGAAATGCTTAACGTGTCAGAAAGTTAAAGCTGAACATCAAAGACCAAGCGGATTCGCAACGAGTTAGAGATACCAGAATGGAAGTGGGAGCATATCACAATGGATTTCGTGGTAGGTCTTCCAACGACCCAACAAGGTTACGATGCTATTTGGGTGATTGTCGATCGATTGACGAAGTCGGCTCACTTTTTACCGATCAAGATTCAATTTACCTTAAATCGGTTAGCAAAACTGTACGTGAAGGAAATTGTGTCAAGACACGGTGTACTTGTGTCCATTGTGTCAGACAGAGATCCACGTTTCACATCTAATTTTTGGAAATGACTACAAGAATGTTTGGGAACACTGCTGAGAATGAGCACATCATACCATCCTCAAACCGACGGATAAAGCGAGAGAACCATCCAAACACTAGAAGATATGCTCAGAGCATGTATTATGGATTTCAAGGGAAATTGGGATGATCATTTACCGTTGGTTGAATTTTTATATAATAATAGTTATCACGCGAGTATTGGCATCTTAGCCTTACGAAGCGTTATCTGAGAAAATCTGAAACTCCGTTGTCTTTGGGATGATATAGGTGAACGTCAGCTATTGGGTCCAGAGTTGGTGTAATAAACCATTAAAATCATCAAGGTGATTCGAGCAAGATTGATAGCTGCACAAGATGAATGGAAGAAATATCTTGATCGTCGACCGACAAAATCGAAATTCGATGTTGGCGGTATGTTTTCTTGAAAGTATCTCCACGGAAGGGAAAATTCGATTTAGAAAAGGAAATTAAGCCCTAGGTTTATAGGTCCTTTCAAAGTTCTTCGACGGGTTGGCGAAGTGGTGTACGAGGTAGCTTTACCTCCAGAGTTAATGCATATCCATAATGTTTTCCACATCTCGGTATTGAGACCATATAAGCCTGATTATAGGCATGTTATAGAATATGAGCCCTTACAGTTTTGAGAAAGACTTAACATATGAAGAAGTCCTTGTTCAAATTGTTGACAAAAAAGAAGCAAAATCTTGAGGAATAAGGTGATACCTTACATTAAGGTAATCTAGAGGAACCACAATCTTTGAGGAAGCTACATGGGAACTTGAAAATGTTATGATGAAGAATTATCCTCGATTGTTTGCTTGATTTTGTATACAGTGATTCTTGGGGATGAGAATCTTGTTAAGATGGAAGAATGTAATGAATGAATTTTTCGAGTTGTGATTACGGGGACGAGAATCCTTTTAAGGAGGAAGGATGTAACGATCGAGAAATTTGTAATTTAATTTAAATATTTATTGAATTAAATAAATATTTTAAATAATTTATTTATTAAGGAAAATAAATAATTTATAATCATGGTGAATTAAGTTAGTAATTAAATGGAATAATGATAATTTTATCTAATGGATTTAATTTAAAATTAAATCAATTACTTAATATTTAAGAAAATAATTAAATTAAATGAATTGTTTAATTTAATGGAAATAAATAAAATAAATAAAGTGGTGTGTCTAATTTATTAATTAAATTGGATATATAATTATTTATTAAATTATAAGTGTAATGATAATAAAATTTTTATTATTATTAGTATAAATTATTAAAATGGTTACATGTGTGACAAGTGGAAACTATATAATATAATAATAATTTGGTTTGGGAAATAGATGGTTAGCCAAACATGGCCTTTGGCATTATTATTTGACGCCCTTTTGTGTTTTACACGGCGTTAGTGGGAGTCATCTTATATTTTCCCTCTGGCGTTATTATTTTCTAAGGCTAAGTTGTGAGAAGGGGAAATAACAGAGTGTGGAGAGAGTTAGGTAAGAGAGTTTTCTCTGTAATTGTGCTAAGAAAGGAGTATCAAGAAGGAACGCAATTTCTTGTCATCCTTCTTCTCATCAGTCAAGGATTTAGGTAAAAATTCACCCTTAATTCTAAAATTTAGTTTTCTAATTTCTAGTTCTCTATAAATGATTTTGCTGAATTGTTGTTTCAAACGTTGTGTTTATGATATGGGTTATATTGTAGAATCTGTTGTCGTCATGGATGAGTGATGTATCAGTTATCAAATTCGTGTAAATTGAGTGTAGGAAGAAAAAAGGAAAATAACAGTGTTTATGTTCATATGATATGGCTTTAGAAAGTACCTATTTTAGTGGCCAATTTGGATGTTAAACTGTAAATTGACGCTTGTATATGTTAGTTTATTAAGAAACGAGCATAACGTAATTTGAATTAAGTGTTTTGGCAAAGTTTTGAGATGTCAGTGATGATTTTTGTGAAAGAAGTTCAAAAATGGAGTTTTATATGAAAATATGGAATTTTGAGAAATTAAACTAGTGTTAGTTGATGATAAATTGTGTTAATCGATTATAAATGTTAGCAATCATGTTTTTAATAGTTTGTACCAATTGTAGATGTTAATTTCACTGTTTGGTGGGTGAAATTCGTGTTAGTTGAGCTAAAATGGCTCTTTGTTCACTTCTTAGTATCTGCGTGCAATACGAACAACAAGCAGTAAGGCAATTGCTAAGTGCCAAGGCAAAAAATGGCCTTGTTGTCTTGGGTCCCAAGTCTAAGTGTGGCACAGCTGCGCCACACCCTAAACTGAGACAGTGAGGTCTACTTGTTTGCAGGTCAGGCATATCGGACTTGTGTTAGTTTAGTGTGTATGTTAATGATGCTAAAACATGATATAAACTATAATAACAGATGTTGATGTGTTGAAATGCATAGTGAAAAGATTTGAAATAATTATTTAAATAAGTTATAAAATGAAACCAAATGAGATATTTTCTGAAGATAGAGTTGAACGACTAAGTTATGTTGATCAATGTGTAATTTCAGAAGTGTTAAGTATGTTAACCTAAATGGTTAGGTGCTAGGTTAGGGTTACGACCTAAATGATGGTTTAAACCCTAAAGCTAATATTCATACAATTAATTGTTGTTGCGATTTCGATGATATGTGTAGGGTAATTGGAGATTATTTCATTTGTGTAGCTTACAATCAAGGCAAGTTTTCTAACTGTACCTTGTTATTATTGATCAAGTTCTTAAATCTTAACTCTTTACATTGAGCAAAGCTTTCTAACTTCATTCTTTTCGTATTGAATGCAAGTTCCCATTTCTAAATTATTATTGTGCAAGGTCCTAACATTCTTTATGAAGATGAGCAAGCTTAACATATCTTGTGTATGTTTGTTCAAGCTTATGTAACCTAATTCCTTACATTAAGCAAGATTTAGATTCCTAATTATTATTTAAAACTTATATTGTTCTAATACATTGATTCAAGGAAGATTGTTTTAACTCTTCTATAGCACCTTGCATGTATACCATGTTTACTCAATTATATATTATTGTTATTCAATCTTTGACTTTGATAAACTTGTTCAAAGTTTTATCGTCGTATTAAATCTTCAAGTAGTAAGCAAACCTTTATTGATTGAATTAATTTATATTTGAATAGTGTTCTAAAATTCTAGAAACAACGATAAGCTAGTTCTAAACTAAACTTTCTTTAGTCTTGGAAATTCTAAATCAAAATGATGAATAACCTACAACATAGGGATTTTTGTGCGTGTAACATTTAGATGTTTATGCACATACATGGTACAAAGCAGCAATGATCCCCCGAGTGCGTTAAGAAGAGTGCATGCAGGTCTAACATTTGTTGAGGTTAAGGTAATAATACCTAAACACCGTGGACATAGTTAGTGGTCTTAAGACCCTCGATAATTAATGTTCAAACTTGTTTTCTATTTTGATTAAGTAGAACAAGTTCTTTATCATTCGATTATTAGTTGTTCACTCTCATGTTGTTATTATACTATCTTTATGTCGGTGAAGCGATTGTTTGCTCACTCTTGCAATTAAACAATGCAGCTAAAGTAGAAAGAGTTGATGATCCATCTACTAGCAAGGGAAAGGGCAAGATGTCTAAGTGATGAAGAATTAATTAAAGTTTATTTAAATGATTGAAGTTTTAAGACTTGTTTTATTTTATAATGTATTCCGGAAACTGATGTAATAATTTTAAGGTTAGATTACCTGGGATTTGTTTTAAGATTATGATGTAACCCTTTAATGGGAGAGATTATTGTTTAAGTTATTTATTTAATGTTTTATCCTTTGTTATGGGTAGTTAGATGTAATTATGTTGATAGTGAGCACCAAATTTGGTGGAAATGAAGTACCCGGATTTGGGGGTATCACAAAATCTATAGTCCACATTATAGGCTACAATCTGAATACAACAACATTAAAACACTTAAAGAACTGACAGATCAAGGAGCTTAAAAATGTTGTCAGACGCTGCTCATACTTTTTGGGTTACCCAAAATTTTACTCGGTCTTGCCCGGTCAACGGGTTTTGACCGATTATGTCTTACAATCTAGACATCAAATGATTGTGATTTCAGTTTCAGAACAAAGACCTCATGTCAGAGTATGGATTACAACTTTAAAACAACAAAAATCATAAACAGAAAAGAATCTGGATCCACTGACATTAGCTTGTCAGACGACAAAAATGTTCTTGAGTAGTTTCTGAAAAACTTCATTTTTACCCACTTTGATGCTATGGATCTATTATAGATCATCATAAGACATCTTTTAGCACAAATCTAAACACATAAACACAAACTTTACCTTAGCATACAAGATCAAAAGTAGGGTTTAGGTTTATACCTCTCTTGTCCAATCTTTGATCTTAGCCCTCCTTAACTGATATAGGTGTTTTAAGGGGTGATCTAGTGACTGATTTACTTAAGAAACTTGGAGGTCTTGGAGAGAGAGAGAGAGAGAGTTGTTGAGTGTTGGAGAGAAAAATGTCCAAGTGAATGAACTTTCTCTCACTAAATCTCCTATATGTTATGATGCATTGCATGTTCTTTGAGATTCTTGCTTTACTACCTAGGCGGTTTCTTGGAGTTCTGAAGTCGTAAAAGTCAAGGTATTAGGTCACCAACTAAAGGTCTTGCCAATTTTACAAGTTAACTCATTAAAAATGTAAAAAGGGTATTTTGGTCATTGTCCTTATAATTTTAATGGCTTAATTTTCAATTTCCCAAACCCTTAGGGTTTAACCCTAAGGTTCTAACCCTTAGGTTTTATAACATTAACTTCCAAAAATTTCTAATTAGGGTTTTAATTAAAAAAATTAATAATTTCTTAATTTCAATTAGGGTTCACTAATTATATAAAAGTTTAATAATTAAATTAAACTTGCTAATTAGAATTAGGGTTTCCTAATTAGGGTTTAGGATTCTCGAATTTAAAATTAGGGTTTCTCGGCTTTCGATTAGGGTTCCTAACAGTACGTTTGGGTTTCTAATCCCTTATTAGGGTTTACTAATATTATACCCTACCCGATCAATTATTGATCAATAACTCTATATAGTACAAACGCGTACTCATTCACAATTATTAAAATTATATTTTCTACCAAATCCCTATCTAAACTTAGGGTTAGGGTTTCTAGATCTGTTAAGCACAACTCTACTCTTATTTTCTCAGTCAAAACACAAATTGACTTATTTTCTAAACTCGTATCACATATACACTGCACAATATTAATAATCAATATCAATATAAAAATAAAATAAAAAATTATTCGTAAAATTCGGATTATTCGAAATCCTGAGTTATCACATCAATGCCATTAACACGTCCTTTACCTCTTTGAACGCTACCCTCCAAAGTCTAAACCCAAATGCTCAGTTTCCATACCAGCAGCCCGGGCCAATGCCATAATTTCCACCTTCCGATTCTGACAATGAAGAACGACGAGTTTTTGAGCCACGACCGCCATCACCACCATCACCTCAAGCTTAGCTGATTACAAGGAAGTCCTCACATACTTAATGTTTTATTTCTACAATGAGGACATTGTAATTGTCAAGTTTGGGGGAGTTTAGTTTAGTTTTATTGCATGTTTAATTTAGTTGTTATAGTTTTTGCATAAATTGTCATGTTTAGTTTTAGGTTCATTATATGTTGCATTCATGTAGTGTAATTGCTTAATAGTTTGCATAATAGTGTAGTTGTAAATAATTTTTATTAATGTCTATTTCTTTTTATTTCATGTATCTAAATATATATATATATATATATATATATTAAAAAAAATCACTTAAATTTTTTAGTTAAGTACTGTGTTATCTTGCATGAGTTCAGCTGTTAGATAGTTCAGTCTATTTTCACTAGTATAAAACCATAAAAAGACAACACTTAAAAGATAACGTTTTTCTAAAAAAACGTTATGGTATTTTTTTATAACGTTTTTTAATAAAACGTTGTAGATACATATGAAAAAATATTATGTATTTATAAAGGAAATTTTTGGTTTTAAATAGATAACATTTTTATAAAAAAAACGTTATCTATGTAAAAAACACGGAGCAAAAAAAACGCAGAACTGAATTTGAAAGTAAAATAAAATGCCAGAATAAATTTCATTCTCTTCTCTTCTCTCTCACTCCGTACCGATCCGTCCCAATCTCGTCAATTTTGTCCAAGCTCTAATGACCTCTAATGAGAAACAACTCTCGCCAGCCCTACGCCGTCTCGACAAACACGAACAACAACATCTGGACGACGTCATCTCTAAACCAGAGATCCGTCTTCTCTCTTCGACTTTCCCCGCTTCTTCCATGGCTGAACCCTCCAAAACCCTAAGCCTAACATCTCCGCCTATTACCAGACTAGGGCCGCTCACCACAGCGTCATCACCAGCGACTGGCTTGCCAAGGCCCAGGCGGCCGTCGGCAGCGAACTCGACGACGTTTTGTCCGAAAATTCGTTGAGGTTGAGCCAATACCCATTTTATTGATTGTAGTTATAATTACAAATTATGGCTTTGGAAAAGGTTGGAATCGCCAAGGATGTTACTGAAGTAAGTATGCATATGTAATGATGTTTATGTGTATTTTTATTTTAGTTGTGTTATCTTAGTTTGATTTTTTTACCTGGGTTTTTGGTCATACAGTTGATTAGCAAAACTCCACTGGTATATCTGAACAATGTTGTGGATGGTTGCGTGGGACGTATTGTAGCCAAATTAGAATTGATGGAGCCATGCTCTAGTGTTAAAGACATGTACTAACTGATGGTCCTTGTTGATTTGTTAATATTAATATCTTTGACCATATTCATTTTGGTGGGGTTTAAAATTGTTGTGATTCTGTTTTCTTTTTTGGTGTGCAGGATTAGTTATAGTATGATTACAGATGCTGAGGCAAAGGGCCTTATTACACCAGAGGAGGTTAGTTATGTGTTTTTTCACGGATAAGCTATGTTGATGATCACTTAGTTTTGCAATTATGACAGTATACTTAAACATGAGTTTAGGAATACGGGTTATGAAATTGTGACGTTATAATAGTTATATGATTTGACACATGTAAGATGCCTTCTAGAATATCATCCCATGTCTACTGTTAATTTTTTATGTTAGGTAGTGTGGTTTAGAATCTTGCAAGCAATGAGTATCCTTAAATTTCTTAATTCAATTTCTATTTGGTTTCATCTAGTTATGGTTATGATTCTAATATCAAGTAGTGAAGTAAATTTCTTTTTCTTTTTGTTCCCGCAGTTAACTGAACTGACACAATAATCAGATCTGACTCTTATTTTATTTATTTTTCTTAAGACTGTTCTCATCGAACCTACCTGTGGAACTAACATAGGATTAGCCTTCATGGCAACATCTAAGTGATACAAGCTTATAATTACTATGCCTACTTCAATGAGTCTTGAGAGAAAAATTATTCTCCGTACTTTTGGTGTTGAGCTGGTCCTCACAGATCCTGCTAAGGAAATGAAAGGTGTTATTCAGAAGGCTGAAGAGATATTGGCTAAAACACCTAATGCTTACATTCTTCAGTAGTTTGAAAACCCTGCTAACCCAAAGGTATAACAATGACTCATTGTTAATTATTCTGATTGATTTTGTTGCTGGTGGAATGCTAAAATGTTATTGTTGTTTTAAAATATAGATACACTATGAGACAACTGGACCAGAGATTTGGAAAGGCACTGATGGGAAAATTGACGCCTTTGTTTCTGGAATTGGTACCAGAGGTACAATAACAGGCACTGGAAAGTTACTTAAAGAGCAGAACCCTGATATAAAGGTTAGCTTGACATTTTTATTCAAATAGAAAAAATTATATACAATTATATATATGATTGACTTTATATATTATTGTAAGTATCTGGCATGACAGTTGTTCAATTTTCTAGTTGATGAAAATTCCATTGCTTTCTTATTTTCTATTTTTCTTCCTTCTTTCAATATCAGCTCTACGACATAGAACCAATTTAGAGTGCTATTCTATCTGGATGAAAACCGGGTAAGTTATGTTGGGCACATTGCTCCTTCCAAGTGGAATCTATTTTCTGCTGTCCATCTTGTTTGACTAGAGACTCCTTTAGTTTATGAACTCTTTAGTTGCATGTAAACTAATTCACTTAATGAGCTTATAAATTGGGATGCAAATAAACCAAGTTGAGCCAAGTTTTGAGGTGTTTAAGGCCCAGCTTCGCTCGAACATAGTGCTAGCTCAGGTCAGGCTCTGGTCGAGTATTGCAAGTCTTCTTTAGACTCTGTCACCTAGTTTAATGTTGATCATGATTTGGCTGTTCAAATGTTAAGCACCAAGAAAGGCTTGAAGGTTCTCTTTTAGACATACTGAGGATATAATGATGTTGAAAAAGAAAAATGAAACATTATAGGGAATTGATCAACTTATTTTCAACATTATAGGGAATTGATCAACTTACCAATTCCCCACTTGCAGTTAGTAACACAAGTTATTATCATATTACGACAAGTGAATCTTATAATTTCGTCCTCAACGTTAAAGAGTAATGTTGTTTATCTTAGCCCTTAGGCAACATGTGGTTCTATTGTTACAAAATTTAGTATTAGAAGAAAGTTAATGTCACTCTTTTCAACAATTTATCGAAAAGTTATGAAAGCGAAAGTAGGGCTGAAAATGGAAATTATTTTCCTCAAGGAATTTAAATTGAAACTTCTTGTTATCTTACTATTCTATGACCTGCTTGATTGAGTTTCCCTTTCTAAAACACCTATTACTATGTCTTGATGTTATTCATAGTAATATTAATGGATACACTTGATAAATATGTTTTATACCTACTTATGGTATACCAATTCACTCAAATTATGCCCATCTCAAGTACATTTTAGTGTGTTTTAGTTGCATTTCATGTTATTTTGCATTGCATATACTTAAAACTCCTTTTGGTGAAAAAGTGCAGGAAACGGCCTAATTTGGTGGAATTAGAAGGCACGAGGTGAATGGATGCATGAAGCGAGGCACAAGCTATGATATGCGTGGCATGAAGATCAAGTGGAGTAGAAGACTAAGCGTGGGTGGACAAATGAAGGAGCAGCGAAACAGATCAGTTGCAGCAGCAGAACCAGAACTCAACATTGTAGAAGCCGCGCGGCAGGACAAGCTTGGGGACGCGCGCCCACGCGAGCACCTGGCTGGACAACATTACCTCATCGCAAGTCGCCAGCGTGAGGAGGATTACATCAGGGAACGCAGCAATTGCGTCTGTGACATTCTCGCAACTATTAACTTTATTTTAAATTGGAAATTGGAAGCGTAACTGAGGGGAGAGTTTGATTAGGTCTTATATATTAGGTTTATTATCAGCAATAGGAGATTATTCCTCCCCTTGGGGGCAAAAGCTATTATTGTTTTCTTTCTTCTTTGAATAAGTAGATTAGAGTAGATTAGAGTAGTGATTTCTAGAGTGGATGAGATTGAAGACTTGAAGCAATTGGGAGGCATCAGAGATTCTATCTTGGAGCAGGAGAACAGATTTGCACTTCAATTCTTTACTTTTATCCTTTCTTTGATTCTTATGTGTAATCTTATGATGTTTATTCAATATGTGGATAATAGATTTGATTCAACTATGATTTAAACTCTATTCTGAGATTGCAATGGATTCTATGGATTAGTTTATTTTGATATATTTTGTTGTTAGCCTTATTGATTGCTATAGTGGTTGTCTATTAAGATTCATGCTTATTTGCTTAGTTGATTGGCCATCAATTACTGTGATAACACATATGAACTTGAAAGACGAAGTATGGGTTTAGATTTGATCTTGATAGCTTGTGTTTGTATGTTTTATATGGTGATGGAATGTATGATTCGTGCTTAGGATAGACATATATCGAGGCATCGCTCGTAGTCAATTGAGAATTTGGGCTTAAACCCTAATTATTTGTAAATCACATAGACATATAGTGGTTTAGGTAATGTGGGTGTTCATGTGTATTCTATCAATTGTGGATTATATGTGATATGGGTATGGTACATTGAAAGATGGCTTTACTTTACTTTAGTGTTCTCGACTAACAAAACGGTACAATTAGTTTGGCTTAACATGAAATGTGTGGATTTGGATGAGTCAATAGATGAAATTGTAATCTCGGTCTTCATTATCTAGTCTCACTCTAGGATTAGTTAGGTTTATTTAATTTCATAGTTTAAATACAAAATATAATATCATTCGTTTAGATAAGACTGAGATGGTTATGGGCTAATGCTTGGTGAACTTTGTTAGTTAATTCTCCGTGGGAACGATACTTTACTTACTCTTTATTACTTGTTGACCACGTATCTTTGCGTGTTGCGTGCGTAAGAAATTACCCAACAAGTTTTTTTGGCGTAGTTCTTGGGAATTAACTTAATAAATTTTTGCCAACATTAATTTCAATCAAATTGGTCTTAATTTAAACATTTTTTTTTTTTTTTGTTTTAATTATCTTCTTATATTTCTCTCTTTTAAGGTACAATGGGTGACTTTGCTTATCAATGGCTTTATGCAAATATGATTCAACCAAGGGACACAAGCACTGAGGGACTCAATGTATTTTCTATATTGTCAGCACAAATTGCAACACTTTCGGAGAGGTTGGATATTCTTGCAGCCCAACGCACTCGAGAGATAGTAGTTACATGTGAATATTGTGCTGGCGAGCATGCGAGTTATCAGTGCAATATCAAGGTTGGATAAATGCAGTTTGGTGGTGATTACTTTAACAACGATGTTTATCTTGATTATCAACAAGGTTGGGGGTATCACCCAGATTATGAATGGAGTTATAACTATCCTAACCAATACTGCATCCCAAGTCCAACACATCCATCAGATTTCTCATATCCACCTTCAACGCAACAAGAGGAAAATTCAAGGTTGAAGGAATTCATGTCAAAAAGCATAGCAGACTATGACGAGATGATGATGAGTCAGGAGTTATCAAGCCAAAATCTTAACAAACAGACGGAACAACTCATTAACTCCTCAATGAATGGTCCTCAATACATGGATTTTGAAAATGAACAAGATAATTCAAGAGTCGAGGATTTGTGGTTTGAGTTTGTAGCATCAACTGAGGAGAAGATGATTGAGCAAGGGAGGTCAATTCGAAACCTGCAGAATCAAATGGATCAAATACTCGAAGCCTTGAACAATCGCCCTCAAAACAAGTGGTGTTATGACATGGACGATGAAACTGATGGAGAGCCAGAGGTGTTCTTGCCACTGAATGAACTAAAAGAAGTGGACATTGAGGAGACAACTGGGGGTATGTAAAATGAAGATCATGAGCTGACTTGTATAATACCCCAAGTGCCTTCTCAGTTAGAGTTAAAAAATTTAGTGAAATTTGCACACCCATGTCCCCTTGGTAGTCACTTCCAAAGTAAGAATTTCTACGATTATGAGGCCTCTTACAAACCATGGTGGGCTGAGGAAGAGATAATAGAAGAAGAGAATCATGTTGTATCTGTCATGCCTCAATGCAAAAATCTATTCACGAACCTGTGGAAGGAGCACTGCTATCTGATAGAACTGGGGGCATCATGTATAGGAAATATGCCAGGTTGTTTCAATTCACAGACACACAAGATGGGGAACCTACCTACGCACATTGTAGTTTTAATGGATGGAGGGTTCCTAGCTTATCGTAGATGAATTGGATAGCGGTGTCAAGAAAAGAGTCCAGCTAACGGACTATAAACCGAGCGCTCGATGGGAGGCACCCCATCCAATCTTTCTCCCTCCTTGTTTAATTTTTTTTTTTTACATTTCCATATTTAGTAGATGTTATATAGTGGTAAGTCTTAATAATAGTTTTATTTTTTCTCCTCTCAGGTTCAATGTAATTGGTATAAGCATTTAGGATCACACAGAAGTCAAAAAGGCTGCAAGTGCAGGTGGTCGAGCGCTTGCCCTTCCACAAGCCAAACTCATGTGCTGCCGCACCCATAGCTCAATCACAAAAAAAAAGAAGCTAAATTTTTAGAATTTCTGACTCAAGCATTCGGACAGTTAGAAGCCCACACTCAGTCTCCAACTATAGAATATCTCAAACTTAGACATTGCCTGATATACCATCGGACCATGAGGAGGAAAACGGAGATGACATTGCCACTTAGGGAGTATTCTTTCACTTTTAATTACAATGAGGGCATTGTTTATTTTAAGTTTGGGGATATTGGGTTGTAGTGAGTAGTTGTTGCATATAGTTTGATTGCATATTTAAGTTGCATAGTAGGGGTATTTTAGTATGAATTTTTTTTTTAGTTTTCTCTTGTCTTGTTTACTTAGTATGTGTTTAGTTGCATAACATTGCATAATCCCAGGCTTTTAGTTAGTTGAATTCTAATTTGGCCAATGATGAAATAGAAATTTGATAGATTTTTGAATTGGGTTGATATCTTGAGCTTAGTTATAATTTTATACATGATATAATTTATGCCTGCTGTTTAGATGTTACCAGGTAGCACGACAATGTTCATATTTGCTTGTTGGTTAAGATTGGCATGCTTGTCTGCTGAGAGGAAAATGTTATTTTTAATGATAGAATTGTGTAGGAAGTGAGACATAGACTATGAAAACACAGATACTCAAACTTTGAGAACACATGAGTATGCTTGCTATTGGGACGAGATGGAGCGTAAAACGCACTCGTTTAAATGGAAATGGAAAGTGAGATGGAGCGTAAAACGCACTCACTATATATATTAAAAAAAATTAATAAACACCGCGGAAAAGTGCGAATATCGCCCTCGTGAGTAAAAATAAAGCAGAATAAACCCATTGTTGAACCTTAGTTTGTATTGATGTGTTGGAGTAGTTGATGTCTCATTAGTATATGCAGTTCTTGATTTAAACTTCAATTTTCTGTCTTAGGCAATATAGCATGTGGTATCTTCACCTTTGTCAAGCTTATTTGTGAACACATCACACACACACAACATCTTTATAGCAGGTTAGGATTATCTAATTGTATGTCATTATGCCTTTAGTTTAGTTTGATACTTTGTTCTTGGATCTTGATATTTCTCTGAGGCATATCTTATTGGAATTCTTAACATGGCTGGAAATATGGGGATTTATTGTCATAGTAGCGTAGCTTGCATAGCATGTAGATAGCACTATATTGTGTTGCTTGGGGACAAGCAACGGTTTAAGTTTGGGGGTATTTGATAAGTTGGTTTTATACCTACTTATTCGGTATTTGTTACTTGAATTAGTTGCTTAAACTCATGTTTCTTAGTTACTTTTCATGCATTTTGTGTTTATTTTGTAGATCTTATGCTTGGGAACGATGTGAGTGAATATTGGTATGAAAACGCAAGGAAAAGCAATCCGGATATCATTTGGGCTATCGTGTTCATTTCATGTTCTTGGCTTGGAACTTGGACTATGTTGTAGAGCTTCTTCTAAGCTTTCTGGAATATCTTGAATCATTCCAATCGGAGTTCGGATGCAAGAGTTATGATCTTTGTACCAACGGACGTCGAACTTCGCTGTTTTGGTTAGCTAGTTTCATAGCAGTCACTTCCAGACCACTTTCAGCCTTTATCCGTCAAGAATTTCTGAATCATCAAAGAACGAAAGTTGTAGAGCTCGTCGATAGCTTCGATTTGATAGGTGGCAGGCCCCGTAATGTTTCCCGGATCAAAAGTTATTGCCATTTTACCAGAGTACACTGCAGCAGAAAATCAACCTCACGGGCACGCGATTTCCTGCGCGGCCGCGCGACTTACAGTAGCAAAAAGACGCGATTTAATACTTGCGCGCGGCCGCGCCCAACTTTAGGCCAATTCTTGCGCGGCCGCGCGACTTCGGAAGTTGACCAAAGCTGACTATTTGTTAAACAGTGCAATTGATGCGTAACGGAGAGAGGGGTTGAATTAGGGCTTATATATTAGACGTATTTTCATTATGTAAGATACATTCCACCCCTTGGGGGCTAGAGCTACTATTGTTTTCTTTCTTCAACTTTGAATATTCGATTAGATTAGATTAGAACCTAGATTAGCTAAGATTTGGGGATTGAAGTAATTGAAGAACATTGGAAGTTCATAAGTGAAAGAAGAGAAGAAACTCAAATTTGCTATTCTTAATCCCTAACTCTCTTACTTCTATTTGTATCTTTCAATGTGTATTCAATTGTGGATCATGAATTCTAATTCAACTATGAGTTAAATTCTATTTTGGGATTGCAATGGAATCTATTGTCTAGTTTATTTTGCAAAAAAAAATAAAAATAAAAAAAAAAAAAAAAAAAAAAAAAAAAATAAAATAAAAAATAAATGGCAGCACATAGCGGTTCTAATGGATGGAGGGTTCTTATCTTATCGTAGAGGAATCAGATAGCGGTGTCAAGAAAAGAGTCCAACTAACGGATTATAAACCGAGCACTCGATGGGAGGCACCCCATCCAATCTTTATCCTTCCTTGTTTAATTCTTATTTACATTTCCATATTTAGTAGATGTTAGATAGTTGTAAGAATTAATAATAGTTTGATTGTTTCTCCTCTTAGGTTCAATCCAATTGCTATAAGCATTCAGGATCAAACAGAAGTAAAAAAAAATTGAAGTCGCCAGAGTGCAGGTGCATTGGCCGCTACTCAACTACAAGCCAAACACCGCGGCCATAGCGCCATAGCTTCGATCACAAAAAATGCTAAATTTTTAGAATTTCTAACTCAAGCATTTAGACAGTTAGAAGCCCACACTCAGTCTCCAACTATAGAATATCTCAAACTTAGCCATCGCCCTATATACCATCGGATCATGAGGAGGCAAACGGAGATGACATTGCCACTTAGGGGAGTATTCTTTCACTTTTAATTACAATGAGGGCATTATTTATTTTAAGTTTGGGGGTATTGGGTTGTAGTGAGTAGTTGTTGCATATAGTTAGTTGCATATAGTTTGATTGCATGTTCAAGTTGCATAGTAGGGGTATTTTAGTATGATTTTTTTTTTAGTTTTCTTTTGTCTTGTTTACTTAGTATGTGTTTAGTTGCATAACATTGCATAATCCCAGGATATAGAAATTTGATAGATTTTTGAATTCAGTGGATATCTTGAGCTCAGTTATAATTTTAAACAGGATATAATTCATGCTTGTTGTTTAGATGTTACCAGGTAGCACGACAATGTTCCTATTTTCTTGTTGGTTAAGATTAGCATGCTTGTTTATTGAGAGGAAAATGTTGTTTTTAATGATAGAATTGTGTAGGAAGTGAGTAATGACTATGAAGACACTTAAACTCAAGTTTTAGAAACGCATGGGTATGCTTGCTTTATTAAAAAAAAAATTTCGAATAATTACCGTGGCTAGTCTTGTTTCGGGGCCTTTGTTACTTGAGTAAGTACGCCCGAGGGGATTGTCTCTACACCTAGCGCCCTAAGGTCTTAATGGTCTTGGAGTCGTTGGTTGAAAGCTTCGCTAAGGGGTAGCCTTTGTTAAGCTTAATGGAATGAGACACTTTGCCAAGTCATGGGAAATATATATATATATATATATATATATATATATATATATATATATATATAAAAATAAATAAATCAATAAACAGTGCAAAAAAGTGCAAAATAATACTCGTGAGTAAAAATAAAGCAGAATAAACCAATCGTTGAACCTCAGTTTGTATTGATGTGTTGGAGTAGTTGATGTCTCATTAGTATATGCAGTTCTTGATTTAAACTTCAATTTTCTGTCTTAAGCAATTTAGCATGTGGTATCTTCATCTTTGTCAAGCTTATCTATGAACACATCACACACAACATCTTTATAGCAGGTTATGATTATCTGATTGTATGTCATTATACCTTTAGCTTAGTTTGATGCTTTGTTCTTGGATCTTGATATTTCTCTAAGGCATACCTTATTGGAATTTTTAACATGACTGGAAATCGGGGGATTCATTGTCATAGTAGCGTAGCTTGTATAGCATGTAGATTGCATTATGTTGCATTATTTGAAGGCAAACAATAGTTCAAGTTTGGGGGTATTTGATAAGTGGGTTTTATACCTACTTATGGTATACCAATTCACGCAAACTATGCCCATCTCAAGTACATTTTAGTGTGTTTTAGTTGCATTTCATGTTATTTTGCATTGCATATACTTAAAACTCCATTTGGTGAAAAAGTGAAGGAAACGGCCTAATTTGGTGGAATTAGAAGGCACGAGGCGAATGGATGCAGGAAGCGAGGCACAAACTGTGATATGTGTGGCATAAAGATCAAGTGGAGCAGAAGACTAAGCGTGGGTGGACAAAGGAAAGAGCAATGGAATGAGTTAGTTGCGTGAGAACGAGAACTCAACATTGCGAAGCCGTTGCCGACAGAAAAGCTTGGGGACGCATATGCCATGCAAAGCACCCTACCGACAACATTACCTACTGCAAGTCGCGCACCCGCGCGAGAATTACATTGGGGGAGCGCGCGGCCGTGCGCGACGTTGACTGCAGCTACTGACTTTATTTTAAATTGGAAATTAGAAGCGTAACTGAGGGGAGAGTTCAATTAGGTCTTATATATTAGGTTTATTATCAGCAATAGGAGATTATTCCACCCCTTGGGGGCAAAAGCTATTATTGTTTTCTTTCTTCTTTGAATAAGTAGATTAGAGTAGATTAGAGTAATGATTTCTAGAGTGGATGAGATTGAAGACTTGAAGCAATTGGGAGGCATCAGAGATTCTATCTTGGAGCAGGAGAACATATTTGCACTTCAATTATCTACTTTTATCCTTTCTTTGATTCTTATGTGTAATCTTATGATGTTTATTCAATATGTGGATAATAGATTTGATTCAACTATGATTTAAACTCCATTCTGAGATTGCAATGGATTCTATGGATTAGTTTATTCCGATATATTTTGTTGTTAGCCTTATTTATTGCTATAGGGTTTGTCTATTAAGATTCATGCTTATTTGCTTAGTTGATTGGCCATCAATTACTGTGATAACCCATATAAACTTGAAAGATGAAGTATGGGTTTAGATTTGATCTTGATAACTTGTGTTTGTATGTTCTACATGGTGATGGAATATATGATTCGTGCTTAGGATAGACATATCTGAGAGGCATCGCTTCAGTAGTCGATTGAGAATTTGGGCTTAAACCTAATTATTTGTAAATCACATAGACATATAGTGGTTTAGGTATTGTGGGTGTTCATGTGTATTCTATCAATTGTGGATTATATGTGATATGGGTATGGTACATTAAAAGATGGCTTTACTTTACTTTAGTGTTCTCGACTAACAAAACGGTACAATTAGTTTGGCTTAACATGAAATGTGTGGATTTGGATGAGTCAATAGATGAAATTGTAATCTCAGGTCTTCATTATCTAGTCTCACTCTAGGATTAGTTAGGTTTATTTAATTTCGTAGTTTAAATACAAAATATAATATCATTCGTTTAGATAAGACTGAGATGGTTATGGGCTAATGCTTGGTGAACTTTGTTAGTTAATTCTCCGTGGGAACGATACTTTACTTACTCTTTATTACTTGTTGACCACGTATACTTGCGTGTTGTGCGTAACTAGAAATTACCCAACAACACTTTATTCATTTAAGGTTAGTTATGCCAGTGGCATAATCTATTGAGTAAATTAGTTTCCTATAGTTTGTCCAAAATATTTCTTCTTTAGTTTCTAATTGTAACCTAACAGTTATATTTTATGATGTATAAGGTTCACATAAGATCCAAGGAATAGGTGTTGATTTTATTCCTGGTGTTTTGGAAGTCAACCTTATTGATGAAGTTGTTCAAGTAAGACTATAAGACATTACATTTTCTCAGTAGAGGTGCATTAGATTTAATTTATTTGAATAATCATATTATAAGCACCCAGGTGCTCTGAAAGAAAAAAGAAAGAGGTTTCTTAATTCATCTGTACTTCTTTGTGAATAATCTCAAGTGCTTTGCGATGTATTGATTTATTAGTTAATTTCAACAGCAACATGAGATTTTTATAATGATATTATGATGTTTGTGTCATTTCCCAGATATCAAGTGATGAAGCCATAGAAACTGTGAAGCTTCTCACAGTGAAAGAAGGATTGCTTGTAAGTTCAACTGTTTAAGACTCTAGTGTGTCTTTATTAGGAGTTTTGAGTAGTTTTATATATTTCCATGATGTTTAAACTAAAAATTACAATGTTTATGTGCATCTTCAAGTTATTTCGTCTGTTTTACTTTTATAAGTTGAATGTAGTAATTTACGTTGCTTGTTATGTTTTTCTACTTTTATTGTGATATGTCAATAAATAGTTCGATAACACAAGTATTTCAATTTTATGGTGAATTGGCACGCATCATTTTGTTTTTGACATATGTTGTTTGATTAGGTTCAACCACTAAATGCAATTAGCAGGACATTAAAAAAGGACAATGAAAAAGGAACTTAAGGTGCATTTTCTCTTTACTTGTTTCTTTCTTTTCCTTGTAAAAAAAAAAAACAACAAGTGCAGGCTTTTGGGAAACAGTCTCGCTACATACATCTTTCTATTGACATTCTTTATTTACAGCAACTTTATTTCTAAAAGGTTTTTTCTTTTGAACTCGATAGACCTACATTGAAGAAATGCGAATGACATTCATGGACGATAATTAGAAGGTTCCAACTATAGTATGTTGGGGCCAAAGAAACCGCTGACTAAGCTATGATGGAGTTGAAGATTTCTGCAAAGACTTGAAGCATCAATTGATTTAACTTCCTATGGTGAGAAGCATTCCTCAAGTCTTCCATGGACATCACGACAACAAATAAAATACAATGTAATATTTTGTGGATGTAGTAATTTGAAAATGCAAATATATGGTATTATTGGGATGTATTTTGAATGGTTGATACATTTTGGCTTGAAATGATAATTTAGAGTTTTTTAGCTATATATCATGGCATTAACAGTCCTATAAACATTGCAGGCACACCATTGTGTATGTAATTTCAAATATAGGTGAACTAAAAACAGTTGTTATATGCATGAATTACAACATTTTTAAGTCTTTATACAACGTTTTAAAAATGTTGTATAAATTTCTCTAAATAGATGACACCTTTTAAACGTTGTATAAATGAGTGTAAACGTTGTCTGATGTACCAAACCACAACATTTTAAGCCAGAAAACGTTGTGGAGTTATATCATCTACAACATTTTCAAGCATCCAAGAATTTATGGAAAACAAATATACAATGTTTTTTAAGAAAAAAATGTTGTGTAATGTGTCAAATTACAATGTTTTGAAAACGTTGTATAAATGTGTCAAATAGACAACACCATTAAATACGACGTTTCTGTAAGACCTTCTACAACGTTTTTTACGCGTTATCTATTTACTGTTTTGTAGTAGTGTTTTTCTAATGATGAGACTGACTTCGAGTAAGCAAGTATAGTACTAAATATTAGAACTTTGATGGAATTTTCTGTTATGAATTGAATCTTTTCCTGTTTGAAACTGATATAACAAGGTTAGCACAGTATTAACAACTATGTTGACTGATTAAAGTCAAATAGATACAAAATGGACCTCTAAAGGATAATGCTAGTTCAAATGAAAGAATGACAAGGATAGGCAGTGAAGGCTAAAGTTAAGCAAGAACATAAGTTTGGGGGGGGGGTATTAAGAATATATATATATATATATATATATATATATATATATATATATATATATATATATAGAAATAAACATTGTGGCATTCTTGTCTAGTTTTGTGGCCTTTGTTACTTGAGCAAGTAAGCCCGAGGGGATTGTCTTTACACCTAGCTGAAAGTAGTATGCACACAAGCCAATCATGTTCGATGATAAAGCATATACTTTGTAACAATCTTACTCATTTATTAATAAAAAGTATTAATTTATTAAAGGCTTTAAATTATCTACATGATGTTGCTTATAATATGTGATAAACCTATAGTTTTAAGCAATGCTTTTAGAATAATGATGATGATTGTTGCCTCTTTTTTAGTCTTAACAAAAGAGCTCTAACTCATGCAAGCATACATGTGTCAACAAGCAATACTGAGCAAGTAAAGTATCGATCCCACAGAGAAAGTTGTTTAATTCAAATCACTATGCATTAATTAATTCACTATATTTATATGCTCAAACTAATGACTAAGATTGGTTTGTTCTCGAATTGTAAATAACAACTAAAACAATAATAACATAGAATAAATCAAATCTAGAATTAATGGGATCCTAACTTCATTTAATACTTCATTCAATCGCCACTGTCATGCATGACTTGTTCACATATCACAAGAAAGTAGACAAGAGCACTAAAAGAGTATTAGCCATTTTTCAATGCACTAAGACCTAGTTACACAGCATCCACAGATGATAGACTCTATGTAATCATCAATATAACCAAAATCACTATATGTTTATGTGAAATTGCAATTATATTGATTTTAAGTACAAGCCCTTATTCTAACTTATACGGTGAAACAGTATATGTTTATCTGGTTCACGAAATACATAAGCCATATAACATAGCCCTATATACGTATACTATCATGATTATAATCCATATTTGCATGTTCATTGTCAATTCCATACAAATACTGAAAAAAAATGTGATCAAACATTCATACATGCAAAACAATCATGATAGACATCCCATATGATATGTAAAACAATCCAGCATTTAAGCATGCAAACAACTACATATTAAAATCCGTTAGAATCCCATAATGGAGTTTAGTTCATGACTGAACCAAAAGCCATTATGGGATCAAATCTAAACATGATTAATAAACAAATAATTGAAAGATGAAAGGTAGAAACAATCAAACCCAATTGCTGAATATAGATCAATATTCAAATCCTCATAAGATTCCAACAAAATAATAATAATAATAATCCACTCTGGTAGAAAATCCCAAGAAGAATTAGAAAAGTAGAGTTTTGGCCTCCTTCTATGTTGGAATCTCTCCTAGAGAGTAAACCCTAATTACGATGTAAAGAATACGACTAAAGTTATCAAAGATATGTCTGACACCAGTCAGATATTGTTTTTAAAACATTATTACCCTTAAAAATTGGAAATTAAAATAAATCAAATCAATGACTTGAGGGCCTCGCTACGGTCATGCGAGACTTGCAAGAAGTTCTATGTTCAAATGGCTCTCACCGGCATGTGAGCTTCCTTAGGCTTGTAATGTCATGCTTGCATATGACTTGAAGTAGGTTCCATGGTGCAGGTTGGGTACTTTCATGGCGGTGCGCCTCAACTCTTCTTCGCCACATGATCACATGGCAACACTCTGCAGATCCTGGTTCTTGTTCTAATTTTGTCATGCTACTGCTGCTGCTACTTGTTCATTCATGCTTAATCTCCTTCCATGCTTGGTCTCCTTTCTCCATTGCACCTTCATACCATGTATATCCCGCTTTTTCCTTGCCTTCACGCATCCATTAGCCCTGTGCCCTATATGTAAGACCCCAACTTATTAATGAATAAAATCAAATTTTCTCTAATTATTATTGTGAATAATAAGGTATTAATTTAATATAATACTTTGGTTATGGGTGAAATGTGCAAAATTTTCAAAATAAGCAAGTGGTTATAAAATATTCATTTGTCAGGGAATATTCGTTTGGTCGTGGAATATTCTTTTTCGTTGGGAATATTAAATACGATATGCTGACCATTTATGGGCCCCATAACTTGGTAATGGTCGGATGAAGAAAATGACAAAATTGAATAACGGCGTAGTTATTACAAATTAACACCGTTGGAATACCCGGTGGTTTAAATACGATGTCTGGCGTGGTTGCGTAAGTAGCACACCTTTTGCATGATATTGATGAATTATTGATTCTTACGTAAGAAGGCACTACTCAATAATTGTTACGATAATTATTGCTCAATATTTTATTGATTGAATAATTGTTTGCGTTGATATTTTATATTATTGTTGCTTTCGATAATTGTCACAACGCACAAAGATCTCCATTATCGGATCAATAATTCATATTATTTGGAATAATATTATTAGATAACATTATTGCCCATGTCTAGAAAGTTCTATCAAGGAGAGGTTTGGTCACCTAATTACGCGCCAGTAAGGAGAAATTCTTATTGGAAAACCCCCTCTTTCCTGGGAATGGCCTGGTTGTCATAATTGTGATTCTGTAATATTATTTATGAATAATTAATTATTGATTTATCTGATAAGGAAATATTTATTTTATGTGGATATAAATGATGGATATATTTATTTTATGTGGATAAAAATGGAGGAATTAATGTTGAGGTATTTTATCAGTATTTTGTTGGATTGGAAGTATTAAAAATCATTCGTTTGTGGATTTCGGGTATTTTCTGATTGGAATTTGGAAAAACTTTCTTCTACAAAGTTGTAGAGAATTAAATTTCCTATGGAAAAACGTGAGTTTTGAATTTTTATGATAAAAGAGATATTTATTATGAATTACTGAAGTTTCGGAAAATAAAATGATTTTTATTAAATTATGGGTGGGACCCACTTTTGGTTTTTCAAGCATGTGGGCTGCTGGGATTTTTTTTTCAGAAGTGGCATGCTAGTCTTGGTCTTGGTTGGTGCGTAGGATTGATATAAGAAATAATATTATTTTATTATTTTAGTCTCCTTTGGCGTTCTAGCATTTTCCTATAAATAGGCGCTTAGGTTAGAATTGAAAATCACACCAGAAACAAGTTTTCTTTCTCTCTATATTGTTGAGCGTATTTTAGTAAGTATTTTGATACTTTGAGAGTTGCTATTCAGTGCAAATTTCTATCAGCACTATATCTGAAATTCATCCAGAAGTACGGTTATTTTGAGGTAAGGGATGCTGTTTTCTTCCTAAATGATATTATTTTCTTCAATATCATTATACCAAAATATTGATCTGAACTTTTATCAAATTTGGAACTTTTTGTGTCTGGATTACTATTCACGTGATACTGGACTTATTCACGATATCTGACTACTATTCACTTTGAGAAAATGAAATTTTCTTGTTTTTATCCAAATGTCTATTATGGTTACTATCTTTGATTGTATCCATGGTTTGATCTTTATTTTTGAATTATGCTTCAAAATTGGTTATTATGAAGTATTATTGATCTTGGATAAACCGTGATAACGAATCCCTAATATTTGTTCTTCCATCTCCTTTTGGATTCGTTTTCTTTAAAATATTTTTCATCATCCTCAGTCCTAAATGATGATATCACTGAATATCTTTGGCATGTAGTGCAAAGATGAATGATTACCTAATGAATATCTTTGGCCCATAGTGCAAAGATGAACAAGTGTTGAGATGAACATGACCAACTGGTGATACAAATGAATATCTTTGGAATGTAGTGCAAAGATGAATATTTGATTCAAGATGTATATTGATTGATGTTACAGGGATAAAATATTGATGATGGACTTTTAAATCTCAGAAGATAATAGAATTCTTTCTCTACTTGACTCTTCTAATGGATTGTTGTTTCATTGCGGTTGTTGATCTAAAACTTGTTGTCTATTATATTTTATCGATTTTCCTATTGAAGACTAATGATAATTTGGTGTATATTATCTTAGTCATAATATTCTTTACTGGGCTAGTTGAGCTCACCATTTTCCTTTTTGTTCCATTGTTCTTCTTAGGAGGAGAGAATTTAGCGAGAACTAAATAAGGTATGGAGTGATGATTCAAGATAGTTGTTTAGCAGTCCTCACTATTTTTGTAAAATAGTGTATCAATATTTGTAATGAGGACTCCTTTTGAGTTTGTATACTCTCTAGTATACAATATTTGTATTCAAACTCATAGTATATGTGTTGTCGTATTTTTTGCGACAATTATATTCTTGAAGTTGTATTTGTTTTGTACCATGTATCTGGCGACTTTCAGAGATGGGTGATGTATACCTATTTTGGGGGCGTCACAGGTTAAATATCAAAGCTTAGGGATATGATCCATTTGAGATGTGAGACAAGAACTAGGAGGGAGAGAGACGGGGAATTCCTTATTAGTATGACTGACTAAGTTTATTTGGTGTTTATTTTATCGGTCAGAATATAGGGATAATATATGACATGACTATTAACCCTTGTTTTATGGCAGTATTTAAGAATGGCAGCTGAGAACGTTAATAATGGAGTAAATCAAACCGTGGAGACACCTTTGATCACCACCCAAGGGAACATGTAACAGGAAGGCAATATTCCTCCTGTTAACAACACTACCTAACAAATGATGAATGATGGGATGTTCAGAAGTTTTTTGCAGTTTATGCAAAACCAGACGAGGGAAACTCGTGCACAGAATATGGGTGGAAATGCTAGCAATGTGCGGCTTGTCACAGCCAAGCAGTTCAAAGAGTTGGGACTACCAAAATTTAAGGGAAAGCCGGATCCGATCATGGCGGAAACGTGGGTCAAGCAAATTACCAAGATAATCAATGTCTTGGGATGCACGGAGGAACAGAAGGTTCCATTCACCACCTTTATGTTCCGTGGTGAGGCAGACTACTTTGGTGGGAGTCTCATGAAGCGTACCAACCGACCTTTTCAAAGATGTCTTGGGAAACATTTCAAAAACTATTCAATGACAAGTACTTTCCTGAAAGTATTCGTCATATGAAGGAGGTGGAGTTTATCAGACTGGAACAAAACAACATGACGGTGTCCCAGTACGAGGCGAAGTTTACAGAGTTATCCAGGTTTGCACCTCATTTGTTCGAAAATGAGGAACGAATGACAATGATGTTTCTGAGAGGTCTAAAGCCTGAGATTCAGCAATATCTTATCTCTCATAAATTTTCTTTATACTTAGATGTTGTAAACAGGGCTCAATTATTAGAGCGAGATAATGAGTATGTGCAAAAAAGGAACCACAACCAGGGTCATACCGGTGGTAGCGGTCATCGGAGCAACGACAACTAGAAGGAAGGAAAGCATTCAAACAAAAGCGGTAACCACTCTGGTGGTAATCGTGGCCGTGATAATAGAAGGAGCGAGTCGAGAGGAGATTTCAAGAGGAGAAGGTACAACAATGATAACGTGCAGACGTCGTCACAAACATCAACTATTTTTAGGGGAGGAGAACGAGCACCGGTCGTTTGTTACAAATCTTGGAAGGAGGACACATCATTGGCCCACAACAATCCAAGGTGTGCTATAACTGTGGAAAGGAAGGTCATATAGCTAGAGATTGTCTAGTTGTGAAACCAAGTTCAATAGGGATGGTGACTGCAAAGGCTGTCTCGGACAAGTCAAAGTCGGTGGTTCCTGGAAGGGCATTTTTCGTGACTGCACAAAACGCGAGGAACCCAAATGAGGTGATCACGGGTAAGCTTATCATAAACTCTTGCGAAGTTTATACCTTACTAGATACCGGTTCTACCCATTCTTTTATTTCTCCTTCTTGTGCTCAATGTTTAAACTTGACTCCGGAGATATTAGACCTTGACTTATCTGTTGAGACTCCGTTAGGAGAAACTTTTATTACATCTACTGTCTATAAATCTTGCTTGATTCAAGTCGGTACCATCATATTACCTGCCGACCTTATTTCGTTGAAAATTCTTGCATTTGATGTAATTTTAGGGATTGATTGGTTAATCACGCATCATGCTAAAATTGATTGTTTTCGTAAGGTTGTTAGTTTTCATATTCCTAACCAACCTATCATGCAAATTCAAACAACCAAACCATTAAAATCAATCATTGTCATATCAAGCCATAAAGCTATTCGTTTATTGAAAAATGGATGTCAAGCTTTCTTAGCCCATGTCACAGACTTGAACAAAAACATGTCAGATTTGAATACTATTTCCGTTGTTAGTGAATTTCCTGACGTATTTCCTGAAGAACTTCCCGGTCTACCCCCAGAACGTGAAGTTGAATTCTTTATTGACCTTGAACCTAGTACAAAGCCCATTTATTAAACCCCATATCGAATGGCTCCTATTGAACTTCAGGAGTTAAAGGTCCAACTACAGAAGTTGTTGGACATCGATTTTATTCGTCCTAGTACATCTCCTTGGGGTGCTCCTGTGTTATTCGTAAAGAAGAAAGATTGGAGTATGCAACTTTGTATCGACTATTGAGAATTGAATCATGTCACTATCAAGAATAAGTATCCGCTACCTCACATTGATGACCCGTTTGACCAGTTGCAAGGAGCAAAATTCTTTTCAAAATCGATCTTTGTTCTGGATATCATCAGCTGAAGATTAAAACTGAGGATATTCCAAAGACTGCCTTCAGAACTCGGTACGGGCATTATGAATTCTTAGTCATGTCTTTTGGATTGACTAATGCTCCTGCTGCTTTCATGGATATGATGAACCGTGTATTCAAGGAATATTTAGATCAGTTCGTTGTTGTCTTTATTGATGACATCCTCATCTATTCCAAAAGCCGTGAAGATCATGAGCACCATTTGAAGTTTGGTACTTACGCAAAGGCTTCGTGATAACAAGCTATATGCAAAGCTGAAGAAATGCTAGTTCTGGCTTGAGGAAGTAGCATTCCTTGGGCATGTGGTGTCAAAACATGGAGTATCTGTCGACCCAGCGAAGATTGAAGCCATACAAAGTTGGGAGCAACCGAAGTCGGTGACCGAAGTACGTAGCTTTCTGGGCTTAGCTGGTTATTATCGGAGATTCGTGGAAGGATTTTCTCGAATCACTACTCCGTTAACTCAGCTAACTCATAAAGATATAAAATTCGGCTGGAGCGAGGACTGTGAGAAGAGTTTTCAAGAACTCAAGAGAAGACTCATTTATTTTTGTTTGTGATACCATCTGGTTTGGATGGATTTTTTATCTCTGATGATGCTTGAGCAAAGGGTTAGGATGTGTTCTCATGCAATATGGGAAAGTCATAGCCTATGCCGCTCGACAACTCAAAGAATATGAGAGGAATTATCCTACTCATGATTTAGAGTTGGCAGCAGTCATTTTCGCGTTGAAGATCTGGAGACACTACCTGTATGGGGAGAAAGTGGAGATCTATACAGATCTTAAAAGCCTCAAATATTTCTTCACCCAAAAGGAACTCAATTTGCGGCAACGACGTTGGCTTGAGCTGTTGAAAGATTACGATCATACCATCCAATATCATCCTGGAAAAGCGAACGTAGTAGCTGACGCATTGAGTAGAAGATCATATGCGGGTACGAGTGCAATGTTGTTAACACAAAGGTCCATTTTGTATGACTTGCAAAGGATGGAGATAGAGATGAAAGCTCCAAGTACCCACGTGACGATATCAAACAAACGAGTAGAACCGACTTTAATCGACAAAGTTAAAGCTGCTCAAGCTACGGACATGGAGCTGATGCGTATGAAGAAGAAAGTGCAAGAAGGTTCTATTCCAGAAGCAAAAAATCGATGAAGAAGGAATACTTCGAGTCAACTCCAGACTTTGTGTTCCTAACGATTCTGACTTGAAGCATAGAATCATGATGGAGGTACACAACACACCATTTGCAATCCATCCTGTGAGTACCAAAATGTATCATGATCTTCGACATACATTTTGGTGGAGCAATATGAAAAGAGAGATCGCGGAGTTTATCTCGAGGTGTTTAACTTGTCAACGTGTAAAGGCGGAGCATCAAATGCCAAAGGGTCCATTACAACCACTTGAGATTCCGAAATGGAAGTGGGAACACATTACTATGGATTTCGTTACGGGTCTTCCCAAGGTTTCTCAAGGTATAGATGGATTTGGGTTATTGTTTATAGATTAACCAAGTCTGCCCATTTCTTTCTTATACGTGAGACTTATTCCCTTGAACGTCTTGCTAGTATGTACATGAATGAGATTGTGAGATTGCATGGCATGCCAGTATCCATAGTTTTAGATCGTGACCCAAGATTCACTTCACGATTTTGGGTTAGCTTACAGAAAGCTATGGGCAAGGATTTACGATTCAATTCGGCATATCATCCTCAAACAGACGGACAATCAGAGAGGACTATTCAAACTCTTGAAGATCTATTAAGACTCCGTGTCTTAGATTTCAAAGGGAGTAGGGATAAGTACCTACCATTGGTGGAATTCTCCTACAACAACAATTATCAGGCATGTATAGGTGTGGCTCCATTTGAAGCGTTGTATGGAAGAAAATGTTGTTCTCCAGTATGCTGGGACGAGGTGGGTGAAGCAACATTGTTGGGACCAGAGTTGGTACGAATGACTACAGAGAAGATCCAAACATTTCGACAACGTATACAAATGGCACAGGATCGACAAAAGAGTTATGCGGATCTTCATCGGAAGGACGTGGAATTTAATATTGGGGATCATGTATTGTTACGTGTTGCACCATGGAAGGGAGTTACAAGATTTGGGAAGAGAGGAAAGCTCAATCCACGATTTGTTGGTCCATTTGAGATTCTTGACCGAATAGGAAATGTGGCATATAGACTCGCATTACCTCCAAGCATGTCTCGTGTTTATAATATTTTTCACATATCTATGCTTCATAAATATGTTAAAGACCTGAACCACATTATTGAGTTAGAACCAGACGAGATAGTCGAAGATTTAACGTATGAGGAGGTACCTGTTAAGATCTTGGATAGGAAAGAGCATGTCCTACGCACGAAGGTTATACCACAAGTTAAGGTTTTGTGGAGAAACCATGCTATTGAAGAAATGACCTGGGAGTTAGAATCAGAAATGAAAGTGAGGTATCCTCACCTTTTCGAAACACCAGGTACGTACGTCAATTTCGAGGACAAAATTTCATAAGGAAGGGAGGTTGTAAGACCCCAACTTATTAATGAATAAAATCAATTTTCCTCTAATTATTATTGTGAATAATAAGGTATTAATTTGATATAATACTTTGGTTATGGGTGAAATGTGCAAAATTTTCAAAATAAGCAAGTGGTTATAAAATATTCATTTGTCGGGGAATATTCTTTTGGTCGTGGAATATTCTTTCTGTCGTGGAATATTCGTACGACGGCGCAGCCATTTGTGGGCCCCATAACGGGTAACAGTCGGATGAAGAAAATGATAAAATTGAATAACGACGTATTTGTTACCGTTAACACTGTTGGAATACCCGGTGGTTTAAATATAGTAATACACGTGGTTGCATAGTAGCACACGGTTTTGCACAATATTGATGAATTATTGATTCTTACGTAAGAAGGCACTACTCAATAATTGTTACACGTAAGAATTCTTGCTCAATATTTTATTTTATTGATTCAATAATTGCTGCGTTGATATTTTATATTATTGTTGCTTTCAATAATTGTCATCATGCACAAAGATCTCCATTATCGGATCAATAATTCATATTATTTGGAATAATATTATTAGATAACATTATTGGCAATGTCTAGAAAGTTACATCGATGAGAGGTTTGGTCACCTAATTGCTTGGCGCCATGAAGGAGAAATTCTTATTGGAAAGCCCCCTCTTTCTTGAGAACTACTTTGGTTGTCATAATTGTGATTATGTAATATTATTTGTGAATAATTAATTATTGATTTATATGATAAGGAAATATTTATTTTATGTGGATATAAATGATGGATATATTTATTTTATATGGATAAAAATGGAGGAATTAATGCTGAGGTGTTTTATCAGTATTTTGTCGGATTGGAAGTATTAAAAATCATCCGTTTGTAGATTTCGGGTATTTTCTGATTGGAATTTGGAAAAACTTTCTTTTACAAAGTTGTAGAGAATTAAATTTCCTATGGAAACATGTGGGTTTCAAATTTTTCTGATAAAAGGGCTATTTATTATGAATTACTGAAGTTTCAAAAATAAAATGATTTTTATTAAATTATGGGTGGGACCCACTTTTGGTTTTTCAAGCATGTGGGCTGCTGAGATTTTTTTTCCAGAGGTGGCATGCTAGTCTTGGTCTTGGTTGGTGCGTAGGATTGATATAAGAAATAATATTATTTTAGTCTCCTTTGGCGGTTCTAGCATTTTCCTATAAATAGGCGCTTAGGTTAGAATTGAAAATCACACCGAAACAAGTTTTCTTTCTCTCTATATTGTTGAGCGTATTTTAGTAAGTATTTTGATACTTTGAGAGTTGCTATTCAGTGCAAATTTCTGTCAGCACTATATCCGAAATTCAGTCAGATGTACGGTTATTTTGAGGTAAGGGATGTTGTTTTCTTCCTAAATGATATTATTTTCTTCAATATCATTATACCAAAATATTGATCTGAACTTTTTATCAAATTTGAAACTTTTTGTGTCGGGGTTACTATTCACGTATACGGCACTATTCACAAATACGGCACTATTCACCAAAAAAATGAAATTTTCTTCTTTTTTTTTTCCAAAATGTCTATTATGGTTACTATCTTTGATTGTATCCATGTTTTGATCTTTATTTTTGATTTATGCTTCAAAATTGGTTATTATGAAGTATTATTGATCTCGGATAAACTGTGATACGAATCCCTAATATTTGTCCTTCTGTCTCACTGGATTCATTTTCTTTAAAATATTTTTTATCATCCTCAGTCCTAAATGATGATATCACTGAATATCTTTGGCCTGTAGTGCAAAGTTGAATGATTACTTAATGAATATCTTTGGCCCGTAGTGCAAAGATGAACAGGTGTTGAGATGAACATGGCCAACTGGTGATACAAATGAATATCTCTGCCTGTAGAGCAAAGATGAATATTTGATTCAAGATCTATATTGATTGATGTTACAGGGATAAAATATTGATGATGGACTTTTAAATCTTAGAAGATAGTAGAATTTTTTCTCTACTTGACTCTTCTAATGGATTGTTGTTTCCACTGTAGTTGTTGATCTAAAACTTGTTGTCTATTATATTTTATCAAATTTTCCCTGTTGAAGACTAATGATAATTTGTTGTATATTATCTTAGTCATAATATTCTTTACTGGGCTAGTTGAGCTCACCCTTTTCCTTTTTGTTCCATTATTTTTCTCAGGAGGAGAGAATTTAGCAGGAACTAGTCGGGGTATGGAGTGATGATTCAAGATAGTTGTTTAGCAGTCCTCACTATTTTTGTAAAATAGTGTATCAATAATTGTAATGAGGACTCCTTTTGAGTTTGTATACTCTCTAGTATACAATATTTGTATTCAAACTCACAGTATATGTGTTGTCGTATTTTCCACGACAATTATATTACTGAAGTTGTATTTGTTTCTGTACCATGTATCTGACGACTCAAGATGGGTGATGTATACCTGTTTTGTGGGCATCACACTATAACACCACCAAAATAGGCCGATTCCTGTACTTATTCACCAAAAGGAGTTTTAAGTATGCGAAATGCAAATTAACATGAAATGCAGCTAAAACCTACTAAAAAGTACTTGAGATGGGCACAGTTCGCATGAATTGGTACTCCATAAGTAGGTATAAAACCCACTTATCAAATAACCCCAAACTTGAACCGTTGCTTGCCCTCAAGCAATGCATACTAATGAACAATAAAAATGCAGTTGTATTACTATGCAACTAAATTGTGATGCAACTAATCTCACATTGTCCCAACTATCATAGAAATTCAGTTCAATTTGCCTCAGTGAATTTTTTCTAGATTCAAGAATACAGATTCAAATCAAACTGCAGGCATAATGTCATACACTCAGATAATTCAAAAATGCTATAGAGATGCCGTGTGTGTGTGTGTTGTGTTCACCAAAACTTGATTTAGGCACAAAATACTCATGCTATCTTGCTCCAAACAGAAATTTGCAGCTTAAATCAAGACTTGTGCATATATATGCAACCAAGACTATTCCAACATCTTAAAATAAACTAAGGTTCAATACTAGGCTTAACTGCTTTATTTCTACTCACGAGGGCGAATTTCGCACTTCCCCGCGGTGTTTATTGCTATTTTTCTTTTCTTTTTCTTTTTCTTTTCTCTTTTTTTTCACACGACTGTGCAATGTCTTATTCCATTAGGCACACTGCTACCCCTTAACGAGCTTTCGACCAACGACTCCCAGACCATGAAAGACCTTAGGCGCTAGGTATAGAGACAATCCCCCAAGTATTTCTACTCAAGTGGCAGGGGCCCAAAATAAAACTAACCACGTTATTGCTATTCTTCTTCTCTTTTTTTTATACACAGAGACCCATGTTTTCCCAAAGTTTAAAAATCAATGTTTTATACAGTTTATACTCACTTTTCACATATTTCTCTTTTTAAAACTACATTTTTCTATCGAGCACTACAACACATGCTTCTTAAACCTACAAGCGATTGTGAACACATTTGTGCAAACTGAAAGCATTTAAACAACATTATGAATTTCATTATGTCAAACATTATATCTCAGCTCGAATTATCCAAAATACTCAAAAATCATTTAACAAATTCACTATCATCATTGGCTAGACAGAAATTTCTATATGGCAAGAACGGTGAGAATATGCAACCTAAACATGAACGTGCAAATATATATGCCAAAATAAACTATATGATGAAACAATTTAAACTAACATGCAAGAACTAAAAAAATTAACTAATCATGCTAAAACTTAAAAATAAAAATTATACTAAACATGCTAAACTACATGCACTACACTACTCCCCAATACCCCCAAACTTAAAATATTCAATGTCTCATTGAATGAAGGTAAAGGGTACGAAAAACTCCCCTAAGTATCAGTGGTGCCACCCTCCTCGGGTGGTGAATCTGGTGGTGGATATGGTCTTCTGATTCTGAATCGAGGCCATTCTAATGTTGTTCCTTGTTGCGCAAAAGCTTCGCCAAGGCCCTTGTGAGTCCCGTCGCAAATGTGCCCAAATTATCGTACATGGCATCGACTTTGCGTTCCAACCTTTGGAGCTGGCGATCGCCATGGGTGGCACGTGCGTGCGTGGACGGGCCGGCTTCGTCTTTCTGCGGTGGTTGATATGACGTTTCTGGAAAAGTGGGCTAAAGGATGAATCCTAGTCCGCGTGGGTGTGGTACACCACCTGCCTAGTCCTCAAATTTTTCAACCGTGGCATGAGTAATGTCCTGGCTTGGGTATTGCATTTGCTCATTGCCCCAGTTGCATCCCTGATTAGCACAAAGTATGGCAACCACGAATGCGTGTGGAATGCTCCCAATGGTTCCTCCCCATAGATAGCGCAAGATATTCTCATGAATGAGATGCCCAATATCAATGTACTTCCCAGTGATTATGCCCCACAGAATAAGTGCCCTCTCTCGCACGTTATTTCGTCTTTTGATGGGAGGAAGGTATGAGCTTGCACATATGAACAAGTTCCATGCCTTTGCATAACGGTTCAGTCGCACTTGGGGAATATCTGAGGTCGTGTCGTGCCAACTTTGTATGTCCATTTCGTGCATCTTTTACACATAACTCGCAATAACCAACTCCATGTCGGTCTCCGAATTAGCACCATGACCCAATTAGCAATTTCACTAGCGGTGTATCGAGAATTTTGAAAATTAATCGGATGGCACGGGGTCTGTAATCTACCTCGATACCATGAACCAGAGATATACCGCTCATAGTGACCTTGGCATTGGCGTAGAACTTGCGGACTATGCTCATAGGAATGGGCATTGGAGTAACCGTTAGTCCACCCCAGCCTCTTTCTCGAATCATGGCGCACAACTGGCCATCCTTCCCCTTCGACTTGAATCCTCGCTCCTTGACGAACGTCTTCACCATAATTCGGTAGTACTCTTGTTGAGCTTCCAAGTTTAGGAACTTGGTGTGATCCACAATATCAGCCCCTTCACTGCCCGAAGAGGATGAAGAAGACGATGCAATAGATCGTGCTCGCTTAGGCCCCATTTGTATTTGATAGAGATTGCACAAATTATATGATGGAGAATGAAGAAAATCTTGAAGAATTGATAACCCCCAATACTCATTTCTGCAATCCAAATTAGGAACCCTAGCTTTATATTGCACTTGGAGAAGTTGAGGAGATATGGACTTTGAATGAGGAGAGAATCGTTGCTAAGTGATTGAGAGATGTACGGCAAAAACTTGTAACTGATAGATAGATAGCGACGTGAGTTATTGAGAGTGAGAGAATTTCGTATCTGTTATTATTCCAAATGAGAGTCCAAATGGTCCAAAACTCTATTTAAAATGTTCAGTTCTATTTTAATCCGGTCGTCGTCGCTGCGATCGCCATGAAGTTTATCTCAATTTTGGCGCATGCCTTGAGACTTGCGTAATGAATTGTTGTCAAAATTGACTTGATGTCTTGTGCGCGAGTTTGTACTAACTAAATTAGCCATGGCCGCCAAGATCTTGATATCTCTCGCAATGCTAAAATTCAATTCCACTCTGCCTATCAGTGATATTGTCTAATGATTGTTCCTACATAGACATTAATGCACCTTGTTAATGCATGACTTAGTGGCCACATAATGCTAACATCTTACAAATATTCGCAAAGCAATCTTGCTACACACTTAAGCATGAACATCTAGTATCCTATTAAAAATGAATTCGATATAACTACTGAAATAATCCACAATGAATAACTAAAAACAAATCAATGGAGATAGAAATATTGGGTTGCCTCCCATCCAGCGCTAAGTTATAGTCAATTAGCTTGACTATCTCTGAGTTTCATGTCACAGATAGACTTGAGGTGATTCCTTCTTGTCCGCCGCACCCCAAAATTTAATGACTTCATCTTTCGTCAATGGCTCTACCTTCAACTCTGAATTTTTACCCGTTGCACACCTCAACGGTCCATAATTCCTTAATTTCTGTACCTCATCCTGTAGGCCCCAATCCACCACGTCAACCAGGAAGCACTCTTCTTCATCCGTTGGTAACTTAATTGCTTTAAAAACGTTGAAGGTGATCTCTTGATCCTGAACACGCATAGTGAGTTCACCTTTTTGCACGTCTATCGACGTTCTACCTGTGCCCAAGAATGGTCTCCCCAGTATTATTGGTATACTTTTGTCCCCTCGTAGTCTAGAATGATGAAGTCAGCTGGAAAAATAAACTTGTCCACCTTAACTAATACATCTTCAACAATTCCTCGTGGATACGTGATGGATCTATCCGCTAGTTATAAAGACATGTTTGTTGGCTTTGGATCCGGCAATCCCAACTGGTTAAACACTGACAAGGGCATCAAATTTATGCTTGCCCCAAGATCACATAAACATTTACTGAAGTTCATCTTTCCAATGGTGCATGGAATTGTGAAGCTTCCCGGATCCTTCAGCTTTAGAGGTAATTTCTGCTGAAGCACTGCACTGCATTCCTCTGTCAAGGCTACCGTTTCAAACTCATCTAGTCTCCTCTTCCTTGATAGTATACCCTTCATAAACTTGGCGTAGCTGGGTATTTGTTCTAATGCCTCGGCGAACGGTATGTTGATCTGAAGCTTTTTGAATACCTCCAAGAATTTGCTGAACTGTTTATCTTCCCTTTTTTTATTTAATCTCCGCGGATACAGAACTTGAATGTGAATTGGTTGTAATGGACTCTTAAGCTTCTCCTCTGAACCTGTTTTCTCAGCCTCTTCCTGCTGATCCTCAGACTTTTCCAGATTTTCTTCTTGAGCAACCGATCGCTTCTTCTCCTCATGTGTCACAAGATTCTCCATAAAGGTAATCTCGCTGGGCGCGACTGACTTACGAGACTGACAAATCTTTCCCAAATCTCAATGTGATCGCTTGACACTGTTCCTTCCCGTCTCTTCTTGGATTTGTCTCTGTATTACTGGGCAATGAACCCTGGGGCCTGTTAGTAAGCATGTTCACCATCTGCCCCATTTGAGTTTCCAGATTCTTTATAGCCACTGCTTGGCTCTTGATCATAACTTATGTGTTTGCCATGTATTTCATCATCATCTCCTCCACTTCTGATTTTTTTTCTTGCTGAGGTAAAGCTGGAGTGTGATGTTGCTGTTGTTGTTGAGAAAATCCCAGCGGAAAGGGTGGTCTAGGATTAAACTGCGGCTGCGCTGGTTGTGACTGAAATTGATTATTTGGTTAAAACTGATTCTGCTGATTCCCTTGATTAGTCGAACAACTAAAGTTTGGATGATTTCGGTTGTTGGGGTGGTATGTGTTCTAAAATTGACCTTGGTCTTTTTTGTAGTTGCTCACATACTACACTGATTCTGAGCTAATAGCACATTGATCCGTCGAGTGTGACACCGCACAAATCTCACATACGAAGGCAACCATCATTACTTTTCCTTCTGCCAGAGTATCTATCTTCTTTCCCATGGTTGCCATCTGTGCTGACAACTGAGTAATAGCATCAACCTCCAACACACCTGCAACTTTGGGTTGTGGCATCCGAGATGTAAGATTCTGAAAATTGTTGGATGCCATTATCTCAATAAGGTTATAGGCTTCTTTATAGTTCTTTGCCCATAATGCCCCTCCTGCAGCTGCATCTACAATCGGACGTGTTGATCACCATCCAATCTGGCATACCGTGATGTGGACACTTCCTCAGCATTTCTTTGTATCTCTCCCATGCTTCATATAAGGACTCGCCCTGTTGTTGCTCAAACTGAGAGATATTTGTCCTCATCTTTGCGCTCTTAGCCATTGGGAAGAACTTAGCTAAGAACTTCTGTACTAAGTCCTCCCATGTAGTTATAGATCCTGCTGGCAAAGAATGAAGCCAACTTTTTGCTTTTTCCCTCAATGATAATGGAAACAACCTTAGTCTAATAGCATCTTTCGTCACACCGTTGTATCTGAATGTATCACAAATTTCGATGAAACTTAACAGGTGTTCATTCGGATCATCTGTAGCAGAACCCCCAAACTAAACTGAATTCTGCACCATTTGAATAGTGCCAGTTTTTATCTCGAATGTATTGGCTGCTATCGTTGGTCTGACGATGCTAGACTGTAATCCATTTATATTGGGCATGGAATATTCCTTCAGAGTCCTATACTCCTCTCGTTGCTCTTCTCCTTGTGCCTCGACTACCATGTTAGCTGTCGTATTTTCTAAATGTGCTTGTAAATTTATACGAACACCCGCTTTCCAACCTCTCCCGTTTATGTTATCCTCGAATGTGTTAAGTCGTGGTTGGATGATCATGCGTCATAAAAAAATTTATCCAAAACTCAAAACAAAAACTGAAATGAGATAAGACTAGAATTGTCTAAGTCATACAATATAGCTTACAACTAATGATAGTAATACTAAATTAAACGCCTTTCCCCGGCAACGACGCCAAAAACTTGTTGTCTCTTTTTTAGTCTTAACAAAAGAGCTCTAACTCATGCAAGCGTACATGTGTCAACAAGCAATACAGAGCAAGTAAAGTATCGATCCCACAGAAAAAGTTGTTTAATTCAAATCACTATGCATTAATTAATTCACTATATTTATATGCTCAAACTAATGACTAAGATTGGTTTGTTCTCGAATAGTAAATAACAACTAAAATAATAATAACACAGAATAAATCAAATCTAGAATTAATGGGATCCTAACTTCATTTAATACTTCATTCAATCGCCACTGTCATGCATGACTTGTTCACATATCACAGGAAAGTAGCCAAGAGCACTAAAAGAGTATTAGCCATTTTTCAATGCACTAAGACCTACTTACACAACATCCACAGATGATAGACTCTATGTAATCATCAATATAACCAAAATCACTATATGTCTATGTGAAATTGCAACTATATTGATTTTAAGTTCAAGCCCTTATTCTAACTTATACGGTGAAACAATATATGTCTATCTGGTTCACGAAATACATAAGCCATATAACACAGCCCTATATACGTATACTATCATGATTACAATCTATATTTGCATGTTCATTGTCAATTCCATACAAATACTGAAACGAATGGTGATCAAGCATTCATACATGCAAAACAATCATGATAGACATCCCATATGATATGTAAAACAATCCAAAGATTTAAGCATGCAATCAAACTACATATTAAAAATCATTAGAATCCCATAATGGAGTTTAGTTCACGATCCCAACCAAAAGCCATTATGGGATCAAATCTAAACATGATTAATAAACAAACAATTGAAAGATGAAAGGTAAAACAATCAAACCCAATTCTTTGAATATAGATCAATATTCAAATCTTCATAAGATTCCAGCAAAATAATAATAATAATAATCCACTCTGGTAGAAATCCCAAGAAGAAGTAGAAAAGTAGAGTTTTGGCCTCTTTCTACGTTGGAATCTCCCCCAGAGAGTAAACCCTAATTACGATGTAAGGAATACGACTAAAGTTATCAAAGATATGTCTGACACCAGTCAGATATCATTTTTAAAACAATACAACCCTTAAAAAATTAAAATAAAACAAATCAAGAACTTTCAGGGCCTTGCAGCATACCGCATTCCTCCAAATTTCTTTACTCGCCGGCCGAGACTTGTAGTAAGTTCTATGTTCAACCAGTGCTCTCGGCGCATGCTGCTTCCTTAGGGCTTGTCATGCTCATGGCACACAATCTTGCAATGGGTTCCATGGTCTGGCTGGGTACTTCATACAGCGCTGCGTCCAAGCTATTCTGCGCCACGGCCAGTACTCTGCAGATCCTGGCTCTTGTTCTGATTCTGTCATTCTACTGCTGCTGCTACTTGTTCTATCCTACTTAATCTCCTTCCATGCTTGGTCTCCTTGCTCCATTGCACCTTCATGCCATGTATATCCCGCTTTTGCCTTGCCTTCATGCATCCATTAGCCCCGTGCCCTATAACCCCACCAAAATAGGTCGATTCCTACACTTATTCATCGAAAGGAGTTTTAAGTATGTGAAATATAAATTAACATGAAATGCAGCTAAAAGCTACTAAAACGTACTTGAGATGGGCACAGTTCGCATGAATCGGCACTCCATAAGTAGGTATAAAACCCACTTATCAATGATCATTCTAATGAGATCTAAATTCCTAGAAAGCTTAAAACTAAAATAGTTCCCAATCGTTGGATTACTAAATAAGGGATTTTTGGATGTCCCTTTCTTGGCGCTACTTGTTCTTTTGGTGTTCTCATTTTAGGTGAGATTTGTTTGAAAAATAAGTGAAAAAGGTCCTATTTACTCAATATGTATAATGTCGATTTATGGACCGCTAAGAGTCGCCAATTGGTTTTTTTTTAATGGTTGTACCAACACAACCGAGAAAAGGTTTGCACATCGACCCAAAGTTGATGTGACATCGATATACTGCCTAGCTAAAACCGAGATTCATTTAGGGTCCGGGACTTGTTATGCGGGGGAAGGTGTTAGCACTTCTACATCCGTGTTACTACTACGACCGCCTCTTTTCAAGAAACTATTATCCGAGTGTGTGTGTGTGTGTGTGGTGTCAATGTGTTATATATGAAAGTTGTGCGAGGCCTCGCTCAACCTATATACACAGAGTTTAAATTTATATAAAATTCGCTTTTAGCAAGATATGGCAATGATGTTTTATAAAAGAGGTTTTTCAAACCCCGATGCTCAATAGAATTGAGACCTTTACACTCCCATTTTTATTAAGTGATCGGCTTGATTGATTTTATTTGACGAATGCGAAGCATCCGTATTTAAAAATAATATATAAAAAAAATAATGCCGACTTCCTCGTGGGTATGGAAACCATCCGAGGAAATACGTATATCGCAGAATAATTTACAAGTCGCCATAAATTTAAATGTCCATCACGGAACCGAATCTAGATCCAATGAGATGAATCTGATCACATGATTCCTAAAGCGCACGTATTATTGCAATTTGTATAAAAGCAATAAGGTATATATATATAAAAGCTGGTAAATATATATATACGCATGTGATCACCAACCACGGCACCTCCATGGGGATCGTAAATATAAATAAAGTCAGAGATACGGCCAACCGCCACGGCGGAAACTCCAAAGTGATGTAATGTAAATAAAGTCAGAATGCGGCCAATCGCCACGTAAGTAAACTCCAAAGCAGACTTAAATGTAAAGAAAGTCAGAAAAACTATCAACTACCACGTAAGGGAACTCTGTGCAGATAAAATAAATATATATATATATATATATATATATATATATATATATATATAATAAACAATAAACGCATTCTGATGTAAAATCAGTGCTCATCGAACATAGTTCACCACGCTCATATATATATATATATATATAAAAAAAGCGAGTAAACGCACTGCATCAAGTTCAGCTCATCGAACAAAGTCCGACACATATATATATATATATATATATATATATATATATATATATATATATATATATATATATATAACAAATATATATATATATATATATATATATATATATATATAATAAACGCATGCATCAAAGTTCAGGCTCATCGAACAAAGTCCGATACACATAATTAATATATATAAGTATATATATATATATATAAAGCAAGAACGCCTGCATCAAGTTCAGCTCAATCGAGGCATAACTCGATAATGTTAATCAATATATATATATATATATATATATATATATATATATATATATATATATATATATATATATATAGATCGAAGGAAACCACTGACCAAGTCCGCAAAAAAGCAAGCAACACGACTCTCAACGCAGAAGGGTGTGTGCAAAGATGAAGAGAAAGACTCTAAAGTGTGTGAGAAGGCTTACAGCTGACTGATAAAAAGGGCTTCTATATCTTTAGAGTGGGTAAACACTGGGCTTTTGTGGGTACAAAAGAGGCTATATATGAGCTCACAGGGTGTTTAAAATGAGAAAATACACTCAGATGGCGAAAAGCAGAGAGCAAATTGTGCAGGGTTTCCCCGTCTTTTTCTCTTAAAAATCAGCACCCCAAGCCTCTTATTTATAGGCAAAAGGTGCCGCAGGTGTACCTGCGGCTCACCAGCAGTGTACCAGTAGAGGGGCCTGGCTGGCCTGGCCTGGCTCTATCTCGTCTGGTCGTCGTCGTCTCAAGCACGTGCACTCAAAAATCAGAATGTCCACTCGATTTTGAGAAGTGCAATCCGCATCCGCTTTGAGGTATTCAGACCTATTTTGACCACCGCCATTGTCGAGAGTCAGACGATGGCATGGGATTAGAGTTTGTACGAAGTCTTTGAAGATGGGACGATGCCCTCCTGGCCTTCAAGCTTCAACTTTCATCCGCTACCCCGCATAATAGTCACTCGGATTGGTTAGCCTTGTGGGACATTGTTGCAGAGACGACGACGTGGCATCGTGTCGACGAGATGGCGATGTTGCCCTCACCGGCAGTTATCGCCGATTGGGCCGATAAGCAGACGCTGCTCGACTTCACCGAGATTGACCACCGATTTGTTAAGATCCTCATTGTCATCTTTGAGGTGTGCCTGCCTTCCCGATGTTATTGCGTCGTTGGTACAAAGTATTTCGCCAGAGTGCCGAGATTGAAGTCGATGGCATTTGAAACAAGCATTTCCGGGTTATCTCCGAAACCGCATTCCTCGGGGTTATCACCAAGGTTGGTGGCTATTCCCATGGTTGGGACCGAGACCGATACCTCGGGGTTATCTCCAGATTAATCGGCCTTCTCCTGTGTGTTCCAGATTGTATCTCGCAGTCTCGGGTTAAATCCGAGGTTGAAACCAAGCATTCTGTATCATGCGATCCGGTTAATGCCGAACTTCCTGTAGTATCCGTGGGATTTGGATTGTCTTCGTGGTTCTCTCTTAAAGTGATGAATCATCCCTCCCGTAATGTTAGTAATAAAGAGACAAAAAAAATTTCGAGTGTTCATAGATGCCCCTCTTTATCATACTCATGCACGGCGATGCACGGGTAGGATAAAGAATCCTAGACACTTGAAACGCAATAAGATAAACACGGTGCTAAGGGTAGCAACATGATGCAAATGTACGATGTATGTGTATGGGGGTCAGGCCCAACATGCCGGGATGATTGTCGGTTCCCCGTTGCTTCAACCGGGATTGGCAATATCGACCAGATCCGATGTGCAAGTTTAATCATAGATATCGGTGTTGGAGTTATCACCAAATTCCCGTGTTCTTGATAACGACTGATGTCAAGGGGTATCTCTTATGTAAAGAGATCCGTGGGGATAAAGCTTGATCTATTTGAGGATGTGTATAACATATTCCATCATCTATCCTCTTGATAATGTCGACCTCTCCCGTTAGTATCGCCGTAATACGTCATGATTCTCGCTGATTTATCGCCAACAAAAAATGCCGCCGTGGATGCCCGACCTTCGCTGACTTGTGAACCAACTACCAAACATCCTGTGGGATATACCGTCAAGGTTGCTTGGCCTTTGCCGATGTGTGAATCAACTAACAAACTCAGAGGAGATCGCCAAGGTCGCTTGACATTTCACCGACGCAGTATCAACGAGCATCAGATTGTGACTTCACGGGGATCCGCCGGGAATATGAGCATCTCCGGTATGAGAACCTCGAACAACTCTATAGCTCGACAGTTTAAACGCTTATCTACCGAAATGATGTCAAGGTCGCTGACCTTCGCTGATACGTCATCAACGTCAATCTGATAAGCACGCGTTATATACGTGCTACCCTCCCGGAGATATATCGTTGTAACCCGCTCGGGATCCATCGGGGATGCATGAATACGCACGCGACTACCGAATCGGCTCTTAACGCTTCGACGGGTTTACCCGCCATCTACCAAATAATGTCAAGGTCGTCATGACCTTCGCTGATAGAGTTGTCAACGGATGAACGTGTTGTAACCCCACCGGGATCTACGTTGAACCCCATCGGGACTCACGTTGTAATCCCGCTCGACTCACGCTGTAACCCCCGCTGGGGACGCATGTATCGCTCATCACGTAGGGTAACGACCTCAGAATCATCATGGTTTCCGAGGAGACACAGGTACGCCATGACTATATAGGATATCAGCATGTGTGATTTATGACAACCGAGGTCATCTCCAGAGTATACTCACCTTGTCATCAAAGTACATACCAACGAGGATAGCTATCACGATATCTGTGGATTTCACCGTTCTAGGATCATCATGACGTACATGGGCCTACGTATGATACACGGTACATGTCAGATGGATGAGATAGATATAGGCGTTATCATGGCAAGTGAGAGCTCTCGTGAGGGGTCGCACCATCAGACCTATGATCGTGGCAGAGACCTTGCGATCAACATCCCCACATACCAGATTTACCCCGTCAGTGTGTTTACCGGGAGTTCGGCCATGTCAGATGTGTGGTTTATGTCACACTTCATGACCGGGTTGGTACCTTTTTTAGACTAAGACGGTATTGCTTTCTCCCATGAGGTGGCTATGTCAGATTCCTTTCAAATGATCGGAGTGTGTAGATGCTCACCCCGGTCCGTGATTTTTGCGATATCCGAGATCCATTTAGCATATTGTCGTGCTTTCGGGGCTTTTTCTCACCATACAGCCTTCATTACTCATGCTCCGCATGGATTTCCTCCTTTCGTCGGGTTTCGAGGGGCGACGACTTATCATCCATCGGCCGTGATGTCGCAGCTTGACCGGGCCCAGATTTTTCATCCTTTCGAGGGGGCGGCAGTCGTCACACCTTCTCGATACCTCTCACCGAGGACCGATCTCGTATACGCTTGCCGGGATCAATGCGAGCTAGCCGCTTTTCCCGCCAAATATCCCTGCTTATTCCGCAGAGTACTTCGCATGGATGGAGACGAGGTTTTATCTACCCGCAAAGAGATTTGCAAAGATCGAGATCGAAAGTTAGACGATGTAGAGCCTATAGAGGACATCGATACCTACATCGAGGAGGATACCGTCATTGGGTTGCCAAAGATTTCTTCCTGATTCTCCTAAGACCAAGATTTTTTTGTGATCCAAAGACTCTAAGACAAGATTTAGAGCAGTAGTCTTCATCCGATGACCTTTGAGAGAGACCAGATTCGATCTATGATGTCGACCGCTTTGATGTGAGGGACGCCACCTATTAGAGAGAGAGAGACGAGGCATTAGCTCAGAGAGATGCCGCCGTTGTTGAGCTGATGAGGCCAGTCGACAGAGACGCAGTTGATAGTTGAGCGGATAGTGCTATATCCGCCCGGATGTGGTCACACCATATAGACCGCAATGAGGTCCCTTACCACCGGTATGATCGCAGAGATGAGCGCTTATATCGATGAGCATATACGGTCATCATGCAGATGGCTACAGATCTGTTGGGTCGTGTGGATATTCTTATCCAGAGACTACAGCCTTTACCTCCTTCATCCGAGAGGGATGCCATGTTGGTCTTGCTAGCTCGCATGTACCCTAATTCAGAGATGATGATCTTGTATTTACCGCATGCACTAGCTTAGCCATTTTGTCATGTATAGCTCACATCAGATATATATCAAACAACATTATATATGATAGGGAAATATATTTTTGATCACTTCCCTTTTAGATATGCCTTGCTATTTGCTTGATATTTTGCCTCACGCTTCTTGTGGCTTGTGGATCTTGATGAATTCTCAATTCTTCCTCGTGGATGGACATCGAGTCGCCTTTGATAGTTCGTAATGGATCATCGATCTATGTATATCCCTACCATCTTTGGTGTCTTGGGACTTGTTTCTCGAATGGAAATGTGGAGAGGAATGTGGCTTTCTCTCTCGAGATCGACCGCACTACGATGGTCGCCAAGATTTCTATTTAGGAGAAGCCTAGTTAATTCCACCTCTTATGGTGGTTTAGTATTGCTCTTCGAGGTATGACCGCAGCTTTTAGATGGTCGCCAATCTCCTATTCGGGAGGAGTTCGTAATTCCATCCCTTCGTCCGGGTCAATGAAATGTAGTGGATCGAAAGAGAATCCCAACACCACGACAATGGTTTGTATTTTGGTAGGGGTGAGACCGCACTATGAATGGTCGCCACGCATTCCTATCAAGAGGAGATCAGTCTCATGTAGTTCAACCTCGTGTAAGAGGTTCAACGTCAGATACGGGCCGATATGGTGTAGGAATGTTTTTGGTTGTTTTTGTTTTTGTAAGGAGAAGAGGGTAGAAATGTTTTTGTTGTTTTTGTTTTATCATGACCGCCATATATAAATATGGTCAGCCTACGCATTCTATCAAGAGAGAGAGATCAGTCGACGAGTTCGCCTCCTCGTATGCAGAAGAAAAAAGCGTAATCCCATGCGCAGTGTCGAGCGCGGGGAGGAGAAAGTTTAATCCTAGGTCGAGGATAAACCGCAGTGTGAGAAGTTTGATCCCATGTATGGGTAGCCAAATCATGCGAACGCAAGAGGTTCAATCCACTGGGGGATGACCTAAGTCAGATGAGCAAAAAGGAGAAAGCCAGTCACCGGCTTGAAGAGTATGTTTCCGAGGGGCAAAGTGTAGTAAGTCAGAGGTGGTAAAGGGTTAAAGAACCGAATGATCGGTGACTGATGATGATGCACTGTGGTGTTTACTTGTTACTTCGTATATAATACCGCTTTCACTTGTCTCGAAGTTGATGAGTTGTGGAAATTCATCGCCGCCCATTTCTTGTAATCTGAGAGCGCCTCGTCAATACTTCTTTGACAATAAACGGCCTTCCCAATTAGGGAGCGAATTTTCCTTCGGCCCGATCTCGATTGTCAAGAATCTTCTTCGTAACCAAGTCATGTTGTTTAAATTGCCAGAGCTTTAACTTTTTTGTCAGAGGATCCGCGATCCTTTGCCGATATAATCGACTATGGAAGATAGCCGCGTCACTTTTTCGCTCTATCGTAGACAATTGGTGATACCTGCCTTGTACCCATTGGTTTTCATCCAAATTGAAGCGCCGATCAACACTCGAGAGATTCCATCTCAACTTCTATGGGGAGCACCGCTTCCATCCCATAGGTTAAAGCGTAGGGGTCATGCCCTCAAATAAAGTACGATTGTGGTTCTCAGAGGCTAACAGAGTAAGAGGCAACAAAGTTAGCCAATCTTTGTGGTCATCGACATCTTTTGCATAATCTTCTTGATATTTTTGTTAGCCGCTTAACAAAGACCGCTCATCTTCTGACGATAGATGACAGAGTTAAGATGTTTGATGTGGAATTTATCGCATAACTCCTCCATCATTTTGTTGTTGAGGTTTTTGGCATCATCTCGACACAATCACCTCTCGTTGTCCATATCGACAAACGACATTGTTTCGGCGAAAGCAATGATGACTTCTTTAGTGACCCCGGGGAAGGAGGTCGCTTCTACCCACTTGGTGAAGTAGTCGATCACGGTGAAGATAAATCGCGACCATTATCGGCTTTAGGCTCAATGGGCCCAATAACGCCCATTCCCCACATCGAGAAGGGCCAAGGCGAACTCATATCAGGAGCTCCCGTGAGGGGCGTATATAAGATTCCCATGAATCGCACCGATAGCATCTTTTGACGTGGTCATGGCAATCACCTTTGAGAGATAGCCAATAATGTCCCGGCCCCGAGGACTTTCGACAAGGAGGGGGCCACTCATGTGGGGGCCACAGACTCCACCATGGATTTCATCCATGTTTTTGGCTTGATCTTTGTCTAGACACCGAGGAGACCTAGTCCTCGATCTCTTTTATAGAGCGATCTCCACTCAAGTAGAACTTCATAAGCAAGTCGATGGATCCGCTTTTTCTCGGCCAAAGCTTCGCCTCACGGGTGTAGATCCATCTCGCAGATATTCCTCGATATGTCGATACCAAGGAGGTCGATGGGAGGTAGCTCATCCGATACTTCTCCAACGTAATTCCCATAGTCGGGCCTCAGTGCAGGAAATTGTGACGCTTGCAAGTGTTCCTCGTCCGATATGCGAATCAAGGAGGCCAAAGTTGCTAATGCGTCCGCGCAAATCATTCCTATTACGAGGAATGTGTAGAAAGGAGATTTCTTCAACTCCAAAGCCATCTTCAAAACCTCCGCCATGGTAAGGCAAAGAAATGTAGTTCCTTTTTGATAGACTCCGGGATCGTCTGATTACCAACTCCGAATCTCCAAGGACAAGAAACCGCTTGATGCCCATCGAATCGGCAAGTTTTAGCCCCACGAGATGTACCTTCATACTCACCAGATTGTTGGTGCCGATAAACTATAATTTGACGGCAACGGATACCGCTTCCCCGTGACGATACTAGAATTGCTCCAGCCCGTAACCTTCCATGTTAATACCCATCAAAATACATCTTCCATGATCATGCGTATCAGATGATGGTGTTGTTGTCAGACCGCATTACTCCTTCATCTGGAAATATGTTTCAAGGGTTTGAAATCCTCAAGGTGCGCAAGCTACCACTTGATCCGATCGATTCCTCGACCTTTGATGGACTTTTTGAGTCACATATACAATGTCAAATTGTTGTAGGATCAACTCGCCATCCGATACCCGCCAGCTTCAACACGGGTTTGTTGAACACGATTTCGAGAGGATCCACGCGGATACGAGATGGGTCAGGTGACCATGGAGGTAATGTCAGAACCTCATGGAAGCCCATGCTAAAGCACAACACGCCTTCTCGATCGAGTGTACTTGTGTTCACCGCCAACCTTTTGTCGAGGTAATAGATAGCTCGCTCGCTCGCCTCTATCGCCTTTTCTGTCTCAAAGATACAAATTCATGGCATCATCACTTATGGATGTGTACATGAACAGGGAACATCATCCTCGGTGGTACCAAGATAGAGCTTTAACTAGTCTATTTTTTGATTGTAAGGAAGGCATTCGCACTCATCATTCCATTTCATGGAGGAGTTCTTCCTTAATAACTTGAAGATCGCTCACAAGTTGCCGTGAGTCGAGATAAACCCGCCGATGAAGTTGATCCTTCCCAAAAATCCACGATTTTCTCTCTCTCCGAGGAATGGGCATTTCGTGATGGCTTGATTTTGGTAGATCCAAATTTCAATCCTTTGTGGTCGACTAGAAAATCCTAGCAACTTGCTCGACTTGACGCCAAAGGCGCACTTAGTCGATTCAACTTCAAGTCAGACTTTACGCAACCCGTCAACAACTTTCTCGAGATGGTCTAGATGGTCATCCTCCTTCCGGACTTGACAATGATGTCATCCACGAGATCTCAATCTCTTTATGCATTAAGTCGTGGAAAAGAGCCATCATAGCTCGCCGATAGGTAGCTCCCAGATCGATGAGGCCGAATGACAACCGCCTATAGCAAAAAGTTCCCAAGGAGTGATGAAAGCGCCTTTCTCACGATCTTCCTCTAAACCATGATCCGATGGTACCCCGCAGCAATCAAAGAAAGGAGTACATGTCGATTGAGCAAAGATTGTCAATGAGAATGTGGATAAATGGCACGGAAAGCTATCTTTTAAGCAAGCTTTGTTCAAGTCCCTAGAATCCACGCAAACTCGCACCTTCCCTCCGTGTTTAGGTACGGCACGCACGATGTTGATATCCACTCGTGATATGTAGACACCATGATGATGCCCATTGAAATTGTTTCACAATCTCTTCTTTCACCTTTAAACTCCACTCGTGTTTCAATCGCCTCGAGCTTTTGCTTGATCGGCTTAAATCCTCTTTAATGGGAAGGCGATGAAGGACAATGTCAAGGATAAACCCACCATGTCTTCACGAGACCATGCAAACACATCCTCGAATTGTGTTAATAGCGTAACCATGTCATTCCGCTGGTTTGGGGTAAGGTCCGAACCAACTGGATTAACTTAGGGCTTTAAGGTTCCGAGATCGAAAGAAGTGGTTCGATCAAGGTTGGGTTTGGGTTTGTCTTTGACCCATTCTTGAATTTCTCGAGGCACCTCAATGTCATCCCGGGATCCATCAAGGTCAATTCATCTCTACATCAAAGGTACAATCTTTGTGTAGAGAGGCATCGATCCGCAAATACAGTACATCTAAATTCGTAGTCCTCAAACAAAATATGCTTTCACTTAGTATATATGAAATGCGCTGATCATACATAATGTTAGTTAGCATATATCGCAAAATAAACCGCTAATACCGTATGTAAAAGTAAGCAATTATCAGATCTACAGGCGTAAAAGAATTTCTCGCCCGCTTTACCTTTCGTCGACCAAAGCAAGGAATGTTGTTCCAATTGGTAAGGGTAAAGTCCGGTGACCGCAGTGATGGAGGGATTGTCATCATCCTCCTTGTCCCGAATGATGGCCATTACGCCGTGGCAATCATCATCCGGGTGTATCTGCTTGGTATGTTCATCATGGACGATGATGCGATGCCCGACATTATTCTCTAAACGCTTTTTGATTCTCCGCCTCTCTTCTTCGATCATGGATTTGGAATAACGATTTTCTTTTCCTCCACCGGCTTTCGCTTAGGAAATAACATGGCCATGACATCATCGGCCGGCACCTTTATCGAGGTTGTGCGACTCGAGTTTGAAGGCGGCCAAACGCCACATGGTTGAAGCCAAAGGAATCATTGATGCTTATGAGGATTCCTATGACTAGAGTCATGCGTAATAGCCTAGTCCAAATTGCTCCAACTTGCTTGTTAATCGAATGGGGTACTCGATACCCCGCCATCTTTACCCAACCCTCGTCCTCGCTTTATAACCCAACGACATCATTTCTCGAGTGGTCGACATCACCTCATCGTAAATGTGGGTTCGAGCAATGGTGCTCCAATAGCATGGTATCGGGTGTTGCTTATTTCCAAAGCATGAAAACCGATCGTTCTACGCTCTGCATTGGCATCGATGAACTGTATATCCCCATGCCGAGGGAATCTCTCGTTCAAAGATCGACCGCGACTCAAAGCTATTGTTGATAATGTACTTCAATTGTCAGTGAAGAGTGGAGGGACCGCCTCCACCATATGGATCCATGGTCGCCCCAAGAGCAAAGTTGTATCCCTAATCTATCTTGAGCACATGGAAGGATACGCAGAATGTATGAGGGCCAATTTCGATCATAAAATTAATTACTCCAACCGAAAGTTACTTACGGCTCCATCAAAAGCTTTGATGATAGTATGGCTACTCCGAATTCGGCCGAGATTGATATTCATCTTCACCAAGGTGGCATATGGGCGATATTCGTAGAGAGAACCTCCATCTATTAAGACTCAAACCACCATATATCCGGAGGACAAGACCGCAATGTGCAACGGTTTTGTAATGACCAGGCCCTTCTTGGTAGATGTCATCATCATCAAGAAGGATATCACATTAGTGTTGAAAATGTGATCAACCATGTGTTGAAATTTTTCTCAGATCCACCGATGCTCTAAGATAGGCTTCTTCCAAAACCTTTAACAAGACCTTCCTATGATTCTCTAAGTTAGACCAAGTCCAAAATTGATATTTGTGGTGGAGCTTCTTCAAGCTTAAAACCACCGAGGCTTCATATATGACCCACAAATATGGAGGAATTTTTTCAATCTTCTCACGGGTATTTTCCCTTTGATTTGGTGGTGGGGGGTTCATCACCCGATGGGGAAGATACAAAGGATTTTCCTTCGACATCGCAGCAAGTGTGGTATGTGAGGTGGATCCTTCACCTTCTCCATAATTCCACTAACTCATGCAAGCTAACAATAGGATATCGTGCTCGCATGGCAAGTTGATTGCCTCGAGCTACCACTTTCAAAGGATTGCTTCTCCTTTCGAGCTAAATTATCTGCGTGTTGTGAAAAAAATTAATCCCTTCACCTTCAAAGAGATATAACTGCTACCACACTTTTCCACTTAGTAGGGCCTCGATTCTCACTTGCACGTAATACGTTGTCGTTATCCGCCAAGCAAAGACACCACCGCCGATTAGATTTTGAATAAGGTATGAGTGCCCAAAGATTCTTCTCGCGGTCGCGACCGCGAGACTGGGTGGTATCGACATACTCCATCGAGTTGTACCATCCCGAATCGGGGTTGATTGGAGGTAAGGAACCCGATCCTTCCTTCATCGATTAACATGTGAAGGATTTCTCCATGGGTCAGGCCCAAATAGGTGAATTCCCGCTTGTCACGTAAATCCCGACGGGCTTTGCATTTGCTCTTCGCTACTTTGTCTTCCAAAGATTTCATTTTCCGAAAGGGACGAGGAATATTCATGACGATTGGTAGGAGACCGGCATGCTCCTCGGCCGATTAATCGCCGAGTCACTTGATGTCGATAAGTCACCGCCCGCCAATCGCTCAATTTGTTTGCAAGAGCTTTTCATCTTTCGCTCCATCAGAATCGAACTTAGCATAATCCCATCCGCCATCACCGCCTTTCGATGGTCCGGGGAGTCACAACCAAAAGTTGGAACTCGCCCACCGCCCCAATTAATCATGTCGACCTTCTCTTCTTCTTTGGTTGAGGAAGAGGGTCAGTTTCAGACGTGAGGTCGATCGGTTTGGTGACTACGATCTCTCCATTATCTATTAGGTCCTCGGATCTTGTGTTTCAAGGCCCAATAATCCCGAGTATCATGTCCAGTGCCCCAAAGATGATAAGCACATTTCCTAGCAAGATTGAAACCCCGGCCCATTAGGGTCGGCCGGTGGAAGAAGATGCGTAATTTTCTTCTGTGGTCATCGTAAGATTAAGAATGTTCTCGAGGGTATCCCCTAAGGGTGTAAACACTCACGGCGCTTCGACTTTCCACCTTTTGGTACCGGAGGGTTTGCAGACCGTACCGGAAAGGGAGTGTAGTTTCTCCTTTGAATGGGCATACTTTGATCGCTTTTTTTCCCCCTCGTAGTATCGTGGAAACATCTTCCTTTTTCTTTTATGGATTCTCCGGGTTGTTCCCATAATTTCCAGATTGATGTGATCAAGAATGTTTTTTTGAGTGCGGCTAGGTCTTGAATCTTTCCTGACTTCAACCCCATTTCAGCCATCTCCCCATGTTTAACCATTTCAGAAAACGGTTTGCCGATGCCGGCTAAAACTCTCTCATAGAAGGGAGCTTCTTGTATGTCTATGAATGTCATGACCATTTCGATTCGCATACGGCAGACTAACTTGGGCAACCAAAGCCTCCACCTTTTGGGCATACTCTCCGAAAGACTCATTAGACTATTTTTTTTTTTGATCTTGTAATTTGATACCGATCGGAGCCATCTCGAGTTTGAAAACTCAGATTGAGTGAGGAAGGCATGTGCTAGCTCTTCCCAACTGTGAATTTTGAGTCAGTTTAATCTGTGTACCACTTAACCAAGCTTCTCCAGCTAGACTCTTTTGAAACAATTGCATTCTCGAGTTTTTCATCCTCTCGTGATAGATCCCAATTCTCCAATAAAGACTTTTAAATGTGTATAAGATCCCCTAACCCGCCATATTTTTCAAAGTCGAGTTTTAAATTTTTCCGGATAAAGAACACCAGAAAAATACATAGATCAAGATATGAAACACTCCCAGTTCCAATTCCTTTGATAAATACAAGGGTCTCTTCCATTCGAGGACTTTCTTTTTGATGTCACCATTGTCTCGATCTCCAGTGGAATGGGCAAGATCCTCGCTTTTTTGTCGGGTCGATCCAATCGCGGCTCGTATGGTAATGACCGAAATTCCTCTCGTGGAGGGCTCAAGATGTACGGGTATTTTCCGACCCGCGTAGACCGGTGTAATTCTTTTAATAGAACAAACCAAATCAGAATCTGCTTGCTTAATCCGTCAAATTTTTCATGAGAAACCGGATTAAGTTCACCGGCCTGATGACGACATGATCGATCGTAGGCCTGTCATTTTTTTTGACTTTCGACCGTAGAGGTCCCGATTGATTCCCTCGCGAAAAGACCGGCATAGTTTAGTCCTTAGGGAAGGTGTATAATGACATGCTATGTGATGTGTCCATTTTAGGAATTTTATCCCGCAAAACGGTGTCACTGCTCAGTAGTATGTATGTGGACATATTGCTTCATATTTCTCATTACATGGAGATAGATATGGAATGAAATTACAAGTAATCATGTTTTACAAGTAATTGAAATGAGGGCATGAAGAGACTTTCCTTCGCTTTGGGTTTATCGAGGGGTCAACCTATCTTAGGTTACTCTCGCTGCTTTTTTTGGCATGAAGGTTCCCAAATCATCGCAATCTACTAGACGGAAGTTAATCCTATTTTTTTCAACCGAGCGAATTTGGTGGTGCCTTTCCCGAGCCTCTGAGAATTAGTCTTCTCACGAGTCCAAAGAATCAAACACCGACGGATAGCCTCCCGTGGAGGGACCACACAACATACATTCACATACATCGCGGCCTCACCGTATGAAATGATGACATGTGCGGCAAGCACTAATATCATAAGCAGCTTTATAAGTGCGAAGCACTAACATCACACGCAGATATGATGCGAAGCACTAAGCTCAAACAAGACATGCATTCGCATACATTCATCCAATGTAAATGCAACATCCACACACAAGCATATAATAGCTTTTGAAAAGATTGTAGTAGCGGCTTAAGTCCTCTTACCGAGTCCCCAAAGCAGAGTCGCCACCGCCGACGCCGGATTTTTTTGGATGTCCTTTCCATTACTTGTTCTTTTCGTGTTCTCATTTTAGGTGAGATTTGTTTGAAAAAACAAGTGAAAAAGGTCCGATATGTATAATGTCGATTTATGGACCGCTAAGAGTCGCCATTGGTTTTTTAAATGGTCAGTACCAACACAACCGAGAAAAGGTTTGCACATCAACCCAAAGATGTGACACCGATATACTGCCTGCAAACCGAGATTCATTTAGGGTCCGGGACTTGGTTATGCGGGGAAGGTGTTAGGCACTTCTCGACATCCGTGTTACCACTAAGACCGCCTCTTTTCAAGAAACTATTATCTCGAGTGTGTGTGTGTGTGTGTGTGTGTGTGTCAATGTGTCATATATAAAAAGTTGTATGAGGCCTCGCTCAACCTATATACACAGAGTTTGAATTTATATAAAATTCGCTTTTTAGCAAGATACGGCAATGATGTTTTATAAAAGAGGTTTTTCAAACCCCGATGCTCAATAGAATTGAGACCTTTACACTCCCATTTTTATTAAGTGATCGATTGATTGATTTTATTTGACGAATGCGAAGCATCCGCATTTAAAATAATATATATAAAAAAAATAATGCCGATTTCCTCGTGGGTATGGAAACCATCCGAGGAAATACAGACATCGCAGTATCAATTTACAAGTCGCCATAAATTGAAAATGTCCATCACGGAACCGAATCTAGATCCAATGAAATGAATCTGTGATCACATGATTCCTAGGCATGTATATATTGCAATTTGTATAAAAGCAATAAGGTGTATATATATAAAAGCCAGAAATATATATATATACGTATGTGATCACCAACCACGAAGCACCTCCATGGGGGATCGTAAATATAAATAAAGTCAGAGATACTACCAACCGCCACGGCGAGGAAACTCCAAAGTGATGTAATGTAAATAAAGTCAGAATGCGTCCAACTATCGCCACGAAGTAAACTCCAAAGTGACGAAATGTAAAGAAAGTCAGAAAACTATCAACTCGCCACGAAAGGAACTCTCAGCAGAATAAATAAATATATATATATATATATATATATATATATATATATATATATATATATATAATATATAAAAGCAATAAACGCACTGGATGTAAAATCTGTGCTCATCGAACATAGTTCGACCACGCTATATATATATATATATATATATAAAGTAAAAACGCACTGCATCAAGTTCAGTGCTCATCGAACAAAGTCCGACACACATATATATATATATATATATATATATATATATATATATATATATATATATATATATATATATATATATATATAAAGCTTAATAAACGCACTGCATCAAGTTCAGGCTCATCGAACAAAGTCCGACACACAATATATAATATATATATATATATATATATATATATATATATATATATATATATATATATATCAAGTATTAGCAAGAACAAGTCGCATCAAGTCTAGCTCAATCGAGGCATAACTCGATAATGTTAGTCAATATATATATATATATATATATATATATATATATATATATATATATATCGATCGAAGGAAACCACTTTAATCAAGTCCGCAAAAAGCAAGCAACACGACTCTCAACGTGTAGAAGGGTGTGCAAAAAGATGAAGAGAAAGACTCTAAAGTGTGTGAGAAGGCTTACAAATGACCGATAAAAAGGGCTTCTATATCTTTAGAGTGGGTAAACACCGGCTTTTTTGGGTACAAAAGAGGCTATATATGAGCTCACAGTGTGTTTGAAAGTGGGAAAATACATCGTATGGCGAAAAGTGCAGAGCAAATTGTGGTTTCCGCCTTTTTCTCTTAAAAATCAGCACCCCAAGCCTCTTATTTATAGGCAAAAGGTGTCAGAGTGTACCAGCTGCTCACCAAGCAGTGTACCAGAGGCGGCTGCCTGGCCTCTGCTCGCTTCACGTCGGTCGCCTCAAGCACGCACGTGCACTCAGCAATCGTAATGTCCACTCAATTTTGAGAAGTGCAATCCGCATCCGCTTTGAGGTATTCAGACCTATTTTGATCGCCGCTGTCGAGAGTCAGACGATGGCATGGGATTAGAGTTTGTACGAAAGTCTTTGAAGATGGGACGATGCCCTCCTGGCCTTCAAGCTTCAACTTTCATCCGCTACCCCGCATAATAGTCACCGGATCAAGTTAGCCTTGGGACATTGTTGCATGAGAGACGAGACGTGGCATCGTGGTCGACGAGATGGCGATGTTGCCCACACCGGCAGTTATCGCCGGATTGGGCCGATAAGCAGACGCTGCTCGACACTTCACCGAGATTGACCGCCGCATTTGTTGAAGATCCTCATTGTCATCTTTGAGGTGTGCCTGCCTTCCCGATGTGATTGCCGTGTTGGCACAAAGGTATTTCGCCAGAGTGCCGAGATTGAAGTCGATGGCATTTGAAACAAGCATTTCCGGGTTATCTCCAAATCGCATTCCTCGGGGTTATCACCAAGGTGGTGGCTATTCCTATGGTTGACCGAGAGACCGGATACCTCGGGGTTATCTCCGAGATTAATCGGCCTTCCCTGTGTGTTCCGTATTGATCCGCAGTCTCCGGGTTAAATCACATCTCTTGGATTAATCCGGTTAATGCCGAACTCCGATATCCTGTGGATTTGGATTGTCTCCGGTTAATCTTAAAGACGAAACTTCCTCCCTAGTTAATCCCAGATGGATTTGAGTGTCTTTCGTTAATCATAATAATAAGTTAAGTCTTAAATTAAATAGATTAATATTTATTATTTAATCCCGGAAATATTAAATATAAATTAATAGAGGAGTCTTATTATTATTATTACTATTATTCTTATTTAATTCTAAAGTAGTTTGTAAAATTATTAAAATAAAACCCAATTCGTTAATTGTTAAGGAGTGTTGCCCACATGAGTCTTATTATGGGTGCAGTATTGTTGTTGAGTTTTTCACAACATACGCAATTCCAATATTTGGAGAGTACGTTCTTTTCTACAGAGATAGAAAACTAGGGTTTAGTCAAACACCCATCTTCTTGAATCTTTCTTCTTCCTTGGTGGATCACCTCTAGAGGCCAAACACTTGGGTGGCTAACGTTGATTAAAGAAAGGAACCAAACCCGGTGAATTTAAGTTGAATGCGAAAAAGATTGGAGGTGAACTTGTACATGAGGAAGCTCGCATATTCAAGGGTATGATTCTTATTCTTTCTTTTTCGTTTAATTAATAATTGTGTATAAAGGATGATCCGGGTATATGGTTTGTAAAATTTTAAAAACTCTGTTTTTCCATGCTTCCGCTTATTTTGTGCAATTTGATTGCGTTCATGAATATTACAAACCTAACAGTGGTATCAGAGCCAAACATTTATACTAATTATTAATTTTTTTAATTTGATATGTATATTGATATATGTTTAAAACAATTTAATTGGACATAATTTTGTTGTATAAAATTTTTTTAAAAAAAAGAAATCTGTTTGCGTTTTTTTAAGAAAAGGGTTTATGATTTCGGTAATCCTTCTTTTTTGCTGAGCCTTGCACGTGGATGCTAACTGGTGTATCATGTAACTTTGGTTTATAAGTTTATTATATATATATGATCTGCTGTCTTCCAATAGCACAAGTGATCTTGAAGATTCACGTTATTCTTTATAATATATATATACGGTTACTTTAGTATATATAATAAATATATATATTATATTCTTAATTATTTTATAATTAAAATAAAATTTTATTTTAATCTTAAAATAAAAGGTTTATTTTAATCTTAAAATAAAAATTTATTTTAATTTTAAAATTAGATTTCATGCTAACTAATTAGAGTTAGAATTGGATTCCATGATAACTTAGTGAAGTTGAAATTAGATTCCATGTTTCCTTAAATAAAGGAGTTTATATAGATATGAAATAAGACTTTATATTATTCAAAATAAAAGAATTTATTTGTGAATAGGAAAGAAAATCATATTTCTTAAATAAAGGAGTTTATTTAGATATGGAATAAGATTTCATATTATTCAAAATAAAGGAGTTTGTTTGTGAATAGGAAAGAGAATCCGTGTTTCCTTTAATAAAGGAGTTTTTTTTTACTTGAATTGAATTCCATAATTAATTAAAATAAATGAGTTTATTTTAATTAAAGATTTGATTAAAATAAAATAGTTTATTTTATTCAAAATTAGATAAATTAAAATAAAAGAGGTTTATTTTGATTTAAATTTGGATTAAAATAAAGGAGTTTATTTTGATTCAAAATTAGATTTTATGCTAACTAAATTTGCCCATTAAATGATATCAATATATATATTGAATGTTTATTATTCATGAGATGAATGTTATTTATCGATGCATATGGTGATGTGTATGATAATAAATGGGATTGATTATGGACTATCGATCAATGTGATTGGATTTTATTTTAGTTGGATGCATGAATGTATGAGTTTTATTAAATGGGGTCTCATGCGTACTGCCTTCTCTAATTTTTCTTAATGTAAATTCTAACTCCTCCTATGTACTTCCCTCGATCACGATCAAAGTTTCTATTTATTTAAATAGTTTTATAACAAGAATAGTTAGAATTAATTTTGAAGATTTGAGATCAAGGAACAAGGAGCGCTTGTGAAGACCCGCTTTTTGTAATGGAGCCCGTTTTAAATGTAATAGTTATATTTAAATATTAATTATTTCACCCCTGTGGTTTGAATTTTTTTGTTCACTTGGTGGCTCTAGTGAACCAAACTAGAATAAAAGTTCCATAATCAATCCAGAAGAATATAGTATTCTATATGCAGCATGCTTATATATATATATATATATATATATATATATATATATATATATATATATATATATGCAAACATGCTTCACATGTTAATTAATATATGACGTATTTTATATATATGTGCAATGCTAAAATGCTAAACAAGATGAGACAAATTAATAACAAACCCCCAAAATTTTTTATATTAAGTCCTAAGCGCTCAAAGATATTTGAATATCGAACGTCGCTTTCTAGCATGATAAAAATAATAGAGTATCAATTATTTATTATAAGTTTGTTGTGTCACCACAAGGCTTATCTTAATTCTTTGAGATGTTAATTTTATCACATTTGATGCTTATAAAAAAATTGAACAATATTGTTTTGTCAGTGTCACCACAAGGACAATATTTTTCTTTTTTGAATATATGGAGTGCTAGGTTGACTTAACTTAAATCATTTTAGTTCTGATGTGCACACACTGACCATTATGATCTAAGAGGCAAAATACAAGGAGTTAGATAGTTGATGTAATTGACAAGAGTTGTCTACCTATTTATTTATATATAGTTTGTTGTGTCACCACAAGGCTATATACATTTGAAATGGGATCCTTATTCTCACTAGCATATCTTTAATTAGATATTGCCAACTATATATATTGAGGGTAATATAGTTTGAAGAAAATAGTGGGAGATACCAATTTAAAATAAGACCTAATTTATTTTGGTAATTAATAAAAGAATGTATGCTAAAATATTGTTAATTACAAATTCATTTAAAGAATTTTACAATGTCTAAAATTACTATCACTGCGAAGCATAATAGATGCTAAATTAATTGAACCGAATTAAATGGTTTGGTTAAGGAAATTGAGAATAGTTCTCACAGCTGAAAAGTTATCTTATGTCCTTAATACGCCTATCCCTGCAATGGTTGCAGACAATGCCTCCGAGGAAGAGATTGCTACTTTTAGAAAGTGGCAAGTTGATGCACAGTTGGCTCAATGCATCATGCTCGCATCCATGAGTAACGAGCTTCAAATACAAAATATGAAACTATGGATGCTCTTACTATATTCTTGCACGCATCAAGTAGTTGATGGTGAGGAAAGTAGGACTAATAGATATCGACATCTAAAGGAGCTCTTCCGATCTAGAATGACCAACGACACTACACAAGATGCATATAAAAGTCCTTAACATTATCAATTTGATCGATTAATTAAGACAACAGGTTTTGTCATGGATGGAGAGTTGAGCCAAGATTTTATCTTGCACTCACTCCCGGACTCCTTTCACAATTGTTATGAATTTTTTCATATTAACAAGCTAGATATCAGCCTCGCTGATTTACTTAACATGTTAAAAAATGTTGAGAGTCACTTTCCAACCAAGAAAGATCATGTCTTACTGGTAGGGGCCAAATGATCTTCTGAAAAGAAGAACGATTCAAAGAAGGTAAATAGAAAGGCAAAAACAAAGAATAATAAGAACAAAACTTATACAGATAGCAAAGGAGTTTGCTTCCATTGCAATAAGCCCGACACCGAAAAGAAATCATGAGAAGCATCTTGCAGAGGCTAACCAAAAGAAGCTTAGTGAAGTTTCTGCATAAATACAATTTTGTTCATGATTTAAAATAAATTTTTCTTTAAGTCAAGGTTCTACTGGGTATTGATACCGACTTTGGTTATCATAAATATAGATTTATGAAGGACCCAAGCGTAAGTAGAAAGCTAAACAAAGATAAGTAATCCTATGTCTGGTAAATGAAGCAAAGGTTGCTACATTAGCCATAGAAACTTATAGTTTAGCAATGCCTACGGCAAATCTATTAAGTCAATAAGTTGTTATTTTATTCCAAAGCTTCTTGTTAAAACATTATTTCCATTTTATTGTTGGACAATGAAATCTTTGGTATTATATTTAAGAACAATTGTTGTTCTATTATAATAATAATGTTTTGTATAGAACTAGAATATTACTTAATGGATTTTGTATACTTGACTTACGTGAAAATAATTTTGCAAATTAAATAAACTAGTATAAGAAAAGGAGATGATCATTCAAAGAGTTGAATGTATGTATTTGCTGAAATACAAGTGTGAATTATTTGAAATGTTCAAAGAATTTAGAAGTGAAACAAATTGGCAAAGTATTAAGATTCTTTGATTAGATCAAGGAATAAATACTTGTGTAATAAGTTTCTAGATAATCTCAAATGATTTTCTCACAATGGACACCTCCTGATATGCAATAATTGATTGATGTATCTGAAAGGAAAAATCGTACCTTGTTGGATATGGTACGGTCCATAATGCTTTTACCGACATTCCAAAGATCCTTCCGGGTAATGTCCTAGAAATGGTCGAGATCTATGAAAAGGTAACCTCAAAATCCAACCCTAAGACTCCATAAAAGTTATGGATGTGGAGGATTCCTAATCTTAAGTATGTTAAGATAAGGGTTGTCCAACTTATGTGAAAAGGTTTCAAAGGATAAGCTTGGGACAAAATTTGACAAGTACAGATTTGTGGGACATCCTAAAGTAAGTTTAGGGTATATGTTCTATAATCCTACTTAGCGAAAGGTGTTTGTTGTGAAACATGCAACCTTCTAAGATAAAGGTGTTTATCATTGAAGGGGCTAATGGGAGGATAATAGATCTTGAAGAGTTCAAGAACGACAAAATACTATAAGTCAAATAAGAGGAACCTCAGAGATAATTCTATTGTACCACAAATCAATCAGAAATCGAATAGTACCAAAAATACCTAGAGGTATGGATTCATCATAGACGATGATGATGAGGTACGCATCATAGAAGATGTTGATCCATTAAATACGATGAGGTAAGAGTTGTATCTACTCAGAGAAATGGATTGAAGCAAGCTTCTCAAATATGGAACATTCGTTTTGATGTTACAAATAAAAAGAGTTTGATTTTATCACACATAAGAATGAACCTAGTGTGTACAAAAGGGTCAATGGGAGCGCCGTGATATTCCTAATATTATATGTTGATATACTATGGATAAGGAATGACATACTAATGCTACAATCAGTAAAGATAAAGTTGTCTAAACATTCCTCTATGAATGATTTGGGAAGAGTATCTTAATTGGGGATTCAAATCTATATAGATAGATGTAAGAGGATGCTCAACTAAACCCAATGAGCATATATTCATTTGATGCTAAAGTCGTTTAGCATGGAAAACTCCAAGAGATGTCTCATGTTGATGAGCCATGGAGTGCATCTGTCTTAATAGTCTCCATAGACTCATAAAAGAGAGATCGCATGAGTAACTATCATGTATGCAATGAAATGTACAAGACTTGATGTTGATCAGTCATATTCTGGAGAAGATCACTGTAAGACAGTGAAAAATATCTTAAAGTACTTAACCGACACTAAGGATGTGATTAAAATTTATGGCGGGTCAAAATTAAAACTAAAGAGTTTAATAGACTCAAGTTTTTCAAACAGACCAAGACAACAGAAAATCTACTTTAAGGTAAAGCGTTACCTTGAACAATGGGTGCAAAGAATTGAAAGGTTTCAAATAAAGCAAAGAGTTGTTGGTTTAGTGATAAAGACAAAGTATATAGCTATAAATGAAGTCGCAAGTTGATTATTTGGATGAAAAGTTCATTACGTAACTAGGAATAGTTCCTAAGTCTCATCTTGGATTTAAACATGTGTTGTGGCACTTTCATGTGATTATAGGAATCATTGAAAGATGGGAAATCACTATAGAGATAGTGGACTCTCAAGAACAATATTACATATCCATTAACAAAAGCTTATCCAACAGCAGGATAATCATCACTTAGAGAAGAAGGGTATAAGATACCATGGCGATTGGCTTTAGTGGAAGTGGGAGATGAAAGTAGTATGCACATAAGCCAATCATGTTTGATGATAAAGCATATACTTTGTAACAATCTTATTCATTTATTAATAAAAAGTATTAATTTATTAAAGGCTTTAAATTATCTACGTGATGTTGCTTATAATATGTGATAAACCCATAGTTTTAAGCAATTCTTTTAGAATAATGATGATGATCATTCTAATGAGATCTAAATTTTTAGAAAGCTTAAAACTAAAATAGTTTCCAATCGTTGGATTACTAAATAGAGGATTAGTGAATCCGGATAGATTGGTACATACGTTGCTTGCTCATTTGATGAGGATGATTGATCTCATGATCATTTGTGTGGAGACACTAAAGCAAGTATGTAGGTGCTTATTAGAGAATAAGTTCACTGAACGTGGCTCGCTAAGGAATACCTAATGGAGTTTTACTTGCCTCGTCAATAGAATTCCTCAGAGTGATAGTAGTACAAGTGATCCTCGACTTGAGATCATCATAAGATCTTAGGTATGATAAATTATACTTTGACTTATTCCTTAAGACCCTTAGGTATATCAAAGGGTATGCTTGGGTATAATAAGTTGTATATGGAGATAATGTATGATCAATAAAGAATCTACCACTTCTAGTAAAAAAGAAGAGAAATGTCCTATGTGATTCGATAAATGACAACCCAAAGAGTCCTCGGTTAAGGCAGTAATGAAATTAGAAAGGAGTTTCTAATTTTCATTATTTGAGTTGTGCATTTAAGAGTCGAAATATATATAATTAAATAAAATAAGACTTGACAAGAATTCCATGCCTTATATTTAATCGGGACATCAGATGGTGGAAGGATTGAATTGTACGATAACTATTTACTCAAAGGTTCTTTTATGATTAATGTTGAAATCTATATTATCCGAAAAGTCGTTGATCGCTAGGAGGCTTATCCTATTATAGAATAAATATTATTTATTTAAATAAATTAATAGTTTAATTTATTTATTTAAATAAGATTAGAATTGTTCTAATTGATTTATTCACAACCGCTTAATACGGAGAACCTAAAGGTCACACACCATAAAAGGAAGAATAATTATTTAAGAAGTTAATGGCATAATCATAATAATAAGTTAAGTATATTTAATTTAATTTATGGTGATAGAATAAATTAAATAACTTAATATTTATTATTTAATATTTTGGAAATATTAAATATAAATTAATAAGAAGAGTCTTATTATTATTATTATTATTATTATTATTATTTAATTCTAAAGGAGTTTGAGAATTAATTAATAAAAGTACTCTCAAATATCCTAATAAGATTAGGAGACTAATTAATTAAAAGAGTTTAATTAATTATTCCTAATAAGTTTGAGAGTGTAATTAATTAAAGGAATTTAATTAATTTAAATAAAATCCAATTCCTTAATTGTTAAGGAGGGTTGCCCACATCTATAAATAAGAGGAGTCTTATTATGGGTGCAGTGTTGTTGTTGACTTTTTCACAACATACACAATTCCAATAGTTGGAGAGTACGTTCTTTTCTATAGAGATAGAAAAATAGGGTTTATCCAAACACCCATCTTCTAGAATCTTTCTTCTTCCTTGGTGGATCACCTCTAGAGGCCAAACACTTGGGTGGCTAACGTTGATTAAAGAAAGGAACCAAACCCGGTGGATTTAAGTTGAACGCCAAAAAGGTTGGAGGTGAACTTGTACCTGAAGAAGCTCGAATCTTCAAGGGTATGATTCTTTTTCTTTCTTTTTTGTTTAATTAATAATTGTGCATAAAGGATGATCCAGGTATATGGTTTGTAAAATTTTAAAAACTCTATTTTATCATGTTTCCGCTTTATTTGTGCTATTTGATTGTGTCCAAGAATATTACAAACCTAACACTATCACCCTAAGGTCTAAATGGTATGGGAGTCGTTAGTCGAAAGCTCGTTAAGGTAACAATAAAAGCCTAAGGGAATAAGACCTAACTTTCGGTGCTTCATTACCTCAAGATTTGGTATTCACTTAATAAAAACATTCATATCTAACTACCCAATCATAATATAATTGAATAAGAAAACCTGCCCATACAGGATTACATTAATAAAAACAATATCTCCCAGGTCTATCTAACCTTTATTATAATCATCGGCAGAAAATTAAAACATGATCATAATTAAATATATTACAAGCTTCATAAATAAAAGATAATTTAAATGTTGTCGTCTAATTAAGCACTTTGTCTTTGCCATTGTTTCTAGAATGCTCTTCAAACTTCTTAACTTTATCTGCATTGTTTTATGCAAGAGTGAGCAAAAAATTGCCCACAAGAAGGATAATATTCACCTTTAATTCAGTAACTATGAGTTCAAAGGAATAATGAACGTTAAGTTAACAATAGATATCAACATCAAAGAATACACTGAGGGTCACAAGACCACAAACTATACTCTAGGTCTCAAGTATTTCTACTTTAACCTTTAACAGTCTAAAAGACTATAATCATCATCTTCGTCCTTGGTTAATGTGTGTTTCTATCAGAATCCTTTGATGCCTAAACGACTATATGGACCATCATTCCGTACTCCAGGTGATCAGCCCTTTGTACTATGTATTGCGCAAACATCTTAACGCTATTTTGTATTTCTAAAATAATCCCCTAATAATAGGGTTGTTCATCTCAGCTTAGATCATCAGGTTCCAAACCAAATGAAGTTTGGTTGGGATTTAGCTTCCAAGGAATTCTAGATCTTTAGAATGCTCATCAACCAAGTACTGGTTGAATCAGATAGAAACAAATAACTAATCAAGAGTTTGTGTATAATATCTTCATGAACAAGGTATATCGATGAATCAATAAGAGCTAGAGTATTAAAAATTTCTAAATTGAACAAATGTTATCATCGAAAACTTACTTTAAAAATTTGTGTGAGTATATATGCAAACCAAAGGAAGTTTGGTTTGTGTTGACTTCAAGGGAAATTTAGAGTTTAGAACATTCATCAACAAAAGATTAGTTGAGTAGGTAAAGAATCGCTAGACAACTTCGAGATCGGTACAATAATGTAAGATAGTACAATGATATTGGAGAACGAAGATTAAACAACAGTTATTAGTAGTTGAATAAACAACATTACCGACTTTGAATAAACAAGGTGATCTCGTCTAAAATAAAGAAATAAAGATTATCTAACTTGTTCAACAATTAAATGAGAGTTAAAGAATTCGCATGACAATAAATTGTTAAACAAGAGGTTAGAGTTAGAGAATCTGCATAAGTATAACGTAATAGTGAAAAGTAACCTTGCTGAATAATAAAGTACCAAAGGTTAGGGAACTTGCCTCTTGCATAAGCTATACAATTACAATTCACGTACTCCAATATCTTACACATACCATTAGGATCATCACATCAATTAGCCACATACACATTAACCTCATAGATTCATTTCTCATCTTAGTTACGTTATAACCTTTAGTTTAAGGTCTAACCATATAAATAAACCACATAATACAAAACTGAAACTCACTAACACATTTTAGTGTAATCAAAATATCTATTAGACATGTTAACATCCACTTCCAAAATAATACCCATTTATAGTTAAACTTGTTAATTTAGTACAAGTCTTATGCTACTATATAAATATCAGAACTTTCAAGTGTTAACCTTTATAAAACTTATTCACTAATCCTCATTCTCAATGAATCACAACATGTCACTTTCATAGTTTACTAACTTCTTTATAACTTTAGAATCACTAACCACATAACACTATGTTGTTTTAACCTTGTCGTTACACATTTGACACACTAACATAACCTTAGACCAAGTTATAGCGGTGTTACAAAGTCTACAGCAGCAATAGACCTCATTGTCTCAGGACATGGTATAGCATAAATTGCGCCATATACACACAAGCTTCTCGATCCGGCATAAGAATTTCGCCTTTTTTATTTTGGCACCTAACACGATTCTTGGCCAAATTACACTGACGTATGAGAACCGAAAAGGCTATGAAAAGTAAATGAATTTTTAGCCTTCAACTAACACGAATTTCACCCACCAAACAGTGAAATTAACACGTAAAATAAATATACAACTATCATAAATATGACTGCTAACATTTACAACCACTAATCACAATTTATCAACAACTAAAACTATTTTAATTTCTCAATATTCATATTTTTATACAAAAACTCAATTTTTGATATTCATTCTAAAAATCATCACTGTGAATTCAATACTTGACCAAATCACTTCATTCCAATTACGTTATGCTCGTTTCTTACTGAACTAACATAATCAAGCTTCAATTTACAGATTATCATACAAATTGACCATCGAGTTTTGTACTTTCACAAACCATATGAAAAATATATACTGTGATTACTTTTCCTTCGTTTTAACTGAAATTAACATACCAATTCATGCCTAACTACATACTCTAACATCATAAACACATACAACTACAAGTACTCAGTTATATAATCGTCAACTTAAAATTTTGGATTCACAGAACACATAAATTATGCCGTATTCATACGTACACATATATAATATCAAAGTTATAGAACATACCTTCAATTTGCTTGATAATCCCTTGCTAAACACTGAAATTGCTTTAGTTTAATCTCAATCTCTCTCAATTCTCTCTCAAGTTCTCTGTAATTCTCTTCTCTTCTTCCTCTCTCAGACTAGGCTACTAAACAGTAAGCGTAAACAAAACTGATAGGTAGTAATACGCCTGCTAAATTACTATCAGTTATAAAAATATAACGTATATGCTATAAGTTTATTTTATATTTTATTTGTTTTATTTTATTTACAATTAACATATTAAAAATCAAAAATCAATAAGGCTTTGTTTGGTAAAAAAGCTTTGTTTGGCAAAAAGCTTTGTTTGGCAAAAACTCTTTAAAAATTAAAGACTTCATATCTATTTAAGCCCTGTTTGGTAATAACTAAATTAAACTACTTTAATTTTATTTTAATAAACCATTTAGTTTGTAATTTATAACCACATATGACTTATTTGGATTTCCATATCCAACATTAATTAAATAAAATAATTATACATACTATATTTTAAATAAATACTCCACTTAAATAAACATCACAAAATTATAACTTTATTATAATTTTATTTAATAATTTAATATACCATCTTAATTTATCACATCACAACAACAATATAACATCTCATGTTATCTTACAACATAATAATTATAAATTAAATTAATTTAGAATATTATCTAATAAATATAATTTATAAATATTTACTAACAAAATCACATAAACATTTATTTAATTTAATAAATATTTTAAATTACAAATAAAATCTTGGATTGTTACATCATTCCCTCCTTACAAGGATTCTGTTCCCAGAATCACAACTCAATCAATCAAATCGTCACAGGGGTACTTAAGCAAGAACAGAAGGACCCCCCGCCGGGGCGGGCTTATGAAGAGGAAAAACCCCCTCTGGGGCGGGGGTACGAGCCAAGAGTAAGAATTCTATTTTCAATAGAGTTTTTCGGTAGCATCTAAAAAGGAAGTTGGAATGGCTTGGGACTCTGATTGGCGTCAATTTGTGGACTAAATACGTGTCTTGTACTAAAGATTAACATAGACAAAAAGGGAGAGATAACAACATTCAATCAATTAACAATCTAGAGCCCTAATTTGAGAAAATTGCATTAGAGGAAGGATTAATGGTCAGAGTCACAAAAATTGCAAGTTGGAGAGAAGAAGAAGGGTGGTTTTGTATTCATTTTTCATCTTTAATTCAAGTATTGTAATTTGGATGATGGATTCTTTTATGATTTCAGTGTTTATTTCATTTGTGATGAACTAAATTACTTGTTAGGCTTATGATGGATCTTTATTGTTAAACGATGATTATGTAGCCTTAGTTTCAGTTTGATAATCTATCCATTCAGTTTATCTATTGTGATTTGTATTTTAATTTACGAATTGCTTGATCACCAATTCTGTGTGGATTTGTATGGACTCAAGAGATGATATATGAATCTAGACTTAATCACTTTAGCATGTGTTCTTGAATTCTGTGATTGAATGGAATCTTGATGAATGTTGGGGTAGAGATATACTTAACATCGCATGTAATCGGGTAGAGAACTTGAACTTAAACCTTACTTGATTGTAATTCATATAGAGATATAGTGAATTAGTTGATTAGGGTGTTTGGCTTAATTCTATCTATTTTGGGGATTTAAGTTAATATGGTATTAGTGCATTGAGAAATGGCTAATTCTATTGAAGTGTTCTTGATTAATAAACTGGGATAGTGAATTGAACTGAAATAAGGTGTAATAATCAGAGTGAGACTTAAAGTGAAGTTGTAAGCCCAATTCTCCATTATTTGCTTGAAATTACATGTTTTTAGTTGTGTTGATTACTTGGTATTTTTATATTTTTAGTTTTTAATAGTTATAATCATTGATTTGGATAGTTTAATAAAATTTGGATTAATAAAAAGCTGGTAATTGTTAGATTAATTTCATACTACTCTGTGGGAACGATACTCAACTTATCATTATATTTCTTGTTGACCATGTGCACTTACGTGTGAGCGTAATTAGATTTCTACCAACAATACTACATGCGGAAAGAACCATGTGGGGGTATGCATAAAGGGAAAGAGGGTTTGCTACAATTGTGGTCAGGAAGGCCACATAGCTCCAAAATGCCCTAATCCTAAGAAGGGTGCTTGTTTCACTTGTGGGTCAAGGGATCATCTGGCTAGAGATTGTCCTAAGAAGGCAGTAGGTGGAGCAGGAGCAGGTAGAAGTAGGGGAAACAATGGTGGTAGCACCTTAACCATCACTAGATCAACGTCATCAAATCGACCCACCGCCAGTACTTTTAACATAATCGTGTAGGATGTTGTGCATTCAAAGGTTATGGTATCAGGTATCATTCTGATCAATAGTATTAATGCTTACGTATTATTTGATTCGGGTGCTACTTGCTTATTTATATCTGAAGACTTTGCTAAGAACTTAGAATTGCCTAAGGAGGAATTAGATTACCCTTTGAACAAAGAAATTGCGAATATGGAAGTAATTCCCGTTAGGTTTGTACACAAGAACTTTAGGGTTGATATTAAGGGAAACATGATGATCGTAGATCTAATCCCGATTAAACTTGGGGAATTTGACGTTATTTTAGGAATGGATTGGTTATTCAATTATAAGGCGATAATTGATTTTCAAAAGAAGTGTGTTAACATTATGACTTCGTTAAATGTAGTATTTTATGGCAACAAGGCGCTTAGGAAAGCGAGTTATCTAATGATGATGCATGGCAGGAAGTTATTGAGATAAGGTTGTGTAGGGTATTTAGCCTACATAGTCGATACTCAAAAAGACAGTGTTGTGACAACCCGGTGTCGACGTTGGGATTTTTATTTGTCACTTTTCTGTTCTTTTTCATTGGTGTTCTCATGTTAGGTGAGATTTGTTTGAAAAAACAAGTTGTGAAAAGGTCCGACATGTATATGTCGACGATTGGACTATAAGAGTCGCCAGTTGGTTTTTTAAATGGTTGTACCAACACAACCGAGAAAATGTTTGTACATTGACCCAGTGATGTGACACTGCTAAATGAGTATGTGAAACCGAGATTCATTAGGGTCCGGGGGCTTGATTATGCGGATGGAAGGTGTTAGGCACCCCCCGACATCCGTGTTACCACGGTGACCGCCTCTTTTCAAGAAACTATTATCTGAGTGTGTGTGTGTGTGGGTCAATGTGCAGTTATATGGAAGTAGTGCGAGGCCTCGTTCACACCTATATACACAAGGTTTGAATTTGTGTAAAAATTTAGTTTTAAAAAAAATATGGCAGTGATGTTTTGTAAGAAAAAGGTTTTTCAAACCCTTGTGCTCAATAGTAATTGAGACCTTTTACACTTCTATTTTTTTATTAAGTGTTCAGCTTAATTGCTTTTAATTTTCGAGATGCAAAGTATCTTCGAGGAAATAATGTACAAAGCAGTGCCGATCTCCTCGTGGGCATTAAAACCATATGAGGAAGTCCAGACACCGTGAATAAATTTACAAGCTGCTTACAACTGAAAATGTCCATCACGGGAACCGAATCTAGATTCAGTAGACTGAATATGTGATCACATGATTCTTAGGCTCACATGATGCCGTAATTGATATGAAAGCAGTAAGCATTTATATATATATATATATATATATATATATATATATATAATATAAATATATATATATACGTATACGATCACCACTACAAAGCACCTCCAAATGGGGATCGAAATGTAAATAAAGTTGTAAAGTAATCAACCGCCACGTAAGTAAACTCCAAAGTGATTTAAAAGTATATATATATATATATATATATTTATATATATAAAAGCAGTAAATACACCGGATGTAAAATCCAGGCTCATCGAACAAAGTTCGATAAATAAACGCTCCAGACGTAAGTCTAGGCTCATCGAACAGAGTTCGACACACAGTTCATATATATATATATATATATATATATATATACACGAAAATAAATAAATGCTCTAGACGTAAGTCTATATATAATATATATATATATAAGTATATAAAATATATAAAATATATATACATTAGTCCATATATATATAAACTGAAATGAAACCACAGACCGAAGTTCGGGCATACACACGCAACACGACTCTCAACTTGAAGAATAGTGTGTGCAAAGATGAAGAGAAAGACTTTAAAGTGTGTAAGAAGGCTTACAGTGGACTGCCAAAGAAGACTTCTATAACTTTAAGTGGATGAACACTCGGCTCCCGCCGGTAAAAATAGTAACTATATGTGAGCTCACAAGTGTATAAAATGTGAAAACACTCAGTTTAGGGTGTGTACAGAGCAAATTTGACAGGGCTTCTTTGCCTTTTTCTCTTACAAAATGGCCACCCCAAGCCCTCTATTTATAGAGGGGGGAGCTGCAGATGTACCTGCGGCTGCTCTGGGTGCCCCGGGCTCTGTGGGTCCTGCTTATCTCGAAGTACGTGCACACATGCACTGTGATGTCCGCTCGAACTTTCAAAATTGCAATCCCGACATCCGACTGAGGTATATAAGATCTATTTCGGACCGCTGTTGTCGAGAGTTACGCAATGACATGAGATTAAAGGTTGTACGAATTCAGGAAGATGGGTCCATCCCCTCCGATCTTCAAGCTTCAAATTCTATCCGTTGCCCTGCGTTATAGTCACTCGGGATTGGACATCCTTGGTTCTTGTAGGACATTGCTATGTAGAAATATGTGTATGAGATGTTGAGATGGCGCAATATGGGATCAAGTGGCAAGATGATGACTTTGCCCCTCATCGGGGTTATCTCCGGTTTGGGCTGATAAAGCAGACGTTGCTCAGAGTTATCTCTGAGGTTGGTCTGCTATAAGTGTTGAAGGTCCTCAGTGTCATCTCTGAGGTGTGCCTGTCTTCCCGGTGTTATCTTCGGGTCTTGTACTGAGTGCCTCGGTGTGAGTGCTGAGGTTGAAGCTGATTGCATACATTTGAAACAAACATTTTCGGGGTTATGTCCGGAACTACAACTGCATTCCTTGGGGTTATCTCCAAGGTTAGTACTGCTATTCCCAGTGTTATTTCTAGGACTGAGACTGAATATCTCAGGGTTATATCGGAGATGAATCGGCCTTCTCCGATGGAATTTTTGGTATTTGAATTGCATGCCTCGGGGTTATCTCCGAGGTTGGAACTAATACTCTTGGTGTGTGTTCCAGGGTTGATACTGAACTTCCGGTGGTATCTGGACTGGATATGAGCTGTCTTCCAGGGTTATCTCTGAAAGACAAATCTGCCCTCCTGCAATGTTAGTAACAGGTGTGCAGAAAATTTCTAGTGTCTACAGATGTCCCTATTTATCATATTCATGCAACGCAATGGCACAGATAGGATAAAGAATCCTAGACACTTGAAATCCAACAAGATAAACATGATGCAAAGTGCAGCAACATGATGTAAATTTATGATGTATGTGGATTGTTGGATTGTTCTCCAACATGGTGGGAAGATTGCCGGCTCCCTGTGGCTTCGACCAGGAATGGAATAGATAAGCAGCCTGATAAACTGTCATGGACGTGCGATCCATAGCTACCAGGAATCTTTGGGATTTTTTGACATTGGGGTTATCACCAAAGTCTTTAATCCTTAATACAGACTTTAAGTTGAAGATGTATCTCTCACGTACAAGAGACTCTGTGTGGGTGTAGCCTTGTCTGTTTGAGGATGTGTATAACATATTCTATCATCGGTCCTCCCTTATGAGGTTGATCTTTCCTGGTTTGTATCGCTAGGATATATCACTGTTCTATTGGAGTTAATGCCAACAATTTGTGTTGTCAGGGTTGCCTGACCTTCGCTGACATATACATCACCGGATAACATCCCTGTTGGGAAAACTATCAAGGTTGCTTGACCTAAATTAACTTGTGCATCAATGGAAAATGCATGACACCTTCGTCGGGGATTTGCTTGATCTTCGCCGACTTGTGTATCAACGAAAAATGCGTGACAACCTCGCCGGGGATCTGTTTGATCTTCGATGACGTGTGTATCAACGGAAAATGCGTGACACCCGTCGCCGGGATTTGCTTTGACATATGAAAATACGTGATACCCCCACCGGGGACTCTATATTTGGACAGATGAAGACGCGTGATGCCCCCACCGGGGATTCTTGAGATTAGGGTGACAACCCTGAATTGACGGCATTGGACCTGCGTCAGGTATTACCGAGTGTGACTGGTAATGGCTGAGATCATTGGCATAGTGTACCCTGTGTTCAGGCGAACACTAATGAGTGATGTGTAGACCCACGGTTCGGTCTGAGAAAACCAGGATTGCAAGCTATTCTGCTCAATCGCGTAGCGTTTTTATTCCTGATTTGACCTTTTAAGGTGGTGAGAACTCTGTTGCAACTCGAACTGGACTGAGACAGAGGGGTGGGACCCACGTTGGAGTGTCGCAAGTACACCTGCAGCAACCACAGGTGGACCTACGGCCAACCGTGGCTATTAAATGCTTGCAGGTTGCTTTCATAAGTCAATTTTAAGTTGCGCCATGAAGGAAATCTGAGAGGTCTTCTCCAGATCTACTGAGTTTGGGCGACTTTCTGCAAACTTTGTCACCATACAAGTGTTCTACACTGTCCTGGTAACATATGCATGTCTTCTTTTCGAGTTTTTATCCGTTGGAAAATAACTTATCACATAAAATGCATCTAAACACACAGTAGTGAATATGCATGCTCAAATGACTTGATAAAAAATATTCAACATAGTAAATGTTAATATTAAACCATGCTGAACATAATGATGTGAAAAAATTTGACTTTTAAAACAGTCAAATTGACACCTTTTTTCTGCTATATCTTATCTTATTTGAGGACAAATGAGCAAAAGGTAAAAATGTAAAGTAATCTTGGTAATTAAACTACCCTTATGGATTGATGACTTTGCTTTTTAATACATATAATATGTATATGATTGTGGGTAGGTGTGCTACTGAATGGCCACCTAGTCATGCCTATGTGCATGTGGATAGTCCTATTTACATAGGGGACTATGGCAAAAAAATTTCAAAATGTAGGCATTGAGTAGTCATACATTTTAACTCTACTGTAGACGTATGTTAAAGTAATGCATGCATTCATGTAGTCATAAAATGCATTTTGAAAAGAAAGCTCCAGGATAAAAATTACCACACCCTTTCTGAGGTGATTTAGAAACTTTTGTCCAGATATTATAGATCCGGATCAGTCGAGTAGTTCCTGCAGAACCACTTCTGGTGTATAGAGGAGGGCTTCTGAAGCACCTCGACCCCGTTCCGTAACACAGCCTCGTCGGTTGGTAGAGGCGGTGATACGTCCAGTCCAGGTTGATGTGCCGGACGTCGAGGATGAAGAGGAGGATATTCCGGTTGTGGACCCCATTCCTGCTGCACATGTTCTGTGACGCCCCCAAAATAGGTATACATCACCCATTCTGAGTTGTCAATACATGGTACGTAAACAACTACAACTTTATTATTACAACAAGAAATCATGAGTTTAAATACAAATATTATCTTCTGATAATATTTATACTCACATAAATCCTCATCACATTTATTGATACATTATTTTACAAAAATGGTGAGGACTACTAAACAATCCTTTCTAAAACCTTCATTCCATACCCCGACTGCATCGCTATATTCTCGCCTCCACGAGAAGAATGGAACAAAAGGAAAAGGGTGAGCTCAACTAGCTCAAGAAGAATATTATGACTAAGATAATATACAACAAATTATCGTTAGTCTTCAACAGGAAAAATTTAATAGAATACAATAGACAACAAATTTTCAATCAATATTCGCAATGAAATAATAATTCATTAGAAGAGTTAAGTAGAGAATGCAAACTACTATCTTCTATGTATGAATTTAAAAGTTCATCGCTCATCTTTTATCCCTCGTAAATAACAATCAATATACATCCGAATCAAATATTCATCTTTGCACTACAGCCAAAGATATTCATCATTTAATCATGTTCATTTAAACACTGCTCATCTTTGCACTACAGCCAAAGATATTAATCGATCAATCGTTTCATCTCAACACCGCTTTTCTTTTACATTCACAGCAAAAGATATTCTTCAGAAATCATTCATCTTTGCACTACAGCCAAAGATATTCAATAATATCATCATTTAAGACCGAGGATGATGAAAAATATTTTAAAGAACGAATCCAAAGGAAACAAAATGACAAGGATTAAGGAGTAATGTTTCGTACTTTGTTTTATTCATGTCCAACAATACCTCAAAAATAATCATAGTGGTGTAAAAAATTCAAGAATGATCAAAACATGGATACAATCAAAGCTAGTATCCAAAATAGATGTTTTGGACAAAAAGAAGAAATTTTGTTTTTCTATGAATAGTCGCGATATCACGTGAATAGTGCCGTATACGTGAATAGTACCATATACATGAATAGTAAATCCGACACCAAAAGATAGAAATTCCACAAAAACATCTTCACGCTTCATGAATAGTACTCGTGAATAGTAACTCGTGAATAGTAACTCATGAATAGTAACTCGTGAATAGTAACTCATGAATAGTAACCCCGACATGAAAAAATTCTAAATTTGATAAAAACTTCAGATCAACATTTCAACATAATGATATTGAAGAAATAATATCATTACGAAAAAAAATAATATCCCTTACCTCAAAGAATCGAGATTTCTAAAGGAAGGTCTCAAGTGATCTTTGAATGAAACTTGTAATCAACAAAGAACTCTCAAAGTATCTAAATACTCACAAAATACGCTCAATAATATAGAGAGAGAGAGAAAACTTTGTTTCGTGTGATTTTCAATTCTAACTTAGCCCTCTATTTATAGGAAAATGTTAGCCTACCAAGCGCATTTTGACCCGCTACCGATGGCTTTACTCGCTACTATTGCCACCCACCACATTTGAAATAAAATTCAGCACATTTCTTCACCAACCACAAGTGGGGCCCACTCAATTCTAGAATTTTCCACCAAAATCAATTATAACCCTAATTTACTCAATCGAGACACCTCTTAAAATTCATAACAAATCATTCGTGCATTTTAAACGGTTCAAAATTTGTGGACATATACTCAACTTATGTATGTATAACATACCCAAAAATTACCATTAATCCAATCTGGTTTGATTAAAAATTATAATCCCATAATATATCTCAAAACCCCGATTTAATTTTTAATACCTCCAATCTGTAAAAAATCGATAAAACACCTCAACAATAATTTCTTCATTTATAACCACATAAATAAATCCATCATTTATATCCACATAAAATAATATTTCTTTATCATATGAATCAATAATTAATTATTCACAAATAATATTACTGTAATCACAATTATGACAACCAGCCGCTCCCAGAAAAAGGGGGGCTTTCCGATAAGGATTTCTCATCTTGCCGCAATTAGGTGACCAAACCTCTCCTCGATGTAACTTTCTAGACATTGCCAATAATGCTATCTAATAATATTATTTAAATAATATGAATTATTGATCCGATAATGGAGATAATGTGCAAAGGACAATTATTGAACAACAATAATATAAAATATCAACGCAGCAATTATCAATCAATAAAATAAAATATTGAATAATAATTCATCGTAAAATTATTGAGTAGTGCCTTCTTACGTAAGGATCAATAATTCAACAATCTCAAGTAAATACCGTAGTGCTCTTGTCGGCAACCACGCCAGATTCAGTATTTTAACCACCGGGGTATTCCAACAGTCTTAATTGGTAACAACTACGCCATAGTTATTTTTAACCAACTTATATTTGTCGCTTTTCTTCATCCAATCGCTTTCAGTTATGGGGCCCACACATGGTCACTTGCCGTCGCATTTAATATTCCCCGACAAAAGACGAATATTCCACGACCAAACCTAATATTCCCAACAAAATGAATATTTTATAACCACTTGCTTATTTTGAAATATTTGCGTATTTAACCCTTAACTATCCACATTAATCAAATCAACCCTTACTATTTCAAAATAATAAATAAAGGAAATTCCTTTATTTAAAAAAATTTTCTGGTCTTACAACCTCCCTCCTTATGAAATTTCATCCTCGAAATTGACGTCACGTACTCAGTGTTTGAAAAGGTGAGGATACCTCGCTTTCATTTCCGCTTTCCAATTCCCAGTCATTTCCTCTATAAGCATGATTCCTCCACAAAACTTTAACTTGTGGTATGACCTTTCATGGCAGTAGGACATGCTCCTTCCTATCCAAGATCTTGATAGGTACCTCCTCATACGTTAAGTCTTCTATTATCTCGTCCGGTTCTAACTTTCAATAACGTGGTTCGGTCTTTCACATATATTCTAAGTACGAGATATGTGAAACACATTATGAACACGAGACATACTCGAGGTAACGCAAGTCTATAGGCTACATTTCCTACTCGGTCAAGAATTTGAAATGGACCAATAAATCGTGGATTGAGCTTTCCTCTCTTCCCAAATCTTGTAACTCCCTTCCATGGAGCAACTTCGCAACAATACATGATCCCTACATTAAATTCCACGTCCTTTCGATGAAGATCCGCATAACTCTTTTGTCGATCTTGAGCCGCTTTATATACGCTAGTCGAATTATTTGGATCTTTCTTTGTAGTCATATACGTACTAACTTTCGTCCCAACAATGTTGCTTCACCCACCTCATCCCAACATATTGAGAACGATATTTTCGTCCATATAATGCTTCAATGGAGCCACACCTATACTTGCCTCGATAACCTGTTGTTGTGGGAGAATTCCACCAATGGTAAATACTTATCCCAACCGCCTCTTGAAGTCTAGGACACGAGTCTTAATAAATCTTCAAGAGTTTGAATAGTCCTCTCGATTGTCCGTCTGGTTTGGGGATGGTATGCCAACTAAATCGCAAATCTGTGCCCATAGCTTTTTTGCAAGCTAACCCAAAATCTTGAAGTGAATCTTGGGTCACGATCCAAAACTATGGATACGGGCATGCCATGCAACCTCACAATCTCATTTACGTACATACTAGCAAGACGTTCAAGTGAATAAGTCTCCGTGTCGGCAAGAAATGAAGCGAGACTTGGTTAATCTATGAACAATAACCCAAATAGCATTGATGCCTTGAGAAACCGTAGGAAGACCCGTAAACGAAATCCATGGTAATGTGTTCCCACTTCCATTCCTAATCTCAAGTGGTTGCAACGGACCCTTAGGTACTAGATGCTCCGCCTTTACACGTTAAGCAAGTTAAACACATCGAGATAAACTTTGCAATCTCTCTCTCATATTATTCCACCAAAATGTATGTCGAAGATCACGATACATTTTAGTACTTCCAGATGGATTGCAAATGGTGTATTGTGTGCCTCCATCATAATCTTGTACTTCAAATCGTAGTCGTTAGGAACACAAAGTCTAGAGTGGACTCAAAGTATTCCTTCTTCATCAATTCTCGCTTAAGAATAGCTCCTTCTTGTACTTTCTTCTTCATACGTATCGGCTCCGGCCTGGGTGGCGAGCAACCTTAACTTTTTCTATTAAAGTTGGCTCTACGCGTATACTTGACATCATCGCACTTCGTTCCGCATATGATCTTCTACTCAATGCGTCATTACCACGTTAAACTTTTACCAGATGGTATTAAATAGTGTGGTCGTAGTCTTTCAATAGCTCGAGCCAACGTCATTTGTAGATGTTGAGTTCTTTTGAGTGAAGAAATATTTAAGGCTTTTATGGTCCTAATATATCTCCACTTTCTCCCCATATATATAGTGCCTCCATATCTTTAAGCAAACTTATTTGGCCGCTAACTCTAGATCATGAGTAGGATAATTCCTCTCATACTCTTTTAAGTTGTCGCGAGGCATAGGCTATGACTTTCCCATGTTGCATGAGAACACATCCTAACCCTTTGCACAAGCATCGTCAGAGATAACAAATCCATCCGAACCCGGATGGTATTGTTAGAACAGTCTTAAATAAGTCTCCTCTTAAGCTCTTGGAAACTTTTCTCGCATTCTTCGCCCCTAAACGAATTTCGTATCCTTTCGAGTTAATGAGTTAATGGAGTAGCGATTCGAAAACCCTTCCACGAATCTCGATAATAACCACTAAGCCCAAAAGCTACGATGCTTGATCACCGACTTTTGTTGCTCTAACTTTGTATTGCTTCAATCTTCACGGATCAACAGATACTCCATGTTTTGACACCACATGCCCAAGAAAGGCTACTTCCTTAAGCGAACTCGCATTTCTTCAATTTGGCATATAGTTGGTTTTCACGAAGCCTTTGGAGTACCACTTCAAATGGTGCTCATGATCTTCACGACTTTTGGAATATATAAGGATGTCATCAATAAAGACAACAACGAATCGATCCAAATATTCCTTGAATACTCGATTCATCATATCCATGAAAGCCGCAGGAGCATTAGTTAGTCCGAAAGACATGACTAAGAATTCATAATGCCCATACCGAAGTTCTCAAGGCGCTTTGAATATCCTCGCCTAATTTTCAATGATGATATCCGAATCGAAGATCGATTTTGAAAAGAATTGTGCCCTTGCAATTGGTCAAACAAGTCATCAATACGAGGTAGAGGATACCTATTCTTGATGGTGACATGGTTCAATTCCCGATAGTCAATACAAAGTCGCATACTCCCGCCTCTTTCTTTTTACAAATAAAACAGAGCACCCCAAGGAGATGTACTAGACGAATGAAACCGGATGTCCAACAATTTCACGTAGTTGGACCTTTAACTCCCGAAGTTCAATAGGAGCCATTCGATATGGGGTTTTAGAAATGGGCTTTGTACCGGGTTCAAGATCAATAAAGAATTCAACTTCACGTTACGGGGGTGAACCGGGAAGTTCTTCTGAAATACGTCGGAAAGTCAATAACAACAGGAATATTATTCAAATTTGACGTGTCTTTATTCAAATCCAAAACATGGGCTAAGAAAGCTTGACATCCGCTTTTTCAATAAACGAATAGCTTTATGATTAGATATGATAGTGATTGATTTTAATGGTTTAGTTGTTGAATTAGTAACGCAAAGTTTGGTTAGGAATATGAAAACTAACAACCTTACGAAAACAATCAATTTTGGCATGATGAGTAGTTAACCAATCAATCCCTAAAATCACATCAAAAGCAAGTATCTTTAAAGAGATAAGGTCAACAGTAAGGTGATGGTGCCAACTTGAATCAAACAAGATTTATAAATAGTGGATGTGATGAAAGTTTCTCCTAACGGAGTTTCCACAGATAGGTCAAAGTCTAATTTCTCCGAGTCAAGTTTAAACGTTGAGCACATACAGGAGAGATAAATGAATGGGTAAAGCACCTAGGTATCAAGTAAGGTATAAACTTCGCAAGAATTTATAAATAGCTTACCCGTGATCACCTCGTTTGGGTTCCTCGCATTATGACCAATCACAACAAACGCTTCTTCCTAATCGTTGAATTTGACTTTTTCCGGGATGATCTTTTGAGTCACCGTCCCATTGAACTAGGTTTCGCTACTGTATAATCTCGAAGCGATATGTCCTTCCTTTCCACAACTATAGCATACCTTGAACTGTTGTGGGCGCTTGACCGATATGTCCCTCTTTTCCGCATTTGTAGCATATAATGGGTGGTCGTTCTCCTCCTTAGAACCCGATTCTTTGCTAGACCGTTATCGTCTTCACATAGTCGTTGTTAAATCTCCTCTTTTAAAATCTCCTCCCGACTCGCTTCTTACATTTTTTCATAACCATGATTACCACCGAGTGGTTACCATTTCTTTCCGTCTGCGCTTTCTCCGCAGTTATCATTATTCATTGATCGCCATCTACGAGTACGATCCTCGGTTATGGTCCTCGGTTGACCGTACTCGTTATCTCGCTCTAATAATTGAGCCTGCTTACAACATCCGAATAAAGAGAAAGTTTATGAGAATGAGATATCTTGGCGTATCTGGGTTTCAAACCTCTAAGAAACATCCGCGTCATCGTTCCTCATTCTCCACCAAATGAGGTGCAAACTGATAACTCTCGCAAACTTTGCCTCGTCTTCGAGACACCGTCAAATGTTGTTTTGCTCTAATCTAATGAACTCCACTTCCTTCATATAGACGAACACTTTCGTGAAAGTATTTGTCATTAAATAGTCTCTGAAACGTCTCCCAAGACATCTTTGAGTCGCGGCTGGATGGGTACGCTTCACGAGACTCCCACCGATGGTCTGCCTCGCCACGGAACATAAAGGTGGTGAATGGAACCTTCTGTTCCTCCGTGCATCCCAAGACATCGAATATCTTGGTAATTTGTTTGACCCATGTTTCCGCCATGATCGGATCCGCTTTCCCTTAAATTCGTGGTCCCAACTCTTTGAATCGCTTGCATTTGTGACAACCCGTGAATTGCTATCATTTCCTCCTCAGATTTTGAACACGAGTCTCCTCGTCTCGATTTTGCATGAACTGCAAAAATCTTCTAAACATCCCCTCGTTCATCATCTCGCTTTCAATTGGTGTTGTTCACAGGAGGAACATTGCCACCACAGACGTTCTCCTCGTTGGTAAGTACAGCATCTCCACGGTCTCATTTACTCCATTTGTTAATATTCTCGATCGACATTCTCAAATCTTTGTCATAAAACAAGGGTTAATTAAGGAAATCAATATATCACATAATATCCCTATATCTTGACCAACTAACAAATAAGCTTAGGTAGGACACACTAGCGAAGGATTTACTCGTCTCTCCCTCCTAGTTCTATTCCTCGATCTCCGCCAGAGATCATATCCCTAAGCTACGATACCAACCGTGACGCCCCAAAATAGGTATACATCACCCATTCTCGAGTTGTCAATACATGGTGCGAAACAACTACAACTTTATTATTACAACAAAAAACTGTGAGTTTAAATACAAATATTATCTTCTAGACAATATTTATACTCACATAAATCCTCATCACATTTATTGATACATTATTTTACAAAAATGGTGAGGACTACTAAACAATCCTTTCTAAAACCTTCATTCCATACCCCAGACTAAGTACTCGCTTATATTCTAGCCTCCCCGAGAAGAATGGAACAAAAAGGAAAAGGGTGAGCTCAACTAGCTCAGTAAAGAATATTATGACTAAGATAATATACAACAAATTATCGTTAGTCTTCAACAGGGAAAAATTTAATAGAATACAATAGACAACAAATTTTCAATCAATATTCGCAGCGAAATAATAATTCATTAGAAGAGTTAAGTAGAGAATGCAAACTACTATCTTCTATGTATGAATTTAAAAGTTCATCGCTCTATCTTTATCCTCAGTAACAACAATCAATATACATCCGGAATCAAATATTCATCTTTGCACTACAGAACCAAAGATATTCATCATTCGTCATGTTCATTTAAACACTGTTCATCTTTACTCAAAGCCAAAGATATTAATCGATCGGTATGTTCATCTCAACACCTTTTTTTTCTTTGCACTACTGCCAAAGATATTCTTCGAAATCATTCATCTTTTTACTCACAGCCAAAGATATTCAATAATATCATCATTTAAGACCGAGGATGATGAAAATATTTTTAAAGAACGAATCCAAAGAAACAAAATGACAAGGATTAAGGAGTAATGATTAGTACTTTGTTTTATTCATGTCCAACAATACCTCAAAAATAATCATAGTGGTGTAAAATTCAAGAATGATCAAAACATGGATACAATCAAAGCTAGTATCCAAAATAGATGTTTTGGACAAAAGAAGAAATTTTGTTTTTCTATTGAATAGTGCAGTATATCGTGAATAGTGCCGTATACGTGAATAGTCTTTGGATCGTGAATAATCTTAGTATCATGAATAGTAAATCCGACACCAAAAGATAGAAATTCCACAAAAAACATCTTCACGCTTCATGAATAGTACTCGTGAATAGTAACTCGTGAATAGTAACTCATGAATAGTAACTCGTGAATAGTAACTCATGAATAGTAACCCCGACATGAAAAAATTCTAAATTTGATAAAAACTTCAGATCAACATTTCAACATAATGATATTGAAGAAATAATATCATTACGAAAAAAAAATAATATCCCTTACCTCAAAGAATCAAGATTTCTAAGGAAAAGGTCTAAGTGATGTTTGAATGAAACTTATCTTGAACAACAACTCTCAAAGTATCTAAATACTCACAAAATACGCCAATAATATAGAGAGAGAAAGAGAAAACTTTGTTTCGTGTGATTTTCAATTCTAACTTAGCCCTCTATTTATAGGAAAATGTTAGCCCCAAAGCAGACTTGACACACTACACGATGGCTTTACTCGCTACTATTGCCACCCACCACATTTGAAATAAAATTCAGCACATTTCTTCACCAACCACAAGTGGGGCCCACTCAATTCTAGAATTTTCCACCAAAATCAATTATAACCCTAATTTCGAATCGTACACCTCTTAAAATTCATAACAAATCATTCGCGATGCATTTTAACGGTTCAAAATTTGTGGACATATACTCAACTTATGTATGTATAACATACCCAAAATTACCACAATCCAACGGTTTGGATTAAAAATTATAATCCCGCAATATATATCTCAAAACCCCGATTTAATTTTTAATACCTCCAACTGTAAAATACCGATAAAACACCTCAACAATAATTTCTTCATTTATAACCACATAAATAAATCCATCATTTATATCCACATAAAATAAATATTTCTTTATCATATGAATCAATAATTAATTATTCACAAATAATATTACGTAATCACAATTATGATGACCAGCCGCTCCCGTGAAAGAGGGCTTTCCGATAAGGATTTCTCCTTCTTGGCGCAATTAGGTGACCAAACCTCTCCTTGATGTAACTTTCTAGACATCGCCAATAATGCTATCTAATAATATTATTTAAATAATATGAATTATTGATCCGATAATGGAGATAATGTCGTTGACAATTATTGAACAACAATAATATAAAATATCAACGCAAAGAATTATCAATCAATAAAATAAAATATTGAATAAGAATTCACCGTAAAAATTATCGAGTAGTGCCTTCTTACGTAAGGATCAATAATTCAACAATCTTTACTGCAATACCGTAAAGCTTCGTGCAACCACGCCAGACATCGTATTTTAACCAACGGTATTCCAACAATCTTAATTCAGAATAACTACGCCGTTATTTTTAACCAACTTATATTTGCTGCTTTCTTCATCCAATCGCTTCACATTATGGGGCCCACACATGGTCACATACAATACATTTAATATTCCCCGACAAAGCATTTAATATTCCACGACCAAACGAATATTCCCCGACAAAATGAATATTTTATAACCACTTGCTTATTTTGAAATATTTGCGTATTTAACCCTTAACTATCCACATTAATCAAATCAACCCTTACTATTTCAAAATAATAAATAAAGGAAATTCCTTTTTATTTAAAAAAATTTCGGGGTCTTACATGTTCCCCGTAGGGACCTCCCGAGTATTCAGGTTGCAAACCCAGAACTTCTTGGTGATTTGAGTCGACATCCCTCGATGTACTTGCACGTCAACGAGGTATAACGTTAGATCTTTAATCTTCCTTCTTTCCTATTAATGAGGAGTAAAGGATTTTGATGTCGATCTGCATTTCATGTAGGTTCCTGGCTTTACACAGCCTCGAGGGAACTAGTTCAATATTGACTTCATGTATCAGGCTCTACATCCTGACTATAGAGCGATTGTGCCTGATTGGGGATTTGTGGCGTTCTTTTCCATCCTTCCCCGTCGCTGTCCCTGGGTTACCTCAGGGCATTGTTTAAGCGCTGGTTTCACCTGACTTAGTCACTCCATTTGCTGGACTATGAGTTGATGATAACGCCGATGGATTGGCGGTTTATCACAGGTATAGATTTTGGAGGGGCACCAGTGCCTTGTATGGCAAATATTACCCCCACTAGCATCAGATCCTTACTAGGAGTTTCGGCTGAGGCGCTCAAAGGCAGGACCGTCTATACGGGTCCATTGAGCATAAATGCTATGAGTGGGCTATTGAGTGAGCCCATACCAGCTGATGTCATAGTCAGGGATCACATTCTTTGGCGATTGTTCCTGATGATCATTAGGGGCTGCTTCATAGCTGATAACTCTTTTACAGTGTCATTCGCTTTGATCAGCGCCACACGACATGTGGACCGTATAGGAGAGTATGACTGGGGTTCCTACACCTTCGCCTATTTCCTCAGGGGCATGCGTATGCGTTCGTAGGGCTTGATCGAGGATTGGTTAGGATTTTACCCATTTCTGTTGGTGAGTAGTTCTCTTTTGATTTCCCATGTATAGGTTTACGAGTGTTCACTGACAGTAGATGTTTTGCCCTTGTGTTGGCAGTTCTGGGCCTATGAGAGGCTTCCATGTTTGCGTCCTGTGAGTGTGTTATGTTTAGATACCTACCCACGAGGATGGCGATGACATCATTCCATACTAGCAGAGGTCCCTATAGCTGAAGGTTTTACTCATTGCCGCCTACAGCTGGAGTTGTTGACAGCTGACGTCATCACATGGATTCCTATTCTGGGGAGCACTTGGCTATTGGATTTAAGGATGGGTACCCAACTGGCGTCGAGCATGTGATATCCACCCGTAGGGTTCCTCTCTTCACAGATGGAGGATGGGAGCTCTATTTAGGAGAGCGTGCTACTAGAAGCACTACAGGAGATATCAGTATGCCGATCTTGCCTCCTACCAGATGTTATTGGCATGTCTTATAGTCACCCGTCATTGATATCCCATTGTTGGATGTTAACGGTTTTGCACTGTCAGAGGGTCCATACACTCATGATATATTTCAACATTGGGGGTTCCCTCGTACCATTGGAGCCAAGACCCGCGCCACTCAGTTCATAGGGGATATGGTTTCAGGATCCGTGATGATGACGGATTGGCTAGCCTATGTCCGAGATCCGACTCATCTGACATAGATTGACAGTTTGACCTAGTGACTGGACCGGGCACATTTATTTATCCGACATTTGGGCAGAGATCCGGCAGAGGCAGATACTTTTGATCCTTCCAGCTCAAGCGCTAGCCCCTCAGATGACCCACTTGGCTTTGCCAGTGCAGATCCTCCTTTGTATAGGCCTGATATCCCTGTTGATAGAGATCCAGTGACTCATGAGGAGTTACATCAGGTGGACATGATTGATGATGTAGATATTGACACCATTGTCTTCTTCTGATGTGTATTCTCGTTATCTCTTTTGATAGGCCTCTGTTAGATATTGGGTGGCTATGCCCCATTCTCGCTATATCTTTTTATAGGCCTCTGTTAGTAGTAGGGCGTATGTGCCCCATTTCCCTATATTTTTAGTTGTACAGAGATGATATATTAGATGATGATATACTTAGGAATGTATGTACATTTTTTCATTCCCTATATCATATTGTCATCTATTATCTGTAATGCATGTATCATGTTATGCATATGTATGTATGCCCAGAGATATTCAGCATTGACCCCTGAATGGTCTTATAATACGGCCTACACAGATGTCTTGTTCGACAGTCAGCCGCATAGATCACACCCCACCAGACTTGGTAGCATCACGTCTGAGGTCGTGGTATAATAGTATGTTAGTTCCCAGTAGGCATAATATAGATCTAGAAGGGGGGGGGGGTGTTGAATAGATCCTTTTAATTTCAAATACTTTTCTCATTTATTTTGTATTGCTAATGATTTAGCATATGACAAACATAAGAATCTTTTTAAGCACAGAGGTATAAGTAAAAGATCCCCTTCATTGATATATCCATAATCATACATACATTGTTCTTAGAGTTAGTTTAGTGGTAAGTAGTTAATACATATATAGCAGTTATAACAGTTAAGTAAATAATGTAAATGACATAAAGTAAAAGACACAAGGGATTTTAAGTGGTTCAGAGACTCAAGCTCCTAATCCACTCTTCTGCTTTCAACTAACAGGAATTTCCACTAAGGAAGGGCAGCACCTTGAATCACCAAGATTCCTTCAACGCCAGCATCCTTGGGACTTCAGTTCACTAAGAACTCTTCAAGGCCAGCAGCCTTGGAACTTCTCTAGCTCCCTAGGAACTCTTCAAGACTAGCAAGCTTGGAACTTCATTTAGTCCCTTCAGACAAGGACCCCTCGGGCCCTGGCTTCTTATTGATGTTGTATGTTGTTGTTGGTGGTGCTGAGCTGCTAAGATGTCTTCAAGCTCTGATCATCTTATGTACTTAACAGCTTGGTGTGGTCCTCTTTTCATTCTACTTCGAGCCTGGATCACATCTTTTTTGGTGCAGCTGATCTTCTTCTGTTATGTTCATCTTTATATAGTATCAGTTGTGCACCATCACCATTACCTGAACCCTTCTTAACATGTTGGCAGACATGGTTCTGCACTTACTCTGGTTCAGCTTTAGGTTCATGGTGAATCATAGAGTGGCTCTCAGGATCTGCCTTGTGCTTTGCCACTCTTCTGAATGCTATCTTCTTGTCCTTCTCGGCTCTCAGCTTAGATGCCAATTCAAGTGGCATTCTCATATTTTTTGAGTGAATCTTTGGTCTGTTCAAGTCCTTCTTCAAAGCTATTTCACTTCCACCTTCGTAGTCTCACTGTCACTGAGACTTGTTCTGTTAAGCTCAAGTGGAACTCGTAGAGTCAACATTAGCATTCTACCAACTCAACGATTCTACAACATAGCAATTATCAGCAACTCTTGATCTTTGAAGCTCTGTTGATTTATAATCCTTCCCAATCTTCCCATTGGAAAGTAGCCGTTAAAAGCTTTTTGAATTGCTTCGCAGATCTTGAGTTATTTGTTGTAGACTGAAGATGTGACATGACATCCCCTTTTTTGACTTTCTGACACTGCAGTCTACTATTTCACCTACCTTGTCAGAGATGTCACTTTGATGTCTCGGGCAGGTAGTCAACTTTATTTCCTCCTTCTTATTTCTCGATCAGAGGTTTTCCTTTTGTATTGATGCTCTCAATAAGTTCTGTTCGACCATCAATCTTCAGATTGAACCGTTGCCAATGCTTCAACCTTTAGACGACCGAACTCTTCAATTCTGATGCATATCTTCTTGGACCTGATCGTAGTGTCTAGTTGACAAGTAGAGACAACACTATGATATTGAAGAGTGTTGATTGGATCTTTAATGCAGAACACCTCTTCCTTCTATTGTGTAGTGCTTCAACACTTCTGTTTGCTTTGGCTGCTCTCAGATATTGATGGCTTGACTCTGTGTTCTATCCACTTCTGAATAGTAAGACACTTCAGATTTGTGGCATGTTCAGCTCGCTTTCTCCTTGTGATCTCCCGTTCACTTATCATCAATGGACTGACCCAATGCTTAATAACTTTAGCCTTGTTCTTCAGAGGCTGACTAGTATCTTTGTGTACACTCCATCAGTTCCTTCTTTATTTGGAAAATACAACGATCCTGGTTGCTTTCAAGAGAGTCTTCTTCTATTTACTTGACAGCTACTGCACTTGCTGACTTTTCTTAGTCAGTTGACGAAGTCTTCTTCCGATCAACTTGTGGAAGACTTCATCTCGAATGGCTTCACAACTCAATCTAGATGTTGATTGAGTTGGTTCTTAGATCTTCTGTTAGCTTACATGCCATTCGTTGAGTGCTCTCTAGTTTCATTAAGGTAGGATGTATCTTTGCAATACCAACCAAAGGCTTCATTCCTTTGGATATTCTGGGAGTGTTCATTTGATGAGAATCGTGTTTGCTCTACGATTCTGCCTTGGCTTTGTGAGCATATCTGTTGAGGTTTTAGTTCTGCACTCTACGATTCAGCTTCGACTGTGCACACACTACGACTCCTAGATCAGATCTTGACACTCTACGATTTCTGTCGTTGTGTTTATTGTCTTCATCTGATCTTTTTTGACTACGATCTCTGCCTCTGATATGATCAGTAGACTCTACGACTCTGAGTGTAGTCTATGATTCTTGACATGGCTTTGGTAGATGCTCGGTCAGCTCGTAGGCAGGCTGTCTCTGCGATTCTGAACATGACTTCCTCAGCAGACTACAGCTCTGAGTAAGTTCTCCTCAACACACTATGATCCTTCCTCGTCTCTCCTGGAAGTCTACGAACTCCAAGATCTACTATCTTGCAGACTACGATTCTGCCTCGATAGCTCTCGAGTTTTCCTTGACTCTCCTGGCAGACTACGATTTTTGGTGCAGTGCTCGATGATCATACAAGCCTATCTATTACATCATAAGATCAACCTAACAAGCTTGATCTTTCTATATTTATTGTCCTTGTACATCATTTCTTTTTAAGGACTTTACAAAGCTGTTTTGCTTAAGTAGGATCAACCTAACGCATTTGATCAATTCACTCTAAGTGCTTGTACATATGTTTCTATTCTCTATCAAAGGACTTTACAGCTTTTCTCAATGCAAGCATACTTGCATATTCATTCATATATATCATAATCTAATTATATATAAATAGGAATATCATTCACATGCTTATTCCTGACATAGTATGTCACCTCCAGATAGGGTGACCGTAGATCTGCTACTACAGCATTCCATGACCGTTTTGATGTTTCAGGTTCCCGTAGGTTTTGTGGAGGGTATGTTGGAGCATTGGATACCAGAGAGACAAGTCTTCCAGTTTGGTACCCAAGAGCTGACTCCTATATTGGAGGAGTATGAGCGGTTGACGGCTTTGCCCTTAGATAGACCTTGCGCTCATATAGGCTGCATTGAAGATATCTTGTTGACGATTCATTTGACCCTCGTCGCCAAGATTCACAGTAGAGTGGTAGAGGATGAGATTACATCTGGTCATGTACTATCCCAGCGTTTCATGATAGATAGGTTTTGTGACGCCCCCAAAATAGGTATACATCACCCATCTTGAGTCACCAAATACATGGTACAAAATTCAAATACAACTTAGTTATACAACAGTCGTGTAAAATAAATACGACTAAACATATACTGTGAGTTTTAATACAAATATTGTCATCTAGACAATATACAAACTCAATGGGGGTCCTCATTACATTTATTATTACACTATTTCATAGAATAGGGAGGACTACTAATGCTATCATCTGGACCGTAACTACGTTCCCCGACTAGTCCCTGCTACGTTCTCATTTCCTGAAGAGAACGATGAAAGCAAAAGGGTGAGCTCAACTAGCCCAGTAAGAAATATTATGACTAAGATAATGCATAATAAATTATCATTAGCCTTCAACAGTGTTAAACTGATAAAATATAACAAACATCAAGTTTAACTGCAGCGAAAGAAGCAATCCATTAGAAGAGTCAAGTAGAGAATAAAATCTACTATCTTCTATGATTTAAAAGTTTTTTCATCACTTTTATCACTGGGACTCAGCTTAATAAATAATCCACATCATCGAATCACCCCTGCACTACGGCCAAGGATATTCTTTAGTATCACGACCACAAATTATCCATGCACTACGGGCCAAGGACATTCGTGTATTCATTAATGGTCATGATCATACCAACAATTGTCCATCAATGCACTACGGGACAAGGAGGACTTTTACCACATCATTTGTAACATTACAGTCATGATTACACCGAATAATCCCTGGTCATAATCATACCAAGTCCATCTATGCACTACAGGCCATAGATGACTTTCAACAAAATATAAACATGAGGATGATGACAATGATATAAGAATTCAATAAAATAAGTTCAAGAATTAATTTATCCAGGAACTAATAACGTCCAAATTGTCAACATGATACTTCTTTGTAGAGTAAAATTCAAGAATGCTCAGAAGAATATTTCCATGAAAAGATACTGGATGAAGTGCAAATATCAAAGATATTCCACTAATTTCATGGAGTATAGAAGTCAAAGTTTTAACCAACTGAGTATAATAAAGAATGGAATAACAAAAGTAATCACCAGGCATGCGATAGACCACATAGGCAGGTTATTCCTGTGACACCCCCAAATCCGGGTACTTCAATTCCACGGGCTTTGGTGTTCACTGTACAAATATCATCTATCTATCTACCCATAATAAATGCAAGCCATGAAATAGATAGAATAAAAACCTTCCCCTTAAGGCTTACAACATCTGAATAATAATAATACAATCCCAGGTTAAACTAACCTTAAACATCTGTGCGGAATCATAAACAAATAAGTCTTAAACAACATCATTAACTTGAGTCTTAAACATAAATACATCATCTAATAAAATAACAAGTCTTCATCACTTGCTAACTTTGCCCTTGCCTTTACTAGTGGGAAGGTTCATCGGTTCTTTTCGTTCTTAATCGCAAAAGTTATTATTAAGCAAGAGTGAGCACTATTGCCCACAAGTATAACAATGAAATAACAATTATAATAACATGCGAGTAAATCAAAAACATCTCGAATAAAAGCTCAACTTTTGAATCAAGAATGAATAAAGAAGAATCAAAAAGAATTACGAGGGTCATAAGACCTTGAACTATGTCCCAGGTTATCAAGGGTTATACTTGAAACCTTTAATGATCATAAGACTATGGACCTTTCTACTGCGTTTCTTAAGGGGATCAACCCTTAGTACCATCTTTGTACACAATATCTTAACGCTTAACGATAAGTAAATCCCTTTAGGGTTGTTCATCTCGGTTTGACATTCGAGTCCCACCAAAGAAAGTTTGGTTTGGCTAATTCAATAAGGGTTCAAAATTTAGAACGTTAAATAACTAAGGACTAGTTGAATCAATAAAGTTCACTAGTCTAATAAGGTTCAACAATAATGATATTCGATTTGAATAATAATCTCAAGAAGTATACAATAGAACAATTATTGTATAACTGAATCATGCTTTGAAAAGATAATAAATCTTTAATATAACAATTGAACTTAAATAATAGTAACAATAATTTACTCGAGGTAACTAATAACTTGAACAATAATGACAAGTAGGGTTAGGAAACTTGCTCGTGCATAGGCTAAACGATTACTACTTCCATTCACCACAAATCCTACACACATACCATATGTATTCACGACATTCATTAGTTACATTTTCACTTAATTATTTAATATAAACTCCACTTTATTTAACAAATCATTACCCTTCTAATTTAATTACTTAATTAAATTAGAATATTTTCATTCTCTTACTATTATTACACTTTAATAAATTATATCATAATAATTTCCATCGAATATTTATTTTATTCCATAAATATCTCAATTAAAATATTTACTTTATTTTATAAATATTTTAATAATAATTTTCATCGAATATTTATTTTATTCCATAAATATCTCAATTAAAATATTTAATTTATTTTATAAATATTTTAATAATAATTTTCATCGAATATTTATTTTATTCCACAATATCTCAATTAAAATATTTAATTTATTTTATAAATATTTTAATAATAATTTTCATCGAATATTTATTTTATTCCATAAATATCTCAATTAAAATATTTAATTTATTTTATAAATATTTTAATAATAATTTTTATCAAATATTTATTTTATTCCATAAATATCTCAATTAAAATATTTAATTTATTTTATAAATATTTTAATAATAATTTTCATCAAATATATATTTTTTATTTTTTTATTTATTTATTATTATTTATTTATTTATTTATTTATTTTGATGAGTCTGTAGGGTAATTTAGTTTAGTAACGCATGCCAGAAGTGGGTTACCTGTGCTCATTTTCTCGCAGCTTTACGACTTCAGCAGATTCATGAACATAACAATGCCAAATTAGGCCAAAAATCAATCACAGGTAAAATTTTACATGAATATGGCCACATAACTTCCAATTAGTTATTTTTACACGAATTTAGACTTACCCAATCATTGCAATACATATATAATCATTACTTAACCCATCTAGCATGATTTTTAACAAGTTACAACACATAATTTGCAAAATCAACACATTTACTTCCACTGTTCTTGATGTTCTTGAAGGTTTTAAAAATAAAATATGAAAATTGATACTACGGATTCGTTATAACACCGAATCCGTTCGTTTAAAGTTTGGTCTCTTCGTATCAATATGTATAATAATATACGAGTGTAAAATTTAAGGATAATATATGATCAACGCATTAAATACCACTTATAGGCCCATATGGCCAAAACCCATACTCTGTAATTTTGAAAAACATATACGACATGTATTTTAATGAAACAGATGATATGGTCTACATAGTAAACATGTTATACTACTCGAATTATTACACATATTCTTATAACAATCATCATTTCCCAATTCACAGAGATTTACAGAATATATGAAAGCCATTTTTATAAAAACTAAATGACGTAACTTTAAAATTTGGGAAGAAGGGATTACCCTTGAATACTCTGCTTAGATTACACAGGGTGACAACAATTCCCAATTTCTCACACTTCTTCTCCTTTAATCACAGTATTCACAATCTCTCTCAAAGTTCTCAAACTCTCTCTGTGAATATTTCTTAGACTTAATAAAAAAAACAATAAAGAAGACGTATGATATAATAAGAGAACTTACGCACTGAGTGGTCAGTTAACCCGATAATGGGTAACTGCTCCGACTCCCCATAGGGCCTTGTTTGGCTAGCAAAATTGATTTAAAAACCATTTAATTTAATAAAGCTTTATCATATAGTTTAATTAATGTCACACTCCTTCATAAAATAAATTAATATCTTATTTATTTTAAATAAAATATAATAATTTCTCATAAATTCACATAGTCACATAATAAATTTTCTCATTAATAAATAATGTCAAATTATTAACTCTCTAATTAATAATTAAATTAATTAAATAACATCATGCTTAACTAAATATTTCATTTAATTCGATAAGGTCACATAATTACATATTTGAATAATAATTATTCTCTACATTAATTTAATAAATGTAACACATATAATTAAATTAATCTACCATGTCGCATCAATTAATTATTAAATCTAATAATTAAATCATCGAAAAATATTTATTTAATTCAATAAATATTAAAATTAATTTACAAAAAATCTCGTTAAATCACAATTCCAATAGAATAATAAATAATTCGGAACCCGAGTCCCACAGAAAAGCATTGTATGTGATATTCCAATGTAATATGATATTCTAACATAATAGTAAAGATCGAACCGTGTCCCAGTAAACGCACGCATAAGATATTCCAACGTAATAATAAAGAATGGAATAACGTAAGAATTTCACGGTATAAGGTAGCTTGGCAGTACTGAGTTATTCCAACGAATAATAAATAATGGAATAACGAAGTTCTCTTCATGAATACAAAAGAAATAATACCCCTTACGAGTACAACAAATAATATCCCTTACGGTAAAAGAAACCTGAATACAAGAGTAGTAGGGAAGTAGCGAGATTTTTCTATAGTTTCTACTATAATTTCTCTCTCTAGAGTTTCAAAGAATTAAGTAAGAAATAATGATGGAATGAGCTTCTATGTATAAAAGAATGGATTTGATAGTAACTAACTTATGAACAGTCCCATTGATTTACTTTAAACGAGACGGTCCAGTTTGGTTTACAATAAAATATAATATATTCTATTTATAATCTAATAAAAACGAATAACTTTATAAAAGTATTACATTTTTATATAAAAAGATTTTACTATGCAAACACTATGCATGCACTATGCAAACACTATGCATAATAAAATATAATGTATTCTAATTATTGTCTAATAAAACAAATAACTTTATAAAAGTATTCTGTTTTATATAAAAAGATTTTACTATTAGTCTAATAAAATGAATAACTTTATAAAAGTATTCTGTTTTATATAAAAAGTTTTTCTGTTTTATTACATTAATAATACTAATAAAACAAACTTTATCACCAATATTACAATTCACAATATTAATCGACTAGGTCGTTCCCAGGAAAGAGGGGGCTTTCCAATAAGGATTTCTCCCTATTGGCGCGCAATTAGGTGATCAAACCTCTCCTTGACAGAACTTCTAGACATCGTTAATAATGCAAATAATAATATTAATAACCTTGTCATCTCAAATATTGACAATAATTGAATCAAATAACGTGAGATACTATGCAGCAATTACTGTAATAATAATTGAACAAAACTAAGTGACTTCTCACGTAAGCATCAATAATCAATACCGGTAAAGCTCTTTGTAACCTCGCCAGACATCGTACTTTTAACACCGGGTGTTTCAACAGTTAACGGTAAAACTTCTGCCGTTATTTTCATAAAGTATTTTTGTCGTTTTCTCAATTCGACAATAATTCCGTTATGGGGTCCACCAATGATTGTGCCGTTGTACGAATATTCCCTGTTAAAACGAATATTCCCACAACTATAACATTATATCAAATTCATTCCATAATATTCAAAAATGATATTTTTAGAAAATTCATCTTTTATTTATAAAAGTTAGGGTCTTACAGGTTTGGCTCATTAGACAGCTATACACGTCATTTTGGAGATTTCACCATACCAGAGGATTAGTGGCATTTGGCTAGAGTGGATACATTCTTGATGTGCATAGTGGCGTATGTATACATTCCACGGTATATGAATGAGCTGGACATCAGTGTTATCATGGCATTGAGAGCTCTCACGGAGGGTCATACCATTATTCCGATGATTGTGGCGGAGATGTTGAGGTCGGCCACATTTTGCAGCACTTACCCTACAGGGGTATTCACAGGCAGTTCGGTATTGTTGTACGTGCGGTTTATGTCACACTTGAGACCGAATGGCACTTTCCGCCGACGTGGGGTATTACATTACCCATGATATAGCTACGTCTTACTTCTTTCAACCATCAGAGTGTACATACGCTATGTCTTGGTCGGTATTCTCGGCGGAGATCAGTGATCTGTTTGGCATCCTGCCGTGCACAGGGCTCAGCTCACCCTACAGCTTTATTACTCATGCTCTGGGTATGGATTATCTCCCTCTGCCTGACTTGAGGGGCATGACTACCTATCACCCACTGGCCGTGATGTCGCAGTTTGACCAGTTCCAGGACTTCCATCCTTTTGAGGGGGTGTTAGGTCAGCGTTTAGCTTCTCGCCATCTATCTGCAGAAAACCGTTCCCTGGTATATGCATATTGGGATCAGCGTGAGATAGCTGATTTTTCTGTTAGCCATTTGGACTGTTCGCCAGAGTATTCTGCGTGGATGGAGACAGAGACTTCATCGGTTGTGGCAGTATCCACAGTGCCGGAGATTGATTCAGATGGTGGAGAGTCCATGGAGGACATTGATTCCCACACCGAGGAGGAGCCATCTACTGGGTTTCCAACAACCCTATTAGATTCTCCCAGTACTAGCACTATTATGATCCAACATTCAGCACAATACTTCGAGCAGAGTCTTCATCTGATGACCTTCGAGAGAGATCAGGCTAGAGCCTTGATGTTGACTACTCTTGATGTGATAGACGCAGCTCTGTTAGAGAGAGACGAGGCATTAGCTTGTAGAGATGCCGCTATTGTTGAGCGGGATGAGGCCAGATCAGCCAGAGATGCTATGACAATTGAGAGGGATAGTGTCATATATGCCCAGAATGTAGTCGTCGCAGATAGTACTATAGTGAGGTCGCTTACCACTGGCATGATTGCATAGATAAGCACGTACATTGATGAGCATTGATTCACCATGAAGATGGCTATAGATCTGTTAACTCGTGTGGATACCCTTGTATAGGAGACCACATCGTTACCTCCTTCTACTGAGAGGGATGCCATGTTGGGCTTGATAGCCCACATATACACTAATTTGTAGATGAGCTTGTATTTTTCTACACAGACTAGTTCAACCATTTTGTCATGTAAATTTTAGTTTGTATATATCAAACATTATTATATATAGCAGGGAAATATATTTTTGATCACTTCCCTTTTAGTTATGCCTTGTTGCTTGTTTGATATTTTTCCTGCTTCTTCAGGGCTTGTGATCTTGATGGATTCAAATTCCTCCTTGATGGAAGGACATTGGGTTGTGAATTGATATTTCAAAATGGATTGTTGATCAGTGTGTATACCCTACCATCTCTTTGGTGTCTTGGGACTGGTTTCTGTATGGAAATATGGAGAGGAGTGTGGCTTTTCCTCTCTGAGATTGACCACACCACAGATGGTTGGCAGTACTCCTATTCAGGAGGAGCCTAGTTAATTCCATCTCTTATGGATTGGTATTGCTCTTCGAGGCACAACTGCAGCTTAGATGGTCGCCGAATCTTCTATTTAGGAGGAGTTCAGGTAATTCCATCCCTTTAGTCTGAAGCCGATGAAATGTAGTGGATTGAAGATTGATCCTAGTACTAGATGACAAGTGTTTGTGTTTTGGTAGGGGGTGAGACCGAACCACGAATGGCTGCCTACGTACTCTTGTTGAAGAGGAGATCAGGTCTGTGTAGTTCGAACCTGGTGTAAGAGGTTCAACATTGTATGTGGCAGAAAGGGTGTAGAAATATTTTTGCGATTTTTGTTTTATTACGACCGGACCATATAAAATATGGCTGCTTACGCACTCCCGTGTATCAAGGAGATCAGGTCAGCGTAGTTCGAACCTGATGTAAGAGGTTCAACGCTGTATGTGGCAGAAAGGGTGTAGAAAAGTTTTTGTGGTTTTTGTTTTATTGCGACCGGACCATATAAAATATGGCTTCCTATGTACTCCCATGTATCAAGGAGATCAGGTTGGCATAGTTCGCCCCTCAGGACGATTTGTAGTCGACGAAAGGTTTGATCCCATGTGGAGGATAAACTACGGGGAAAAAGAAAGTTTGATCCAAAGTTCAGGATAAACTACAAGTGTGAAAAGTTTGATCCCATGTTTGAGACAAACTGCAAATGTGAAAGGTTCAATCCCTAGTGGGATAACCAAAGTTGTATGAATGGAGTGAAGCCAGGATGCTGGCTTGAAGAGCATGTTTTCCTGAGGGGAAAAGTGTGAAAAAGAGTTGTATGTAATGAAGGGTTAAAGAACCAGAATGACTGGTGATCTGATAATCCAACACCAGGATGTTTTCTTGATGGTAACCTCAGACATAGTTCCGTTTCACGGTGTCCGAGTTGATGAGTTATGGAAATTCATCACCGTCCATTTCCTGTAACCTGAGAGTGCCTCCTGTCAATACCTCCTTGACAACAAACATGCCTTCCTAGTTTGGAGGAAATTTTCCCTTGGACTGATCTTGGTTGTCAATGATCTTCTTTAAAACCAAGTCATGTTGTTTAAACTACCGTAGCTGGACTTTTCTGTTGTAGGATCTGGCGATCCTTTGTTGATATAACTGACTATGGAAGATAGCCGCGGTTCGCCTTTCATCTATTAGAGACAATTGTTGATACTTGTCTTGTACCCATTGGTCTTCATCCAGCTGAGCATCTATCAACACTATGAGGGATTCCATTTCCACTTCTATGGGTAGCATTACTTCCATCCCATAGGTTAATGCGTAAGGGGTTGCCCTAGTGGAAGTGTGCATTGATGTTCTATAGGCTAACAGAGTAAGAGGCAATAGGTTAGGCCATCCTTTGTGGTTGGCGGACATCTTTTGCATGATTTTCTTGATGTTTTTGTTAGCCGCTTCAACAGCACCATTCATCTTTGGATGGTAGACGGAGTTAAGGTGTTTAATATGGAATTTACTGCACAAATCTTCCATCATTTTGTTGTTGAGGTTCTTAGCATTGTCTGACATAATTTCCTCTGGTTGTCCATATCGACATATGACATTGTTTCTGATGAAATCAATGATAACTTCTTTTGTAACCCTGGGGAAGGAGGCTGCTTGTGCCCATTTGGTGAAGTGGTCGATCATGGTGAATATAAAGTGATGCCCATTACTGGATTTGGGATCGATGGGTTGATCACGTCCATTCCCCATATTGAGAAGGGCCAGGGCGAACTCATATTTTGGAGTTCCCTTGGAGGGGCGTGGATGGCATTTCCATGAATTTGGCTTTGATAGCACCTCTTGACGTGATCATCAAAGTCAGCTTTGAGGGTAAGCCAGTAATATCCTGTCCTGAGGATCTTCTTAATAAGTTGGGGGCCGCTCATTTATGGGCCACATACTCCACCATGGATCTCATCCATGAGCCTCTAAGCTTGGTCCTTGTCAAGACTTCTGAGGAGACCTAGTCCTACATCTCTTTTGTAGAGTGCATCTCCGCTCAGGTAGAATTTCATAGCAAGTCGATGGATCCGCCTTTTCTCAGTTGGGCTCGCCTCAGCGGGTGTAGATCTATCTCGTAAGTACTCCTTGATATGATGATACCAAGGGTGTTGGATGGGAGGTAGCTCATCCGATACTTCTCTAACATAGTTCCCATAGGTTGGTGCCTAGTGCAGGGCAAATGTGATGATTGGCATGTGTTCCTTGTTAGGCATTTGAATCAAGGAAGCCAAAGTTGGTAGTGCATCTTCAAAATCATTCCTGTTACGAGGAATGTGTAGAAAGGAGATCTCTTAGAACTTCGAAGCCATCTATAAAACCTGCCGATGGTAAGGCAGTAAATGTAGACCTTTAGTTTGATAGATTCCTGTGGATTGTCTGATTACCAACTCCGAATCCCCAAAGAAAGTTAACCGCCTGATGCCCATTGAACGGATAAGTTTTAGCCATATGAGACAGCCTTTATACTTAGCTGTGTTGTTGGTGCTGACAAAGTGCAATTTGACGACGACGGGATACTGCTCCCCCGTACTGGATACTAGAACTGCTCCAGCTCCAGAGCCTTCCATATTAACAGATCCATCGAAATACATTTTCCATGTACGGCATGTATCGTACTGATGGTGTTGCTGCACTGCCATTACCCCTTCATCGGGGAAGTATGTTTCTAAGGGTTTGAAGTACCTTGAAGGTGTGGCGGCCAACTGATCCACAATCCCTTGACCTTTGATGGATTTTTGCATTACGTAGATGATGTCAAATTGTTGTAGGATCAACTTCCATCTGGACAGTCGATAATTTAACATGGGTTTACTGAACACGTACTTGAGAGGATCCATTCGGGATATTAGATGAGTTGTGTGACCATGGAGGTAATGCTGTAACCTCATGGAAGCCCATGCTAAAGCGCAACAAGTCTTCTAAATCAGAGTGTACTTGTGTTCACTGCTGCTGAATCTTTTGCTGAGGTAGTAAATAGCTCGTTCTCGGCCTCTATCGTCTTTTTGTCCCAGCATGCAGCCCATGACATTGTCAGTTATGGACAGGTACTTGAACAGTGGAACATCATCCCTGGGAGGTACCAAAATGGGAGCTTTGACTAGTTGTTCTTTAATTGTACGAAAGGCTTTTTGACACTCATCGTTCTATTTCATGGAGGAGTTCTTCCTTAACAGCTTGAAGATGGGTTCACAGGTTGCTGTGAGTTGAGAAATAAACTTGCTAATGAAGTTGATTCTTCCCAAAAATCCATATATTTCCTTCTCTGTCTAAGGAATGGGCATTTCAATGATGGCCTGGATTTTGGTGGGATCCAGCTCAATCCCCTTGTGGCTGACTAGGAATCCTAGCAAATTGCCTAATTTAATGCCAAAGGCGCACTTGGCTGGATTCAACTTCAAGTTGTACTTGCGCAACCTGTTGAAGAGCTTTTTGAGATTGTTTAAGTGGTCTTCTTCCCTTCGGGATTTGACAATGATATTATCCACGCAGATCTCTATCTCTTTATGCATTAAATCATGGAAAAGAGGCATCATAGCTCGCTGATAGGTGGCTCCAGCATTGATGAGGCTGAAAGATAACCGTCTATAGCAAAAGGTTCCCCAAGGCGTGATGAAGCAGTTTTCTCACGATCCTCCTTAGCAACCATAATCTGGTGGTATCCCGCGCAGCAATCCGCAAAGGAGTACATGCCGTATTAAGTAGTATTGTCAATGAGAATGTGGATAAATGGCACGTGAAAGCTATCTTTAAGGAAATCTTTATTCAGATCCGGTAATCCACACAAACTCGCACCTTTCCTTCAGGTTTAGGTACGGGAACTATGTTGGATATCAACTCAGGATATGTGGACACTATGATAATGCCAACTTGAAATTGTTTCACAATTTCTTCTTTAACCTTTAAACTCCACTCACGTTTCAATCACCTGAGCTTCTGCTTGACTGGCTTGAATCCCTCTTTAGTGGGAAGGCGATGAAGGACAATGTCAGTGGACAAACCCACTATGTCTTCATGAGACCATGCAAACACATCCTGGAATTGGGTTAGTTGTGTAACCATGTCATTCCTCTGGTTTGGAGTGAGGTATGAACCAATCTGGATTGTCTTGGGGCTTTCTAAGGTTCCGAGATTAAAAGAAGTGGTCTGATCAAGGTTGGGTTTAGGTTTGTCTTCGACCCATTCTTTGATCTCTTGAGGTATCTCAATGTCCTCGTGTATTTTCATCAAGGCTGAATCCAACTTTTCATCAAAGTTAAAATCCTTGTGGAGAAGAGGCTCCTTATCACCAAGTACAGGCACATCTAAATTCAGAGTCCTGAAAACAAATATTCTTTCACTTAATATATGAAACCGATTAATCATACAAAGTGTTAGCATGTACTGACAAAATAATTGTTAATACTGTACATAAAAGTAAGCAGTTAATGCTATCTACAGGGCAGAAGGAGTTTCTGCCTGTTTTACCTTTGTCGACCAATGAAATGCTCTAATTGTCGAGGGCAAAGTCCTGGTGGACTGCAGTGATGGAGGGGCTGTCCTCGTCCTCCTTCTCCTGAATGATGACCATTACATCTAAGCAATCATTACCCAGGGTGTATCTGTTTGTATGCTCATCATGAACAATGATGCGGATGTTGGACATCATCCTGGCGATGTCTTGCTTATGTCTTCGTTCCTCTTCTTCCATTTTGTGATCTGGAACTAGGACCTCTTTTTCACCGATATAGGCTTGGGAAATAACATATCCATTATGTTGGTCGGCACCTTTACCGGAGATTGTGCGGGCTCAGCATTTGTAGGTGGAGATAAACGTCGTGCGGCTGAAGATGGGGGAATCTGTTGATGCTTATGAGGATTCCTGTGACTGGAACTGGCAGAATAGCCTAGTCTGGCTATCCCGGTTTGACTGGACATTTGAATTGGGTGCTTAATACCCTGATGATCTCTACCCAGCCCTCGTCCATGTCGATGACCAAATGACATCATTTCTTGAGTAGCTGCCATCACTTCGGCAGAAATCTTGGGTGTGAGAGGTGGGGTCCCAATAGGATGGTATTGAGTGTTGCTCACCTCCAGGGAATGAAAACTGACCGGCTCAACTTCTGAATTAAAGTTGATGAGTGGTATGTCACCTTGTTTAGGACATTCCGGCTCAACGTTAACCGTGACTAGGCTTTCATTAATGATGTATTTAAGTTGCTGATGAAGAGTGGAGGGGACAACCCTAGCCATATGAATCCACGGTCTTGCCAATAGCAGGTTGTATCGTGAATCTATTTTGAGCACGTAAAAAGATACGCAGAATGTATGGGGACCAATCTCAATTGGCAATTCAATCTCTCCGACTGAATTTCGGCGGGATCCGTCGAAAGCTTTAATAACCGTATGGCTGCTTCAGATCCATTTGAGATTTACGTTCATCTTCAGCAAAGTAGCATAAGGACAGATATTCAGAGACGACCCTCCATCTATCAAGACTCCAACTAACATGTATTAAGAGGACAAAACCGCAATGTGCAACGGCTTGCAATGACCGGTCCCTTCGGGCTGTATGTCATCATCAGTGAAAATTTGATCAACCAAATGTTTAAATTTTTCCACATTCACTGATTTCAGCAAGTAGGCTTCTTCCAAAGCCTTCAGTAAGATCTTCATGTGATCCTCGGAAGAGAAAACCAAGTCCAATATTGAAATTTGATGTGGAGCTCCTCTTAAGCTTAAAACCACCTTGGCTTCATTATGTCCCATAGTACGGAGGAATTTTTCAATCTTCTCCATGGGAACTTTCCCCTTTGATTTGATGGTAGGCTTTATCACCCGTTGGGGAAGATATAGTGGATTTTCTTTCGACATTGCAGCAATTATATGAGAGGTAGATCATTCAGCTTCTCCATAATTCCATGGGACTTTTTGTAAGCTGATAACAGGATATTGTGGTCTGAATGGCAAGCTAATTGGCTCCGGTGCAACCACTTTCAAAGGATTGTCAACTCCTTTAACTTGAATAGCTTGTACTGTGAATGGTTTGATAGTCCCATCAGCCTCAGTGGATATAACTGCTACAAATCCCTTCCATTTAGTAGGACATGTATTCTCACTCTCAAACATCACAGTATCATCGCCTTCTAGTTGCAGGACACCGCTGTCAATTAAATTCTAAATAAGGTGGCGGAGTGCCCAGCATTTTTTCGTGATGTGACCGCGAGAATGGGAGTGATATTGACATACTCCATCAGAATTGAACCGTTCAGAACGGGGATTAATTGGAGGTAGAAGGGAGGTGACCATTCCTTCAATGATCAACATATGAAATATCTCCTCCATAGGTTGGCCCAGGTATATAAATTCCATTCTTTTAGAAAAATCCCGACTGGCTTTGGCATTTGCTCTCTTAGCAACTTTTTCCTCCATTGTTTCAATTTCTGAAGGCGACGATGGAGTATTCATAATAAGAGGGAGGAGACTAGCATGCTCCTGGATGACTAATTGGCGTGTGACTTGATGTTGATGGGTCACCAGTTCTGCCAATTGCTCAATTTGCTTACACAGAGCTTTCATCTTTCGTTCCATCACAAACTGGAACTTTGCATAATCCTATTTGTCAACACCGTCTTTGATGGTCTGGGATGATTCACCATTAAAATTCGAACTTTTTCCACTGCTCCAATTAATCATATTGACTTCTTCCTCTTTGGGTTGAGGAAGAGGGTTGTCTTGTACGTGAGGTTGGTCTGGTTTGGTAACCACAATCTCACAGTTGTCTATCAAATCTTGGATCTTGTGTTTCAAGGCCCAACAATATTGAGTATCATGTCCAGGTGCCCCGACATGATAAGCGCACTTTCGAGCAACATTAAAACCCCTCCCATTCGGGTTGGCTGGTGGAAGAAGATGTGTGATTTTCTTCTAAGTCATCAGAAGATTGAGAATGTTCTCGAGTGAGTCCCCTAAGGTTATGAACACTCGAGGGCGTTTGACTTCTCCACCTTTAGGTAATGGAGGGTTTGCAGATTGTACTTGAAAAGGGGAGTAGTTTCTCCTTTGGATAGGCAGATTCTGATTGCCTTTCCGACCTTGTAGTATCAAGGAAACATCCTCCTCTTTCTTTTTATGGACCCTCTGGGGTTGTTTCCATAAGTTCCGGATTGGATGTGCTCACCAACATCTTTAAGGGTGGCTAGGTCTTGAATCTTCCTTGACTTCAATCCCATCTCAGCCATCTCCCCGTGTTTAATCATTTCAGAGAATGGTTTACCAATGATAGCTAAGACTCTCTCATAGAAATGAGCTTCTTGTATGCCTATGAAGGTCATAACCATTTCTAACTCTGTCATAGAGGGAATAACTTGGACAGTAAGGCGCCTCTACCTTTGAGCATACTCTCTGAAAGACTCATTGGATTGTTTCTTGACCTTGGTAATCTTGTACCAGTTAGGAGCCATCTGAGACTGGAAGTTGTATTGAGTGAGGAAGGCACGAGCTAGTTCTTCCCAGCTATGGATCTTTGAGTTGTCTAATCTGGTATACCACGAACGGGCTTTTCCAATCAGACTCTTTTGGAACAGATGCATTCTGAGCTTCTTGTCCTCTGCATAAGATCCAAGTTCTCTAATGAACACCTTCAAATGTGTGTAAGGATCTCCTAACCCGTCGTACTTTTCAAAGTCAGGAGTCTTGATTTTTTCTGGATAATGAACACCTGGGAATATACAAAGGTCAGCATATGAGACACTCCCATGTGCTCCAATTCCTTTGATAGAATGAAGGGTTGCTTCCATTCGAAGGACCTTTTTCCTGATGTCACCGGTGTCTGGATCTCCTTTGAGATGGGTGTTTTCAGGGTTTTTGTCTGCAATCAACTGAAATTCTGGATTTGTTTTATCCGGACATTGGGTTCCTCCTTAAGAAAAGGACTCTGTATGTGTGGACATTTTTAGGCTCTGGGTAGACTAATGCAATTCTTTAAGCAGAACAGCCAAATCTGTAATCTGTTTGCTTAATCCGTAGAATTCTTCGCGGGAAATGGGATTAGACTGGTCATATGAAGACATGGTTGACTGTAGGCTTGTGGTCTTTTTGGACTTTGAACGGGTAATAGGTCCGATTGTTTCCCTGTGAAAGACTTGTATAGTTTAGTCTTAGGGAATGTGTAAATGTTTACATGTTATGTGGTGTATCCGTTTTAGGAATATTATCCTGCAAAACAGAGGTTCGTTGTTTTTAAATACAGGATAGCATGTGAATTTAAAAATGTATGTACACATATTTCTTCATATTTCTCATTACACGGAGATGAATATGGAATGAAATTACAAGTAATTGACTTTACGAGTAATTTGAAATGAGAAAGCATGAAGAGACTTTCCTCTACGTTTGGTTTATCAGAGGTTGACCTATGTTAGGCTACTCTCGCGGCTTTTTGGCATGAAGGTTCCCAGATTGTCGCAATCTACTTGACGGGAAGTTAATCCAGTCTTTCAACTGGAGCGAATCTAGGTGGTGCCTTTCCTGAGCCTCGTTGGAATTAGTCTTCCTACGAGTCCAGTAATCAAACACCGACAGGATAGCCTCTTGATGGAGGAACCACACAACATACATTCACATACAATGTGTCTCACCGTTTATGAAAATGATGACATGTGCGAAGCAGTAATATCATAAGCAGATATAGTGTAAAGCATTAAGCGCAGTAAATATTTGTATTCGTACACATTCATCATAAATGTAAATGCAACATCCACACACAAGCATATAACAGTTTTGAAAAGACTGTAATAGTGGCTTAAGCCCGCTTATTGGTGTCCCCAGCAGAGTCGCCACCTGTCGACGTCGAGATTTTTATTTGTCCCTTTTCTATTCTTGTTCTTTGGTGTTCTCATGTTAGGTGAGATTTATTTGAAAAAACAAGTTGTGAAAAGGTCCGACATGTATATGTCGACGATTGGACTATAAGAGTCGCCAGTTGGTTTTTTAAATGGTTGTACCAACACAACCGAGAAAAGGTTTGCACATTGACCTAGTGATGTGTGTGAGACCCCGAATTTTATGAAATAAAAGTATTCAATTTTTCTATTTTGGTAAATAGTTAAATTGATAAAAGTTTAAAGTTAAGGGTAATATGTGAATTTTTTTTTGCAATGTAAGCAAGTTGATATAAAATATTCGTTGTGTTCTAGAAGTTACGTAAGACCCCAAATTATTAATAAATGAAATTTAATTTCCTCTATTTATCATTTTGAAATAGTAAGGGTTGATTTGATTAATGTGGTTAGTTATGGGTAAAATCATGAAATATTTTAAATAAGCAAGTGGTTATAAAATATTCATTTTATCGGAGAATATTAGTTTGGTGTGGAATATTCTTCTTTGTCGAGGGAATATTAAATGCGACAGTAGCGACCTTTTTGTGTGGGCCCATAACGAAAAGCGATTGGATGAAGAAAATGAGCAAGTATAAGTTGTTTATAAATAACTGGCGTAGTTATTACCATTATCTTGTTGGAATACCGGTGGTTAAAACACGATGTCTGGCGTTGTTGCCGCGATGCACTTGCGGTATTGCACCAATTATTGATTCTTACGTGAAAGGCACTACTCGATAATTATTACGATAATTCTTTATTCGATATTTTATTTTATTGATTCAATAATTACTACGTTGATATTTTATATTCTTGTTGTTTGATAATTGTCACTACATAGTATTTTCCATTATCAGACAATAATTCATATTATCTTAATAATATTATTAGATAACATTATTGGCGATGTCTAGAAAGTTACATCTAAGGAGAGTTTGGTCACTAATTGCTTGCGGCGATGAGGAGAAATCCTTATTGGAAAGCCCCTCTTTCTTGAGGAGCTGCTTGGTTGTCGATTATTGTGATTACATAATATTATTTGTGAATAATTAATTATTGATTTATATGATGAGGAAAATATTCATTTTATGTGGATATAGATGGAGAAAATTTTTAAAGTGACAATTGTTGAAAATCGATATTTTATCTTTTTTGATAAAATAATATTTTATTATATTATTATAATATAATAATGATGATATTTTACAATGAATGTGGGATATATGAGTATATGAGGAGGAAGAGTATTTTTGTTGCAAAAGTTTTTAAACATGTTAAACATGTTTGTGGGCCCATTTCTTGGTTGAAATTTGATTATAGCTTGTAAAAATCGCTTGGTTTGTGGATTTGGTCAATTTACATTTGGAATTTGGAAAAACTTTCTTACGCAAAGTTGTAGATAATGGAATTTCCTATGGAAAAGGCATGTGGTTCGAATTTTTCTGATAAAAGGGCTATTTATATGAATTATTGAAGTTCCGAAGTTCCGGAATAATTAATTTTTGAAGTTTAAAATATTTTAATTCACAAAAACGTTTTTTGTGTTGTAAGCTACTTGAATGGCTGATCTTTGACTAAAAAAGTGGGCGTAGGAAATTAATATATATATATATATATATATATATATATATATTAAATTTTACTAAATTTTACATGTTATTAGCAATTTCTATAAATAGGGTGCTTAGGTTAGAATTGAAAATCACACGAAGAAAGTGAAGTTTTTCTCTCTCTCTCTCTCTCTCTATATTGGCGTATTCTTGTGAGTATTTTAATACTTTGAGTGTTGCTATCTGGTGCAAGTTCAAGTCATAGCCTATATCCAGGTGTTTTTTTAGAAATCTTGTCTTTCTGAGGTAAGGGATATTATTTTCTTCTTAAATGATATTATTTCTTTCAATATCATTATGCCAAAATATTGGTTTGAACTTTTTTATCAAATTTGGAACTTTTTGTGTAGGGAGTTCTTATTCATGTATCGACATTATTCACGTATCTGACCTTTATTCACGAATACGGCCTTATTCACAAAAAAATTAAATTTTCTTTTTTTTTCGTCCAAAATATCTATTATGGATACTAGCTTTGATTGTATCCATGTTTTGATCATTCTTGAATTTTACTCCACTATGATTATTTATGAGGTATTTTTGGACATGGAATAGGTTTGAAATCTGAATCCTTAATATTTATTCTTTTGTTTCCTTTGGATTCGTTTTCTTTAAAATATTTTCATCATCCTCGGTCCTAAATGATGATATTCTTGAATATCTTTGGCATGTAGTGCAAGGATGAATGATTTTCTGATGAATATCTTTGGCGTAGTGCGAAGATGAACATGTGTTTAGATGAACATGACCAATGAATGAATATCTTTGGCTTTGTAGTGCAAAGATGAATATTTAATTCGAGATATATATTGATTGATGTTACGAGGATAAAATATCGACGATGAACTTTTAAATTCATATATATAAAGATAGTAGTTTGCATTCTCTACTTAACTCTTCTAATGAATTATTATTTCCATTGCGAAGATTGATTTAAAAGCTGGTTTATCTATTGTATTCTATTAGATTTTTTTCCTGTTGAAGACTAACGATAATTTGTTCTATGTTATCTTAGTCATAATATTCTTTACTGGGCTAGTTGAGCTCACCCTTTTCCTTTTTGTTCCATTTTTCTTCTCAGGAGGCGAGAATGTAGCGAGTACTAGTCGGGGTATGGAATGAAGGTTCTAGAAAGTCGTTTTAGTAGTCCTCACCATTTTTGTAAAATAATGTATCAATAATTGTAATGAGGACTTATTTGAGTGTGGATATTGTCTAGATGACAATATTTGTATTTAAACTCATAATTTTTATGTTGTATTAATAAAGTTGTAGTTGTTTCTGTACCATGTATTTTGATGACTTAGAAATGGGTGTTGTATACCTATTTTGGGGGCGTCGCGGTTAATATCGAGCTTAGGGATATGATCTCTGGCGGAGATCGGGGAATAGAATAGGAGGAGGGAGAGCAGAGTAAATCCTTCGCTAGTGTGTCCTACTAAGCTTATTTGTTGGTCGGTCGTAATATAGGGATATTATGTGATATATTAATTTGTTAAATTAACCCTTGTTTTATGGCGATGTTGAGAATGTCGGTGAGAATGTTATGATGGAGTAAATGAGGCCGTGGAGACACCTTTGCTCACCAGCGAGGAGAAACGTGCAATAAGTGGCAATGTTCCTCCCATGAACAACACCATTGAAGCGAGATGATGAGCGATGGGATGTTTAGAAGCTTTTTGCGATTCATGCAAAATCGAGATGAGGAGACTTCGTGTTCAAAATCTGGGAGGAAATGATAGCAATTCACGGTTTATCACGACCCAAGTAGTTCAAAGAGTTGGGACCACGAATTTATTGGAAAGCCGGATCCGATCAAAGCGAGAGACGTGGGTTAAACAAATTACCAAGATATTCGATGTCTTGGGATGCGGAGGAACGAAAGGTTCCATTCACCACCTTTATGTTAAAATGGCGAAATGGAGGACTCTTTGGTGGGAGTCTGTGAAGCGTACCCATCCGGTACTTTTCGGCATGTCTTGGGAGACATTTGAAACTGTTCAATGACAAGTACTTTCACGAAAGTATTCATCATATGAAGGAGGTAGAGTTTATTAGGCTGGGCGAGAATAACATGGCGGTGTCCCGATCTGGTAAAGTTTGCGAGTTGTCGAGGTTTGCACCTCATTTGGTGGAGAATGAGGAGCGTGTATGGCGGATGTTTACGAGAGGTTTGAAACCGGCATACGTCGATATCTCATTTCTCATAAATTTTCTCTCTATTCCGGATGTTGTCAACGAGGCTCAATTATTAGGCGAGATAGCGAAAATGCGGTCGACCGAGGGACCACAACGAGGATCATCTGGGTGGCGATCGTCATCAAAACAACGATAACCGGTGGAGAAAGAAAAATACTGGACAAGAGAGCGGCAACCACTCTGGTGGTAATCGTGGCCATGAAAATAGAAAAAAGCGAGTTGGGGAGATTTTAAAAGAGGAGATTCAACAATGACATTGTGAAGACGTCGGCACCAACGACAATGGTTTTAAGGGAGGAGAAGCGACCACCGGTCATTATCTTATAAATGTGGAAAAGAGGACATATCATTAAATTGTCCACAGCAGTTCAAAGTATGCTATAATTGTGGAAAGGAAGGACATATCGCTCGAGATTATCATGTGGCGAAACCAAGTCCGATGGGGATGGTGACTCAAAAGGTTGTCCCAAAAAAGTCAAAGTCAGCGGTTCTGGAAGGCGTTTGTCGTGGTAGTCAACATCGAGGAACCCAAGCGAGGTGATCACGGGTAAGCTAATCATAAATTCATGCGAAGTTTATACCTTACTGAATCTCGGTGCTACCCATTCATTTATTTCTCTCTGCTTGTGCTCAGCGTTTAAACTTGACTCAGGAGAAATTAGACTTTGATTTATCTGTGGAGACTCCGTTAGGAGAAACTTTCATCACATCCACTGTTTATAAATCTTGTTTGATCCAAGTTGGCACCATCACATTACATGTTGACCTTATCTCTTTAAAGATACTTGCTTTTGATGTGATTTTAGGGATTGATTGGTTAACTACTCATCATGCCAAAATTGATTATTTTAAATAAGGTTGTTAGTTTTCATATTCTAACCAACTTTGTTTTATGCGAATTCAAACAAACTAAGCCATTAAAATCAATCAACTTTATATCAAGCCATAAAACCATTCGTTTATTAAAAATGGATGTCAAGCTTTCTTAGCCCATGTTATGGATTTGAATAAAGACACGTCGTATTTGAATAATATTCATGTTGTTATTGACTTTCTGGCGTATTTCTGAAGAACTTCCGGTCTACCCGGGAGCGTGAAGTTGAATTCTTTATTGATCTTGAACTTGAGTACAAAGCCCATTTCTAAAACCCCATATCGAATGGCTCTATTGAACTTGAGGAGTTAAAGGTCCAACTACGAGGAGTTGTTGGACATCGGTTTCATTCCTCTAGTACATCTCCTTGGGGTGCTCTGTTTTATTTGTAAAGAAGAAAGAGCGGGAGTATCGCGACTTTGTATCGATTACGGAATTAAACCATGTCACTATCGAGAATAGGTATCCGCTACCTACCTCGTATTGATGACACTGTTTGACCCGATTACAAGGAGCCCAATTCTTTTCAAAGATCGATCTTAGATTACGGATATCATCATTGAAGGTTAAAAGCGAGGATATTCAAGGCGCCTTGAGAACTTCGATGCGGGCATTATGAATTCCTAGTCATGTCTTTTGGATTGACTAATGCTCTGCTGACTTTCATGGATATGATGAACCGAGTATTCAAGGATTATTTGGATCGATTCGTTGTTGTCTTTATTGATGACATCCTCATATATTCAAAAAGTAGTGAAGATCATGAGCACCATTTGAAAATTTGGTACTCAAAAGGTTTGCGTGAAAACAAGCTATATGCTAAGTTGAAGAAATGTGAGTTACGGCTTGAGGAAGTAGCATTCCTAGGGCGCGTGGTGTCAAAACATGGAGTATCTGTTGACGGTGAAGATTGAAGCAATCTGAAGTTAGGAGCAACCAAAGGCGGTGGCCAAAATGCGTAGCTTTACGGGCTTAGTTGGTTATTATCGGAGATTAGTGGAAGGTTTTCTCGAATCGCTACCCCGTTAACTCAGTTGACTCGGAAAGATATCAAATTCGTATGGAGCGAGGAATGCGAGAAGAGTTTCCAAGAGCTTAAGAAGAGACTCATTTCGGCACCTGTTTTGACCATACCATCTGGTTCGGATGGATTTGTTATCTCTGATGATGCTTCAGGCAAAGGGCTAGGATGTGTTCTCATGCAACGTGGGAAAGTTATAGCCTATGCCTCGCGACAACTTAAAGAATATGAGAGGAATTATCCTACTCATGATCTAGAGTTGGCAGCAGTCGTTTTCGCGCTAAAGATCTGGAGGCACTATCTATATGGGGAGAAAGTGGAGATATATTGAGACCATAAAAGCCTCAAATATTTCTTCACTCAAAAAGAACTCAACATCGCAACACGTTGACGTTGGCTCGAAATTTGTTGAAAGATTACGACCACACTATTCAATACCATCTGGAAAAGCAAATGTGGTAGTAGCGCGTTGAGTAGAAGATCATATCACGAGGAGCGAGTGCGATGATGTCAAGTATCGCGTAGAACCAACTTTAATCGATAAAGTTAAAGTTGCTCGAAACCCTGAACCGGGGCGATCGCGTATGAAGAAGAAAGTGCAAGAAGGTGCTATTCGAAGCGAAATCGATGAAGAAGGAATACTTGAGTCCACTCCGGACTTTGTGTTCTAACGATTACGATTTGAAGTACAAGATCATGATGGAGGCACACAATACACCATTTGCAATCCATCTGGAAGTACCAAAATGTATCGTGATCTTCGACATACATTTTGGTGGAACAATATGAAGAGAGAGATTGCAAAGTTTATCTCGAGGTGTTTAACTTGTCAACGTGTAAAGGCGGAGCATCAAGTGCCAAAGGGTCCATTGCAACCACTTGAGATTCCGAAATGGAAGTGGGAACACATTACCATGGATTTAGTTCTGGGTTCTTCCACGGTTTCTCAAGGCATAAATGCTATTTGGGTTATTGTTGATAGATTAACCAAGTCTGCTCATTTCTTGCCGTCTGGAGACTTATTCCTTGAGCGTCTTGCTAGTATATACGTGAATGAGATTGTGAGGTTGCATGGCATGCCGGTATCCATAGTTTTGGATCGTGACCCAAGATTCACTTCAAGATTTTGGGTTAGCTTGCAAAAAAGCTATGGGCGCAGATTTCTGATTCGATTCGGCATACCATCCTCAAGCGGATGGGCAATCGAGAGGACTATTCAAACTCTTGAAGATCTATTAAGACTTTGTGTCTTAGATTTCAAAGGGAGTTGGGATAAGTACCTACCATTGGTGGAATTCTCCTACAACAACGATTTATCGAGCAAGTATAGGTGTGGCTCCATTTGAAGCATTGTATGGGCGAAAAGTGTCGCTCTCTCGGTATGTTGGGATGAGGTGGGAGAAGCAACGTTGTTGGGACCGAGAGTTGAGTACGAATGACTACGAGAGAAGATCCAAATGATTCGACAGCGTATACAAAGCGGCACAAGATCGACAAAAGAGTTATCTGGATCTTCATCGAAAGGGCGTGGAATTTGACATTGGGGATCATGTATTGTTGCGTGTGGCTCCATGGAAAGGAGTTACAAGATTTGGGAAGAGAGAAAGCTCGATCCACGATTTATTGGTCCATTTGATTCTTGACCAAAGTAGGAAATGTGGCTATATAGACTCGCGTTACCTCAGTATGTCTCGTGTTCATAATGTTTTTCATATATCATGCTTTCGTAAAATATGTGAAAAGACCAAACCACGTTATTGAGTTAGAATCGGATGAGATAGCGAAGACTTAACGTCGAAGAGGTACTATCAAGATCTTGGATAGGAAGGAGCATATCCTACATGAAGGTCATACCACAAGTTAAAGTTTTGTGGAGAAACCATGCTTTATTGAGGAAATGACACAGGGAGTTGGAAGCGGAAATGAAAGCGAGGTATCCTCATCTTTTGAAACACACCGGTATCGTCGTCGATTTTGAGGATGAAATTTCATAAGGAGGGGAGGTTGTAAGACCCCAAATTATTAATAAATGAAATTTAATTTCCTCTATTTATCATTTTGAAATAGTAAGGGTTGATTTGATTAATGTGGTTAGTTATGGGTAAAATGCAAAATATTTTAAATAAGCAAGTGGTTATAAAATATTCATTTTTATCGGAGAATATTAGTTTGGTGGTGGAATATTCTTGCTTTGTCGGGGAATATTAAATGCTGATGACGCTAGCGACCTTGTGTGGGCCCCATAACGGAAAAGCGATTGGATGAAGAAAATGAGCAAGTATAAGTTGTTTATAAATAACTGGCGTGTAGTTATTCTGATTTATCTTGTTGGAATACCGGTGGTTAAAAAACATACGATGTCTGGCGTTGTTGCCGCGATGTACTGCGGTATTGCACCAATTATTGATTCTTACGTGAAGAAGGCACTACTCGATAATTATTACGGTAATTCTTGTTCATATTTTATTTTATTGATTCAATAATTGCTACGTTGATATTTTATATTCTTTGTTGTTTTAATAATTGTCACTACGATATTATTTTCCATTATCGAACAATAATTCATATTATCTGAATAATATTATTAGATAACATTATTGGCAATGTCTAGAAAGTTACATCTAAGGAGAGGTTTGGTCATCTAATTGCGGCGCCCGAAGGAGAAATCCTTATTGAAAGCCCCTCTTTCTGAGGAGCTGCTGGTTATCGATATTGTGATTACGTAATATTATTTGTGAATAATTAATTATTGATTTATATGATGAGGAAAATATTCATTTTATGTGGATATAGATGGAGAAAAAATTTTAAAGTGACAATTGTTGAAAATCGATATTTTATCTTTTTTGATAAAATAATATTTTATTATATTATTATAATATAATAATGATGATATTTTACAATGAATGTGGGATATATGAGTATATGAGGAGGAAGAGTATTTTTGTTGCAAAAGTTGTTTAAAACATGTTAAACATGTCTGTGGGCCCATTTCTTGACTGAAATTTGATTATAGCTTGTAGAATCGTCCGTTTGTGGATTTCGATCAATTTCTGTTTGGAATTTGGAAAAACTTTCTTCTGTAAAGTTGTAGATAATGGAATTTCCTATAGAAAAGGCATGTGTTTCGAATTTTTCTGATAAAAGGCTATTTATTATGAATTATTTAAGTTTCGAAGTTCCGAAATAATTAATTTTTTAAGTTTAAAATATTTTAATTCACAAAAACGTTTTTTGAGATGTAAGCTAGTTGAATGGCTGATCTTTGACTAAAAATGTGGGCGTAGGAAATTAATATATATATATATATATATATTTATATTTTATTAAATTTTCTGCTTTGGCGTTCTAAGCAATTTTCTATAAATAGAGTGCTTAGGTTAGAATTGAAAATCACACCAGAAACTGAAGTTTTTTCTCTCTCTCTCTCTCTCTCGATATATTGAGCGTATTCTTGTGAGTATTTTAATACTTTGAGTGTTGCTATATCGATTGCAAGTTCAAGTCATAGCCTATATCAGGTGTTTCATTTAAAATCTTTGTCTTTTCTGAGGTAAGGGATATTATTTTCTTCTTAAATGATATTATTTCTCTTCATATCATTATGCCAAAATATTGGTTTGAACTTTTTATCAAATTTGGAACTTTTTGTGTCGGGTTACTATTCATTATCGACCTTTATTCACGTATCTGACTTTATTCATGAATAAATCGACACTATTCACAGAAAAATTAAATTTTCTTTTTTTGTCCAAAATATCTATTATGGATACTAGCTTTGATTGTATCCATGTTTTGATCATTCTTGAATTTTACTCCACTATGATTATTTATGAGGTATTTTTGGACATGGAATAGCTGAAATACGAATCCTTAATATTTATTCTTTTGTTTCACTGGATTCGTTTTCTTTAAAATATTTTTCATCATCCTCAGTCCTAAATGATGATATTACTGAATATCTTTGGCATGTAGTGCAAAGATGAATGATTTTTTAATGAATATCTTTGGCCGTAGTGCAAAGATGAACAGGTGTTTAGATGAACATGACCAACTGATGAATATCTTTGGCCTGTAGTGCAAAGATGAATATTTAATTCCAGATATATATTGATTGATGTTACAGGGATAAAATATCGACGATTAACTTTTAAATTCATATATAGAAGATAGTAGTTTGCATTCTCTACTTAACTCTTCTAATGAATTATTATTTCATTGCTGCGAAGATTGATTTAAAACTAGTTTGTCTATTGTATTCTATTAGATTTTTCCTGTTGAAGACTAACGATAATTTGTTCTATGTTATCTTAGTCATAATATTCTTTCTTGGGCTAGTTGAGCTCACCCTTTTCCTTTTGTTCCATTTTTCTTCTCGGGGAGGCGAGAATGTAATGAGTAGCGAGGAATTAAGGTTCTAGAAAGTCGTTTTATAGAATGAAGGTTCTAGAAAGTCTTTTTAGTTAGTCCTGTCACCAATTTTGTAAAATAATGTATCAATAATTGTAATGAGGACTTATTTGAGTGTGGATATTGTCTAGATGACAATATTTGTATTTAAACTAATGATTGTGAGTTTTATATGTTGTATTAATAAAGTTGTAGTTTTGTTTTGCAAAGTACCATGTTATTTATTGATTGACTCGGGAATGGGTGTTGTATACATTGGACCCATGGATATTTTGGGGGAGGTTTTACTGGTTAATCCTTATTGGAAAGCCCCTCTTTCTCGGAAATGACTGGTTGTTAAATATTGTGAGTTATGATATTAATGATGGATATGTTCGTGTTGATTAAAGATGAATTTGATAGTTCCATTGTGTTGAAAATATTTGTGTTAAACATTTATTTCGATGGAAATTGATGTCCGGAGGTTATATTGTTCAATCGGTATTCTAAGGCGCTTTTTATCGAAATTACTATTCACGAGTTACTATTCAAGTTACTATTCACCAAAATTACTATTCACTCTAGTATTGTTCACTCGAGTATTTGGGAAACTTTTTGTGTCGAGTTACTATTCATGAGTTACTATTCACGAGTTACTATTCATGAGTTACTATTCACGAGCTACTTATTCATGTGCTAATTTTTCAAATCAGTTGGATGAAATTATAATAGTAAAATCAATAAGGATCGTTGATTTAAGATTTTAATAGTAACTTGTCCTTCTATTACGAAGAGTTACCCTTCACAAATAGTAGTTGTCTCTTCGATATTACCAATAGTCATTTTGACCCTTCATTAAGACCAAGAGCCACTTTCGGTTTTCTATAAATAGAAGCTCATTCTTCTTCATTTCTCACCAATTCACCAAAGCTTTAGAGCCATTATTATAGAGAGAAATTATAGAGAGAAGCTATAGAGAGAAAATCTATAGAGAGAAAGAAGAAGAAGAAGTCTTCCTCTACTACTCCTATATCCAGCTTCTTTCAAAAGTAAGGGATATTATTTGTTGTATCCGTAAGGGGTGTTATTCTTTCTTATTCATGAAGAGAACTTACATTATTCCATTCTTTATTATTCTGTTGGAATAACTTTGTGTACGCTGTGACATACCCTATACTTGGTAAAATCCTCTATTATTCCATTCTTTATTATTACATTGGAATAACTCAGATACGCTGCATACCTATACATAATCAGATCGTGGTTTACCCTATACTTGGTGACATTCTTCTATTATTCATTGGAACATCCCATGCATGTGTGTTTTACAGGACCTAGTTCCGCTCTTTATTATTATTCATTGGAACATCCTGTCATGTGTTTTACACCTGGACGTGGTTCCGCTCTTTATCATTCTGTTGGAATATCCTATCCGTGTGTTTACACCGGATGCGTTTCATCTTTATTATTCTGTTGGAACATCCAGCCGTGTGAATTTCACGACTTCGGTTCCGTTATTTATTATTCTGTTGGAAGAACTCACTTTTGTGCGGTCTATCGCATGCATGGTGATTTCTTTTGTTATTCCATTCTTTATTATACCCAATTGGTTAAAACTTTAACTTCTATACTCCATGAAATTAGTAGAATATCCTTGATAATTGCGTTTCATCCAAAGATCTTTTCATGGAAATATTCTTCCGATCATTCTTGAATTTTACTCTACAAAACAATATCTTGTTGACAATTTGGACGTTAATAATTCCTAGATAAATTAATTCTTGAACTTATTTTATTGAATTCTTATATCATTGTCATCATCCTCATGTTTATATTATGTTAAAAGTTATCTTTGGCTTACGTGCATAGATGAACTTAGTATGATTATGATCAGGGTTCATTCGGTATAATCATGGCTTGATATATATGATGTGACAAAAGTCCTCAAAGGGCTCTGTAATGCGTTGATGGATAGTTTTGGTATGATTATGACCGTGGGTGATTCGGATAGTCACGACCATTGATAATTTGATGAAAATCCTTGACCGTAGGTACGAGGATGATTAGATATTGTGGTTTATTCATTAAACCGAGTCTTAGTGATAAAATTGATGAAAACCTTTTAAAACCTAAAAGATAGTAGACTTTATTTTCTACTTGACTCTTTTAATGGATTGATATTCATTCTTGATTAAACCTGTTGTCTATTGTATTTTATCGCTTTAACATTGTTGAAGACTAATGATAATTTATTCTCGCATTATCTTAGTTATAATATTTCTTCTTTGGGCTAGTTGAGCTCACCCTTTTCTTTCAATTGTTCTCTTCAGGAAATGAGAATATAGCTGGGATGAGTCGGGGAAAAGAGTGATGGTTCCGAAGATAGCATTAGTAGTCCTCACTATTCTGTTAAATAGTGTGATAATAAATGTAATGAAGACTCCTTGAGTATGGATATTGTCTAAATGACAATATTCCTATTAGAACTCTCAGTTTATGTATTCTCGTATGTTACACGATAGATGTATAATTAAGTTTGTATTTGAATTTATGTACCATGTAAGTGGCGACCCAAGATGGGTGATGTATACCAAATTTTGGGGGCGTCACAGTTGGTATCAGAGCTTAGGGATATGATCCCTGGCTGAGATGTGAGATAAGAACTAGGAGGGGAGAGACGGGGAATTCCTTCGCTAGTATGACCTACCTAAATTTATTTGGTATTTAATTGGACGGTTAGAGTATAGGGATAATATGTGATATGTTAATTAACCCTTGTTTTGTGACAGTGTTTGAGAATGACATCTGAAAATGCTGAGATAAGCAATGAAGCACATGAGAGTGTTGATTCAAATTCAAACAAAAGGTAACGACCAACAACACGATAATAATCATACTGGTGGCAACGACTATCAGAACAATGATAACCATCGTGGGGAAAATTATCATGCTAAGAATGGTAACCACTTCGATGGTAATCATGGCAAAGATAATAGAAGTGGAAATTGCAAGAAGAGAAGGTCATTTAGCTCAATTTTGTTGTGCACCAAAGTCAAGTCTAGCTGGGACGGTGGCACCAAAGGTGGATATGGACAAAACAAAGTCGTTAGTTTTAAGAAGTGCATTTTCATGACTTCTCAAAAGCGAGTAAACCGAACGAAGTTAGCACGGGTTAGTTAATTATAAATTGCGAAGTCTATACCTTATAAGATACCGGTTCTACCCATTATTTTATCTCTCTTGCTTGCGTTCAACGTTTAAATTTGACTCCGGAGAAGTTAGACTTTGACTTATTGGTTGAAACTTCGTTAGTAGGAGCCTTCGTTCCGCTTACTATTTTTAAATCTTGTTTGATTCAAATAAACACTTTCACGTTACTTCGTCGATCTTATTTTTTGAAAATACTTGCCTTTGATGTGATTTTAAGAATCAATTGGTTAACTACTCATCATGCTTTTAAATAAGGTTGTTAGCTTTTATATTCATAACCAACCTCTTGTTGTGCGAATTCAAGTAACCAAACTACTAAAGTCAATTATTGTCATATCAAGCCATAAGTAAAGAGCCCCGAACCTTTCGTTGTTGACTTCCTTGTGTGGAATGCACCGCTTTATTTACTTTCTGAGGCGACATCGTGAATGAAGATGGCAAGTTTATAGGTATCATGGTGAGGTGCTATCTAGGTTAAGGGATAGAAGTCACAGAGTTGGTATCAATGTGACGTACCATCCAAGTCTTGGATGAGAGTCACGATTTTGAATGATATTTCTATTATTAATAAATTTCTGGTGTATTCTTGAAGACTTCTTAGCCTACTTAGAGCATGAAATCGAATTTAAGATTGACCCCAAAGATAAAACCCATTTTTTAAACCCTCAAATATTTCTTCAACTAAAATGAATAGTTTACGTGGTTTATTATGAAAGTCATAATAAAAGCATTGGACTAATGAAAATCATGGGTATACGTGGTATTAGTAAGTGTTATGATGAGTTATGTTGGTTAGTATGTGAAAACATGAAAGTTTCTTAAAAATCATAAGGAGTTAAAAACCAGATTTTGGTGTAAAACGTAACATGAAATTCAATTGACCAAATCTCCTATTATATTTTGAATTTTTGAGTGTGGTTAAGTCCTAGAGTTAGATCTATGAGTTACCTAACTAATCCAAGTTGAATCAATGAAAAAGGTGTTGTAGATTTTCGTGTGGACTGATTTTAGCAAAGGAGTCAAAACTTCAAAATGTCCAAAAAGCTGCTGCCACGTTTTTGTAAGGGCTGTTTCGGCCACTTAATTAGTGAGAAAAATTCAGGCCTTTTGGGACATAAAAGTATATGGTATAAAGAACATCGTGTCCAAAAATGAGCTCATTCCGACTTAAAATGAGCAAGTTATGACCATTTCAATATTTAGGATTTTCTGACGAAAAATGCTATAATCGGAGTTCTACAACTCCGATGACCATGAAATTTAAACTGGAGGCTCACATTAACATGTGTAAGGTCCTGCCAAGATTTGGAAATTTCTGGAGTTAAACTTGAGGTAGCAAATTTCTTAAGGAATTAATTAGAAATTAATTTTTGAAAATAGTAAATAAATTTTAAAAATTTTAGAGAAAATATATTTTTTCATTACGGGACTATATTATACTAAATCCCAGAAAAGAAATATTTTTGGAACTGATTTGATATTTTTCATAAAAATAGTTTGATTACTGAACATATGAGTTAAATATGTTATGTGAAGTAACAAAATTGGAAAATAGAATTTTATGGCTAGAGAATCCTATATAGAGTATATCATATTTTTTTGATGAGGATTTGATCATTGGTGATGATATCTTATGAGTATGGCATTTTGAATGATTAAATGCATTATATTGTAAAGCGTAAACAATTGAAATAAATTATTTATAAATTTAAGAAGTGATTAAAATATTGTTATAATATTAATGATATTAGATTATAAGATTATTAAGTGATTGATAACATGGGGATATTCTTGAATCTGGATAAATTATATTATAAATGTTTAATATTTATCCTTTATCTCATTTGATTGATTCTTTATATCATTGACATGATCCTCATGCTTATATTATGTTGAAAGTCATCATGGCTCACGTCGCATAGATGGACTTGGTATGATTATGACCGAGGATTGTTCGGTATAATCATGGTAGTAATTGAAAATACTCATTATCTTTGGCACGTAGTGTATGGATAATTTGTGGTCGTGATACTAATGAATACACGATTATCTTTGTACGTGTGCATGGATAATTTGTGGTCGTGATACTAATGAATACACGATTATCTTTGCACGTGGTGCATGGATAATTTGTGGTCGTGATACTAATGAATACACGATTATCTTTGGCCGTAGTGCATGGATAATTTGTGGTCGTGATACTAATGAATACACGATTATCTTTGGCCGTAGTGCATGGGTCGTGATACTAATGAATACACGATTATCTTTGGCCGTAGTGCATGGATAATTTGTGGTCGTGATACTAATGAATACACGATTATCTTTGGACGTAGTGCATGGATAATTTGTGGTCGTGATACTAATGAATATACGATTATCTTTGGCACGTAGTGCATGGATAATTTGTGGTTGTGATACTAATGAATACACGATTATCTTTGCACGTGGTGCATGGATAATTATGGTCGTGATACTAAAGAATATCCTTGGCACATAGTGCGGGGATGATTCGATGATGTGAATTAATTATTGAGTTTGAGTCTCAAAGAATGAAATATTAATTCATGGATGTGGTAAAAGTCATCTTTGTCAGTAGTGCATTGATGGACTTGGTATGATTATGACCGAGGATTATTCTTATATAATCATGATAGATTGAAAACACGAATATCCTTCGCCAAGAAGGTGCATGGATAATTAAGTGGTTGTGATACTATTAAGTCGAGTCTCGATATTATTGGTTTCTGAGTTATATATTTTTGGCCCATAGTGCAAAGATGAATTGTTGATGAATATCTTTGGTAGGATTGCAAAGATGAATTTAATATTTTCAACGATAAAGGTATTCAAGGTATCCTCACCTCTTTAACATACCAGTCGTCGTACGTAAATTTTGAGGGCAAAATTCCGGAAGAAGGGAGACCGTGAGACCCCAGATTTTATAAATAAAGATTTAAATTTCTCGAAATATTTTTTTGAATATTAAGGTGTGGATTTGAGATAATGTTATAGTTGGGGTAGTATTTGAAAATTTTGCAAAGTATGCAAGTTGTTATATAATATTCGATTGGTGGGGAATATTCTTTTTGTCGAGGAATATTAAATGCGACGACCACAATCATTAGTGGGACCCACAATGGAAGAACTGTCAGTGTTAGAAAACGACAAAAATATTTTATGAAAATAACGGCGGAGGTTTTACTGGTGATCTTTGTTGAACTACCCTAGTAGTAAAAATACGATGTCTGCGCGTGGTTAATAGTAGCACATGGTATTGATTATTGATACTTACGAAGTCACTCGGTTATCTTGCATTATTGCTACGATAAATCTTTGCATCATATCTCTCATATTATTGATTCAATTATTGTCACGATGTCGTATGCATAATATGTTATTTTATTAAATCAATAATTGAGACGACAAAGTTATTCACATTATTAAATTTCAATATTTACAATGTCTAGAAGTTCTGTCAAGGAGAGGTTTGGTCACCTAATTGCGCACCAATAGGGAGAAATCCTTATTGGAAAGCCCCCTCTTTCCTGGGAATGACCTGGTTGTTAAATATTGTGAGTTATGATATTAATGATGGATAAGTTCTTGTTGATTAAAGATGAATTTGATAGTTCCATTGTGTTGAAAATATTTGTGTTAAACATTTATTTCGATGGTAATTGATGTCTGGAGGTTATATTGTTCAATCGGGTATTCGGGGCAGTTTTTATCAGAATTACGATTCACGGGTTACTATTCACCAAAATTACTATTCACTCTAGTATTGTTCACTCGAGTATTTGGGACACTTTTTGTGTCGGAGTTACTATTCATGAGTTACTATTCACGAGTTACTATTCATGAGTTACTATTCACGAGCTACTATTCATGTGCTAATTTTTCAGTCCGTTGGATGAAATTATAATAGTAAAATCAATAAGGATCGTTGATTTAAGATTTTAATAGTAACTTGTCCCTTCGGTATTACCAAGAGTTACCCCTTCACAAATAGTAGTTGTCTCTTCGATATTACCAAGAGTCATTTTGACCCTTCATTAAGACCAAGAGCCACTTTCAGTTTTCTATAAATAGAAGCTCATTCTTCTTCATTTCTCACCAATTCACCAAAGCTTTAGAGCCATTATTATAGAGAGAAATTATAGAGAGAAGCTATAGAGAGAAAATCTATAGAGAGAAAGAAGAAGAGAAGTCTGCTTCCCTACTACTCCTATATCCAGTTTCTTTCAAAAGTAAGGGATATTATTTGTTGTACCCGTAAGGGGTGTTATTCTTTCTTATTCATGAAGAGAACTTCTGTTATTCCATTCTTTATTATTACATTGGAATAACTTTTGTATCTGTGACATACCCTATACTTGGTGAAATCCTATGTTATTCCATTCTTTATTATTACATTGGAATAACTTTTGATACGCCAGATACCCTATACATAATCTGTATCGTGGTTTACCCTATACTTGGTGACATTCTTCTATTATTACATTGGAACATCACATCACATGTGTTTTACAGGACCGGTTCCGTCTTTATTATTATTCAGTTGGAACATCCTGTCTGTGTGTTTTACACCGGACCTGGTTCCGTCTTTATCATTCTGTTGGAATATCCTATCTGTGTGTTTTACACCGGATCTGGTTCCATCTTTATTATTATGTTGGAACATCCTGTCGGTGTGAATTTCACCTGACCTGGTTCCGTTATTTATTATTACATTGGAATAACTTTTGCTGTCAAGGGTCTATCGCATGCATGGTGATTTCTTTTGTTATTCCATTCTTTATTATACCCAAATTGGTTAAAACTTTGACTTCTATACTCCATGAAATTAGTAGAATATCCTTGATAATTGTGTTTCATCCAAGATCTTTTCATGGAAATATTCTTCCGATCATTCTTGAATTTTACTCTATAAAACAAAGATTATCTTGTTGACAATTTGGGCGTTAATAATTCCTAGATAAATTAATTCTTGAACTTGTTTTATTGAATTCTTATATCATTGTCATCATCCTCATGTTTATATTATGTTAAAAGTTATCTTTGGCTTACGTGCATAGATGAACTTAGTATGATTATAACCGAGGTTCATTCGGTATAATCATGGCTTGATATATATGATGTGACAAAAGTCCTCGGTGGCTCGTAATGCAAATTGATGGATAGTTTTTGGTATGATTATGATCGGGGGTGATTCGGTATAGTCATGACCATTGATAATTTGATGAAAATCCTTGACCGTGAGTATGCGGGATGATTAGATATTGTGGTTTATTCATTAAACCGAGTCTTAGTGATAAAATTGATGAAAACCTTTTAAAACCTAAAGATAGTAGACTTTATTTTCTACTTGACTCTTTTAATGGATTGCGTATTCACCGCAGATTAAACCGGTTGTCTATTGTATTTTATCGGTTTAACATTGTTGAAGACTAATGATAATTTATTACGCATTATCTTAGTTATAATATTTCTTCTTCGGGCTAGTTGAGCTCACCCTTTCTTTCACTGTTCTCTTCAGGAAATGAGAATATAGCTGGGACGAGTCGGGGAAAAGAGTGATGGTTCCGAAGATAGCATTAGTAGTCATCACTATTCTGTTAAATAGTGTGATAATAAATGTAATGAGGACTCCTTGAGTATGGATATTGTCTAAATGACAATATTCCTATTAGAACTCTCAGTTTATGTATTGTCGTATGTTACACGACAGATGTATAATTAAGTTTGTATTTGAATTTATGTACCATGTAAGTGGCGACCCAAGATGGGTGACGTATACCAAATTTTGGGGGCGTCACAATGATGATGAGTTTTGTTTTATTAGTATTAATAATGTAATAAAACAGAAAAGCTTTTTATATAAAACAGAATACTTTTATAAAGTTATTTGTTTTATTAGACTATAAATAGAATATATGATATTCTATTATGCATAGTGTTTGCATAAGGTATCCAGATATAGTGTTTGCATAGTAAAATCTTTTTATATAAAACATAATACTTTTATAAAGTTATTTGTTTTATTAGACTATAAATAGAATATATAATATTCTATTATGCATAGTGTTTGCATAGATATCTGCATAGTGTTTGCATAGTAAAATCTTTTTATATAAAACAGAATACTTTTATAAAGTTATTTGTTTTATTAGATTATAAATAGAATATATTATATTTTATTTAAAAGATTTTGCTTTAAATATGGACCGTCCGATTAAAAGTAAATCAATCTGGACCGTTCATGAATTAGTTACTATCAGATCCATTCTTCTATAAATAAAGCTCATTCCTTCATTATTTCTTACTTAATTCAAAGTGAAACTCTAGAGAGAAAACTATAGAGAGTTCTTCTTCTATAATCTCGAAATGCGTATTTCTTTAGAGTTTAAGAAAGCTTTGAGCGTATAAGATAGTGCAAGTTTTCTTCAAGTATATTCTCGCCCTACCAGTCGGAATACTTTTCTTTTTAAGGTAGGGGATATTATTTATTGTACTCGTAAGGGATAATATTTGTTGTACTCGTAAGGGGTATTCTTTCTTTCTTATTCATGAAGAGAACATATGTTATTCCATTCTTCATTATTTTGTTGGAATAACTTTTGATATCGCTTGACCACTGTGAGTATACATGGTGAAATTCTTATGTTATTCCATTCTTTATTATTATGTTAGAATAACTTTGCCTGTGCAAGTAATCGCATACATGGTGAAATTCTTCTATTATTCCATTCTTTATTATTCAATGAAATATCCCACATGCGTGCGTTTACGCATGACTGGTTCCATTATTTATTATTCGTTGGAATAACACATGCATCTTGATCTATCGCATGCTTGGTGAATTCTTCTATTATTCTATTATTTATTATTCTGTAGGAATATCCTATCTGTGCGTTTACGCATGACCTGGTTCCATTGTTTATTATTTTGTTGAAATAACCTGTCTATGTGGATTACCGAATGCATGGTAAATGATCCTTCGTATTCATACGAATAGTATTTTCATTAAAAAGGGGTTTCTGCCAGGGGCAGTTTCGTAATTTTTCTGAATCTCAAAAATTCTGAAAAAATTTGAAATGATAATTTGATGAGTTTTCTAGATTGTGTCCAAAAATGGCGATTGTTGGATGTATAGATTAAGAGTTATGGATTTTATGTGAAAAGACTATTTAAAAAGTAAACCATTATAACGTCTTGTGGTTAACTCCAAAATTGGTGAAATTTTTATTGGAAGTACATGTATATAACAGGAGTATACCCTGTAAATTTTGGAATTTTTGGACAAAAGTATAATTTATGATAAATGTTTAAATATTCGGCAATTTTAGCCATATGAAAAATAGTAAATGAATTTTAAAAATTCTAAGAAAAATATATGTTCAAGATGGGACTATATTCTGCTAAATCCCAGAAAAGAAATATTTTTGGGACTGATTTGGTATTTTTCATGAAAATGAACTAGTTATGAGTAAATGAATTAAATATGTTATATGAAGTAATAAAATTGAAAAATAGGATTTTATGGCTTAGGAATCCTATATAGGGTATATGCATATTTTTGATGAGGGATTTGATCATTGATGATGAAATCTTATGAGTATGACATTTTGAATGATTAAATACATTATTTGATAAAGTGTAAACAATTGAAATAAATTGTTTATAAGTTTAAGAAATTATTAAAATATTATTATAATATTAATGATATTATATTATGAGATTATTAAGTGATTGATAACATTTGGTTACTATTGAATGCTGGATAAATTGTATTATATATGTTTAATATTTATCCTTTATCTCATTTGATTGATTCTTATATCATTGTCATCATCCTCATGCTCATATTGTGTTGAAAGTCATCTTTGGTCGTAGTGCATACATGGACTTGGTATGATTATGACCAGGGATTATTCGGTATAATCATGACCGTAATGTTACAAATGATGTGGAAAAAGTCATCATTGTCTGTGTAGTGCATTGATGGATGAGGTTTTGGTATGATTATGGCTATGGATTCTCTTCGGCCAAGGGTGCAAAGATGAATTATTTTATGGCATGATCATGACCGTTGATGAAAACACGATTATCTTTAGCTCCTAGTGCATGGATAATTCGTGGTCGTGATATTTACGAATTTCCTTAGCCGTAATGCATGGATAATTCAGTGATATGGATTGATTATCGAGTTGAGTCTCAGCGATGAAATATAAATTCATGGATGTGATATTAACGAATATCCTTGGCCGTAGTGCAGGGGTGATTCGATGATGTGGATTATTTATTAAGCTGAGTCTCAGCGATAAAATATTTATTATACACTTTTAATCCGTAGGAGATAGTAGATATCATGCTCTACTTGACTCTTCTAAAATACAGTTGTATGTTTTTGGCATGTAGTGCAAAGATGAATTGTTAATGAATATCTTTGGCCGTAGTGAAAAGATGAATTTATTAGTATGATTATGAGCAGGAATTCTGATTTGGTATAACCATGATTTTTGATGTTTCAGGTGAAGATATGTGATGAAAATTATCTTCGTCCTGGTTGCGAAGAGGAATTTAGAACCACAATTATGATTATGAGTTATTCATATGATTGTGGATAGGAACTGTTGATTTATTTTACAGGGATAAAACATTGTTGGTGGACTTTTAACATGGAGAAGATAATAGACCTTATGGTCTATTTGACTCTTTTAATGGATTGCTCGTTCCGCTGCAACTGTGGTTGAAAAGTTTTATCATCTACCATATGTTCTAAATCTCTGATTTATAAATGATGAAGGCTATTGATGATGTAATTTAGCTTTAGTCATGATATTCTTTACTGGGCTAGTTGTGCTCACCCTTTCGGCTTCAAAATTCCTTTTAGGTAATAAGAGTGTTGCCGGGTCGAGTGGGTCGGCTTCATAGTGTTTGCATAGTAAAATCTTTTTATATAAAACAGAATACTTTTATAAAGTTATTCGTTTTATTAGATTATAAATAGAATATATTTTATTTTATTTAAAAGATTTTGCTTTAAATATGGACCGTCCGATTAAAAGTAAATCAATATGGACCGTTCATGAATTAGTTACTATGCAGTCCATTCTTCTATAAATAGAAGCTCATTCCTTCATTATTTCTTACGAATTTAGTGAAACTCTAGATAAAGAAACTATAGAGAGAGTTTTTCTTCTATAATCTCGAGCGTATTTCTTTAGAGTTTAAGAAAGCTGTGAGCGTATAAGATAGTGCAAGTTTTCTTCAAGTATATTCTCGCCCTACCAGTCGGAATATTTTTCTTTTTAAGGTAGGGGATATTATTTATTGTACTCGTAAGGGATATTATTTGTTGTACTCATAAGGGGTATTCTTTCTTTCTTATTCATGAAGAGAACTTCTTTTATTCCATTCTTCATTATTCTGTTGGAATAACCTGTATATGCGGACTACCGTATACATGGTGAAATTCTTCTGTTATTCCATTCTTTATTATTATGTTGGAATAACCTGTCTATGCGAAGTACTGCATAAATGGTGAAATTCTTCTATTATTCCATTCTTTATTATTATTTCGGAATATCCTGTCTGTGCGTTTATGCATGACCTGGTTCCATTATTTATTATTATGTTGGAATAACCTGTCTGTGCGGTCTATCGCATGCCTAGTGAATTCTTCTGTTATTCCATTATTTATTATTCTGTTGGAATATCCTGTCTGTGCGTTTACGCATGACCTGGTTCCATTCTTTATTATTCTATTGAAATAACTTGTGATGCCCCCAAAATAGGTATACATCACCTATTCTGAGTCGTCAAATACATGGTATAGAATACAAATACAATCGTTAATATACAACAAGAGAGCTGTGAGTTTTAATACAAATACTTTCTTCTAGACAATATCCACTCTCAGAATAAGTCCTCGTTACATTTATTATCACACTATTTAATAGAATAGTGAGGACTACTAATACTATCATCTGGTCCATCACTCCGTTCCCCGACTCGTTCCAGCTATATTCTCATTTCTTGAAGAGAACAGTGAAAGAAAGGGTGAGCTCAACTAGCCCAGTAAGAAATATTATGACTAAGATAATGCAGAATAAATTATCATTAGCCTTAAACAGTGTTAAACTGATACAATATAACAAACATCAAGTTTAACTGCAGCGGAACCAGCAATCCATTAGAAGAGTCAAGTAGAGAACAAAATCTACTATCTTCTATGATTTAAAAGGGTTTTCATGACTTTTATCACTGAGACTCGGCTTAATAAATAATCCACATCATCCCTGCACTACGGCCAAGGATATTCATTAGTATCACAACCACAAATTATCCATGTACCACAGCCAAGGATATTCGTGTATTCATCAATGGTCATGATCATGCCAACAATTGTCTATCAATGCATTACGGGCCAATGAGGACTTTTACCACATCATTTGTAACATTACGGTCATGATTATACCGAATAATCCCTGGTCATAATCATACCAAGTTCATCTATGCACTACATGCCACATATGACTTTCAACATAATATAAACATGAGGATGATGACAATGACATGAGAATTCAATAAAACAAGTTCAAGAATTAATTTATCTAGGAACTAATAACGTCCAAATTGTCAACATGATACTGCTTTGTAGAGTAAAATTCAAGAATGCTCAGAAGAATATTTCCATGAAAAGATACTGGATGAAGCACAAATATCAAGGATATTCCACTAATTTCATGGAGTATAGAAGTCAAAACTTTAACCAACTGAGTATAATAACGAATGGAATAACAAAAGAAATCACCATACATGCGGTATTGCGCATGACAAAGTTATTCCAACGAGAATAATAAGTAATCGGAACCAGTCAAAGAAATTCGCACCGAGCGTGATGTTCCAATGTAATAATATAGACGAAACCAGTCCGGTAAAACGCACGCATGACGGATATTCTAACGTAATAATAATAAAGATTTTAACTGAACCCCATCGGTAAAAACGCATGCATGAGGATATTCCAATGAGAAATAATAATAAAGACGGAATAATAGAAGAATGTCACCAAGTATAGGATAGTCCACGTATACTGGTTATTCCAGCAGAATAATAAAGAATAGAATAACATAAGTTTTCTCCATGAATACAAAAGAAATAATACCCATTACCGTAAAAAAACTGAATATAAGAGTATGGAAGTAGCAGAATACTTTTCTTATTTCTCTCTATAATTTCTCTCTCTAGAGTTTTAGTGAATTCATAAGAAATAATGAAGGAATGAGATTCTATTTATAGAAAAATGGACTGCATAGTAACTAACTCATGAACGGTCCAGATTGATTTACTTTAATCTGACGGTTCATATTTAAAGTAAAATCATTTAAATAAAATATAATATATTCTATTTATAATCTAATAAAATGAATAACTTTATAAAAGATTTTATTATGCAAACACTATGCAGGCACTATGCAAATACTATGCATTATAAAATATAATATATTCTAATTATTGTCTAATAAAACAGATAACTTTATAAAAGTATTCTGTTTTATATAAAAAGATTATATTATTGGCCTAATAAAATGAATAACTTTATAAAATTATTCTGTTTTATATAAAAAGCTTTTCTGTTTTATTACATTAATAATACCAATAAAATAAAACTGAGTGTTTTATCACATAAGCATCAATAATCAATACCGTGTGCTACTATGCAACCACGCATATTACTGTACTTTTACTACCGAGTAGTTCAACAGTATTAATGGTAAAACTTCCGCCGTTATTTTCAATAAAATATTTTTGTCATTTTCTCAATCCGAAAATAATTCCGTTGTGCGGTCCACCAATGATTGTGCCGTTGTATGAATATTCCCTGTTAAAACGAATATTCCCCGACCAATCGAATATTATATAACAACTTGCGTACTTTGCAAAATTTATAAAATATTACCCATAACTATAACATTATATTAAATTTTCTCCATAATATTCAAAAATGATATTTATAAAAAATTCATCTTTATTTATAAAAGTTGGGGTCTTACAACCTCCCCTTCTTATGAAATTTCTCCCTTGAAATTAGGGTACGTACCTGGTATGTCGAAGAGTTAAGGATACCTTGATTTCATTTCAGATTCTAACTCCTAAGTCATTTCCTCAACATCGTGGTTTATCCACAAAACTTTGACTTGAGGTATAACCTTGGAGTGAAGAATATGTTCCTTCTTATCCAAGATTTGAACAGGAACATCTTCATACGTCAAATCTTCCGCTATTTCATCCGGTTCTAACTCAATAATGTGGTTTGGGTCTTTCACATATTTACGTAACATGGATATGTGAAAAACGTTATGAACACGAGACATACTTGGTGGTAAAGCGAGTCTATAGGCCACAGTTCCTACTCGATCGAGGATTAAAAATGGGTCGATGAATCGAGGATTGAGTTTTCCTCTCTTTCCAAATCTCGTAACTCCTTTCCATGGAGCAACACGTAACAACACATGATCTCCTATATCGAATTCCACGTCCTTTCGATGAAGATCAACATAACTCTTTTGTCGATCTTGTGAGGTTTTTATACGTTGTCGGATCGTTTGAATCTTTTCTGTATTCATACGTACCAACTCCGGTCCTAACAACGTTGCTTCTCCCACCTCTTCCCAGTATACTGGAGAACGACACTTTCTTCCATACAACGCCTCAAATGGAGTCATGCCAATACTTGTTTGATAACTGTTGTTGTAGGAAAACTCCACCAATGGTAAGAACTTATCCCAACTTCCCTTGAAGTCAAGGACACAAAGTCTTAATAAATCTTCAAGAGTTTGAATAGTCCTCTCCGACTGCCCATCCGTCTGAGGATGATATGCCAAGCTAAATCGTAAATCTGTGCCCATAGCTTTCTGCAAACTAACCCAAAATCGTGAAGTGAATCTTGGGTCACGATCAGAAACAATGGATACTGGCATACCATGCAGTCTTACAATCTCGTTTATGTACATACGAGCAAGACGTTCAAGTGTATAAGTTTCTCGTATCGGTAAGAAATGAGAAGACTTGGTCAATCTACCAACAATGACCCAAATCGCATCTATACCTTGAGAAACCTTAGGAATACCGGTAACGAAATCCATGGTAATGTGCTCCCACTTCCATTCTGGAATTTCAAGTGGTTGAAATAGACCTTTTGGTACTTGATGCTCCGTTTTAACTCGTTGACAAGTTAGACACCTTGAGATAAATAGCGCTATCTCTCTATTCATATTGCTCCACCAAAATGTATGACGAATATCATAATACATTTTGGTACTCCAAGGATGGATTGCAAATGGTGTGTTGTGCGCCTCCATAATGATTTTATACTTTAAATCAGGGTCGTTAGGAACACAAAGTCTGGAGTTGACTCGAAGTATTCCTTCTTCATCGATTCTTGCTTCCAGCATAGCACCTTCTTGCACTTTCTTCCTCATACGCATCGCTCCTGTGTCCAGAGCTTAAGCGACTTTAACTTTATCAATTAAAGTCGGTTCTACTCGTATATTCGTCATCATCACATGGGTCCCTGGAGTCTTTAACTCTATCTCCATCCTTTGCAAGTCACACAAAATGGGCCTTTGTGTAGACAATATCACACTCGTACTTGCATATGATCTTCCACTCAATGCGTCAGCTACCACGTTCGCTTTTCCAAGATGGTATTGGATGGTATGATCATAATATTTCAACAGTTCAAGCCAACGTCGTTGTCGCATGTTGAGTTCCTTTTGAGTGAAGAAATATTTGAGGCTTTTATGATCCGTAAATATCTCCACCTTCTCCCCATACAAGTAATGCCTCCAAATTTTAAGTGCAAAGACAACAGCTGCTAACTCTAGGTCATGAGTAGGATAATTCCTCTCATATTCTTTGAGTTGTCTTGAGGCATAGGCTATGACTTTCCCATGTTGCATGAGAACACATCCCAACCCTTTGCCCAAGCATCATCAGTAGATGAAAAATCCTCCGAGCCGGATGGTATTGTCGTAACAGTCTTTGAAATGAATCTCTTCTTGAGTTCTTGAAAACTCTTCTCACATTCTTCGCTCCAACCGAACTTTGTATCTTTTCGAGTTAGCTGAGTTAATGGAGTAGCTATTCGAGAAAATCCTTCCACGAATCTCCGATAATAACCAGCTAAGCCGAGAAAGCTACGTACTTCGGTCACTGATTTAGGTTGCTCCCAACTTTGAATTGCTTCAATCTTTGCCGGGTCAACAGATATTCCATGACTTGATACTACGTGCCCAAGGAATGCTACTTCCTCAAGCCAGAACTCACATTTCTTTAACTTGGCATAAATCTTGTATTCATGAAGCTTTTGGAGTGTCAGCCTCAAGTGTTGCTCATGATCTTCACGGCTTTTGGAATAAATAAGGATGTCATCAATAAAGACGACCACAAAGTGATCCAAATATTCCTTGAATACTCGGTTCATCATATCCATGAAGGCAGCAGGAGCATTAGTCAATCCAAAGGACATGACTAGGAATTCATAATGCCCGTACCGAGTTCTGAAAGCCGTCTTTGGAATGTCATCTGTTCTAATCTTCAATTGGTGATATCTGGAATGAAGATCAATCTTTGAAAAGAATTTGGCTCCTTGCAATTGGTCAAACAGGTCATCAATACGTGGCAATGGGTACCTATTTTTGATGGTGCATTATTCAACTCCCGATAATCAATACAAAATCGCGTACTCCCATCTTTCTTCTTCACGAATAGAACAGAGCACCCCAAGGAGAAGTACTAGGGACGAATAAAGCCAATGTCTAACAATTCCTGCAGTTGGGTCTTTAACTCTTGAAGTTCAATAGAGCCATTCGATATGGGGTTTTGGAAATGGGTTTTGTCTGCGGGTTCAAGGTCGATGCAAAATTCAATTTCACGCCTGGGGTAGTAGGGGAAGTTCTTTAGGGAATACGCCAGGGAATTTATTAACAATAGAAATATTATTCAAAACTGACGTATTTTTGTTTAGATCCGTGACATGAGCTAAGAAAGCTTGACATTCATTTTTCAATAAACGAATAACTTTATGGCTTGAGATGACCCTGATTGATTTTAATGGTTTGGTCGCTTGAATTCGCATAATAGGTTGATTAGGAATATGAAAGCTAACAACCTTACGAAAACAATCAATTTTTGCATGATAAGTAGTTAACCAATCAATTTCTAGAATCACGTCAAATGCAAGTATTTTCAATGAAATAAGATCGACATGTAATATGAGGTTACTGATTTGAACCAAACAAGACTTATAAATAGTGGATGTAATGAAGGTTTCTCCCAATGGAGTTTCCACAGATAAGTCAAAATCTAATTTCTCCGAAGTCAAATTTAATCGTTGAGCGCAAGTAGGAGAAATAAAAGAATGGGTAGAACTGGTATCAAATAAAGTATAGACTTCGCTAGAGTTTATGATAAGCTTACCCGTGATGACCTCATTCGGGTTCCTTGCTTTCTGGGAGGTCACAACAAACGCTCTCCCTTGCACTACCGACTTTGACTTTTCTGGGACGGCCTTTGGTGCCTCCATCCTAGCTGAACTTGTCTTCCGTGAATGACAAAATCGGGCTAAGTGACCTTTTCTTCCACAATTATAACATGCTTTGGACGACATCGCGTAGTTTGGACTGATGTGTCCCTCCCCTCCGCATTTGAAGCATATGATAGGTGGTCGTTCTCCTTCCTTAACAACGGGTGCTGGTGCTGACGTCTTTCCATAATTATTGAATCTCCTCTTCTTGAAATGTCCATTCTTATTGTTTTGGCCGATTACCACCAAGTGGTTACCATTTCGGCCTCATTGATTCCCTCCACGCTTGTTGTCACCGCTTGATGATTGCTCTCATTGGTATTATCATTTTGCTTAACGTGACTCTCTTTTGGTTGCGTTGACTCGTTATCGCGCTCTACTAACTGAGCCCTATTTACAACATCTGAATACAAACACAGTTTATGAGAAATAAGATGTTGACGTATCTCCGGCTTTAAACCTCTTAAAAACTTTCGCGTCATTCTTTCTTCATTATCCACCAAGTGGGACACAAACCGGGACAACTCGGCAAACTTTGCTTCGTACTGCGACACGGTCATATTATTCTGTTCCAACTTGATGAACTCCACCTCCTTCATGTGACAAATACTTTCGGGAAAGTACTTGTCGTTGAATAGTTCTTGGAACTTCTCCCAAGACATTTTTAGTACGGTATGTTGAGTACGCTTTACCGATTCCCACCAGTAATCTGCCTCTCCTTGCAACATAAAGGCGGCAAAGGGAACCTTTTGCTCCTCGGAGCATCCCAAGACATCAAATATCTTGGTGATCTGCTTTATCCATGCTTCCGCTTAAAGTGGTTTTGGCTCTCCAATAAACTCCGGTGGTCCCAGCTCCTTGAACTGTTTAGCGGTGACTGTCCGAGAGTTTCCAGTGTTTCCACCTACATTTTGGACAGGAGCCGCTCTCGCCTGCTGTTGCATGAATTGCATAAAGCCTCTAAACATTCCATCATTCATCATTTGGTCAGTGTTGTTGTTTGCATGAGGATTGTCGCCTTCCTGATGCACATTATCCTGATTATTGATATGTGGTGAATCAACTGTCGCCTGTGCTCCATTGCTATTCTCAACATTCTCGGATGTCATTTTCAGATACTGCCAAAAAACAAAAGGTTAATTGACATGTAACATATTATCCCTATCTTCTGACCGACCAATAAAATACCAAAAAAAACCTAGGTAGGTCATACTAGCGAAGGAATTCCCCGTCTTTCCCCTCCTAGTTCTATTCTCACATCTTAGCCAGGGATCATATCCCTAAGCTTTGATACCAACTGTGACGCCCCCAAAATAGGTATACATCACCTATTCTGAGTCGTCAAATAGATGGTATAGAATACAAATACAATCGTTAATATACAACAAGAGAGCTGCGAGTTTTAATACAAATACTGTCTTCTAGACAATATCCACTCTCAGAATAAGTCCTCGTTACATTTATTGTCACACTATTTAACAGAATAGTGAGGACTACTAATACTATCATTTGGCGACGTCGGGATTTTTGTGTGTCCCTTTCCGTTACTTGTTCTTTGGTGTTCTCATTTTAGGTGAGATTTGTTTGAAAAAAACAAGTGAAAAAGGTCCGACATGTATAATGTCGATGATGGGACTGTTAAGAGTCGCCAGTTGGTTTTTTAAATGGTTGTACCAACACAACCGAGAAAAGGTTTGCACATTGACCCAGTGATGTGACACTGATATACGGGTCGGTGAAACCGAGATTCGTTTAGGGTCCGGGGACTTGGTTATTCGGGGGGAAGGTGTTAGGCACCCCCCGACATCCGTGTTACCACGATGACCGCCTCTTTTTAAGAAACTATTATTTGAGTGTGTGTGTGTGTGGGTCAATGTGCTATTATATGGAAGTTGTGCGAGGCCTCATTCTAACCTATATACACAGGGTTTGAATTTATGTAAAAATTCAATTTTTAGCAAGATATAGCAGTGATGTTTTATAAAAGAGGTTTTTCAAACCCTGATGCTCAATAGGAATTGAGACCTTTTACACTCCCATTTTTATTAAGTGATCTATTGATTGATTTTATTTGACGATGATGCGAGGCATCCATATGAAAAATAATATACAAAAATAATGCCGACTTCCTCGTGGGTATGGAAACCATCTCGAGGAAATTCGTACATCGCAGAATAATTTACAAGTCGCTTACAATTTAAAAATGTCCATCACGGAACCGAATCTAGATCCAATGGGATGAATCAGTGATCACATGATTCCTAGGCGTATAGAATCTTTGCAATTTATATGAAAGCGATGGCGGTATATATATATATATATATATATATATATATATCATATATATATATATATCAAATGATCACCAACCATAAAGCAACCTCCATGGGGAAACTCCAAAGTGAATGTAAATAAAAAGCCGTAAGAAAGCGATCAACCGCCACCACGAAGAAAAACTCAAAGGTGAAAATATATATATATATATATATATATATATATATATATATATATATATATATATATATATATATATATATACAAAAGCAATAAACGCACTCTGATGTAAAATCTGTGCTCATCGAATGTAGTTCACACATTCATATATATATATATATATATATATATATATATATATAAAGCGAATAAATGCATATAATATAAAAATCCAGTGTTCATCGAATAGAGTTCGACACACATTATATATATATATATATATATATATATATATATATAAAAGCGAATAAATGCACATGCATATAAAATCTAGCTCATCGAACAAAGTTCGACACACGTTAATATATATATATATATATATATATATATATATATATATATATATATATATTAAAGCAAATAAACGCTCCGCATCAAAAGTCAGGCTCAATCGAGGCATAACTCGATAATGTTAGTAAATATATATATATATATATATATATATATATATATATATATATATATATATATATATATATATATATATATATATGATCGAATGAAACCACTGGATCAAAGTCCGCAAAAAGCAAGCAACACGACTCTCAACGTGTAGAAGGGTGTGTGCAAAGATGAAGAGAAAGACTCTAAAGTGTGTGAGAAGGCTTACAAATGATCGCTAAAAAAGGCTTCTATATCTTTAGAGTGGGTAAACACCGGCTTTTGTGGGTACAAAAGAGGCTATATATGAGCTCACAGTGTGTTTAAAGTGGGAAAATACACCAGATGGGCGAAGTGTGAGCAAATTGTGCGGGTTTCCCGCTTTTTTTCTCTTTTAAAATCAATACCCCAAGCCCTCTATTTATAGGCATATTTAGCCATAGGTGTACCGCGCTACCGAGCCGCAGGTACCAGAGGCAACCCGGGCCCGGCCCGGTTTTTTGCCGTCGGGTCGTCTCTCAAGCACGTGCACTCAAGCAATCGTAATGTCCACTCGAATTTTCGTGGAAGTGCAATCGGCATCCGCTTGAGGTATACAGACCTATTTCGGACCACCGCTTGTCGAGAGTTGTACGATGGCATGGGATTAGAGTTTGTGCGAAGTCATTGAAGATGGGACGATGCCCTCCGGTCTTCAAGCTTCAACTTTCATCCGTTACTCCCGCATAATAGTCACTCGGATTGGTTAGCCTTGTGGGACATCATTGCGTAGAGAGATGATGACGTGGCATCGTGTTGACGAGATGACGATGTTGCCCTCACCGGTTTATCACCGGATTGGGATGATAAAGCGCAGACGCTGCTCGACTTCACCGAGATTGACCGCCACTTGTAATTGTTGAAGGTCCTCATTGTCATCTTTGAGGTGTGCCTGTCTTCCCGATGTTATTGTCGGGTTGGTACAGTGTATCTCGTTGTGAGCGCCGAGATTGAAGCTGGTCGCATTTGAAACAAGCATTTTCGGGGTTATCTCCGAAACTGCATTCCTTGGGGTTATCACCAAGGTTGGTGGCTATTCCCATGGTTGGGACTGAGACTGGATACCTCGGGTTATCTCCGAGATTAATCGGCCTTTCTCCGTGTGTGTTCCAGATTGATCTCGCAGTCTCTCGGGTTATCTCCGAGGTTGATTTGGTTACTCCTGCATCGCGATCCGGGGTTTGATGTTAACTTCCGGTAGTATCCGATATGGATTTGGATTGTCTTTTCGTGGTTCTCTCTTAAAAGACTTAATCATGTCTCCTGCAATGTTAATAATAATGAGTATAGTAAAAATTTTGAGTGTTCATAGATGCCCTCTTTATCATACTCATGCATGGCGATGCATGGGTAGGATAAAGAATCCTAGACACTTGAAACGCAACAAGATGAACGTGGTACTATGGGTAGAAAAATGATGCAAATGTATGATGCGTATGCATGTACGGGTTGTAGCCCAACATGCTGGGATGATTGCTGATCCCTCGCTGCTTCAACCGGGATTGGCAATATCGACCAGATTTGATGTGTAATCAAATCATTAGATGTTGATGTTGGAGTTATCACCAAATTCTCGTGTTCTTGATAACGACTTGATCCTCAAGATGTACCTCTTATGTGTAAGAGATCCGTGGGGATAAAGCTTGATCTGCTTGAGGATGTGTATAACATATTCCATCATCTATCCTCTTTGATAATGTCGACCTTCCCCGTTAGTATCGCCAGAATATGTCAAGATTCTCGTGGATTTATCGCCAACAACAAATGTTGTCGTGGATGCCCGACCTTCGCTGACGTGTGAATCAAATCAACTACAAAACATCCGTGGGATATACTGTCAAGGCTACTTGACCTTCGCTGACGTGTGAATCAATGGCTGAGATTCTATAGATTGTCAAGGTTGTCTGACCTTCGCTGTCGTGTAGATCAACGGTGCATTGCGTTGTGACCCCCACCGGGGAATCGCTGGGGAATATGAGCAGTTGGGTATGAAAACCTCGAATAGCTCTATAGCTCTGATAGGTTTAAACGCTATCGGTTGAAATGACGTCAAGGCTGCTTGACCTTCGTTGATATGTGTGTCAACGGCTGAGCACGCGTTGTTACTCCTGCCGGAGACATACGTTGTAACCCCCGTCGGGGACCTACTGGGGACGTATTAGTACGTACGCAACTATCGAATGGTTCTCAATGCTTCGATGGGTTTACTTGCCATCGAATGAAATAACATCAAGGCTGCTTGACTTTCGTTGATAGACATTTCAACGGATGAATGTGTTGTAACCCCCACCGCGGATCTACGTTGTAACCCCCATCGGGGACATACGTTGTAACCCCCATTGGGGATCTACGCTCTAACCCCATCGGGGATCTCGTCAAAAACCCCCCTGTCGGGACATACGTTATAAACCCGTCGGGACATCGTTATAACCCCGTCAGATCTTCAACCCTATCGGGACTCATTTAGGGTAACGACCGAGAGTTAGCGGCATTGGACCGGATACGGTATTGCCGACATGTGATTTGTGACAAATGAGATCATCAAGGTGGTATACCTCGTGTTCGGGTGACTACCAATGGGCGATGTATGATTCAAAGTCTCATCCGAGAAAACCAGATCAGATATCGTTTTTTTGCAATCAATCGCGGGCATTTTTATTCTCGATTCGACCTTTCTAGTCCGTGAAGAACTCCGCTTTTTAACTCGAATCGACCGAGCCAGGGGTGGGACCCACATAGGGGCCGTAAAATGCTTGTTGCGATCAGCAGGTGGGCTCGCGGCCAATCGCGATGATAAATTCCAGCAGTTGGTCTTCACAAGTCACTTTCAACTTGTTTTCAAAGAGAAAAACCGCGAGCCATCTTCGAATCTCATTGAGTTCGGGCCGCTTTCTCAAATTTCGTCACCGCATAAAGTGTTCTACACTATCCCGTAACGTATGCATGTATTTTTTTTTTCATTTTTATCCGCTGATTGTGAGTTATCGCATCTAAATGCATCTAAACACATAGTAGTGATTATGTATGCACAAAATGACTTGATAAAAAATATTCAACATAGTAAATGTTAGTATTAAACCATGCCAACATAATGATGTGAAAAAAAATTTGACTTTTGAGATAAATCAAATGGCACCTTTTTCTCGCTATTTTTTTTGTCCTATTTGAGGTCCAATGAGCAAAAGGTAGAAAGGCAAAGTACTCCTAGTATTGAGGTTGGCCTTTATGCATGATGATTTTGATTTTTAATGCATATATTATGTATATGACTTTGGGATAAAATGCTAATGAATGGCCACCTAGACATACGCCTATGTGCATGTGGATAGTCCTATTTTCAAAGGGGACTATGGCAAAATTTTTCAAATGTAGGCATTGGGTAGTCATGCATTTTAACTCTATTATATGTTAAAGTAAATGCATGCATGCATATAGTCATAAATGCATTTTTAAAAAGCTCCAGGTAAGGAAATACCACACCCTTTCTGAGGTGATTTCGAGACTTGTTGTCCAGATATTATGGATCCGGATCACCGAGCAGCTCTATAGACCGCTTCGCATACGTATTTGCGGGAGGGCTTCAAGTGCCTCGCCCCGCTTCTCTCCGATGCCTTTCGCTCGGCCAGTGGAGGCCGTGATATGTCCCGGCCCGTGTAGATGTTCCAGACGTTGAGGACGAGGAGGCGGATATTCCGATTGAGGATCCCGCCTCCTCGCCGCATATGTCCCTCGTAGGGAGCTTCCGAGCATTCAGTGGTGAACCCCAGAGTCATTGGGTGATTTGGGCGTACATCCATCGATGTATTTGCATGCTAACGAGGTATGGCGTTAGACTTTGATCTTCCTTCTTTCCTATCATGAGGATTAAAGGGTTTCGATGTTGATCTCGCATTTCATGCAGTTCCGGTTTTACACAATCGAGGGAACTGGTTTAGCATCCACCCATGTACCAGCGCTTCATCCCGACTATAGAGCGAGAGTGCATGAGTGGGGATTTGGGGCATTTTTCTCCATCCTTCCCCGTCGTTGTCCCCTGGGTTACCTCGTGGCATTATCTCGAGCGATGGTTTCATCGACTCACCACCCACCTCTTTGGATTGCGAGGTGATGATGACGCCTATGGATTGGCGATTTATCATGTGTATGGAGTTTGAGGGGAGCCAAGGCCTTTGTATGGCGAATATTACCCCTACCGCCGCGATCCTTATTAGGAGTTCCGTGAGGCGCCAAAGGCGGGGATCGTCTGCTCGTGTCCTTTGAGCGTAGATGCTATGAGCGGCTATTGAGTGAGCCCATGCCCGATGATGTCAGATCGTGGATCGCGCTTCGCGGCGATTGTTCCCGATGATCATTCGAGGTCGCTTCATAGCGTATAACTCTTCCACGGTATCTTTCGCTTTGATCAGCACGCCACACGCGATGATGGACCGTATTGAGAGTATGATCGGGGCTCTTACACCTTTGCCTATTTCCTCCGGGGCATGCGCGTGCGCCATGTGTGGTTCGACCGAGGCTTGCTAGGATTTTACCCATTTCTCGCCGGTGAGTATTTCTCTTGTCTTTTCCCATTCATAGGTTAAGAGTGTTTATCGATAGCGTATGTTTTGCCATCAGGTCGGGCGCTTTGGGCCTATGAGAGGCTCCCATGTTTACGTCCCGTGAGTGTGTTAGGTTTAGATACCTATCCACGAGGACGACGATGGCACCATTCTATTTTGCCGAGGTCCCTCAGATCTCGAGGGATTCACTCACGCCAGATGCAAATGGAGTTGTCGACGGCGGTACCATTATATGGATTCCTATATTCAGGGGAGCATTTGACCATCGGCTTTTGAGGATGGACATCCGACCGAGTCGAGTATTTGATTTCCACCAGAGAGTTCCTCTCTTCATCGATGGAGGCCGGGAGCTCTATTTAGAGAGAGCGTGCTATTAGGGAGCACCACAGGGGAGATCCAGATACCGATCTTGCCTCCCGTCAGCGCCATCGCCCATATCACACACACCCATCACCGATATTCCATTGTTGGGAGTCGACGGTTTTGCTTTATCGAGGGTCCATGTACTCGTGAGATATTCCATCGCTGGTGGTTCCTCGACTATCGGGGCCCAAATTCCGCCACACACTTTATGGGGACATGGTTCCAGGATCTTTGATGATGACGGATTGGGTAGCTTGTGTCCGAGCTCCACTCATATGACCCAGATTGATAGTTTGACCCCGGCAGCTTGATCGTGCACATGTATTTATTCCAAGATTTAAGGCAGATCCAAAGCAGAGGTGAGTCATTTGTTCCTTCCAGCCTGTGCCGCCCTCGTCGACGACCCATTTGGTTTTTTCACAGATCCTCCTCCTCTTTATAGGCCCCGACATCCCCGCTGATAGAGATCCAAAGGACTCAGAGGAGTTACATCAGTGGACAGATCGAGGACGTGGACATCGAGACCCCGGTCTTCTTCTTCGATGTATATTCTCGTTATATCTTTTGATAGGCCTCTCGTTAGATATCGGGTGGTCGTTCCCCATTCTCGCTATATCTTTTGATAGGCCTCATAGTAGTAGGGCGCCCAGTGCCCATTTTCCTCGTATTTGTAGTCAGATGAGTCGATGTATTAGATGATGATATATTTAGGAATGTATGCACCATTTTTTTCATTCCCTATATCATATTGCCATCCATTATCTCATTATGCATGTATCATGTTATGCATATGTATGTATGTCCAAAGATATTCGGCATCGAATTCTCGATGGTCTTATGACACACGGCTGCGCATGTATGTCTTCTTCGACGCTTAGTCAGATATAGATCATACCCCACCATCATGGTGGCATTGGGTATGCGATCGTGGTATGATAAAGATGTCACCACCGCATAGGTGTGATCAGAGATCTGTTGTCGCAAAGATACCATGACCCTTTTGGCATTTCAGTGTTCCGCAGGATTTGTGGACGGGATGATAGAGCATTGGCACCGGATAGGCAGTATTCCATTTGGCACCCATGAGTCGACTCCTACTTTGGAGGAGTACGCACGTTTGACGATGTCGCCTTTAGATGCACTCATGCGTGCATCCGGCTTTTGGGAGACATGAGTAGATCGATTCACGACTCTCACAGATTGAGGCGCAGTAGTAGTGCAGATGAGTCGACATCCGCCACGTGATATCCCAAATTTTTTCGTATGATGATTTGGCGCGAGGATAGCTACTCACGACATTCCGGGATTTCACCGTGTCGGAGGATCATCAAGTCTGGCGTGAGTTGATGTAATCGATGCTATGTGTATCGTCATATGTGTATATGCCACGGATATGGATGAGATAGATATAGGCGTTATCATGGCCGTGAGAGCTCTCGTGAGGGTCGCACTATCAGACCTATGATCATAGCAGAGACTCTCGGCACAAGATCCCATCACAGACTTACCCGTCGTGAGTGTTCACCGGGAGTTCTACCATGTCAGATGTGTGGTTTATGTCACACTTGCGACCGGTTGGTACCCTTAGACGGCATGGGTATTGCTTCTCCCATGATGTGGCTATGTCATACTCCTTTCAGCATCGGAGTGTATAGATGCTCTGTTTTGGTCTGCATTTTTGGCAGATATCAGAGATCCATTTAGCATATTGTCGTGTTCGGGGGCTTTGCTCACCATACAACTTCATTACTCACGCCCGCATGGATTTCCCTCCTCCGTCGGGCTTTGAGGGGCGTGACTACTTATCACCCATCGCCGTGATGTCGCAGTTCACCCGGCCTCCGTGATTTTCATCCTTTCGAGGGGGCGATAGTCGTTGCTCACTTCTCGATACCTCTCAAAGAGAGGACCGATCTCGTGTATACGCTTGTTGGGATCAACATGAGATAGCTTTTTTTTTTTCACCATCATCCCTATTCTCAGCAGAGTATTCCGCATGGATGGAGACAGAGATTTTATCTACCGCAGCAGATTTCGCAGATCGGAGAGCGAGTTAGATGATGTAGAGCCCATGGAGGACATCGATACCTACATCGAGGAGGAGCCCATCATTGGGTTGCCAAAGATTTCTTCCTCGGATTCTCCTAGTACTAGATTTTTGTGATTCAAAGACTCAACACAAGATTTAGAGCAGTAGTCTTCATCCGATGACCTTTGAGAGAGATCAGATTCGATCTATGATGTCGATCGCTTCTGGATGTGAGGGACGCCGCCTATTAGAGAGAGACGAGGCATTAGCTCGTAGAGATGCCGCCGTTGTTGAGCGGATGAGGCCATATCACCATAGATGCAAAGATAGTTGAGCGGATAGTGCTATATCCGCCCGGATGTAGCCATCACAGATAAGATCATCGCAGTTGAGGTCCCTTACCACCGGTATGATCGCAGAGATGAGCGCTATATATATCGATGATCATATGGTCACCATGCGATGGCTATAGATCTTTTGGTCGTCATGTGGATATTCTCACACAGAGAGACCACAACTTCACCTCCCTTCTTTCGAGAGAGGACGCCATGTCATTTGTTAGCTCGCATATACCCCCCGACTTGTAGATGAGCTTGTATTTACCCCGCATGCACTAGCTTAGCCATTTTGTCATGTCGTATATATTTATATCAGATATATATCAAACAACATTATATATGATGTGAAAATATATTTTTGATCACTTCCCTTTTAATATGCCTTGCTATTTGCTTGATATTTTGCCTCGCCGCTTCAGGGCTTGTGATCTTGATGTATTCTCAATTCCTCCTCGTGGATGGACATCGAGTTGTCTCTCGGATAGTTCGTAATGGATCATCGATCTATGTATCCCTACCATCTTTGGTGTCTTGGGACTTGTTTCTAGATGGAAATGTGGAGAGGAGTGTGGCTTTCCTCTCTCTCGAGATCGACCGCACTACGATGGTCGCCAAGATTTCTATTTAGGAGAAGCCTAGTTAATTCCACCTCTTATGGATTGGTGTTGCTCTTCAAGGTACGACCGCAGCAGCTTAGATGGTCGCCAATCTCTCTATTCGGGAGGAGTTCGTAATTCCATCCCTTTGGTCCGGCCAAATGAAATGTAGTGGATCAAAAGATGATCCCAAAGACTAACCGACACAATGGTTTGTGTTTTGGTAGGGGTGAGACCGCACCATGAATGGTCGCCACGCATTCCTATCAAGAGGAGATCAGTCTCGTAGTTCAACCTCGTGTAAGAGGTTCAACGTCAGATACGGCGAAATGGTGTAGGAATGTTTTTTGTTGTTTTTGTTTTTTGTAAGGAGAAGAGGGTAGAAATGTTTTTGTTGTTTTTGTTTTATCATGACCGGCCATATGAAATGGTTGCCTACGCATCTCTATCAAGAGGAGATCAGTCGACGAGTTCGCCCCGTATGCAGAAGAAAAAAAGTGTAATCCCATGTGCAGTGTCGAGAGTGGGGAGAGAAAGTTTAATCCTAGGTTGAGGATAAACTGCAGTGTAAAGTTTTGATCCCGTGAATGGGTAGCCAAACTCAAAACGCAAGAGGTTCAATCCATGGGATGACCTAAGTCAGAGGAACGCAAGGAGAGAGCCAGTCACTGCCGGCTTGAAATGTATGTTTCCTTGAGGGGCAAAGTGTAGAAAAGTTGTAGGTGGTAAAGGGTTAAAGAACCGAATGACTGGTGACCTGATGATTATGCACCAGGGTGTTTGCTAATTACTTCAGATATAATACCGTTTCACGGTGTCTCGAGTTGATGAGTTGTGGAAATTCATCGCCGTCCATTTCTTGCAATCTGAGAGCGCCTCGCCAATACTTCTTTTGACAATAAACGGGCCTTCCCAGCTTAGGAGCGAATTTTCCTTTAGCCCCGATCTTGTTGTCAAGAATCTTCTTCAAAACCAAGTCATGTTGTTTAAACCGCCAGTAGTCGAATTTTTTTTTGTTGTAGATCTCGCGCGATCCTTTGTTGATATAATCGACTACGGAAGATAGCCGCGTTCATTTTTTCGCCTATTAGAGACAATTGGTGATACCGCGCTTGTACCCATTGGTCTTCATCCAAATGAAGCCGCCGATCAACACTCGAGAGATTCCATCTCAACTTCTATGGGGAGCACCGCTTCCATCCCATAGGTTAAAGCGTAGGGGGGTCAGCCCCAATTGAAGTACGCATTGAGGTTCTCAGAGGCTAACAGAGTCGAGGCAATAGGTCGTGCCAATCTTTGTGGTCATGGACATCTTTTGCATAATCTTCTTGATGTTTTTGTTAGCCGCTTCAACAAAGACCGCTCATCTTCTGGATATAGATAGATGACGAGTTAAGATGTTTGATGTGGAATTTATCGCATAATTCCTCCATCATTTTGTTGTTGAGGTTTTTGGCATTGTTCTCGACACAATCACCTCTCGTTGTCCATATCGACAAACGACATTGTTTCGGCGAAAGCAATGATGACTTCTTTAGTAACCCCGGGAAGGAGGTCGCTTCTACCCACTTGGTGAAGTAGTCGATCATGGTGAAGATAAATCGCGACCATTATCGGCTTTAGGCTCAATGGGCCCGATAACGCCCATTCCCCACATCGAGAAGGGCCAAGGCGAACTCATATCAGGGAGTTCCCGTGGAGGGGCGTATATAGCATTCCCATGAATCGCATCGATAGCATCTTTTGACGTGGTCATTGCAATCACTTTTGAGAGATAGCCAATAATGTCCCGCCCCGAGGACTTTCGACAAGGAGGGGGGCCACCATGGGGGGGCCACAGACTCCACCATGGATTTCATCCATAAGCCTTTGGGCTTGATCTTTGTCTAAACATCCGAGGAGACCTAGTCCTCGATCTCTTTTGTAGAGCGATCTCCACTCGTAGAATTTCATAGCAAGTCGATGGATCCGCTTTTCTCGGGCCGGGCTCGCCTCACGGTGTAGATCCATCTCGTAGATATTCCTCGATATGTCGATACCAAGGATGTTGGATGGGAGGTAGCTCATCCGATACTTCTCCAACGTAATTCCCATAGGTCGGGGCTTTTTTCAGTGGAAATTGTGACGCTTGGCAAGTGTTCCTTATCTCGATATGCGAATCAAGGAGGCCAAAGTTGCTAATGCGTCCAAAGTCATTCCTATTACGAGGAATGTGTAGAAAGGAGATTTTCTTCAACTCCAAAGCCATCTTCAAAACTCCGCCGATGGTAAGGCAAAGAAATGTAGTTCCTCGGTTTGATAGATTCCGGTGGATTGTCTGATTACCAACTCAATCTCCAAAGACAAAGAATCGCCGATGCCCATCGAATCGGCAAGTTTTAGCCCCACGAGACACCTTTTCATACTCACCAGATTGTTGGTGCCGATAAACTATAATTTGACGGTGACGACGGATACCGCTTCCCCCATATCGTATACTAGAAACTGCTCCAGCCCGTAACCTTCCATATTAATAGCCCATCAAAATACATCTTCCATGATCATGGCGCAGATCGCATCGATGGTGTTGTTGATCGCATTACTCCTTCATCGGGGAAATATGTTTCCAAGGGTTTGAAATCCTCGAAGGTGCAAAGCTAGCCGATCCGCAATTCCTCGACCTTTCGATGGACTTTTTGAGTCACATATATACGATGTCAAATTGTTGTAGGATCAACCGCCATCCGGACAACGGCAATTTAATATGGGTTTGTTGAACACGATTTGAGAGGATCCACGCGGATATGAGATGGGTCAGGTTGTGTGCCCATGGAGGTAATGTCAGAACCTCATGGAAGCCCATGCTAAAGCACAACACGCCTTTTTCGATCGAGTGTACTTGTGTTCACCGTCATCAAACCTTTTTGCTCGAGGTAATAGATAGCTCGCTTCGCCTCTATCGCCTTTTTCTCGTCTCAAAGATGCAAATTCATGGCATTGTCACTTACTGGACATATACATGAACAGGGGAATATCATCCCGGGTGGTACCAAGACGGAGAGCTTTGACTAGTCTATTTCTTGATTGTGAGGAAGGCATTCTCGCACTCATCATTCCATTTCATGGAGGAGTTCTTCCTTAATAGCTTGAAGATCGCTCACAAAGTTGTCGTGAGTCGAGATAAACCTCGCTAATGAAGTTGATTCTTCCCAAAAATCCCCGTATTTCTTCTCTCGTCTCGAGGGAATGGGCATTTCAAAGATGGCTTGATTTTGGCAGATCCAAATTTCATCCCTTTGTGGTCGACTTAGAAATCCTAGCAACTTGCTCGATTTAACGCCAAAGGCGCACTTAGTCGATTCAACTTCAAGTTGTACTTTACGCACGCAACCTGTCAACAACTTTCTAAGATGGTCTATATGGTCATCCTCCTTCCGGACTTGACAATGATGTCATCCACGAGATCTCAATCTCTTTATGCATTAAGTCGTGGAAAAGAGCCATCATAGCTCGCCGATAGGTAGCTCCTTGATCGATGAGGCCGAATGACAACCGCCTATAGCAAAAAAGTTCCCCAAGGAGTGATGAAAGCAGCCTTCTCACGATCTTCCTCAAAGAACCATGATCCGATGGTACCCCGCAAAGCAATCAAAGAAGGAGTACATGTCGATTGCAAGCAAGATTTGTCAATGAGAATGTGGATAAATGGCACGGAAAGCTATCTTTTAAGCAAGCTTTGTTCAAGTCCCGTAATCCACGCAAACTCGCACCTTCCCTCCGTGTTTTAGGTACGGCACGATGTTGATATCCACTCGTGATATGTAGACACCATGATGATGCCAAATTTTGAAATTGTTTCACAATTTCTTCTTTCACCTTTAAACTCCACTCAAAGTTTCAATCGCCGAGCTTTCGCTGACCGCTTAAATCCTCTTTAATGGGAAGGCGATGAAGGACAATGTCAAGGACAAACCCACCATGTCTTCATGAGACCATGCAAACACATCCCGAATTGGGTTAATAGCGAATAACCATGTCATTCCGCTGGTTTGGGGTAAGGTCCGAACCAACTGGATTAACTTAGGGCTTTCTAAGGTTCCGAGATCGAAAGAAGTGGTTTGATCAAGGTTGGGTTTGGGTTTGTCTTTGACCCATTCTTGAATTTCTGAGGCACCTCAATGTCATCCTCAGATATCCATCAAGGTCAATTCATCTCTACATCAAAGGTACAATCCTCGTGTAGAGAGAGGCATCGATCCGCAAGTACAGTACATCTAAATTCGTAGTCCTCAAACAAAATATGCTTTCACTTAGTATATATGAAATGCGTTGATCATACACAAAGTTTAGTTAGCATATATCGGCAAAATAAACCGCTAATACCGCATGTAAAAGTAAGCAAGCTATTATATCTACAGGCGTAAAGAGTTTCCCGCCGCTTTACCCTCGACGACCAAATGCAAGGAATGTTGTTCCAATTGGCAAGGGTAAAGTCCGGTGGACCGCAGTGATGGAGGGATTGTCATCATCCTCCCTATCCCGAATGATGGCCATTACGCCCGGGCAATCATCGTCCTGGGTGTATCTGCTGGTATGTTCATCATGAACGATGATGCGATATCGACATCATCCGTATGACGCTTTGCTGATTCTTCGCTCTCTTCTTCCACCGCGATTTGGAACAAAGATTTCTTTCCCTTTCACCGCACTCTATTGGGAAATAACATAGCCATTACATCACCGGCACCTTTACGGAGGTCAGTGCGGACTCGTAGTTTGAAGGCTGGAGATAAACGCCACATGGTTGAAGTCAAGGAATCATTGATGCTTATGAGGATTCCTATGACTAGAATCGCGTAAATAGCCTAGTCCAAATTGCTCCAAATTGCTTGTTTAATCGAATAGGGTACTTGATACCGGCAATCTTTACCCAACCCTTGTCCCGCTTTTATGACCCAACGACATCATTTCTTGAGTAATCGACATTACCTCTAAGTAAATCTTTGGGTTCGGCAATGGTGCCCCAATAAGATGGTATCGGGTATTGCTTATTTCCAAAGCATGAAAACCGAATCGTTCAACATCCTCATTGGCATTGATGAATGGCATGTCCCCGTGTCGAGGAATCTCCTGTTCAAAGGCCGACCGCGACTGTGCTATTGTTGATAATGTATTTCAACCGTTGATGAAGAGTGGAGGGATCGCCTTACCATATGAATCCATGGTCGTCCCAAGAGCAAAGTTGTATCCCAATCTATCTTGAGCACATGGAAAGATACGCAGAATGTGTGAGGACCAATTTCGATCAAGTAAATCAATTACTCCGACCGAATTACTACGGCTCCATCAAAAGCTTTGATGATAGTATGGCTACTCAATTCATTGAGATTGATATTCATCTTCACCAAGGTAGCGATATGGGCGATATTCGAGAGGAACCTCCATCTATTAAGACTCCAAATACCATATATCCGGAGGACAAGACCGCAATGTGCAACGGCTTGTAATGACCGGCCCTTTCAAGCAGTATGTCATCATCAAAGTGAAGGATATCACATTGTTGTTGAAAATGTGATCAACCATATGTTGAAACTTTTCCGTATCCACCGATGTCGGAGATAGGCTTCTTCCAAAACCTTTAACAAGACCTTCCTAAGATTCTCTAAGTTTGACCAAGTCCAAAATTGATATTTGTTGTGGAGCTTCTTTCAAGCTTAAAACCACCGTAGCTTCATTATGACCCACAAGGGGAGGAATTTTTCAATCTTCTCCACGGGTATTTTCCCTTTGATTTGGTGGTAGACTTCATCACCCGATGGGGAGATATAAAGGATTTTCCTTCGACACTCGCAGCAGCCAGATGTGAGGTGGATCCTTCACCTTCTCCATAATTCCACGGAACTCAAGCAAGCTAACAATAGGATATCAGGCTCGCATGGCAAGTTGATTGCCTCGAGCGCCACTTTCAAAGGATTGTTTCCTCCTCGAGTCAATTGTTGGCATTGTGAGTAAGGTATTAATCCCATCGCCTTCAAAGGATATGATCGCTACCACACTTTTCCACTTAGTAGGGCCTCGTGATTCTCACTTGCACGTAAATACAAGATCGTTATCCGCCAAGCGCAGCAGACACCACCGCCGATTAGATTTTGAATAAGGTGGCTGAGTGCCCAAAGATTCTTCCGTCGGGCCGTGACCACGAGATCGGGAGTGATATCGACATACTCCATCGAGTTGTTGTACCATCCTAAACGGGGTTGATTGAGGTAGAAGGAACCGATCCTTCCTTCATTGATTAACATATGAAGGATTTCCTCCATAGGTCGGCCCAAATAGGTGAATTCTCTTTTGTCATGGCAAAATCCCGACGGCTTTTGGCATTTGCTCTTCATCACTTTGTCTTCCAAAGATTTCATTTTTTTCAAAGTGACGAGGAATATTCATGACAATAGGTAGGAGACCGGCATGCTCCTCGGCCGATTAACCGACGAGTCACTTGATGTCGATAAGTCACCAGCCCGCCAATTGCTTCAATTTGTTTGCAGAGAGCTTTCATCTTTCGCTCCATCAGGAATCGAACTTGCATAATCCCATCTGTCATCACCGCTTTTGAGGGTCCGGGAAGATTCACAAATTGAAATTGGAACTCGCCCATTGCTCCAATTAATCATGTTGACCTTCTTCTTTTGGTGAGGAAGAGGGTTATCTTGAACATGAGGTCGATCGGGTTTGGTGACTACGATCTCCCCATTGTCTATCGTGTCCCGGATCTTGTGTTTCAAGGCCCAACAATCTCGAGTATCATGTCCAGTGTGCCCCCGCATGATAAGCACATTTCCTAGCAAAGATTGAAACCCCGCCCATTAGGGCCGGCCCGTGGAAGAAGATGCGTAATTTTCTTCTCGTGTTGTCGTAAGATTAAGAATGTTCTCGAGGGTATCCCCTAAGGGTGTAAACACTGAGGGCGCTTGACTTCTCCACCTTTTGGTATCGGAGGGTTTGTAGATCGTACCGAAAAGGGAGTGTAGTTTCTCCTTGAATAGGCATGTTTTGATTGCCTTTTTGCCCCTCGTAGTATCGTGGAAACATCTTCCTCTTTCTTTTATGGATTCCCTCGGGTTGTTCCCATAATTTCCAGATTGATGTGATCAAGCAATGCTTTGAGTGCAAATTTAGGTCTTGAATCTTTCCCCGACTTCAATCCCATCTCACCATCTCCCCATGCTCGACCATTTCAAAAATGGTTTGCCGATGCCGCTAAAACTCTCTCATAGAAGGAGCTTTCTTCAGATGTTTATGAAAGTCATGACCATTTCTCGATTCTCACATGGAAGGACTAACTTGGGCACCAAAGCGCTCCACCTCCGAGCATACTCTCCGAAAGACTCGTTAGACTATTTTCGATCTTGGTAATTTGATACCGATCAGAGCCATCCGAGTTTGAAAACTCAGATTGAGTGAGGAAGGCATGTGCTAGCTCTTCCCAACTATGGATTTTGAGTTGTTTAATCTCAGGTACCACTTAACGGCTTCTCCAGCTAGACTTTTTTGAACAATTGCATTCTCGAAGTTTTTCATCCTCCTCGTGATAGATCCAAGTTCTCCAATAAATACTTTTAAATGTGTATAAGGATCTCCTAACCCGCCATATTTTTCAAAGTCGAGTTTTAAATTTTTCTCGGATAATGAACACCGTGAAAAATACACAGATCAAGATATGAAACACTCCTGTGTTTCCAATTCCTTTGATAAATACGAAGGGTCTCTTCCATTTGAGGACTTTCTTTTGATGTCACCAAAGTCCGGATCTCCAAAGGGATGGGCAAAGATCATGAATTTTGTTGGTCGATCCAACCGTAGTTCATGTATGGTAATGACCGGATTCCTCCTCAGGTGGAGGATTCAAAGATGTACGGGTATTTTCTCGACCCCGGTAGATCGGGTGTAATTCTTTTGAGTAGAAATAACCAAATCAGAATTTGTTTACTTAATCCGTCAATTTTTTGCAGAAAACCGGATTAAGTTCACCGGCCTGATGATTTACATGATCGATCGTAGGCCTCGCCGCTTTTTGACTTTGACCGTGTAGTAGGTCCGATTGATTCCTCGCGAAAGACTTTATAGTTTAGTCTTTAGGGAGGTGTATAATAACATGCTATGTGATGTGTCCATTTTAGGAATTTTATCCTCGCAAAACGGATGTCACCGTTTATAATGTTGTATGTGTATGTATGTACATTTCTTCATATTTCTCATTACATGGAGATAGATATGGAATGAAATTACAAGTAATTATGTTTACAAGTAATTGAAATGAGAGCATGAAGAGACTTTCCTCCGCTTTTGGGTTTATCGAGGTCGACCTATCTTAGGTTACTCTCATGCTTTTTTTGCATGAAGGTTCCCAAATCATCGCAATCTACTTGACGGAAGTTAATCCTATCTTTCAACCGAGCTAAATTTGGGTGGTGCCTTTCCCGAGCCTCGAGAATTAGTCTTCTCACGAGTCCAAAGAATCAAACACCGACGGATAGCCTCCCGTGGAGGGACCACACAACATACATTCACATACATCGCGCTCACCGTATGATGAAAATGATGACATGTGCAAGCACTAATATCATAAGCAGATATGGTGCGAAGCACTAATATCATAAAGCAAGCTATAGTGCGAAAGCACTAAGTGCAATAAGGAAATGCATTCGCATACATTCATCAAATGTAAATGCAACATCCACACACAAGCAGATAATAGCTTTTGAAAAGATTGTAATAATGGCTTAAGTCCTCTTACATCGAGTCCCCAGCAGAGTCGCCACCGCCGACGCCGGGATTTTTGGATGTCCCTTTCCGCTATTTGTTCTTTTGTGTTCTCATTTTAGGTGAGATTTGTTTGAAAAAAACAAGTGAAAAGGTCCGATATGTATAATGTCGATTTATGGACCGCAAGAGTCGCCATTGGTTTTTTAAATGGTTGTACCAACACAACCGAGAAAAGGTTTGCACATCGACCCAAAGGTGTGTGACATCGATATACTGGTCTCTGCGAAACCGAGATTCGCTTAGGGTCCGGGGACTTGGTTATGCGGGGAAGGTGTTAGGCACCCCTCGACATCCGTGTTACCACTACGTGACCGCCTCTTTTCAAGAAACTATTATCCGAAAAGTGTGTGTGTGTGTGTGTGGGTCAATGTGTCGTTATATGGAAGTTGTGCGAGGCCTCGCTCAAACTATATATACATGGTTTGAATTTATGTAAAATTCAATTTTAGCAAGATATGGCAAATGATGTTTTATAAAAGAGGTTTTTCAAACCCCGATGCTCAATAGAATTGAGACCTTTACACTCCCATTTTTATTAAGTGATCTACTGATTGATTTTATTTGACTTATGCGAGGCATCCGTATTTAAAAATAATATACAAAAATAATGCCGACTTCCTCGTGGGTATGGAAACCATCCGAGGAAATTCGCACATCGCAGAATAATTTACAAGTCGCTTATAAATTGAAAATGTCCATCACGGAACCGAATCTAGATCCAATGGGATGAATCTGTGATCACATGATTCCTAGGCATATAATGCCGCAATTTTATATGAAAGCAAAGAAGCGTATATATATATATATATATATATAAATATATATATATACCGCATATGATCACCAACCACGAAGCACCTCCACAACCGATCGGAAACTCAAAATAAAATAAAAGTATAGAAGAAAGCATCAACCGCCACGAAAGGAAACTCCAGCAGATGATTAAATATATATATATATATATATATATATATATATATATAAAAGCAATAAATGCACTTGATGTAAAATCTGTGCTCATCGAATGTAGTTCGACCACACGCATATATATATATATATAAGTATAAATATATATATAAAAGCGAATAAATGCACTTGATATAAAATCTGTGCTCATCGAAAGTGTAGTTCTACATATACAATATATATATATATATATATATATATATATATATATATATAAAAAGCAAATAAATGCACTGCATCAAGTTCAGTGCTCATCGAACAAAGTTCGACACACGCTATATATATATATATATATATATATATATATATATATATAAGCAAATAATATATATATAAGCAAATAAACGCCGCATCAAGTTCAGGCTCAATCGAGGCATAACTCGATAATGTTAGTCAATATATATATATATATATATATATATATATATATATATATATATATATATATCGAATGAAACCACTGGATCAAGTCCTGCAAAAGCAAGCAACACGACTCTCAACGTGTAGAAGGGTGTGTGTGAAGATGAAGAGAAAGACTCTAAAGTGTGTGAGAAGGCTTACAAATGATCGCTAAAAAAAGGCTTCTATATCTTTAGAGTGGGTAAACACCGGCTTTGTAGGTACAAAAGAGGCTATATATGAGCTCACAGTGTGTTTAAAAGTGGGAAAATACATCAGATGGGCGAAAGCGAGAGCAAATTGTGCAGGGTTTCCCCGCTTTTTCTCTTTTCAAAATCAGCACCCCAAGCCCTCTATTTATAGGCATATGAGCCATAGGTACTGTACCGAGGGCCAGGTGTAGTGTACCAGAGGCAACCCGGTTGGCCCGGTTTGTCGCCCGGGTCGCCTCAAGACGTGCACTCAGCAATCGTAATGTCCACTCAAATTTTCGTGAAGTGCAATCCGCATCCGCTTGAGGTATACAGACCTATTTCGGACCGCCGCTTGTCGAGAGTTGTACGATGGCATGGGATTAGAGTTTGTACGAAGTCATTGAAGATGGGACGATGCCCTCCGGCCTTCAAGCTTCAACTTTCATCCGCTACCCCCGCATAATAGTCACTCGGATTGGTTAGCCTTGTGGGACATCGCTGTGTAGAGACGACGTGACGCGGGCATCGTGTTTCGACGAAATGACGATGTTGCCCCTCACCGGTGTTATCGCGATTAATGATAAAGCAGACGCTGCTCGTGGCTTCACCGAGATTGACCGCCGTAATTGTTGAAGGTCCTCATTATCATCTTTGAGGTGTGCCTGCTTCCCAATGTTATTGCTTGGGTTGGTACAAAGGTATCTCGTTGTGAGCACCGAGATTGAAGTCGGTCGATTTGAAACAAGCATTTCGGGTTATCTCCGAAACGCATTCCTTGGGGTTATCACCAAGGTTGGTGGCTATTCCTATGGTTGGACCGAGACCGGATACCTCGGGTCATCTCCGAGATTAATCGGTCTTCTCCTGTGTGTGTTCCGTATCAGATCTCGCAGTCTCGGGGTTATCTCCGAGGTTGATTTGGTTACTCCTGCATCGCGATCCGGGGTTGATGCTGAACTTCCGGTAGTATCCGGTATGGATTTGGATTGTCTTTCAGGGTTCTCTCTTAAAAGACGAATCTGTCCTCCTACAATGTTAGTAATAGTAGTACAAAAAATTTTGAGTGTCTATGCTTCGATGGGTTTACTTGCCATCGGCTGAAATAACGTCAAGGCTGCTTGACTTTCGTTGATAGACATGTCAACGGATGAATGTGTGGTAACCCCCACCGCGGATCTACGTTGTAACCCCCATCAGGGACATATGTTGTAACCTCCGTTGGGGATCTACGTTGTAACCCCCATCGGGGACATACGTTATAACCCCCGTCGGGGATCTACGTTGTAACCCCCGTCGGGGATCTACGTTGTAACCCCCATCGGGGACTCATTTAAGGTAACGACCAGGAGTTGGTGGCATCGGACCTGGACGAGGTATTGCCGGATGTGATTTGTGACAAATGAGATCATTGGTAGGGTATACCTCGTGTTCGGGTGACTACCAATGGGCGATGTACAGATTCAAAGTCTCATCCGAGAAAACCAGGATTGTATGTTATTTTGCTCAATTGTGTGGCATTTTTATTCTCGATTAGACCTTTCTAGTCCGTGAGAACTCTGTTTCAACTCGAACTGGACCGAGCCGAGGGGTGGGACCCACGTAGGGGAGCCATAAGTGCACTTGCTGCAGCCGTAGGTGGGCCTGCGGCCAATCGTGGATGATAAATTCTAGCAGATTGGTCTCACAAGTCACTTTCAACTTGTTTTGCAAAGAGAGAACCGCGAGCCATCTTCAGATCTGCTGAGTTCGGGCTACTTTCTATATATTTTGTCACCGTACAAGTGTTCTACACTATCCTGGTAACGTATGCATGTATTTTTTCCAATTTCTGTCCGTTGGATTGTGAGTTATCGCACGAAATGCATCTAAACACATAGTAGTGATTATGTATGCACAAATGACTTGATAAAAAATATTCAACATAGTAAATGTTAATATTAAACTATCTTTGAACATAATTATGTGAAAAATTTGACTTTTGAGATACCAAATTGGCACCTTTTTCTGCTATTTTTTGTCCTATTTGAGGTCCAATGAGTAAAAGGTAGCAAGGCAAAGTACTCCTAGTATTGAGGTTGGCCTTATGCATGATGATTTTGATTTTTAATGCATATATTATGTATATGACTTTGGGGTAGGTGTGCTACTGAATGGCCACCTAGACATGCCTATGTGCATGTGGATATTCCTATTTTCAAAGGGGACTATGGCAAAAATTTTCCAAATGTAGGCATTGGGTAGTCATGCATTTTAACTCTATTATATGTTAAAGTAAATGCATGCATGCATATAGTCTTAAATGCATCTAAAAAGCTCCAGGTAAGGAAATACTACACCCCTTCTGAAGTGATTTGGAGACTTGTTGTCCAGATATTGATGGATCCGGATCAGCCGAGCAATTCCTATAGGACCGCTTCTGGAGTATGGCGGAGGGCTTCTAAAGTGCCTCGTCCCCGTTCTGTCAGACATCCTCGTCGGTTGGTGGAGGCCATGATACTTCCTATCTAGGCAGATACTCCAGACGTTGAGGACGAGGAGGTGGATATTCCAATTGAGGATCCCGCTCCTGCTGCACATGTCCCTCTCAGGGAGCTTCCGAGCATTCAGGTGGTGAACCCAGAGTTGCTGGGTGATTTGGGCAGACACCCATCAATGTATTTAAATGCTAACAAGGTATGGCGTTAGACTTTGATTGTCTTTCAGGTAGTATCCGGTATGGATTTGGATTGTCTTTCAGGTTTCTCTCTTAAAAGACGAATCTGTCCTCCTGCAATGTTAGTAACAGTAGTATAGAAAATTTTGAGTGTCTATAATTACGGTCATGATTATACCGAATAATTCCTGGTCATAATCATACCAAGTCCATCTATGCACTACAGGCCACAAATGACTTTCAATATAATATAAATATGAGGATGATGACAATGATATAAGAATTCAATAAAACAAGTTCAAGAATTAATTTATATAGGAACTAATAACGTCCAAATTGTCAACATGATACTGCTTTGTAAAGTAAAATTCAAGAATGCTCAGAAGAATATTTTCATGAAAAGATACTAGATGAAACGCAAATATCAAGGATATTCCACTAATTTCATTGAGTATAAAAGTCAAAACATTAACCAACTGATTATAATAATAAATGGAATAACAAAAGAAATCACCATACATGCGGTACTTCGCATAGACAGGTTATTCCAACAGAATAATAAGTAACGGAACCAGTCGAAGCGAAATTCACAATCGGCGGATGTTCCAACATAATAATACAGACGAAACCCGTGTCCCAAAGAAAACGCATGCATGGATATTCCAACGAAAAAATAATAAAGATTTTAACCGGTCCCACAGTAAAGCGCATGTGAACGAGGATATTCCAACAGAATAATAATAAAGACGGAATAATAGAAGAATGTCACCAAGTATAGGGTAGTCCGCGTATACTGGTTATTCCAGCAGAATAATAAAGAATAGAATAACAGAAGTTCTCTTCATGAATACAAAAGAAATAATACCTCTTACCGTAAAAGAAACTGAATATAAGAGTGGGGAAGTAGCAGAATACTTTTCTTATTTCTCTCTATAATTTCTCTCTCTAGAGTTTCAGTGAATTCGTAAGAAATAATGAAGGAATGAGTATTTATAGAAAAATGGACTGCATAGTAACTAACTCATGAACGGTCCAGATTGATTTACTTTAATCTGATGGTCCATATTTAAAGCAAAATATTTTAAATAAAATATAATATATTCTATTTATAATCTAATAAAACGAATAACTTTATAAAAGATTTTACTATGCAAACACTATGCATAATAAAATATAATATATTCTAATTATTGTCTAATAAAACAGATAACTTTATAAAAGTATTTTGTTTTATATAAAAAGATTTTACTATTGGCCTAATAAAACGAATAACTTTATAAAAGTATTTTGTTTTATATAAAAAGCTTTTCTGTTTTATTACATTAATAATACTAATAAAACAAAACTGAGTGACTTATCACATAAGCATCAATAATCAATACTGTGTGCTACTATGCAACCACGCGTATTACGGTACTTTTAAAACCGAGTAGTTCAATAGTATTAATGGTAAAACTTCCGCCGTTATTTTCATTAAAATATTTTTGTCGTTTTCTTAATCCGACAATAATTGCGTTGTGGGGTCCACCAATGATTGTGCCGTTGTACGAATATTCCCTGTTAAAACGAATATTCCCCGAACAATCGAATATTATATAACAACTTGCGTACTTTGCAAAATTTATAAATATTACCCACAACTATAACATTATATCAAATTTACTCCATAATATTCAAAAATGATATTTATAGAAAATTCATCTTTATTTATAAAAGTTAGGGTCTTACATAACCTATCTATGTGGATTACTGCATACATGGTAAATGATCCTTCGTATTCATACGAATAGTATTTTCATTAAAAGAGGTTTCGCTTGAGGCGGTTTACGTAATTTTTCCTGACCCTCAAAAATTACGAAAAATTTAAAATGATAATTTGATGAGTTTTCTAGATTGTGTCCAAAAATGGCGATTTTTAGATGTATAGATTAAGAGTTATGGATTTTATGGGAAAAGGCTATTTTAAAAGTAAACCCTTATAACTCCTTGTGGTTAACTCCAAAATTGGTGAAATATTTATTGGAAGTACATGTATATAACAAGAGTATACCCTGTAAATTTCAAAATTTTTGGACAAAAGTACAATTTATGATAAATGTCTAAATATTCTAAGTAGCCCATATGAAAAATAGTAAATGAATTTTAAAATTTAGAAAAAATATATGTTCATGATGGGACTATATTACGCTAAATCCTTAAAAGAAATATTTTTGGGAATCTGATTTGGTATTTTCATGAAATGAACTAGTTATGAGTAAATGAATTAAATATGTTATGTGAAGTAATAAAATTGGAAAATAGGATTTTATGGCTTGGAAATCCTATATAGGGTATATCAGATTTTGACGAGGATTTGATCATTGATGATGAAATCTTATGAGTGTGGCATTTTGAATGATTAAATGCATTATTTGATAAAGTGTAAACAATTGAAATAAATTGTTTATAAGTTTAAGAAATGATTAAAATATTGTTATAATATTAATGATATTAGATTATGAGATTATTAAGTGATTGATAACATTTGGTTATTATTGAACACTGGATAAATTGTATTATAGATGTTTAATATTTATCCTTTATCTCATTTGATTGATTCTTATATCATTGTCATCATCCTCATGCTCATATTGTGTTGAAAGTTATCTTTGGTCGTAGTGCATAGATGAACTTGGTATGATTATGACTAGGGATTATTAGGTATAATCATGACCGTAATGTTACAAATGATGTGGAAAAAGTCCTCATTGGTTTTTGGTATGATTATGGCTATGGATTCTCTTCGGCCAATGGTGCAAAGATGAATTATTTTATGGCATGATCATGACCGTTGATGAAAACACGATTATCTTTAGCCCGTAGTGCATGGATAATTCGTGGTCGTGATATTAACGAATATCCTTAGCTGTAGTGCATGGATAATTCAGTGATAGTGATTGATTATCGAGCTGAGTCTTAGCGATGAAATATAAATTCATGGATGTGATATTAACGAATATCCTTGGCCGTAGTGCAGGGGTGATTCGATGATGTGGATTATTTATTAAAATTTGAGTCTCGGTGATAAAATATTTATTATACACTTTTAATTAAGTAGAAGATAGTAGATATCATGCTCTACTGACTCTTCTAAAATACAGTTGTATGTCTTTGGCATGTAGTGCAAAGATGAATTGTTAATGAATATCTTTGGCCATAGTGCAAAGATGAATTTATTAGTATGATTATGAGCAGGAATTTTAATTTGGTATAACCATGATTTTTTATGTTTCAGGTGAAGATTGGTGATGAAAATTATCTTCGTCCTGGTTGCGAAGAGGATTTTAGAACCACAATTATGATTATGAGTTATTCATATGATTGTGGATAGGAACTGTTGATTTATTTTACAGGGATAAAACATTGTTGGTGGACTTTTAACATGGAGAAGATAATAGACCTTATGGTCTATTTGACTCTTTTAATGGATTGCTTGTTCCGCTGCAACTGTGGTTGAAAAGTTTTATCATCTACCATATGTTCTAAATCTCTAATTTATTAATGATGAGGCTATTGATGATATAAATTAGCTTTAGTCATGATATTCTTTACTGGGCTAGTTAGTTGTCTTCACCCTTTCGACTTCACAATTCCTTTCGTGTAATAAGAGTGTTCTTTGGGTCGAAGGGGATATAACAGGGAATAGAATCGGTGGTCTCTAGTCATGTGGAGGTTCTCCTAAAACAAAGATAAAAAGTGTGTTGTATTCTATACATCATTTAGTAGTTATATTTGGTGAATCAAATAGGGAGGCGAACCCAACTTTGAAAGGGTGTTTTTGCCACTATCATACGAGATGTCTAATGACATACAACCTCGTGTTATCATAAGATGTATTGTGCGCATCCACTTCTTGCTTAGTATATCTACGGGCACTACTATATGATCTTGGAGTTTATTTGAAATATAATATTCACTTGGAGACAGTGGAGATAGTTATATGTCAAGAGAAGACTCAACATTGGAAAGAGGATGATAGTAATCTTCTTGTTTTTCTTTGGGGTCTATTGGGTCAACCAAGGATAATTCTGTGGAGATATGATATCTATTATAACCTAGACGCATGGCCTCCCATGAACGGAGGTTTCCTTGAGCACTTCCCAAAGATTTTAATTTCTAAAACAGTTTTTGACTATACCTTTATGTAAAGTACCATTGTAAGGTTGTGGTCGAGGCACCATGAGAGTTACATACATTTGTATTAAAACTCACAGTTAACTGTGGTCGTATTCTATATGACAGTTCAACAGTTGTATAAATGAAGTTGTATTTGAATTTTGTACCATGTATCTGGCGACTCAGAATGGGTGATGTATACCTAATTTTGGGGGCGTCACAATGTGACACTGCTAAACGGGCCTGTGAAACCGAAATTCATTAGGGTCCGAGGGCTTGATTATGCAGAGGGAAGATGTTAGGCACCCCCCGACATCCGTGTTACTACGGTGACTGCCACTTTTCAAGAAACTGGTATATGAATGTGTGTGTGTGTGTGTGGGTCAATGTGCAGTTATATGGAAGTAGTGCGAGGCCTCGTTCGTACCTATATACACAGGGTTTGAATTTGTGTAAAATTTCAGTTTTAAACAAAATATGGCAGTGATGTTTTGTAAGAAAAAGGTTTTTCAAACCATTGTGCTCAATAGTAATTGTGACCTTTTACACTTCCATTTTTTTATTAAGTGTTCGGCTTAATTGCTTTTAATTTTCGAGATGCGAAGCATCTTTGAGAAAATAATTTACAAAGCAGTGTCGATCTCCTCGTGGGCATAAAAACCATCTGAGGAAGTCTAGACACCGTGAATAAATTTACAAGCTGCTTACAGCTGAAAATGTCCATCACGGGAACCGAATCTAGATTCAGTAGACTGAATCTTTGATCACATGATTCCTAGGCTCACATGATGCCGCAATTGATATGAAAGTAGTAGCGATTATATATATATATATATATATATATATATATATATATATATATATATATATATATATATCTGAGACATGATCAAATACCACGAAAGCACCTTCATGGGGGATCAGAAATGTAAATAAAATTGTAAAAGCAATCAACCGCCACAAAGTAAACTCCAGGCGGGATGAAAAGTAAATATACATATATATATAAGCAGTAAACGCACCGGATGTAAAATCTAGGCTCATCAAACAAAGTTCAACAACAGTTGATATATATAAATATATATATATATATATATATATATATATATATATATATGAAAGCAAATAAACGCTCCAGACGTAAGTCTAGGCTCAATCGAGGCATAACTCGATAATGTTAGTCCATATATAAAATATATATCTAAGTATATATATATATATATATATAAGTATATATATATATATATACAATAACTGAAATGAAACCACGGACCGAAGTCCGGGCATACACACGCAACACGACTCTCAACGTGAAGAATAATGTGTGTAAAGATGAAGAGAAAGGCTTTAAAGTGTGTAAGAAGGCTTACAGTGGACTGTCTAAGAAGACCTCTATAACTTTAAGTGGATGAACACACGGCTCCCGCTGGTAAAAATAGCAGCTATATGTTGATAAGTGGGTTTTATACCTCCTTATTGGATATCAATTCACGAGAACTATGCCCATCTCAAGTACATTTTAGTATGTTTTTAGTTACATTTCATGATATTTTGCATTGTATGTACTGAGAACTCCTTTGGTGTGAAACTGCAGGAAATGGCATAGCTCAGCGTTGGTTGGGGGCAATGAAGCTAATGGAGGTATGACACGAGGGTCGATTGGAGAAAAAGAACTAAGCAGTGGTGGACAAAAGAGCAAAAGTGGCATGTCAAATGAACAAGGGTAGCATGGCAAGGAAGTAGCGAAGAATGACTCAAGATCGCAGATTTTAGGAGCCACGCTACTGTCTTGTTAAAACGCTACGCTACCATGCCTTAACCGGACTGAGTTGATTTTACACTCGCGCGCCCGCGCCATGTTAACAAAGGGACCGCGTGCGGCCGCGCGCGACGTTGACTACAGCTGCTGACTTTATTTTAATTTTTAAAATTGAAGTGTTTGAGTTGATATAAACGATTATGGTTGGCACCAAACGTATCTATCTTTAGTTTTTACGTTTTTTCATAATATAGAACTAGGGTTTTACGCTTTTAGAGATTTCCATTGATGAACCAAGCATAGACGTATTATTTTCTACTTCTTCTTTGGATTTCAATCATTGTGGATGAACTACTTTTATGTTGCTGGAGAATATTGAGGATTTGAACGTTACGTTTGGATTATAATCAGCAATTGGGTTTGATCGATTCTATCGTCTCTCTTTTAATTGTTTATTTATTTTCCAGGTGTTTCTTTGATCCCATAATGGCTTTCGGTTCAGTGATGAACTAAACTCCATTATGGGATTCTAACTGATTTTAATATGTAGTCTAATTGATTGCTTGATTGCTGGACCGTGTGTGTATTATCAGGAATTTTATTATGTTTTATTTGATTGCATGAATGATTGATCACCATTCATTTTATGTGCTTGTATGGCGTTGAAAAATAACATGCGAGTATGGTTGTAATCATGATAGCATGCGTATATGGGGCTGATTTGATTAGTTTTATATTTCGTGAACCAGATAGACATATATTGTTTAACCATGTTGAGTTAAATAAGGGCTTGTGCTTAAATTCAATATGGTTGCAATTTCACATAGAAATATAGTGATCTTGGTTTTATTGAAGATTACATGATGTCTATTGTATGTGGATGTTATGTAAGTAGGTCATAATACATTGAAAAATGGTTATGTCTACATTCGTGCTCTTGGCTAATTTTCTGTGATACGTGCATAGTCTTGCTTGACGGTGGTGATTAGATGAACTATCAAATGAAGTTAGGATCCCATTATTTCCAGATTTGATTTATTACATTAATATTCTTCTTTTATTTATTAATGGATTTTAGAGTAATTCAAAATCACAAGTTTTTCGTTTAAGCATATAAAAATAGTAATATAGTTGATGCAAAATAGTTTAATTTGGAACCTTTCTCCGTGGATCGATACTCGACTTACTCTGTATTACTTGTTGACCCATGTATGCTTGCATGAGTTAGAGCCCTTTTGTTAGAACTAAAAAGGAGGCAACAAGTTTTTGGCGCCATTGCCGGGGAGAGGCGTTTAAATTTTTTTATTATTATCATCAGTTTTAAGCTATATTGTATGACTTAGACAAATCTAATCTTATCTCATTTCTATTTTTGTTTTTGTTTTTGTTTTAGGTACTTGTATAAATTTTTATCCGCACGCGGTCGTCCAATTCTGAATTAACACCTGCTCAAGATAACATAAACGGGAGAGGTTGGAAAGCGAGAGTGCGTAGAAATTTACAAGCAGAGTTAGAGGTAACTACATCTAATATGGCAGCCGAGGGACATGGAGAAGAGCAAAGAGAGGAGTATAGAGCTTTGAGGGACTATTCTATGCAAAACATTAATGGATTGCAGTCAAGCATCGTCAGGCTAGCAACAGCAGCCAACACCTTTGAAATAAAACTGGGCACTATTCAGATGGTGTAGATTTGAAGTGCAGTTTGGGGTCTGCTTTTCTGATGATGATCCTAATGAGAACCTATTGAGCTTATTGAGATATGTGATACTTACAGATATAACGGGGTGACGGAGGATGCTATCATACTGTTTCCATTTTCGTTGAGGGATAAATCAAGAAGTTGGCTTCACTATTTGCCTGGAGGATCTATAACTACATGGGAGGACCTAACACAGAAGTTCTTAGCCAAGTTTTTGTTAGGTTTGTAATATTCAAGAACGCAATCAAATTGCAAAAATTAAGCGGAAGCGAGTAAAAATCAGAGTTTAAAATTTTACAAACCATATACCCGAATCACCCTTTATGCACAATTATTAATTAAACGAAAAGATAAAGAATAAAATCATACCCTTGAAGATCGAGCTTCCTCAGGAACAAGTTCACCTCCAAATCCTTTCGCGTTCAACTTGAATCCACCAGGTTTGGTTCTTTCCTTTGATCAACGTTAGCCACCCATATGTTTGGCCTCTAGAGGTGATCCACCAAAGAAAAATAAAGATTTAAGAAGATGGGTATTTGGCTCAAACCCTAGTTTTCTATCTCTATAGAAAAGAACGTACTCTCCAACCAATTGGAATTATTACGTATGTTGTAACAGTCAACAACCCCACCACTCATAATAAGACTCCTCTTATTTATAGATGTGGGCAACCCACCATAACAATTAAGGAATTGGGTTTTATTTAATTAATTAAATTCTTTTAATTAATTAAGCTCCCTAATCTTATTAGGGATAATTAATTAAACTCCTTTAACTAATTTTTCTTCCTAATCCAATTAGGAATAAATGAGAGTACTTATATTAAATTAATTCCTAAACTCTTTTAGAAATTAAAATAATAATAATAATTGTAATAATATTAATAAGACTCCTCTTATTAATTTATATTTAATATTTCAAAATATTAAATAATAAATATTAAGCTATTTAATTTATTCTATCACCATAGATTAAATTAAATATACTTAACATATTATTACGATTATGCCATTAACTTCTTAAATAATTATTCTTCCTTTTATGGTGTGACCCTTTAGGTTCTCCATATTAAATCGGTTGTGAATAAATCAATTAGAACAATTCTAATCTTATTTAAATAAATAAATTAAACAATTAATTTATTTAAATAAATAATATTTATTCTACAATAGGGATAAGCCTCCTAGCGATCAACGACTTTTCGGATAATATAGATTTCAACATTAATCATAAAAGAACCTTTGAGGAAATAGTTACCGTATAATTCAATCCTTCCACCATACTGATGTCCCAATTAAATATAAGACATGGAATTCTTCACAAGTCTTATTTTATTTAATTATATGTATTTCGATCCTTAAATGCACAACACCAAATAATGTAAATTAGAAACTCCTTTCTAATTTCATTCGCTTATAACCAAAGACTACTGGGTTGTCATTTATCGAATCACATAGGACATTTCTTTTCTTTTATTAGAAGTGGTAGATTCTTTATTAATCATATATTATCTCCATGCATAACTTGTTATACCCAAGCATACCCTTTGATATATCCTAAGGGTCTTAAGGAATAAGTCAAAGTATAACTCATCATACACAAGATACTATGATGATCTCAAGTCCAAGGATTACTTATACTACTATCACTACAGGAATTCCTATTGATGACAAGTAAAACTCCATTAGGTATTCCTTAGCGAGCCAATGCTCAGATGAACTTATTCTCTAATAAGCACCTACATACTTACTTTAGTGTCTCCACACAAATGATCATGAGATCAATCATCCTCATCCAATAAGCAAGCAACGTATGTACCAATCTACCCGGATTCACTAATCCCCAATTTAGTAATCTAATGATTGGGAACTATTTTAGTTTTAAGCTTTCTAAGAATTTAGATCTCATTAGAATGATCATCATCATTATTCTAAAAGCATTGCTTAAAACTATGGGTTTATCACATATTATAAAATAAAGATCATGTAGATAATTAAAAGCCTTTAATAAATTAATACTTTTTATTAATAAATGAATAAGATTGTTACAAAATATATGCTTTATCATCAAACATGATTGGCTTGTGTGCATACTACTTTCAATCTCCCACTTGCACTAAAGCCAATCGTCATGGTATCTCATACTCTTCTTCTCTAAGTGACGATTATCCTGCTGTTGGATAAGCTTTAGTTAATGGATATGTAATGTTGTTCATGAGAGTCCACTATCTCTATAGTGATTTCCCATCTTTCAATGATTCTAATAATCAAATGAAAGTGCCACAACACATGTTTAGATCCAAGATGAGACTTAGGAACTATTCCTAGTTCTGTAATAAACTTTTAATCCAAACAATCAACTTGCAACTTCATTTATAGCTATATACTTTGTCTTTATCACTAAACCAGCAACTCTTTGCTGTTTGGAACCTTTCCAATTCACTGCACCACTATTCAAGGTAACCCTTTACCTTAAAGTGGATTTTTCTGTCGTCTTGGTCTGTCTGAAAAACTTGAGTCTGTTAAGCCCTCTAGTTTTAATTAAGACCCACCATGAATATGATCACATCCTTAGTGTCGGTTAAGCACTTTAAGATGTTTTTCACTGTCTTACAGTGATCTTCTCCAGAATATGACTGATCAACATCAGGTCTCGTACATTTTATTGCATACATGATTGTCACTCATGCGACCTCTCTTTTCAGGAGTCTGTGGGGACTATTAAGAGAGATCCACTCCAAGCTCATCGACATGAGACATCTCTTGGAGTTTGCCATGCTAAACGACTTTAGCATCAAATGAATATACGTTCCTTAGGTTAAGTCGAGCATCCTGTTGTATCTATCTATATAGATTTTATCCCCAATTAAGATACTCTTCCCAAACCATTCATGGAGGAATGTTTAGACAACTTTATCTTTACTGATTGTAGCATTGGTATGTAATTCCTCATCCGTAGTATATCAACATATAATACTAGAAATTTCAAGACGCCTCCCACTCAACCCTTTTGTACACACTAAAACTCTTACCTCATCAGTATGTAACTCGGATCATCATCTTCTATGATGCGTACCTCATCATCATCATCCATGATGAATCTATACCTCCTAGGTATCTTCAAGACTTATTTCGCATTTACGATTCAACAGTGGTACAATAGGTCTATCTACGAGTTCCTCTTATTTGACTTATAGTGTTTTGTGGTTCTTGAACTCTTCAAGATCTATTATCCTCCCACTAGCCCCTTCAATGATAAACACCTTTATCTTAGAAGGAAGCGTGTTTCACAATAAACACCATTTTGCTAAGTAGGATTATAGAACATTTACCCTAAAATTACTTTAGGATGTCCCACAAATCTGTATTTGTCAAATCTTGTCCCAAGCTTATCCTTTGAAACCGTTTCACATAAGTTGGACAACCCTTATCTTAACATACTTAAGATTAGGAATCCTCCCCATCCATAACTTTTATGGAGTCTTGGGGCGAATTTAGAGATTACCTTTTCGTGAGATGTGCACGACCATTTCTAGGACATTATCCCGTAAGGATATTGGAATGTCGGTAAAATCATTATGGACCGCACCATATCCAACAAGGTACGATTTTTCATTCAGATACATCAATCAATTATTGCGTATCAGGATGTGTCCATTATGAGAAAACCATTTGAGATGATCTAGAAACTTATTGCACAAGTATTTATTCCTTGATCTAATCAAAGAATCTTAATACATTGCCAATTTGTTTCACTTCTGAATTCTTTTAACCTTTCAAATAATTCATACTTGTATTTCATCAAATACACACATTTAACTCTTTGAATGATCATCTCCCTTTCTTATACTAGTTTGTTCAATTTGTAAAATTATTTTCACGTAAGTCAAGTATACAAAATCCATTAAGTGATATTCCAGTCCTATATAAAACATTATTATTATAAATAGAACAACAATTGTTCTTAAATATAATACCAAAGATGTCATTGTCCAACAATAAAATGGAAATAATGTTTCCAATGAGAACTGGAATACAATAACAACTTATTGACTTAATAGACTTGCCCGTAGGCATTGCTAAACTATAAGTTTCTATGGCTAATGTAGCAACATTTGCTTCATTTCCCACACATAAGATTATTTATCTTTGTTTAGCTTTCTACTTCTTCTTGGTCCCTTCATAAATCTATATTTATGATAACCAAAGTCGATATCCAATATCCAAGTAGAACCTTGACTTAAAGAAAAATTTATTTTAAATTATGAACAAAATTGTATTTGTAATTGAAACTTCACTAAGCTTCTTTTGGTTAGCTCTGCAAGATGCTTCTCACAGTTTCTTTCCGATTGTCTGGGCTTATAGCGGTGGAAGCAAGCTCCTTTTATCCGTGTCGATTTTGTTCTTATTATCCTTTGTTTATGCCTTTTTATTTACCTTCTTTGAATCGTTCTTCTTTTCAAGATCCTTTGGCCCCTACCAAGTAAGACTTTATCTTTCTTGGTTGGAAGTGACTCTCAACATTTTTCAATATGTTAAGCAAATCAAATGAGGCGATATCTAGCTTGTTTATATGAAAAATTCACAACAATTGTGAAAGGAGTCCGGGAGTGAGTGCAAGATCAAATCTTGGCTCAACTCTCCATCCATGACAAAACCCGTTGTCCTAATTGATCAATCAAATTGATAATGTTAAGGACTTTAATCTGTACTGTAGTGTCATCGGCCATTCTAGATCGGAAGAGCTCCTTAGATATCTGATATCTATCAGTCCTACTTTCCTCACCATCAACTACTTGATGTGCGGGAATATAAGTAGGAGCATCCATAGTTTCATCTTTGATCTTCAAGCTCGTTACTCATGGATGCGAGCATGATGCATTGAGCCAACTGTGCATCATCTTGCCACTTTCTAAAAGTAGCAATCTCTTCCTCAGAGGCATTGTCTGCAACCATTGCAGGGATAGGCGTATTAAGGACATAAGATAGCTTTTTAGCCATGAAAACTATTCTCAAATTCCTTAACCAATCCGTTTAATTCGGTTCGGTCAAATAGCATCTAATATGCTTCGCAGTGATAGTGATTTAGACATTGTAAAATTCTGTAAATGAATTTGTAATTAACAACATTTTAACATACATTCTTTTATTAATTACCAAAATAAATTAGGGCTTGTTTTAAATTGGTATCTCCCACTATTTTCTTCAAACTATATTATCCTCACTTATATAGTTCGGCAAAATCTAATTAAAGATTTGCTAGTGAGAATAAAGATCCCATTTCAAATGTATATAACCTTGTGGTGACACAACAAACTATATATAAATAAATAGGTAGACAACTTTTGTCAATTACATCAACTATGCAACTCCTTTTCTTTTGCCTCTTAGATTATTTTGATCAAGTGGTGGCACATCCGAATCAAAATTATCCAAGTTAAATCCGACCTAGCACTCCATATATTCAAAAAAGAAAAATATCATCCTTGTGGTGACACAACAAAACAATATTGTTCAATTTTCTTTATAAGCATCAAATGTGATAAATTAACATCTTAAATACTTAATACTTTCCTTGTGGTGACACAACAAACTCATATTAAATATTTAATACTCTATTAATTTTATCATGCTAGAAGGCGACGTTCGATATTCCAAATATCTTTGAACGCTTAGGACTTAATATATAAGTTTGAGGGGTTTGTTATTAAATTGTCTCATCTTGTTTAGCGCGCATGCACATATATATATAAAATACGCGTCATATTAATGAACATGCGAAGCATGTTTGCATAATATATAATATATATAGTATAAGCATGCACATATAGAATACTATATTCTACTTTCCGATTGATTATGGACTTTTATTCTAGTTTGGTTCACTAGAGCCACCAAGTGAACCAAAAGGTCAAACTACTAGGGGTGCAAGAAATAATATTTAAATATAACTATTACATTTAAACCCTGGGCTCCATTACAAATCGGGTCTTGAAGCGCTCCTTGCTCCTTGATCTCCAATTTTTCAAAATTAATTCTAACTATTCTTATTACAAAATTATTTAAAATAAATAGAAACCTTGATCGCTGATCGAGGGAAGTACATAGAGGGAGATAGAATTTACATTCGAAAAAATTAGAGAAGGCGAGGTACTGTGAGACCCCATTTAATAAAACCCATACATTCATGCATCCAACTAAAATAAAATCCAATCACATTGGGTCAATAGTCCATAATCAATCCCATTTATTATCATACACATCATCATATGCATCAATAAATAACATTCATCTTATGAATAATAAACATTTAATATATATATTGATATCATTTAATGGGCAAATTTAGTTAGTATAAAATCTAATTTTGAATTAAAATAAACTCCTTTATTTTAATCTAAATTTAAATCAAAATAAAACTATTTTATTTTAATTTATCCAATTTTGAATAAAATAAACTATTTTATTTTAATCAAAATTTTTAATCAAAATAAACTCCTTTATTTTAATTAATTATGGAATCCAATTCCATAAAAAAACTTTTATTAAAGGAAACACGAATTCTTTTTCTATTCACAAATAAACTCCTTTATTTTGAATAATATGAAATCTTATTTCATATCTAAATAAACTCCTTTATTTAAGGAAAGATGGATTTTCTTTCCTATTCACAAATAAAATCCTTTATTTTGAATAATATGAAATCATATTTCATATTTAAATAAACTCCTTTATTTAAGGAAACACCGATTCTTTTTCCTATTCATAAATAAACTCTTTTATTTTGAATAATATGAAATCTTATTTCATATCTAAATAAACTCCTTTATTTAAGGAAATTAGGATTCAATTTCAACTCCAATTAGTTAGCATGGAATCCAATTCCAACTCTAATTAGTTAGCATGAAAATCAATTTTAAAATTAAAATAAATTTTTATTTTCAGGTTTAAAATAAACTTTTATTTTAAGATTAAATAAAATTTTTATTTTAATTAAAATAAAATTTTATTTTAATTATAAAATTATTAAGAATATTATATATATATATATATATATATATAAAATATGAATTAAGTGAATCACCCTTGAATCGCATGACAAAAAAACTTATCTGTGTTACCTTGAAAAACAAAACCGTTATTTTATTATATATATAATAAAATCGTATATATATATCAAATATATATATATATATATATATATATATATATATATATAACGTTAAGATGGTGGTATAGGATTTGTTTTTTTTTTATATAGCACGTGTACCTACTTTAAAAAAAAAAAAAAAAAACTTTTAATCCAGTACCGCTTTTTTTCAAATATCCGACACTCATCGGCCAAAGAAGTTTATATTAGCTTACTTTTTTTTTTTTTTTATTAAAATTTTATACAATAAAATTTTGCCCAATTAAATTGTTCTAAACACATATCAATATACATATCAAATTAAAACAATTAATAATTCACATAAAGGTTGGCTCTGATGCCACTTTTAGGTTTGTAATATTAAAGAACGCAATCAAATTGCAAAAATTAAGCGGAAGCGAGTAAAAATCAGAGTTTAAAATTTTACAAACCATATACCCGGATCACCCTTTATGCACAATTATTAATTAAACGAAAAAGATAAAGAATAAAATCATACCCTCAAGATCGAGCTTCCTCAGGTACAAGTTCACCTCCAAATCCTTTCGCGTTCAACATGAATCCACCGGGTTTGGTTCCTTCCTTTGATCAACGTTAGCCACCCATATGTTTGGCCTCTAGAGGTGATCCACCAAAGAAAAATAAAGATTCAAGAAGATAGGTATTTGGCTCAAACCCTAGTTTTCTATCTCTATAGAAAAGAACGTATTCTCCAACCAATTGGAATTATTACGTATGTTGTAACAGTCAACAACCCCACCACCCATAATAAGACTCCTCTTATTTATAGATGCGGGCAACCCACCTTAACAATTAAGGAATTGGATTTTATTTAATTAATTAAATTCTTTTAATTAATTAAGCTCCCTAATCTTATTAGGGATAATTAATTAAACTCCTTTAACTAATTTTCCTTCCTAATCCATTTAGGAATAAATGAGAGTACTTATATTAAATTAATTCCTAAACTCTTTTAAAATTAAAATAATAATAATAATTGTAATAATATTAATAAGACTCCTCTTATTAATTTATATTTAATATTTCAAAATATTAAATAATAAATATTAAGCTATTTAATTTATTCTATCACCATAGATTAAATTAAATATACTTAAAATATTATTACGATTATGCCATTAACTTCTTAAATAATTATTCTTCCTTTTATGGTGTGACCCTTTAGGTTCTCCATATTAAACCTATTGTGAATAAATCAATTAGAACAATTTCTAATCATATTTAAATAAATAAATTAAAAATTAATTTATTTAAATAAATAATATTTATTCTACAATAGGGATAAGTCTCCTCAGCGATCAACGACTTTCCGATAATATAGATTTTAACATTAATCTTAAAAGAACCTTTGAGTAAATAGTTCTTCAGATAATTCAATCCTTCCACCATACAATGTCCCAATTAAATATAAGACATGGAATTACTCGTCAAGTCTTATTTTATTTAATTATATGTATTTCGATCCTTAAATGCACAACACTAAATAATGCAAATTAGAAACTCCTTTCTAATTTCATTCTCCACCATGGCCAAGGACTCTGGGGTTGTCATTTATCGAATCACATAGACATTTCTCTTCTTTTATTAGAAGTGGTAGATTCTTTATTGATCATATATTATCTCCATGTACAACTTGTTATACCCAAGCATACCCTTTGATATACCCCTAAGGGTCTTAAGGAATAAGTCAAAGTATAACTCATCATACACAAGATACTATGATGATCTCAAGTCCAAGGATTACTTGTACTACTATCACTACAGAAATTCCTATTGACAGCAAGTAAAACTCCATTAGGTATTCCTTAGCTAGCCACGCTTCAAGGAACTTATTCTCTAATAAGAACCTATATACTTGCTTTAGTGTCTCCACACAAATGATCATGAGATCAATCATCCTCATCCAATGAGCAAGCAACGTATGTACCAATCTACCCGGATTCACTAATCCCCAATTTAGTAATCCAATGATTTGGAACTATTTTTGTTTTAAGCTTTCTAAGAATTTAGATCTCATTAGAATGATCATCATCATTATTCTAAAAGCATTGCTTAAAACTATGGGTTTATCACATATTATAAAACAGCATCATGTAGATAATTAAAAGCCTTTAATAAATTAATACTTTTTATTAATAAATGAATAAGATTGTTACAAAGTATATGCTTTATCATCAAACATGATTGGCTTGTGTGCATACTACTTTCAGTTTTTCCCAATGGCTAAAACTATGAAAATGAGGACAAAAATCTCTCAGTTCGAGCAGCAACAGGGTGAATCTTTGTATGAGGTCTGGGAGAGATACAAAGAGATGTTAAGGAAGTGTCCACACCATGGTATGCTAGATTGGATGGTGATCAACACATTTTACAATGGATTGGGATGGCAGTCGAGACCGATTTTAGATACAGCTGCAGAAGGAGCGTTATGGGCAAAGAGTTATGAGGAAGCCTATAACCTTATCGAGACAATGGCATCAAATAACTTTCAAAACCCTACATTTTGGATGCCATAGTCCAAAGTTGCAGGTTTGTTGGAAGTGGATGCTATTACTCGGTTATTTAAAAGACGTATGGCGCCTATGGCGAAGAAAATAGATTCATTGGCAGAGAGCAAAGCAAAAATAGTTGCCTTCGTATGTGAGATTTGTGCAAGTTCACACTCGACAGATCAATGTGCTATCATTTAATCGAGTCTGACAAAGAGATGTGAGCAATTACAGGAAAGACCAAGGACAGTTTTAGAACACGTACAACTCCAACAACCGCAATCATCCTAACTTCAGTTGGTCAAATAGTCAAGGAAATCAACAAAATCAGTTTCAACCGAATAATCAGTTTCAGTCACAGCCAGCGCAGCAACAGTTTACTCCAAGACCACCTTTTCCGCTGGGAATTTCTCAACAACAACATCATACTCCATCTGTACCTCAGCAAGAAAAGAAATCAGAAATGGAGGAGATGTTGATGAAGTACATGGCAAACACGGAGGTTACGATCAAAAGCCAAGCAGTGGCTATTAAAAATCTGGAAACTCAAATGGGGCAAATGGTGAGCATGCTTAACAATGACCCGTGGTTCATTCACGAAATACTACGGAGGCAAATCCAAGAAAAGAAGGAAAGAACGAAGTCGAACTATAACACCTGTGTCCGGGAGGCGCAGTGCGAATTCACCAGCGCCGACCGCTACCGGTTTATGAGGAATGATCTTGTACCGCGATGTAGAGAAGTTGGCTGAGCAGGTAGAAAATCATGAGGGTTCTGAGTTGCAGCAAGTAGAGAAGGATAAAGCAGGTTCAGATGAGAAGCCCATGAGTACAGTACCACTAGTTCACCCTCCAGTTCATTATCCACAGAGATTGACTAAGCAGAGGGAGGACAGGCAGTTCAGCAAGTTTTTGGAGGTCTTTAAAAAGCTGCAGATCAACATACCTTTTGTGGAAGCATTGGAACAGATGCCAAGTTATGCAAAGTTTATAAAGGGTATATTGTCAAGGAAGAGGAGATTAGAAGACTTTGAGATAGTAGCCTTGACCGAGGAATGAAGTGCAGTGCTTCAGCGTAAATTACCTCCAAAGCTGAAGGATCCGAGCAGTTTCACAATTCCATGCACGATCGGAAGATGAGTTTCAGTAAGTGTCTATGTGATCTTGGGGCAAGTATCAATTTGATGCCCCTATCAGTATTCAACCAGTTGGGATTGCCAGCTCCAAGGCCAACAAATATTTCTTTGCAGCTAGCTGATAGATCCATCACGTATCCACGGGGAATTGTTGAAGATGTATTGGTGAAAGTGGATAAATTCATCTTTTCGGCTGACTTCATCATTTTGGATTATGAGGAAGATAAGAGTATACCAATCATACTGGGGACACCATTCTTAACCACAGGAAGGACCTTGATAGATGTACAGAAAGGGGAACTCAGTATGCGTGTTCATGATCAGGAGGTTACCTTTAATGTATTCAAGGCGATGAAGTTTTCGACAGATGAAGAAGAATGTTTCCGAGTTGATTTGGTGGATCAGGTTCTAAATGATGAAGTACAGAGTTTAGTGGATTATGAACCGTTGAGAAATGTCATTGCTGAAAATTTAGAATTAGAGGACGAGGAATTTGAAGAACTTGTGCAATATATGGATACTACTCCACAATTCAGAAAATTTAAAACACCTGCTGAGCCATTGAAGAAAGCTGGAGAGACGTCGGTAAAATTGAAGCCATCTCTTGCGACACCTCCAGAACTTGAATTGAAACCACTTCTAGATCATCTAAGATATGCATTTTTAAATAAAGATTCAAAGCTACCTGTGATTATTTCTTCTACACTAACATCTTTTCAGGAAGAAAAACTGCTACGAGTGCTTAGAGAGTTCAAATCAGCTATTGGATGGACCATAGCAGATATTAAAGGGATCAGCCCTTCTTTTTGCATGCATAAGATCCTGTTGGAAGATGATAGTAAGCCGTCGGTTGAGCAACAAAGAAGACTTAATCCAATAATGAAAGAAGTGGTCAAGAAAGAAGTATTGAAATGGCTGGATACAGGTATAATCTATCCGATTTCAGACAGTTCATGGGTGAGCCCAGTGCAGTGTGTACCAAAAAAGGGTGGTATGACCATAATTACTAATGAGAATAATGAGTTGATTCCAACACAAACAGTGATGGGGTGGAGAGTCTGCATGGACTACCGCAGGCTCAATAAAGCTACAAGGAAAGATCATTTTCCACTACCGTTTATCGATCAAATGTTGGACAGACTAGCAGGTCATGAGTATTATTGCCTTCTGGACGGAATATTCAGGCTACAACCAAATTGTTATACCTCTAGAAGACCAGGAAAAGACAACCTTCACATGTCCATATAACACTTTTGCTTTCAGAAGGATGTCTTACGGGTTGTGCAATGCTCCAGCCACCTTTCAGAGATGCATGATGGCTATTTTTTTGGATATGGTGGAACATAATGTAGAGGTATTTATGGATGATTTCTCAGTCTTCGGTGACTCCTTTGAGTTATGCCTTGAGAATTTGGTGATGGTGTTGAAGAGGTGTGTTGAGACAAACTTAGTGCTGAATTAGGAAAAGTGTCATTTTATGGTACAAGAAGGAATCATTCTGGGACACAAAGTTTTGAAGAAGGGACTCGAGGTGGATAGGGCGAAGCTAGAAACTATTGAGAACTTGCCACCACCTACTTCAGTAAAAGGTGTTCGCAGTTTTTTGGAACATGCAGGCTTCTACTGCAGATTCATGAAGGACTTCTCCAAAATAACTAAACCACTATGCAGTTTATTGGAGAAGGATGCATAGTTTAATTTTGATGAGGCTTGTGTGTCGGCATTTGAGCACTTAAAGGGGAAATTAACTTCGACACCAATTATTACTACACCAGATTAGGATTTGCCATTTGAGCTGATGTGTGATGCCAGTGATTACGTTGTAGAAATTTGTTTTGGGGCGTAGAAAGGAAAAGATATTTCATGTGATCTATTATGCCAGCAAGACCCTTTCAGATGCACAGTTGAACTACACCACCACAGAGAAAGAGTTATTGGCAGTGGTGTATGCCTTTGATAAATTTCGAGCATATTTGATTGGTACGAAGGTGATAGTGTACACGGATCACGCGGCAATTCGACACTTAGTGGCAAAGAAAGATGCAAAGCCCCGGTTGATCAGATGGATTTTATTATTGCAGGAATTTGATTTGGAGATCAAGGATAGAAAGGGCACTGAAAACCAAGTGGCGGACCACTTATCTCGACTAGAGAATCCAGAAAGGGAGGTAGACGACAAAGTTGTAATTAATGAATCCTTTCCAGATGAGCAGTTGTTTATGGTGCAAGGGGAAGTGCCATGGTTTGCAGACTACGCGAACTATTTGGTGAGTAAGATGGTACCTTCTGACTTGGTAGGTTATCAAAAGAAAAAAATTATGCATGATGTCAAATGGTATATATGGGATGAGTCGTACTTGTTTAAACAGTGTGCTAATCAAATGATAAGAAGGTGTATCCCATACAGCGAGACCGAGGGGATTTTGCTAGATTGTCACGCTTCTGTGTATGGGGGTCATTATGGTGGAGAGCGAACAGCGGCTAGAGTGCTACAAGCATGATTCTACTGGCCGATAATTTTCAAGGATGCGTACAGTTTCGTCCAGAGGTGTGATAGATGTCAGAGAGTTGGGAACATCTCAAAAAGAAATGAAATGACATTGAATACGATCCTCGAAGTAGAAATTTTTGATGTGTGGGGGATTGATTTCATGGGCCCTTTTGTTTCTTCTTGCGAAAATCTCTACATCTTGTTCGCAGTGGATTACGTGTCGAAATGGGTAGAAGTGGCAGCTCTTCCGACAAATGATGCTAAGGTAGTCCTCAGGGTTTTACATAGAAGTATCTTCACAAGGTTTGGGACTTAAAGGGCCATCATTAGTGATGAAGGCAATCATTTCTGCAACAGGCAATTTACAGCTTTGTTGGACAAGTATGGGGTGAACCATCGTATTGCTACAGTTTATCACCCACAAAAGAATGGCCAAGCTGAAGTGTCAAATCGAGAAGTTAAACGAATCCTTGAAAAAGTTGTGAATCCCACGAGGAAGGATTGGTCTTTAAAGCTGGATGATGTTGTTTGGGTATACAGGACTGCATACAAGACTCCATTGGTCATGTCACCTTTCTAGATATTCTACGACAAAGCATATCACCTTCCTATGGAGCTAGAGCATAAGGCATATTGGGCGATTCAGAAGCTCAACTTTGATTTGAAAGCAGCAGGGGAGAAACGCCTACTCCAACTCAACGAGTTGGATGAATTCCGATTACAGGCGTATGAGAATTCAAAGCTGTATAAGGAGAAGGTGAAAAAATGGCATGATCACATGATCATAGAAAGAAAATTTGAACCGAGACAAAGAGTTTTACTTTTTAACTCCAGACTTAAACTTTTTCCCAAGAAGCTGAAATCAAGATGGTCAGGGCCATTTACAGTGAAGACTGTCTTCCCACATGGTGTAATAGAAGTATATGATAAGTTTTCGGATAAGCCTTTTAAGGTGAATGGACAGCGATTGAAGCACTACTTTGGTGGCGAGGTGGATAGACAAAAAGTTACCTCAATTCTTTCTTCGACATGAGATTCAGAGACAGTCAAGCTAATTGACTATAACTTAGCGCTTGATGGGAGGCAACCCATTATTTCTCGCTCTACTTTTTATTTATTCAGTTTAGGTTGTTTTTGTTAATTCGTTTGCATTTTTAAGTGTGATAGTTGATTAGCTTTGCATATATATCTTAGTAGCTGAACTTGGATATGAGTATATCTGTGCATAACATAGAAATTATGGTATTAAGTTAGACATTCATGCTTACTCAGTAATTCATGCCTTGAAAGTGGTTATTGATGTATATGTAGGTATCTTGGAGTGAATGCAGTACTATCTTACAGTATTGAGAATGAAATTTAATAGTGCAGAAATTAGACCCACACTACGCTGGACATGCTTACTTGCGAATCACGCCACGCCTATAAGGAAGACTGAACAACAAAAGTCACTTTCATGGCCAAATACCACGCTATACTAAAAACGCATAGCAACGCTACCGAACCGGAACTTGAAAAATTTTTGGTTATTAAAACGTGTTGTGGCTCATTTATTCTGTCAATTGAAATAGTAGAAGGTGTATTCTCTAGCTCTCCTCAACACGCACGTCTCCTCATCTTTAGTCCGTTACAAACTAAGTCATAACCCTCATCTCCATTACGTGATTGTCACCCACGATCACATCCACACTCCATATCTACAGTATAAAGCTAGGGTTTTATATTGGGTTGTGTAGAACTCAGTTTGGGGGTCATCAACTCGTCGGCTATCATTCATTATCCACCGAATCTTCATCTTCAACAGTCAAAGCAATGGGTCCTAAGCGAGCTCGCTCCATTTCTTCTTCATCATTATCTTCCTCTAACAGTCAAGGGGATGATGTCGTGGATCATACAAAATTTCTCAGTCTAGAAGCACAGATGGAGTATTACAGAATCGTGGCCAAAACATTTATGAAAGAAAGGGGATTCAAGCCTGAGAAATAAGATGGTCAATTGTGGAATATGATTCAAGAAAGAGGATGATTTGGATTGACTGCCACTTCTATGCCTATTCCAATGAGTATCGTTCGAGAATTCTATGCGAATGCTAAAGACACAATGAGCGACATATATGTGGTTTGTTGGTTTCAAATAGATTACAGACCACCAGCAATCCGAGCAATCTTCAGGATAGTTGACACACCACCGACTGGAAACGATAATTGGGTTGAGGCTGCCCGCTTCGAAACTGATTTGGACATAGTCATTACTGATTTGTACGTTCCCAGCACAAAGTGGAATTTTAGGGCAGGTACAAATCAACCTAGAACTTTCCCTGCCTCAGCCTTGAATCGGTATGCTAAAGCGTGGAATCTGTTTATATATGCAAAGCTCGTACCTTCATCACATCAGCACGAAATCACAATGGAAAGGGCTATAATTCTATGGGGAATAGTCACCAGAAAATATATTGATGTGGGCAACCTCATCCATCAAAATATGTTACGTTATATGCGGGGGAGTATTCCACACGCGTCTGTTGTCGCTAGCCTGTGTGCCCAGCAAGGATGCCATTGGGATAATGAACAAATACAGAGGCCGAGTCAAGATATCACTCATGCTACCATTGCTAAATTCGAGGACTGGGTAGGAGGGGAACCACTTCCGAGCGGAAAAGGTTTTATAGTTCAACCTGCATCCTCTGTGCCGCCACCACAGCCTATACAGGAAACTGAAGCGGGAACATCAGATCAAGCAACTGCTGCTATTGGGGATCGATAGCTCCGAAGGTTGGAGCGAAAGGTCGACGCGATGTACGACAACTTTGCAGCGTTTGCTACGGGTCTAGACGAGGTCGCTCGCTGAGGCATTTGCACAGCAAGGGACCATGCTTGAGTGGCCACAGTTCGGGACCGCCGTGCCATATCCACCACCAGATTCACCACCCGACAAGGGTGGTGCAGCTGAGCAGTAGGGAAGTGTAACGCTCGAGAAAATCGAATTTTTAGAAGAATTAAAATTTTATTTAATTAAAATGATTAAATGAATTTAATTGATTATTTATGGGAGCAAGCTAATTGAAGGTCATTATATGACCTAAACATGTCAGAACATCGTAGTATTTTGCCTACGTGATAGAATTAAAGTGTTTGAATTTCCAAGACGAAAATAAAAGCTTTCCGAGAAATTTTCCAAAAACACTATTCACGCATTTCTGCTCGGAAATTATTTTTGAACTTCCGAGAAATATATAACGATAGAATATCGAGGTGAGATGGAATATCCAATAATATTTCAGTTATGGAAAATGTAATATTTCGCCTGTGGACTTAATTTGAGAACGTTAGGAAAATCAAGCGTTAAGAAGTTAGGGTAATAATTGTATGATATGTAAATTGTGCGAGGAAGAGTATACGAGTATGATACGAGGTATTATACGAGTATGTATGAATGATGGTATATCGTATTTCATGATTTAGTATACGAGTTAGGATACGAGAATTATACGTAAAGTATATGTCCTAAGGCTTTAAGCTAAATGTATTGAATTTGTTGAATTGTGTAGGAAATTGTATTGTGCAATAAGAAGTGTGATAAGGCCCAAATGTAAGTATGGTTAAGTCCAAGGTAAGTTAATAAACAAGCCCAAGTATTTGTTTAATTACAAGCCCAATGTATAATTTAAGTTAGTTAACCTAATTAATAATGTAAGCCCAAAGATAAGTTAATTAAATTAAGACTAAGGCCCATTTAATGATCCTATGGGTAAAGTTTGATCCATGGGGCAACCCATGGGTGAAGTGGTGGGCAAGAATTAAGTTTGATGGCCAAGTTTACTTAAGCCTTAAGTTAGGAATAGTAAGGAGGTTTATTACAGAGGTGGGATGACTAATAACTCTTTTACCCTCACTTTAGAAATCCTATAAATAGAGGAGGAGATGGCTCATTATTTGGTTGTTAGTTTTCATCCATTTCAAAACAACTTAAGTGTTAGAGAGGATAAGCACTTTGAAGCTTAACTTCTATTATTAGATTTTTCCACCAAAAACTTATAGCTTATTTGCTTGAGAGAAAAAGCTAGAAAAACAAGAAAGCTAGTCTTTCATATTTCAAAGAATCAAGAAGGATATTAAAGATTAAGCAAAGGTTTTTCAACAGTAAGTAATCTTATACAATTATTCTCTTTCTCTTCCATTGTTAGAGAAGTGGGTGGTGGTAGAACATGTATGCTAAGAAGGGGTTGGAATAATAAATTAAAGGGCTTAAGTCTTAATAAGCCGTATAAGTCATGAATAAGCTATTTGTAATCATATGAGTTAAGAACTTGTGAAGATCAATAATGAATGTATAATAACTTGTAAGAACTTATAACATGTTTACATTAATGAAGATAGTATGATAACAAGAAGTAAGAAGAATGGTTAAAAGTCATTAACCATAATGAGTTAAATGAAAAGAAGACATAAGTCATGAGTAATGAAAATATAAGTAATTTATATTTGTATAAGTTATAAACTCACAATGAACTAGTAATAACTTATCATGAATATAAGTTAATGAAATATGTATGTCAAGAGGTTAGTATGTCGGAATGAATCCATTTGAAACGGTTTAAAAATCATAAGTAACAAAGTTTCGCCGGAATTCATACGATTAGACGACAATCGTCGAATTCGTGAAATTCTCGGAATGGAAGTCGAATTTTGATATTGAGTTTGGAAACGTTGGTTTTCAATGGAGACAAGTCTTATTTGGCATTATACAGTTACGAACTCAAAAATGGCCGGATTCCGACTTAGAACGAAGAAACGAGTATTGAACGTTCACGAACGTTTATCATTTTTGTTAAAAATGGACTAATAGGTGGAATTTTAGAAAATGAAGTCGAATAGATAAAATTCTTGCATGAACACGTAGAATACGTAATTTATGAACCGTAGGCTCTTGAACGAGCCAATTCGGACTTATAACGAAGAAGTTAGGAGCTCGGGAATTTCACTTAAAAGAAAATCTATCAAATTATCTGATACACAGAGTCGGTAGCCATGGCGCATGACTCAAAGCGAGAATGGCCGGTCAGCAAGTCACGATCTGGGACCTTATATAGTCCCTCATAAATTGTAAGCAGTACGCTAATAATTACACTAAGCATGGCACCGCAGCGCCATGACCAAAATTTAGGAACCAAAAGCTCAATGCAATACAGCCCAAGAGAGAGAGGAGAAGTCAGGCAGGCAGTCGCCAAAGACTAGGTCATGCACAGTAATAAAAGATTACAAGTAAGGAAATAAAGATAAGTGATTAGTAATGAACTAATACATTAATAAACTTAATGTAGCATCTTTGTAAACCTTAAGTAATACACTAAAGGTTAAAGATAAGTTGGATTTGAACATAAATGGTATGCAATGAATGTACTTAACCAATGCCGATTAAATGTTAAGTTAATAACGTAAGGACATTAGTATGCCGTGAGGAAGGATAATTAACTCGAACTGAGTTGTAATAATAAAATAATTTCAATTAAGTTATAGAAAGGAAAGAAGTTGGTAAGAACGATGTTCAAGAATGATGGCAAGCCGGAACCAATAATAACAAATCTAATATGGGATTAGATTGAGAAGAAGGGTAAGATTCTTTAGGAACTATGTATGTTCATTCATGACCTAATGTAATATGTTATGTGATTATGTGTTGTAGAGACTGTAAAGACTCAAAGGAAACGTAATTTTACCAGTAGCGATATTTGAAGGCAAGTTTTTCTTAAACCCTTGTCTAACCTTCGTGTTAGCCAAGTTTTCAAATGATTCAAGTTATGAAATGCATGTATGGTTTTAAAGAAAGAGTCGATGCCAGTTTTAACTCGGCTAGACTAATCTTGATAGATTGATTGAACTGTTTACAAGTCTTTCAATATAGAATTACTAACGCTATCTTACGCCAATCGTTTGGTACGGATTCAAGGTAATCTTGAATATGAATAAACAAATGTATTTTTCATCGAGTATTCGATGGGCACGTGAGGTTGCCACAACTTAAACGTATACACATTTAATGAATGTAGTGTTGATCAACATAGAGTATTATAGCCTGATCACCTAGAAATGCTCGTAAGATATGCTAGACTTACGGTCTTCGTGCCAGGTTGTCCTTTTCAAAGAAATTATGAGACGTTCACGTCTGGGACCAGAATTGATATTTTACTGAATATTGTTATTGTAAAACATTTTGAAGGAAAAGAAAGGCTATTTTAAGTTATTGATAGTACTTTATAACTATTATCCAGTTATTGAAGATATACGATTCCTATGTTTTAAGCATGCTTTTAAAATGAAATTGTTGTACTTGCTGAGCTTGTTATGCTCACTCTTGCTTGAACCATATGAATGCAGCTTAGACCAAATGGACTGAAGAATTCAACAAGGATAAGGACAAGGTTAAAGTGAACTTGTAGATTACCTATGTAATAGTATAGGTTTGTAATGATAATATTTGATATTATGACAAGAACAAATGTAACGGTTATAATGAACCTGGGGAATGATAGTATTGTTTTGGAATATATATAAGATATTCGTTCTTTTGAGGCATTTCAATTGAATGTTTGTGTGAACTGTAGCACCGTGGAGCACCATATGTCGGGTTGGAAGAGACCCGGATTTGGGGGCGTCACAGGAAGTTTCTCTAACCCTATATCTCCATTCATTGAGGCAATAAATATTATAAGTTTGGGAGTATTGGGGTAGTAGGGTAGTGCATGTAGTATTTACATGTTTAGTTTACAGTTTCATGTTTAGTTTAACGGTTTGCATGTGTATGGGTTAGATAATAATTGCATGTTATGTTGTTTTGTTTCCTTTTAGTCATCATTATTTGTGTTAGTATATTGATAGTTGTATGTCTCACGGTTCTAGCGTTATGGAAATTATGTCTAGCCTATGATGAAAGTGAATTTTGAAGGATTGTTGAGTATTTTGGATAATAGGAGCTTAGATATAATGTTTTACGCAATGTAATTCATGATGTTGTTTAGATGCTTTAGGTTTGCACAGCAGTGTTTATAATTACTTGTAGGCATAAAAATGATGTGTTGCATTGCTTAATAGGAAATGTGGTTTTAAAAAGAGAAATATGTGGAAAATGGACTTAAGACTGTATAAAACATTGATAATCAAACTTTGGGGACACACGGGTATGCTATATATAAAAAAAAGAAAAAAAAGAAAACAAAAAATCTATCTTGAAACCTTCTTGAGCTGAATTATTGACTCTTTGGAAGGGGCGAGATGGAGCGTAAAACGCACTCACTGTATAAAAAAAAGAGAAAATAGCAATAAACACCGCGGGAAAGAGCGAAAATTGCCCTCGTGAGTAGAAATAAAACAGTTAAAACCCACTGTTGAACCTTAGTTTGTTTTGATATGTTGGAACAATCTTTGTTGCATAAGTATACATGAGTCTTAATTTAGACTGTAATTTTCTGGTTAGAGCAGTTTAACATGTGTATTCTTTGTTTAAATTATGTTTTAGTGAACACAACACACACACAGAGCTTCTTTATAGCATATATGAATTATTTGAGTGTATAATATTATGCATATAGTTTGGTTTGAATTTGTATTCTCGAATCTGAATAATTCGCTGAGGCATTTTGGATTGAATATCTGTTATAGCAAGAGAATGTGAGACTCATTTGCATCATGATTTAGTTGCATAGCATGTAGTTGCATTTTCAGTATTTAATGTGGTATGCATTGCTTGAGGGCAAGTAACAGTTCAAGTTTGGGGGTATTTGATAAGTGGGTTTTATACCTACTTATTGGATATCAATTGACGAGAACTATGCTCATCTCAAGTACATTTTAGTATGTTTTTAGTTATATTTCATGATATTTTGCATTGCATGTACTGAGAACTCCTTTGGTGTGAAAGTGCAGGAAATGGCATAGCTCAACGTTAGTTGGTGGCAATGAAGCTAATGGAGGTATGACACGAGGGTCGATTGGAGAAAAGGAACTAAGTAGTGGTGGACAAAAGAGCAAAAGTGGCATGTCAAATGAACAAGGGTAGCATGGCAAGGAAGTAGCAGCAGCAGACTCAAGACCACAGATTTTAGGAGTCGGCGCAGCCGCTGGCTATGCTGTAGAAGTTAAAATCGCGCTACCGCTCTCTTAATCTGACCGAAATGATTTCACACTCGCGTGCCCGCACCATGTTAACGAAGGGACCGCACGCGACGTTGACTGCAGGTGCTGACTTTATTTTAATTTTTAAAATTGAAGTGTTTGAGTTGATATAAACAATTATGGTTGGCACCATACGTATCTATCTTTAGTTTTTACGCTTTTTTCATAATATAGAACTAGGGTTTTATGCTTTGAGACATTTCCATTGATGAACCAAGCATAGACGTATTATTTTCTACTTTTTCTTTGGATTTCAATCATTGTGGATGAACTACTTTTATGTTGTTGGAGAATATTGAGGATTTGAACGTTACGTTTGGATTAAAATCAGCAATTGGGTTTGATCGATTCTATCGTCTCTCTTTTAATTGTTTATTTATTTTCTAGGTGTTGCTTTGATCCCATAATGGCTTTCGGTTCAATGATGAACTAAACTCCATTATGGGATTCTAACGGATTTTAATATGTAGTCTAATTGATTGCTTAATTGCTGGACCGTGTGTGTATCATCAGGAATTTATATTATGGTTGATTTGAATGCATGAATGATTGATCACCATTCATTTTATGTGCTTGTATGGCGTTGAAAAATAACATGCGAGCATGGTTATAATCATGATAGCATGCGTATATGGGGCTGATTTGATTAGCTTTATATTTCGTGGACCAGATAGACATATACTGTTTCACCGTGTGAATTAAATAAGGGATTGTGCTTAAATTCAATATGGCTACAATTTCACATAGAAATATAGTGATCTTGGTTTTATTGAAGATTACATGTCTATTGTATGTGGATGTTATGTAAGTAGGTCATAATACATTGAAAAATGGTTATGTCTACATTCGTGCTCTTGGCTAATTTTCTGTGATACGTGCATAGTCTTGCATGACAGTGGTGATTAGATGAACTATCAAATGAAGTTAGGATCCCATTATTTCCAGATTTGATTTATTACAATAATATTCTTCTTTTATTTATTATTGGATTTTAGAGTAATTCAAAATCACAAGTGTTTCGTTTAAGCATATAAAAATAGTAATATAATTGATGCATAATAGTTTAATTTAGAACCTTTCTCCGTGGATCGATACTCGACTTACTCTGTATTACTTGTTGACCCATGTATGCTTGCATGAGCTAGAGTCCTTTTGTTATAACTAAAAAGGAGGCAACATATGTGAGCTCACAAATGTTTAAAATGAGAAAGCACTCAGTTTAGGGTGTGTACAGAGCAAATTTGACAGGGGTTCCTCGCCTTTTTCTCTTACAAAATGGCCACGCTAAGCCCTCTATTTATAGAGGGGGGGAGCCAAAGATGTACCTGCGGCTGCTCGTGGTGCCCCGGGCTCCGCGGGTCCCACCGTCTTGAAGTACGTGCACGCATGCACTGTGATGTCCGCTCGAACTTTCAGAATTGCAATTCGGGCATCCGACTGAGGTATATAAGACCTATTTCGGACCGCCGTTATCGAGAGTTACGCAATGTGGGATTAGAGGTTGTACGAAGTTAGGAAGATGGGATCATGCCCTCCGGTCTTCAAGCTTCAAATTCTAATTAAAGTGTGACATTTGTAATATATAATAAGTGAGTTAATTAAAATAAACTAAAAATGAGCCTTTTAAAGGCTAGCCAAACATAGCCTTGAGAACATGGGATCAGTTAAGGCCATGATGCGCTTAACTGATACCCATGTAAATGTAAGTTATTATACGTATATTAAGTTATATTATGTTTATATTAGTTCATTTTAATTTTGAGAATTCTAAGAACAGAGATAACTTTAAGAGAAATTGAGATTTAAGAAAAAGACTTGAGGATTAAAGAGCAGTATTGTACATCATCTTTTCGTAATCTAATCAAGAAAACAAGGGTAAACACTTAAATCCAGGCTTTAGTTTATGTTCTTGAGTTTTTCATGAAAATTGGTTTTATGTTCTCTGTAATTCAGTTTTCATGGTTAAATTATTGGAAAGTGGTTTATAATTGTTAATATGCGTGTATAGTCTACTATATGATGTTTATAAACAATTTTTGTTGAAGTAATCTATGAAATGTTGTTTAAACAGGAATATTTGGGTTTACAGTGAAAAATATATGAATATGACTTATATGTATAAAAATTAATGCTTAAATTGTATGTTAATCAGCAAATTAATTGTTATTATTGTTAATACATCCAAAAATGAAAAGAATGCATGTTAAATGGAGCTATTTGGTCAAGAAACAAATTTGTGATGGAGGTTTTCACTTAATGTGTTTAATGTGTTATATATGTTCAAAGTTGTTTTTGGTTGAGTCTATAGCTTCTAGGTGTGATTAATTTGTTGTTTAATGGATGAAATTCGTGAGTTTTGGGCTGATGAACTGTACAGTCGCGAGCTGCATAATTTGATTCTGGGTAAGCCCGCCCTAGTGGGTGTTCCTAGTTCAAATTGTGCCGCCCCAACGGGGTAACTAGAATTGAAGATGTTTTGTTTTCTTTGTGCAGTCTAATGTATGTTGGTCAAACTTAGTTTAATAAATCTAATAAAGTGTTTAAAATGTAACAAGGTGCTAAAACAGATTGTGAACATGTTCGTGATGGTTTTAAACTAAGGATTTTTAAAGTGTGTAAGAACTTTAACTTGGTGTTTGTAAGGTGTTGTTAACAACTCAAACTGACTATTTGAAAGGTTTGGTTGTGATGCTTAAAAGCTCATACTGATATGGTATGCATGTAAAAAGTTCAGATTTGTGTTATGTGAGTAATTAAGAAGTTCATATCATGAACTAAGTTGTGTAAAAGTGGGAAGTGTAACTATTAATCATAGTGGCGATGAAACTAATTGAGTTTGTGGTCAAAATGGAATGTGTAGGATTTGTGGTAAACGCGAGTAGTAATTATTTAGCTTACGCACGAGGCAAGTTCTTAAACCCTACTCTTGTAAAGTCCCCAAATTCAGGTACTTGAAATCCGAACTCGGTGCTTCACGATACCATTTCTATGAGCAAAATAATACTAATAATAATAACAATAATATAAATATCAAACTTTATTTACATAATCATCAGAGTCTAGCTCCCAAGCACGTAACCTTTAATACATTCCTTAAATATCATGATAGATAATATATATCATACTTGTCTTAATAAAGTTAATTATTACATAAAATAGCATTGCATTCATTCAGCAACCTTTCCTTTTCCCTTGTTCTTAGCAGAGCCTTCTGGTTGTTCACACTTAGCTGAAAACATTTAAATTAAGCAAGGATGACCATTTGAGTGCCCAGTAAGTAATAATAATTATAAATATTAGATGAAAGGATTAAATGTTTTCTTTGTACTACCCTTCTACAACAAATCAATAGTTGTGAAGTAATCTGAACCGATAATAATAACATAACAACTCTCTATCAAATTTTTGAAACTACGTATTGTCTATAAATGGGGTTAAGGTGACATACTATGAACATTGTTTTAAATTTTCGATAAGGTTAAAAAGAACTTCATCTGCAAACCGTCATAACTTACGTGCACGGGGGGGGGTGATCGGCCCTTATGCCTGTATTGATCAACACTACATGCAAGAACGATATTATCGTTCACTCTGTCCGCCTTGGGCGCATAAAAGTTTTCCCTTGATCGGGATGTTCATACTTAGTTTGGAATTCGAACCAAAATAATTTGATTGGATACAAAAAGGTTTTATCATATTCAACGTTATTTCTAAATCTGTGTCTAGCTGATCAAATAGGTTAGACGGCTTTTACCTATTGTATACATACTGGTGATCAATAGTTATATTTATATATATATATATATATATATATATATATCAACATGTGGTTAAATACAATGAATATCCAAGTGAGGACACTTGTATAACCATATTTAGAAATTAAAGAATAGAATATATATATCTGAATTGCAGTATAGTAACATGTTGATAATCAATGATCGGATATAACATATATAACAATAGGATTAATAATCTGCTACAATAATAATATAAGTCTGAAACTTTCTTACTTCTGTCCATTGCATAAAGGAAATGCAAAGGTAGGATACTTGTCTGATACGCTGCTTATAGTTTGCAACTTAGTTTTATCTTTTATATAACCACCTATCAGTAATAAGATCATTTTACTGATTAGAATAACATATCGCAACACATAGCACTGCTTATTACAGTTAGCACATAACTTAATCACATTGTCACATATGTTTAACAACCATTGAATCACACATAAACACATACATTCAAATTATCTAAGTCCAGATCAATTTCTGAAATATGTCAGTCTACCGACGACTTTATCGGGTAATTATCGAGTCTAAGACTTTATTCTGTAGCTCAATATCTGTAAGTATCAGTCATATTATTTTTAAATGACTTATAATAATTTTTAAACATTTATTATAATTTATCGTGAATTTTCAAACATCGAAATCATTATTAAATGATTTAAATATTAAACAATTCTATTATCATTAATATTTAATTAATATTAAACAATTAATGAAACCATTGCTAAAATATTAAAGTTATTTATAATAACTTAGAATATTTTAAAGTATTAATATTACCCTTAAATAATTTTTAAATCATTTAAAATTATCTTTAAATAATTACCATTAATATTAAAATATTAATGTACTATTCTCATAATATTAAAAATCATTAAGTATAACTTAAAATATTTTAATTCATTTATATCCTTTTAAATAATTTTAAACTAATAAAATCATTTTAAATTATTTATTTAATATAACTATTAAATAAATTTAATATCATTAATGTTAAATAAATATCATTAATATTAAATTATTAATGAAATTATCCTTTAAATATTAAAAGTTATATTTTATAACTTAAAATATCTTTAAACACTTTATTTTCATTTAAAATGATTTTTATAATAATAAAATCATTTTTAAACTAAATTATTTAATATAATTATTAAATAACTTTAATATCATTAATAATAATTAATTAATGAAATTTACCTTTAAATATTGAAAGTTATATTTTATAACTTAAAATATTTTTAAATACCTTATTATTATTTAAAATGATTTTTAATATAATAAAATCATTTTTAAATTATTTATTTAATTCATTTATTAAATAACTAAATTATCATTAATATTAATTAATTAATGAAATTCATCACAAAATATTAAAAGTCATTAAAAATAACTTAAAATATTTTCTTATACGATAATATAATTTTAAATGATTTTTCAAGTATTAAAATCATTTTAAATAATTTATTTAATATAATAATTAAATAAATTAAATACCTTTAATATTCCAAAAATATTAAATATTTATGAAATATATTCAAAATAAATAAAAACTAATTTTTGGACTTGAAAATAATTTTTAATAATTTATTATGTATTTTTAATAATTAAAAACTAATTTTCTATAATTATTTAATAAAAATATAATTTTTATAAATAAATTGTCACTAAAGACCACCTATAGCGACAGAACCGTCGCTATAGATGTTCTTCATGTTCTTGAGCATTCATAAGGCAGTTTCGACTTGCCTCCTTTGACCAAGTGTAAATCAGTATGTGTTGTGTTTTTAGGCATGCTGTTGAGTAGATCGTGTAAAGTTAATGCAAGACTACAATATCCAACAACAAGCAAGTTCATAAAACATATAACCAAGGAGATCCGAGCCTCAAAGTGTTGTCGAGATTTGTTTTCTTCATTTACGGGTTACCCGTAAATGAAGAATGTATCACGGGTCATACTTTGAGCCTTCACTACATGCTATCCTTGTAATGTTTTTGTGATCTATAAGCTACAGTGTGTGGCCAACATGAAGGACTACAGATTCATTACATAAAATCATCAAAAAAACAAAAGAACAAGAAGATACAATCTGGTCAACTCATGTCAGAAATAAGGTGCAACTAGTTTCTAGAAATTCCCAGAACAGAGAATATGGGCGGATGGCCTACTTTGACCGGCCACTGAATCCAACCTACTTGATATCTAGATGTACTAAAAGCATAGATCGACAGTTTACATAATATAATACAACATGGGTTCAATAACAAACTCAAAACATTAAAAATCTGACAGATCTAGAGCCTTAAATATCTTGTTAGATACTGAAAACCCATTTCTGGGTTACCCAGAAATGGTCCAGTCATGGTCGGTCAACGACCTTTGACCAAGAATAACTTGCAATATGTTCAAGCTATGACCTTGATTCAACTTCCAGAGTACAGATCTTATGACATACTACAAGATTAAACACTTAAAACACCAAATCAAAAAACACAATGAGATCTAGAAGGTCTGACATTCCTTGTCAGACATCAAAAGAAAAAGTATTTAGATTTTGTAAAATGCTAGATCTGAGCTTATAGATGTTATGGATCTAACATCTATCAACCCAGATCATCATTATACACCATATACAACATATTTAAAACATAAAAACTAACATCTAACACATTGATCAAGATCAGATTTCAAGCTAGGGTTTTATACCTTTTATGATAAATTTCTGATTCTGTCTTCTAATTTTATTATATGTAGTAGTGGGGCTTGATTATGTGACTGATATGCTACCAAATTTCGTTGGTTTTTGAAAGAGAGAGAGCTTAGTTGAGTGTTTGTTCTAAAATGGGCTAACAAATGCAATCCTTTCTCTCTCAATCTATATATAGAAGTGGTAGATGCATGTATTGGCTGATCTAGAGCTCATGTGCTGGCAATTTTAACTCAATGGAGTTGCTAGAGTTGTTGAGCAACTAAAGTTTTAGGTAATTCTACAAGCAAGCTATTAAAGAATGCACATAAGGGTATTTTGTTCCATAGCCTTGCAAATTTAATTGCAATCTTGTAATCTTGACAAACCCTTAGGGTTTGACCCTTAGGGTTTAACCCTTAGGGTTTAACCCTAAGGTTTAGCACATAGCATTTGTAGGATTTAGCAATTAGGGTTTGTATAAAAATAAAATTTTAGTTTCTAAAATTTGTAATTAGGGTTTTCTTAATTAGATTAGGGTTCTAATTAAATTATACAGGAATAATATTAGGGTTTAAAATCACTAATTATAATTAACCTAGCTAAATTAGCAATTAGGGTTTATGGTAAGTAGGGTTACCAAATCATAATTAGGGTTTATAATTCAAACATTAGGGCATCTAGAAATTAATATATCTAAATGTTAATTAGGGTTGACCTAATTAATCATAAAATCATATAACACAGTTATATAATAGTCTTAAACTCACAATTGAGTTTCAAATTAGGGTTTCTCATAATACACCATAACTGACCAACCATTGTTAGTCCACATACATATTTATAGCACTGAAAAATTAAAATATTATTAATATTATATTACTATTCTCATTCCTTAATCAAAATCCAAAATTAGGGTTTTGGATTCCATATCTAATTTTTTGCCATACTTAACATTATTAATTAAGTTAAAATAATTAACTTAATAATATGTACTAAAATTCATATAAATAAAATAATTATTCTAAAAATCATTTTATATATTATTTAAATAATATAATAATCGTATTTTCATGAAAAATAATTAATAAAAACATTTCTACTATAAAATTAATTATTATAAGAATATAATTTATAATTATCAATAATTCTAAAATAAAATCATTTGTAATAATTCATGTAATAAATATATTTTATTTATCACATATATTCATACACATTATCTTGGCACATATTCCCCATATTTATTTTAATAATAATAAAAAAATTATACGCAAAATTTCTGATTCATTTGTATATAAAATATCGGGTTGTTACAACTCTTATATTGAGCAAGTTCCTTATCATGTCTTGATATCGATCACGCAAGTGCTTATCCCTAATATTTTATTGAACGAGTTCCTAACTCTTGTTTCTAATTATTGAAAGCCTATATTGTTCAAGTTCATGATCCCAAATGAGATGTTTTAACTCTTTTGAAGTAATACTTTGATTATACAATGTTTATTCAGTTGTACATTGTTGAGATTCAACCTTTGGTTTAAATACTGATGTTCAATCATATTATTGTATAAAAATCTTATATGACTAGTGAACCCGTATTGATTCAACTAGTCCATAGTTGATGAGCGTTCTAAATTCTAGAACTATTATTGAAGCTAATCCAAACCAAACTTCCTTTGGTGCGAACTCTTATGTCAAACTGAGATGAACAACCCTAATATAGGGGATTATATTGCGCAATAGCGTTAAGATGCTTGTGCACAATACATGGTACGAAGGGTTGATCCCCCTAAGTACGAGAAGAAAGGTCCATATAGTCTTATGACTGTTAAAGGTTTAAGTAGAGATACTGTAATGACCGTGAATTTTAAACTCCTTATTAATTAAATATGTGATTTAATTTTAATGAGTTAGTTTTGTGAGTCTATTTAAACCTTATGTGGTTATGTGAATTTATGAAATGATTAAAAGGAGTCACTAATATTTTAATTAAATTAGTGGACTAACCCTAAGACTTTAATATCAAAGAATTGATAGGATTATTAATAATTAAATATTCAATTTATTTGAATATAGTGGCAAGATTTGAACATGTTGATTAATTGCAATTATGGGTAATTAAATGATAATGTGTTGATTAAGAATTATTATGAATAAATAATAATTAATGAGTAAGATATTAATAATTATAATATAATTATATATTTACTTGATTTATTTGTGCAATCATGCAATATATTAAACCTTTATTATATGGTAATTAACTATATATTTTATATAATACAAGGTGACACATTAATATGTCTATATATTATATATATATAGACTATATAGTAAGAGTTATTGCATTCATAAGAATACATAAATAATCCCCAACTTTCTATTGTGTAGTAGCATTAACACATTGAAATTATATTTTGGGAATTAAAAGAACCAAACCAAGCCTTAAAATAACAAGTTGCTGAGATTTTTTCTCTCGTCTCAAATTGAGTGACCCACTAGTACTAAAACAGTGTGCTACTCTCCATTTCGTAAAACTCAGCAAGGCTAGAATGGGTGGTGATGATGGCTAGGCAATTGGTGGTTGGCCAACTCTTGGTTAACTATTGTTTCCTTCCAATACACCGTGGATTCCAACCTCCATATAAACCCAAAATCTAGTTCATCCTTTCTCTATAAATGACAATTGCATTTTCAATTCCCGTTACTGAGAAATTTGTCTGCCAAATTCTAAGTTTGAGAGTTCCAAGTTGCTGAGCAATTGAAGGAGTATAATCAGTGTGTTGGAGAATTCAATTAAGCTTCAAGAGGTATAAAATCTAAATTTTTGTTCTTAAGTTGAGTTTGGGCAAAATTCTTGTAATTCTCAAGAATTCTCTGTTAATTGATGTAGAATAACATGTCATTGTCTTGTCTGAGGTTGTTTGCATGCTTAAAAGCACTGTAGTTGGTTTGGTTGTAGATTTAGCATGGTTTATGTTAAGGCTCTGCAAATGCAGAGCCATTATTTTTCATACTACTCGAGTGGCGGCGCCACCACTTTATATAATATACGCATCGCATGTGATCGCGCTACTGCTTTCCAAACATGTGTACTAATTTTTGTGATCAAATTCCATTATGAGCATGTTACTTTGGTTATTATATGTTTATAAACAACCTTAGCTTGTGGACTGAGATTTGCAATGTATGAAGAAGCCATGTTAGTTTATTTAAGTATAAGTGTTCAAAGAAGTATAAGGATTTGGAAACTAAATTTTGATAAACTTTTTGCAAAACATGTTCTAAACTTGGATGCAAGTGTGTTACGTTCTGATATATCTTGACATATGTCAATATGATTGGTTATATGTTTAAAGGTAATATGAGATATTCAAGGATGATTAAAAAGAGAAATTTCAAGAAAAAGGACTATATTGGCTATGTATAAACGAACTATGTATACACTAAGTTTTGAACTTAAAAATATGCTCATGTGATCTATTATGTGATTATGAAAGCATGATTTAGACTATGCAAACTCATCTTCTATGCTTGAAGAAGTTTTACTAATAGAGACTTAAATTTTTGAAAATGAACTTGATAAACTATATATACATTAAGTTGAGGACTTGTAAGTATGCTTTTAATGTCTAACATGTATATATATGAAAGTATGATGTTTGGTAGGTAAAGTGGCTTGCATGATTGTTAGCTTAACATGTGAAGTCTTGATTAAATGAAAATGAATAATGACCTATGATATGTTTTGATGAAGGGTTGAATTTAGTTATTCACATCATAAAATGTGTGTTGTGCATGATTATTCATATATGTGCAAGACGGGTGTACACTGACCTTCTGCAGAATCAGCCATGTCTTAGGTTGCACCAGGAGCAGCGCGGCAGCGCCAGTCTGCAGTAGGGTATGAGTTATGTTAATGATTTAAAAGTTGATACATATTTATATGGTTACTTTAATTTATAATACTTGTCCAGTATAGTATTCATGTGATAATAAACATGATATTGAAAGGGGACTATGATGAATTAGTGTTTACAACTTTAAAGTCAATGGTGACTTCAACTATGACATAGTGTGTTAGAAACTAATCGGGTAATGTAATGACACATGTATAGAAGCATGTTAGGTGATGATTTGATTCTTGTAAGTGTAGACTCATATTAGTTTAACACATACTAATTGGAAGGACCGACTTGTTAATGTTAGGTCGTTTCAACACAAGTTAATTAAAGCTAGAATTAAATTGTAGCTGAGCAAACATGCAAGTTCCTTAAATTCTTACTCTTTTACTTGAGCAAGTATCCGAACATTATTTTTATTGTGTTGAAAGTTCCCTAACCTTACTCAAATTATTATTGAGCAAGTTCCTTGAACTTCACTCTTTGATTGTGCAAGTTCTCTATTTTACACAACTTTGAATATTATGCAAGTTTCTAAACTTCGCTTGTTTTTGTGAAAGTTTCCTATCCTTCTCATATCGTATTGAGCAGGTTATTGTTGAATTGAAAGTTATTCGTTTAAGCTTGAACATTATTTCCAAGCCTGCTATTAAGTGGTTTAATTACTTTACAATTACTCCACATCGATATTATTGATATTCACACTTAGTGCATTTGAGTTCGTACAGTCTTGGACTTGTACATTATTTAAAGTTCTATAATTCTTGAACTATGTCAGATAGAGTCTGAACCTTCGTTCGGTCAGACAAGTGTATAAAGGTTTATAAAAGCTATCCAAACCAATTGATGGTAAGGATTCTTAGACTGAAAGAACACTCCTTTTATGATAGGGGAGTACCCCAGGTATCTAATATAAGATACAAAGAGCAGATTTAAATGTTATGCATATACATGGTGTACACGAGGTTGATCCCTTCAAGTACTTATTCTGTAGCCAGTAACCAAAGGGTCAATTAGCTATTGATTCCATTGGAGTGTTATAGTTCAATGTCTACTTGACTAGCAGTTATTCTAAAGCAATCATTATCTTTGCTTCTAATATTCATATTGTTGAATTTATTGTCAGATATTTTCCATTCATCATGATATATTCTTATTGTTATATTTAAACTTGTTGAGCAAACTTGTTGCTCATCCTTGCTATATCATGAATTATATTTCAGGTAAGCCTGAGACCTCAGGGAGGACAAGGGTAAAGGAAAGCTATAGGATAGTGGCAAGGAGAAGACTTTACCTTATGTCTAGTTTAAATTACTATTATGTAATATGAACCCTAATGATTATTTTAGGGTATGTTTATAAGATTGTATTAAAGTTATCGAATCTTGGGACTAGTAACACCTTTTGAATGAACGACATACGTTTATTATATTCCGCATTTTAGTTATCGTATGTTGTTTAGAGGTGGATGTTTGTATTTTATCATGATGTCCGAATCGGGGTCAGAGGACCCGGATTCGGGGGCGTCACGGATACTTAATAACCTAGGACATAGTTCACGGTCTTGTGACCCTTAGATGTACTTTGATCTTATTTTCTATTATTGATTCAAAAGTCAAGCTTTCTACTATTCAGTATTCATTGATTACTCTTATGTGATTCATGTTATTATTGTTATACTTGTGGTCAATTGTTTGCTCACCCTTTCATATAAAATATTGCAGCTAAAGTTGAGAAAGTTGGCTAGTCATCCACTAGTAAGGGCAAAGGCATGATGAACAAGTGATGAAGACTTGTCTAATTTGTTTAAAGATATTCATGTATATGAATGATTTAATTATGTTATGTTTCCGCATTTGATGTATTAAGGTTAGATGACCTAGGATTTTATTTATGATGTTGGAACCCTTTAAGGGGAGGATTTCTATTTAAGTTATGAGTTTCATTTACATCCTTGTTTATAGGTAGTTAGATGTGATTTAATTGTACAGTGAACACCAAATCCTGAGGGAATGAAGTACTCAGATTTGGGGGTGTCACAGATCATCTCCTTGGTGCTGCTGAGTTTTAGCATTAATGTTCGCCTCTTCTAGTAGTCAGCAGCTACTCATGATCATATTTGATGTGCTAATAAGCTTTGCATTTTAGCTCGACATCTTCTTGCATTTACCAGCCTTGAACACTTGTTAGATTATAGAGTTCAACTATTCCACGTCTTCATCTGTTCAGCTCTGAGTGTTTTTGGTGATTCGTAGAGTGGTACTTAAGGTTGGCATTCTGATTTGCTACTCATACTTCACTACCATCAACTTCATGGCTTGTTGGCACTTTGGCTCTCAGCTCTGCCATGTTTGCAACATCTCTGGTTCTTCAACTCTAGGCTCCTTGGCTTTCTAACACTTCAGCTCTTTGGCTCTCTAAGTTCTTGGCTCTATGGCTCTTATCTTTTTGGCACATTGGCTCTTCGGCTTTAGGCTCTTCATCTCTTTAGCTCTTCAGCTCTATGTTCCTTGGCTTCTTAGCTCTTCTGCACTCTAGCACATCTCTACACTCTTCATGGCATTGCAACTTTAGCTCTTGTGCATTCTATCGTACTTTTCCTTTTCTCTTAGCCCAACACTTTGGATCTTCAGTTTGTGCTACGACTCATTTCTTTGGTGCAACAACCTTTTAATTCTCTATTGATATGGTTGGGATGATCAGGAACTTTGAATTTGAAACTTTAAAGTTATTTATAGTCTTTCAAATTACTTCTCGTTGCAAAGTGTTCGTTGGGACATTAATGACATCGATATCTTGGTATCCTTGATGTTAACTTTCTGGGCTTGTGTTAGGCTGCTTTTAGGCTGGTCACATCAGACTGCAGCTTCGTCTCCTAAACGCTATATATCTTCTCTCTTCAAAATAGTGTTAAGTTTGCTAGAAACATGAATATGCAATCAAATCACATAAACGAAGCGGAAGCATAATCTAATTGGATTTTAAAATTTTTTACAAATCATAAACCATGATCATTCTTGTGATTGATTATCAATCTATAAAAGAGTAGGAGAATTAGAATCATACCCTTGAAGATTCGAGTTTCCTCAGGTACAAATTTAACTCCTATTCTTTCGTGCTCTCCTTGAATACGCGGGATTGATTCCTTCATGTGATCAACGTTAGCCACCCAAGCGTTTGGCCTCTAGAGGTGATCCACCAAATAAGAATAAAAACTCAAGAAGAAGTGTATTTTGCTAAACCCTAAATTTTCATATCTCTGTAGAAAAGGAGTACTATCCAACAATTGGAATTACGTATATTGATATTTGGCATAAGACTCCTCTTATATAGATATTAGTTAACCCCTCTAATCTAATTAGAAAATAGGGTTATATTTAATTAATAAAAAAATTGAATTAATTAAGCTCCCTAATCTCATTAGGGATAATTAATTAAACTCTTTTAATTAATTTGCCTCCTAATCTTATTGGGAATAAATGAGAGTACTTTTATTAAATTAATTCCTAAACTCCTTTAGAAATTAAAATAATAATAATTGTAATAACATTAATAAGACTCCTCTTATTAATTTATATTTAATATTCCCAAAATATTAAATAATAAATATTAAGCTATTTAATTTATTTTATCACCATAGATTAAATTAAATACACTTATCATATTATTACGATTATGTTATTAACTTCTTAAATAATTTTTATTCCTTTTATGGTGCGACCCTTTAGGTTCTCCATATTAAACCGGTTGTGAATAAATTAATTACAACAATTCTAATCGTATTTAAACAAATAAATTAAACTAATAATATATTTAAATAAATAATATTTATTCTACAATAAGGATAAGCCTCCTTAGCGATCAATGACTTTCCAGATAATATGAATTTCAACATTAATTATAAAAGAACCTTTGTGTAAATAGTTTCCGTACAATTCAATCATTCAACCATACAATGTCCCAATTAAATATAAGATATGGAATTACTGTCAAATCTTATTTAATTATATGTATTTCGATTACCAAATGCACAACTCTGACTAAATGAAAATTCGAAACTCATTTCTAATTTTATTCCACCGTGGCCAAGGATCTCTGGGTTGTCATTTATCGAATCACATAGGACATATCTCTTTTTTTACTAGAAGCGGTAGATTCTTTATTGATCATTCATTATCTCCATATATAACTCATTACACCCAAGCATACCCTTTGATATACCCTAAGGGTCTTAAGGAATAAGTCAAAGTACAATTCATTATACACAAGATAATGTGATGATCTCAAGTTTAAGGATCACTTGTGTTGGGAGAATGCATATTATGATTTGATGTTTTAAATGTATATGCTCATGATTATGTGTAAAGTCCTTCAAGGAATATATATACAAGGACTTAGTGATAGATCAAATCTGTTAGGTTGATCTAAGCTCTTAACGTGTATCATTCTGAAAATGAATGTATACATAGAAAGATCAAAGCTGTTAGGTTGATCTTGAGATGTAATAGATAGGCTTCAAAGAATTCGTGGTGTATAAATCTGATCAACATTGCAGAAGTCAAGGCAGAAACGTAGAGCTTCAAAGATCGTAGTGTGACTGCCTTGAAGGGCCTCTTCGGAAATCGTAAAGTGGTCCCAACGTTTGTCGAGCCAACTCAGAGATCATAGTATGCTCTCGAAAACGTACAGTTTACAACTCAAGCAAGCGAAGATCGTAGTGTGCAAAGACTTAAGAGAAATCGTAGTGCTCTCGGCTGATAACATCAGACCAGGCACCAAGGCAATAAGTCACCACGATCTAAATCGTAGAGTACCACGATCTGAATCGTAGATTATCACGATCTGAATCGTAGAGAATCATCTGTCTTCTGTCAGAAACGTCAAGCCTCATGATTTGTGTGGAGACAGACTTCAACATATGAGGAATGGATTCTAAACGCTGCAAAGACTCACCAAATCCCAAAGTCATAAGAAATATCCATAGTATACAACAAAGAAGAGTATTGAAGAAGCTAAGGAAAGTACCATTGGTAGGGGGAAACACCTTTTCGTGTGTTAGGTGAGAAAGCAATCTACCGTTGTGTCAGGCCCGTAATGCAATTCGGAAGATGTGCGTAAAAGTCTCCATCAAAGATCGAAAAGGTCAAACGATTTAATGCTTCAACGGATGGATCCAACGGATAGTTTTGAAGATCACATATATGCAAATCAAGCAGATGAAAGAAAAAACAAGCATTGAACAAAAAACGTGAAGAACTCTAAAAGCTCAACTCTACGATCTGAGAAATAGAAAAGGCTTACTCAGCTACTCAGTTCTTTCGAACAAGTGCTTAAACATCAACTAAGTAGCAACCATCAAGAACTCAACATCTTCAAATCAACTAAAGAAAAGTGCCAAGTCTGCTAGACTTGAAGAGTTCTAAGTGAACTGTAAGAGAGCCAAGTCTATTGGACTTGAAGAGTTCAAGAGTGAACTAAGAAGTTCCTAGATCACCGGGTCTAGAAGGAATCAGGTGATTCGTGAAGTTGTAAAAGACATCCTTAATGGATTTCCTACTCGAGGAGTAGAAGAGTGGACTAGGAGCTTTAAGTGCTCTGAACCATTTTACACAACTGTGTCTTTTACTTTCATAAGATAACTGCTATATCTGCCATAACAGTTATAACTGCCTCACTATCATAACTCCACTACTTCGTAAAGGAGATTAAAACAAACATTAATTTCGCTAAGTTTTAATCATCATCAACGAACACGTTTAAAACGAAAAGATTTTTTAAATATCTATTCAACCCCCCTTCTAGATAACTATTGTGCCAACTAGGAACTAACAATTGGCATCAAAGTAGGTTCTATTTTACAGCTTACAAGCTTTAGTAGATCCAATGGCACACGTACCTAGCGAATCAAGGACTGGAGGAGGCAGCAAGCCACCAAAGTGCAACAAGGATAAATTTGCAAACTGGAAAGTCAGGATGCAAGCATACATGGACTCAATAGATGAAGATCTATTTGAGACTGTTCAGAATGGGCCCTATGTTCCAACAAAGCTTGCACCAACCACTGACGATCCAAACAGAATACAAATTAAAATCAAAGAAGAGTGGATAGACAACGAGAAGAGAGCTGTCCAACTAGACAAAAAGGCCAAGAACATCCTGTTCCAATCCTTAGAAGACGATCTGTTCGAAAACGTTGTCAAAAAAAAAAAATGCCTAAGGAGGTTTGGGAAGCACCGCCATCATGCACGAAGGAACCGAAGAAGTAAGAGAAAACAAACAATCACTCATGACACAGCAGTATGAAATGTTTGCTCATGTTCAAGGAGAAAATGTAACTGCCACCTATGAGAGATTCAACGTTCTGCTCAACTCTCTACGAGCATATGGGAAGATCTATCCAAACAAAGATCTGATCATAAAGTTCATGAGAGCCCTACCGAGCAGGTGGGATGCCAAAACCATTGCTATAAGAGAGTCAAAGAATCTTCACGAGATGACAGTTTAATAGCAATATGGAAATCTCCTAACATACGAACTGGAGCTGACTCAACGAGGTAAAAACCTATCAGAAGACAGAAGGAAGGATAACGGGGTTGCTCTCAAGGCAACTGAAGGTGCATCTAAGGTCAACACTGAGATTGATTTTGATTATGATGAAGACGGTGATGAAGACCTTGCTATGCAAGTAAAAAGATTAAGAAGGTTCATGCGTCAAGGCAAAACCAGCAAGCCAAAGAAGGTCAGCAATTACAGCAGCCAGGAGCAAATGAATGATCTATGCTACAACTGCAAGAAGCCTGGCCACTTCATTGCCAACTGCAACAAACCTCTCAGAGAAGAACTAAAGAAGAAATCACATGCAAAGAAGGAATACAAAGGTAACAAAAGGCCTCAGAAGAGAGACAAAGGCCTGGTAGCTGGAGGATCGTGGAGTGATTCGATAACGACTCCAATCTCGATTCCGGAGATGATGAAGAACCACAAATGGCTAATCTGTGCCTAATGGCCAAACATGCAAAGGACAAACAAAATTTTAACATACATGATGTAAGTCTCGATGAGGTATTTGACTTCAACTCTCCTGATGTAGACATAAATGATTTAAGAACTGCACTGCATGGCATAACCACTGATCTACATCAATACATGAAGTGGTTCAGAGTTTTGTCTAAAGATCATTCACTTCTTCAAGAGGAGAAAAAGAAAGTTCAAGAAGAGCTTGAAACAACCCTTCTAAGTACTAACCTTCTCTCCAAGCTTGAGGTTGATAATGAAATCTTAAAACAGAAAAATAAACTCAATACACAAAGAGAATCTAATCTAACCTCTAAAATTGAGGAACTAGAAAAGACTATCTCTACATGGAACAAATCCTCATCATCCATGGACTCCCTGCTCTCTAGTCAGAGAAGTACATTCGACAGAACAAGCTTAGGCTTTGGGGAATCCATCTCAGAGCCATGTGTGGAAAAGACAAAGAAAACTAGCGCTAATAATGACTCAAGTTTTAGTAGAAGCATTATCTTTGTGAAATCTTCACACAAGGAAGAATCAGTTCAACCTTGTTCTACTGTTTCCATTCATACTCAAAGGAGTAAAAGATCTCATGCTGGCCTGGGCTTCATAAAAGAAAACAGTAACCCAACCTCTACTCATCAACCTCGAAGAATCGTAGAGTCAAGCAAGACCAACTCTACGAATCAACTAGGAAGGTACAGTAGAGGTAAGGCACACTCATCACTATTTATGAAACCCAAGGACACGTGGAAGAAGGAGAATCAATTTAACAGAAGGATAACTAAAGAACCACACAAGTCCAAATGGAGGATGAATTATCATACACACACAGGCATGCATCATACTAGATGTTTTATATGCAATAAATTTGGTCACAAGGCTGCCAAGTGTTATTATAATTCCATGCATGTGAGACCCAAGATCAAACAAATTTGGGTCCCCAAGGGCACTAACAAAATAGGACCCATGCAAATATGGGTACCAAAATGAAGGTTAAACTTTATGACAGGAAAAGAGCTCCACGATCACAACCTGGTATCTGGACAGTGGATGCTCAAGACACATGACAGGGAACAAAGCCCTTCTGTCTAACTACAGAGAAAAGGAGGGTCCCTTAGTCATCTTTGGAGACAACGGCTCGGGAAAGACAAGAGGATACGGCTCTGCTGGCAATGGTGCAGTATCTTTCAACAAAGTAGCATATGCGGAAGGTCTCAAACACAACCTTTTATGCATCAGCCAACTCTGACGACAAGGGTCACCAAGTAAAATTCCTCAACAACCAAAGGTCAAGTCGTAGATCCAAGACTTCAACATAAAGCTAACCGACAAGAGAAGGAAATGTCTACACAAAGGAATCTTGGTCAACTAAGCTCAGACGAGACAATATGTTTTTTGGCAAAAGCATTTGAAGAAATGAGCTGGCTATGGCATAGACGGTTGTCTCACTTAAACTTCAAAAACATGTCCAAACTGGCATCAAAAGATCTCGTAGTTGGCCTACCTAAGTTTAACTTCAGTAAAGAAAGGCCATGCAATGCCCGCCAACTTGAAAGCAAACCGTAAGCTCATTCAAGAGCAAAACCGCTAACTCTATCGACAAGCCCTCAGCAGCTTGCTCCACATGGATCTATTTGGGCCAATTCCAACAACTAGTCTTGAGGAAAAAGATACTCTCTAGTTATAGTCGATTTACTACACCAGATTCATACGGGTATTCTTCCTAACTTCAAAAGATGAAACGAGCTCCCAATTAATCAAGATGTTCAGACTGGTGATGAACGAGAAAGGAGAGAAAATCAAGGCCATAAGGAGTGATCATGGAAGAGAATTCGACTTCTCAGAAATGGACCAGCTTCAAGCATGCATAAATGGCATCACCATAACTTCTCACCCACGAACTCCTCAACAAAATGGAGTAAATAAAAGAAAGAATGTAACCTTGATAGAGGTTGGAAGAACTCTACTAGCAAGCAGCAATTTCATCTACGCTCAATACTTCAAGCGTAAGTCATCAACACCGCATGCTACACGCGCGTAATGTATCACTAATACACTCTACGATCAAGAAGACGCCTCTACTAACCGTGGAAAGGAAGAAAGCCAAGTGTCGCCTACTTTCATGCTTTCTACCAGTATGCTACATTCTCAACAATGGAAAGCAAGACTGACAAAATTTTAGCCCAAGTCGATTTAAGGAATCTTTCTTGGATATGCCATGCATAAAGAAGGCCTACAGAGTGTTCAACAAGAAGACACTGAGTGTTGAAGTCTCGATTCACATCATCTTTGATGAAACAGACTTAGACAACACATTGCTTCAAGACACTATGACCGATAGTGCAGAAACTATGAATGAAGTCGTCGAGCTCAACACTACGATCATAAAGTGCCGAGAAAGGAAATCGCTGAGCAAGAAAATGAGATCGTAGAGAGGTCTATGCAAGACAACAAACCTCCACACCAAGAAGAAGAAATAGATCTTGAAGACTTAAGACAAGAAGGCATCGTCAGACGTATGTCCCAACCGAAAATGAGATGGGCCGTAGATCACACTCAAGATCTAATCATTGAGATCCGAAAAGCTAGAGTCAAAACAAGAGTCGCCACCCAAAATGAATGCTTTTATCTAAGCTTCCCCACCACAAATAAACCAAAGAAGATAGAGGATGCTATGGAAGACTCCAAATGGATAGAAGCCACGCAGAAGAACTCAACCAATTTGAACGAAAGCAAAGTATGGAGATTGGTACCAAGACCAAAGAGTCATCCCGTCATTGGAACCAAGTGGGTCTTTAGAAACAAAATGGATAAAGATGGAGTTATAACCAGGAATAAGGCAAGATTAGTGGCAAAGGGCTACTCTCAAGAAGAAGGCATCGACTACGATGAAACATTTGCACTGCTGCTGCTGCACTAGAAGCCATCGTAATCTTCCTTGCCTTTTGCTTGCTCACATGAAGTTCAAAGTCTTCGTATGGATGTCAAAAGTGCATTCCTAAATGGAGAACTCCAAGAAGAAGTCTATGTAGAGCAACCTCCAGGTTTCATCAATCCATCTCTTTCCAATTATGTTTATAGATTAGACAAAGCCTTATATGGTCTTAAACAAGCACCTAGAGCATGGTATGAAACACTAACTAACTTCTTGATTGAAAATGGGTTCACTAGAGGTAGAGTAGATACCACATTATTTCTTAGAAAGCATAAAGACAAAGTCTTATTAGTTCAAATATATGTTGATGATATTATTTTTGGTTCTATTGACGAAAAGTTATGCAAGAGATTCTCCAAGCTAATGCAGAGCAAGTTTGAAATTAGCATGATGGATGAGCTGAATTTCTTCCTTGACTACAAGTAAAGCAGACTGATGAAGGAATCTTCATAAACCAAGCCAAGTACATCAAAGACTTACTCAAGAAGTATGGCATGGAATCACCTCTCCCATGAAAAACCCAATTGCTCCTCGCAAACCAAACTCGACAAAGATGAAAAAGGTAAAAGTATTGATATAACTCAATACGAGGTATGATAGCTCTCTTTATATCTAACCGCCAAGAGACTGCATATAATGTTTGCAACATGCATATATGCTAGATTTCAAAGCTAACCCTAAAGAATCTCACTTATCTCATCAGAAAGAGGATTTTCGTGTATCTCAAGGGTACACCTTACTGGGGCTTTGGTACCCCAAGGAATCCTCATTTGAACTAACAGATATACATAGATGCTAATTTTGCAAGTCGCAAAATAGATAGAAAGAGTACCAAAGGCACCTGCCAATTGTTAGGAAATGATTGTGTCCCCGGTTTAGCAAAAAGCAAAACTCAAAGGTTCACTTCAACCGCAGAAGTTTAATACATTGTCACCGGCAAATTCACATGCTCAGATCCTATGGATGAAAAATCGCCTAGTCGATTATGGGTTTGATTTCAAATCCATTCCCATTCACCGTGATAACACAAGTGCCATAGCAATAACTCATAACTCAAGTTATGCATTCTAGACTAAGCATATAGAAATAAGGTATCACTTCATTAGGGATCATGTGCAAAATGGAACTATATCTTTACAATACATCCCTACTGAAAATCAACTTGCTAATGTTTTTACAAAACCTCTAGATGAATCCAGATTCAATAAGTTAATAAGTGAGCTAGGCATGCTAAATCTACAACCATAAAATATGTGCTCTAGATTGTGCTAACCATAATAGATACAAAGGCTAAACTCAAAATCATAGACATGATCAAGGGAAGTCCACGATCGTAGAGATTCAAGAGACAAAACTACCTCAACGATCGTAGCAAAGACTCAACCATCGTAAAAGCGTACTCAACAATGACAAAAGCCCCATCAACAAAGAAAAATGCATCCCGTGATGATAAGCTTCATAACAAAGCAATCTCTCGATAAGCGCCTCAGAACAAACCTAACCCTTAACTCACTCCAAGAGGTCAGCCTTCCCGAAGCTATCTTAAAAGAATGCTTATGTCAAAACTCATCACAAGGATCCGGGCCGACTAGACGATCGTAGCTCAAACACAACGATTGATGGATCGTGACTCGACGATCATCGTAGCTCGAGACACGATTTAATGCCATGATGCACTCTCGACGATCGTAGCTCGATACACGAATCTTTGATGTAATCGACGATCGACTCGAACGATCACAAAAACTCGACAAATGTAAAGCGCACTCAACGATCACAAAACTACCTCAACGATCGTAGTCCTCCCTAAGGACACATCACCTGCAAGAGCCAGCCAAGGGCAAATCAAGACAATCCTTATTAGTCAAACTCAGAGAGCCAAGCAAAAGTCGACACCGTCCCCACTAAGCAAAAAAGGAGAGAGGAAGTTACAAGTACAAATTGAAATCGCCTTTTTGAAATCGTAAGTTCAAAAGATTATCTCTCATCCTCTCTCAAAGCGTAAACCCTAAATCGTAAGAAAACTCAACCAAATCACACTTCTAACAAGAAAATTAATGGCGGCTACCAAGGTTATCTCCTACATGACTGCTTTTGACGAGTTCAAAACAAATTTGAACCCAAATTTCACAAAACTCGCTCTACTAAAGAAGGCGGGTCTCAAGAAGCCTTGGGCACGCATACACATTGATCTATCCCAAGCTAGTGAAAGAATTCTACAAGAATAGTGTGTTTGAATACAACACCATCACTACGAGAGTAAAGGAAGTGGAAATCAGACTGAAGGCCGAAGACATCAACCTCGCCCTAGGTCTCAAAAATGAAGGGTATCCAGTCATAGATTAAAAAGACTTCCAAGAGGGACTTAAAAGAATGCATCACAAGAAACTCCCCTCTGTGAAAGGATACAAGAAGAAGGAGTTTCCACAAAGGTATGAATTTCTAGCTGATATTGTTGGGAAATGTATATGCTGCAAGAGCTCAGGTCATGACTCTGTGAATGAAGTACAACTCAAGCTCATGACTGCCATGTGTTATGGAATACAACTCAACTATGGAGCCCTATTGCTCGAATGGATTGGGAAGTGGATCGTTAACTCAAAGAAGTCAAAAAGCCCTCAAAAGATGCTAACTCGGCGGATCATATAAGTATCATTCTACAACCGCTTGGGTGACAAAATTGGGGACAAAGAAGGAGAAGCTATCAACCCAAACAGACGAATGACCCAACAACTATTTAAAAATTGGAAGAGGAACCCAGCTGAGTATGTTCACATGATGACGACCGAGTCCAAGGAAGAACCGGTGATCCAAGGATTCAGCCTTCCAGAAACATGTCTCATTGTCAAGGAAATCGAAGAAAAAGAAGAAACAAACAAAGAAGAGCCCTCTATACTTGTCAGAAAAACCAAAGGCAAGAGGAAGCTTAAGGCAAGGATGGAAGAAGAACCCCAGGGATCCAAACTGATAAACCAGTAGAGTCCGCTAACATTGAGACTCTAAGGATTCTGAGAAAGAAGCAACAAAGAAGTCGAGGTCAAGAAGATAGAGCCACCATATCTCAAATGGCCGAAGAAGAGTAAAATCACCCACAAAACCCCAAAAAGCCATCCATCTCCTCAATCGTAGAGTCTCTACTGATCGTAGAGACTAGACCAGAAACATCAGGCAAGGAAGTAGCTGCATCAAACATGTTGGCTGTTCAAGAAAGTCCTGAGGATGTGGCTCAGCCTAGAAAATCAAGAAGGAAGTTCGTCAAGAAATACATCCTTGAGAATGAAAAAGTGCTCAAGAAGGAAGACAAGAGCATTGTTGCCAAAGAGGAACTGACCAAAGAAAGTCAAGAGGACAATGCTCCAGTTGAGGGGGAGATTCCTGAGATTCTAATGATAGAGAATACACCAGCTGAGGGGGAGATGCCTAAAGCTCTAGAAAATGCTCCAGCTGAGGAGGAGTTTTTGAGCTTACAAGAAGATGATCAAGTTGAGGGGGAACCTCATGATATCTCCATGGCAGAAGAAGAGGTCCCCGCCAGAAATGAAGAAGAATCAGTGCAAGAACATCAAGAGGCCATTGAAATAATGGAATCCTCCAACGAGAACAAAGAAGGGGTAGAAGATGATGATGACCTTGAGATCACTGGTGTAGGCAAAGATGGGTATAGAAGCTATCTCTATAATCAGATGTTCTCTTACCTACCCATGATGCCATATCATCAAGCCCAAATCCTAAACTCTTAGAACCACATGTTCTAGAGTTTCAAAGAGTATTCAGCCATCTCAGTACTAGCCAATGGATTCCCAGGAAGATTCAACTTTGCCAAGAAATTACTTACCAACAACTCTTCCTCAAAGGATAAACCTGAGGTACTGTCTATCCCAACCCTCTTCAGAGTAAATCACTTTCCATCATCCTCATTTAGCCAATTTTATGAATTCCCACGATGGTTGGAAGTGATACTTCATCCACTACATCAATTTCCAAATCAGAGAATCCCAAAATTTCAGAATCGAGGAACCAAATGCGCCAACTTCATAATGCTCCCACAAACTATCATCTCTCACGATCACGCACTCTAGCCTCATCATTGCAGAAGTCTCCACCTCAAATCGTAGAGTCACCAAACTCAAACATCCAAACCAAGGCCCCTCCATCAGATATTCCATCCTCATCCTCCAATGAATATTTTAGCCTTGATCTTGCTCTCTACTCCCTGCAAGATCAATCCCAGAAATCATCCCCTCCATTCAACAATCCTCAACCCAAAGATCCACCACACAAATCGCCTACCTAAAGACGACTTGAAATGAAGTGTCCAAAAATATGGTCAAGAACATCGATGAGAGCCTGGAAACTCATACAGAAGTCATTCATCTCAGGCTAACTCAAATGATCACTGCTACAAATAATCTCCCAGGCACTCTGAACGCTGAGCTTACAAAGAAGCTGAGAGAAATTATCAAGGAAATGATTCAAAGCATGAAGGACAGAGATGAAATTCACTTCCGGATAGCCACCAAACAAAGAGAGGTTGTTCTTGAATTACAGAAAACTCAAGAAGCCCAAAATAACCTTATGATGGAGAACATCATCAACTTGAAAGCTTCAGTCAAAGAATTTTAGAAAGCCTATGTAAACCAGAACAACAAACCGACAATCGCTTCTCACCGCCTCCTCCTCAAAAAGAAGCTAGATCTGAAGCCCTGATCAAGGAAAGTCGAGAGGACATTGCTCAAACACAAAGCCAACTCAACGAGCTTGTCCAAGGAGTAAATCGACTTTTTGCAGATATTCGAACCCTTGATGCTGACATAAAGGGGGAGAATAAAGGGAAAGGAGTTCAAGGAAGCCAGGGAGGCCAGGGCAGAGGCAGAGGAGGTCAAAGAAGCCAAGAAAGGGGTAGAGGACAATTTCACACTCAAGTTTCACGAAGCCCTCCTGCAAGACAATTCCACCATCAGACTCCACGATCAAGCAATCGACTCAACGATCTGATCAGCAGGAAGTCTTGATGGCTCAAATGATTAAGGAGTCAAGGGACAACTACTACCACAAAAAATGTGACCACTACATGCCTAAGAATTCCAATTGGAGATCCATCATTCATGAATAGGCATGATCACAACCCGATAAGCCCAAGTGAGCTGGAAGAAATAGCCAGAAGGGATGAAGCTAGCAGGAAAAGAAGGGCTAAGGAGTATGTCAATCCTCCACGCAAAAGACCAAAGAAATAGAGATAAGTAAAAGTTTAAATTCTTATTGATGTAAAGCTAAACTGTAATACTCTTCAATCATCAATAAATTCATGCTTATTCTCTAGAAATTTCAGCTGCTCACTGAAATACTAAGTCATGTTTAAATTTCCTGCAAATGCATCTAAACACTAATAATCATGACAACTAATCTCCTTGGTTATGTCAACATCAAATAGGGGGAGATTGTTGGGAGAATGCATATTATGATTTGATGTTTTAAATGTATATGCTCATGATTATGTGTAAAGTCCTTCAAGGAATATATGTACAAGGACTTAGTGATAGATCAAATCTGTTAGGTTGATCTAAGCTCTTAACGTGTATCATTCTGAAAATGAATGTATAGATAGAAAGATCAAAGCTGTTAGGTTGATCTTGAGATGTAATAGATAGGCTTCGAAGAATTCATGGTGTATAAATCTGATCAACATTGCAGAAGTCAAGGCAGAAGCGTAGAGCTTCAAAGATCGTAGTGTGCCTTCCTTGAAGGGCCTCTTCAGAAATCGTAGAGTGGTCCCAACGTTTGTCGAGCCAACTCAGAGATCGTAGTGTGCTCTCAGAAACGTAGAGTTTACAACTCAAGCAAGCGAAGATCGTAGTGTACAAAGATTTAAAAGAAATCAGTAGTGCCCTCTACCGATAGAGATCGCACTCAGCACCAAGGCGACAAGTCACCACGATCCGAATCGTAGAGTAGTATCACGATCCGAATCGTAGAGTATCATCCGCCTCAGGTCGAAACGCCAAGCCTCATGATTTGTGTGGAGATGAGACTTCAACATATGAGGAATGAATTCTAAACGCTAAAGACTCACCAAATCCCAAAGTCATAAGAAATATCCTTAGTATACAACAAAGAAGCGTATCAAGAAGCTAAGGAAAGTACCATTGGTAGGGGGGAAACACCTTTTCGTGTGTTAGGTGAGAAAGCGCATCATTGTGTGCAATGGCGAATATGCAATGCAAAAGATGTGCAAAAAAGTCTCCATCAAAGATCGAAAGGTCAAACGATTTAATGCTTCAACTGGATGGATCCAACTGATAGTTTTGAAGATCACATATATGCAAAATCAAGCGTATGAGAGAGATAAAGCAAGCATTGAACAAAAAATGTGAAGAACTCTAAAAGCTCAACTCTACGATCCGAGAAATAGAAAAGGCTTGCTCACCACTCAGCTTCTTTCAAACAAGTGCTTAAACAAAGAATCGAGTAGCAACCATCAAGAACTCAACATCTTCAAATCAATCAAGAAAAGTGCCAAGTCTGCTAGACTTGAAGAGTTCTAAGAGTGAACTAAAGAGAGCCAAGTCCATGCTGAACTTGAAGAGTTCAAGAGTGAACTAAGAAGTTCCTGAACTAAGAAGTTCCTAAAGTTGTAAAAGACATCCTTAGTGGATTCCTACTCGAGGAGTAGAAATCGATGTGATTCGTGCTCAGAAAAGACATCCTTAGTGGATTTCCTACCGAGGAGTAGAAGAGTCCACTTAGAGCTTTAAGTGCTCATCAAATCCACTTAAAACAACTGTGTCTTTTACTTTCATAAGATAACAACTTGCTATATCACTTTAGCCATAACAGCGCTTATAATCCTTCACTATCATAACTCCACTTTCTTTAGTGTCTCCACAAAGGAGATTAAAACAAACATTAATTCCGCTAAGTTTTAATCATCATCAACGAACAAGTTTAAAACGAAAAAGATTTTTAAATATCTATTAACCAATCTCATCATGATTCTAAAAGCAACTTCTAGACTAACTATTGTTTATCACTATTGAAATGGATTAGAATTTGATCTTATTAGCTATAGTTTATCACGAACTTGATAATAAATGTCTTTAATAAATAATTCTTTTATTAATAGGAATTGTAGAGTTTAGTCTTGTATGCACTTTCAAATAGTTGTTAGACATAACGTTCTGATCTTTGATTTTGATCGAGGATATATTGGTGAATGCCTCAGGGCCTTCAATTTGGCAACGTTCTGATTGTCAATTTTATTTGTAAGACTTGAATTTGCTATGCGAACTTGATAATAGTAGGTGATGTTTTTAGTCCTCTTGGTCTGATGTTTCCTCTTGGTTGATTGCAGATGGTAATCATAGACTTGAGCTCTACATTTGTTCTACGATTATTGTCTTGACTTCTGCTTTACTATCTGTTGTTCTGTCTGCTTTTTGTTAATAGTAGAGTAATGGTAATTGTAAACTTGAGCTTGCTCTACGATTATTGACTTGACTTCTATTCTACTATCTGTTTGGTCGTTTGTTCTTCGTATAAGTGCTTCATAATGCTTGGGCAGACTTGCAACAGACTTCTCTATGTTCTCCGAACACTTAAACAACTCTGGGATGCCAAAGACAGCTCTATGATTTGACTGTCTTGTTGAACCTTTACTTCACCTTGGTTGCTGGTTTACCAACTCTTGGTTTACTCTATGACCTGACTTGTTATTTATGATCAGGTAGATTGCATTTGCAATTTACCCTCTGTAGATACCTTTCAGAGATTCCTTGTGATGAGGACTATACTCAGACATCCTTAGAGTATATCCTTCTGTGATCAGTTTCTTCTTGTTAGGCCTTCAACTCATCTCCACTGCTTGTAGGCGAGCTCTACGATCTTTGCTTTGTGCGCTTCAGTGAATGAGCTGACTCTGCTGATTGTGATCAAACTTTGATCTAGTAGAGTAACTCTTCAATCAGTTGGTTCTGTCGACTATACATTGAGAGCTTTGATAATATCAACCTAACAGATTTGATATTTCTATTCCAAGTCCTTGTACATGTGTTTCTTAAGGACTTTACAAAATTTATCATTACAAATATACATTAATCATTTGTTCATCAGGTAATGATAATTAAGATCAACCTAACAATTTTGATCTTTTCAATTCTAAGTCCTTGTATATTTGTTCCTTAAAGATTTTACAAAGCTTCTCTTTCACAGTTATGCTTCAGTCGATCAATCAGTTTATATATGGTTACATTCATTTGGATCAACTCAGCAAGACCAACCTAACATATTTAATCTTTCTCTGATCTAAGTTCTTGTACATTTGTCGTTTTATTAAGGACTTCACAAAACTTATGCATATAAATATACATTAAATATTTCATCATCAAATCATATACAATTGTAATCTCATAAATTTTAAACAATCTTCCACTCAATAAATCAACCATTTAATTTATATGCATATTCCTAACAGAATAGAATGTGTATGTCTACTTCTATTGTCCCCTTCGTATTTAAAGTGGGCACATTGACTCAATCAGACCCCATACCCAGTAGGAATTGTGTAATAGGAGATTCTGATTGGAAAGGTAATTTTCATTTAGAATTTGTATTGGATATGGTAACATGTAAGTTGTCTTAGACGTACTAGACTTGGGAATCCATTGGAAGTGTGTAAATCTGAATAGACCACGAGTCCATGAGGGTCAATATAATTAGCCCATTTGCGTTGTAAATACATTGTCCAACGCTAGTTATTGTTTGAAAGAGCTTTTTATGAGAATTTTTCACTCACATATGTAGGTTAGGACTGTGTGGAATTTTATTTTATTTTATTTTTTAATATGAAATTAAAAATTTAGTGGAGCATTTTATTCATTGATTACATTAGATTTTAACATTATTCCTAAATTAGATTCCTTTGAAGTATAGATGGTTAAATTTATCTTCGTTTAGAGATAATTTTTTTTCTTTTTTACATTAAATTTTGTTTTGCTTTTTCATGTTTTTTTGTCTGCATTTTCCAAGTTCCAATCAGAGCCCAAGTTAAAGAATGAAAAAAATAAATTATTAGGTTATTTCCACCAAGGGATATTCAAGCAAAATTGACATTGCCCGAAGCCTTTACAGTCTCTCTCAGAACCCCAAACCAACATCAACATTAAGAGTGTAACCTACTGGTTTTTTCAACCGTTTGTCCTGAATTATTTCTCTCAACTCCACAGCATCACTCCATCTCCCAGCAGCCACATACAAATTCGACAAAGAAATATAATATCCAGCATTTTCAGGCTCCAAACCGAAGAGAATATTTGCAACTTCTCTTCCCATCTCAACATTTCCATGATAATTACAAGCACTTAGCAGGGCACCCCACAGGCCTGGTTCAGCATGGCTTGGCATCTGCTTGATGAAATTGTAAGCATCATTCAGCCTTCCAGCTCGACCAAGAAGATCGACCATGCACACATGATGCTCAATCACTGGTTGTACTCCGTATTCATCTACCATACGGTCATAATACCATAGACCTTCATGGACAAGCCCCACATGGCTGCAGGCTGATAAAAGGCTAACAAATGTGGTTTTGGTCGGACTAGTTCCAGACTTGATCATTTTGTTGAAAACTTTAATTGCATCTTGACCTTTACTGTGGAACCCATATGCAGATATCATGGAATTCCAAGCTGCAGCAGACTTCTCTGGCGAATGTTGAAAAACTTTTACAGCTGTCTCGAATCTCCCACAATTGCTGTACATGTCCACGAGAGCAGTTGTTACAAACGTATTTGTGTGGAATTGAAACCTATAAACGCAGCCATGGATTTCCTTCCCACATCTTGTAAGTCCGAGTCGGGCACAAGCCGAGAGAATGGTAGCAGTGGTGATTTCATTAGGCTCAAAATCAAGACAATGGAACAATTCTAGCGCTTCATTAGCATCCTTATTCTGAGATAAAGCAGAGATCATGCAATTCCATGAACATAAATTACGATGGCAACAAAAGTCAAACACTAATTTTGCACTCTGGATTTCCCCAAATTTGCCATACATAGTTATTAGTGAATTCTGCACACGAATATCTGAACCTTCCAAAGTTTTAAGTGAAAGCCCGTGAGACAATTTTCCCTCAAGAACCAACTCAAGATTCCTGCAAGCTGATATTACGCTTACCAGGGTAATGGAGTCATGAGTGACATGGGATTCCCTCATTAAGTTGAAAGTTCTCAATGCATCTAAGTAAAAGCCATTCTGTGTGCAACCTGCAATGACAGCGTTCCAACAAGCAGTATCCACTATAGCACAAAATCTCCCTAACAATGAGAAACATGCTTTCAAGTCTCCACAATTTATATACATTAACATGAAGGAACCAAGTACAAGAATATCGTTTAGCAAACCCAATTTTAACTGCCAACCATGGATTAATTTACCTAAGTCGAGTGATGCAGTGGAATTACATGAAGGAAGAATTCCCAACACAGTGGACAAGCTACATTTCGAGCTCCAGCTGAGCAGTTTCTTAAATAAAGTTTGGGCCCCTCTAGAGTGCCCATTATTGGAATACCCAGAGATCATCGTATTCCACGTGATCAAGTCTCTTTCTGGCATGGCTTGGAACAAATGCTCAGCTTCCTTCACTCGATTGCACTTCATGTACATATCCATAAGACTATTTGTAATGGACAAGTACGATCCCATTTTTTCTCTCCTAATAGTGAATCCATGAACTGCTTTGCCTTCTCTTGATAAAGTTAGTTCTGCACAAAGCGGAAGGACGATAAGTACTGTCACTATATCAGGTTGGACAAATCCTGCTAATTGCATTTGATACAGACAGCCAAATGCTTCTGTAATCAGCCCATTTGAAGCCAACCCATCAATCATTGCATTCCATGAAATCACATCCTTACGAAGCAATCCTCTGAACATGGTATGTGCAGCATTGATTTCTCCACATTCGGAGTAAAATGAAACAAGGGAATTGGCAACAGAAATGTGTGAACTTTCCTCAAGCCCCAATTTGATTCCCCATCCATGAATAACCTGACCAGCATCCAATTCTCCCAAACTAGTACATGCCGTAATTGCACAAGAAAGATTCACATTATCAGCTAGCCTTCCAAAAGAACACATCTCCTTGAAATACCATAGAGACTTCTCAGGCTGATCATTATAAAGACAACTACTAATCATAGAATTCCAAGAAATAATATCTCTATATTCTATTCTTACAAAGATACACTCCGAGGAGCTCAAGTCACCACATTTTGCATACATGTTAATAAGAGCATTACAAAGAAAAGGGTCTGAAATCAGCCCAGATTTCACACTTAAACAATGAAGCACCCAACCTTGAATCAACTTAGTTGTATTAGATAGCACCGAAATGACAATCACAAGAGTTGCAGAATCAAACCCATTTCCCTCCTTAATCATCTGCCCAAAGAAATTCATTGCATCTCCATAACACTGGTTCTCAACAGCCGCAGTCATCATTGCATTCCAAACAACCACATCTTTGCAATTGATTTCATTAAAAAGAGCCACGGAAGAGCGAAAATCTCCTGCTCTTGAATAGCTAATAAGTATAGAGGTGGAACAAGGTAAATTAGCAAGAGCACCAACCTTGAGCGCTAAAGAGTGGACTATCATTGCAGTTACAATATTGGGTTTCACGGAGGATAATTGGATGAGATCAATAACATCATAATAATGGAAGATTTCACAACTTTGCTTTCTGTCGGGCATTTCGTCGAACGACTGGAAGGCACTGGATTGGTGGACAGAGCAATGCAGAAAAACAGAACATAAGGGTTTGATGGGTAGTAAGGGATGTGCATGTTTACGTTTGTTGTTAAGATTGGACGAATGGAATTGAAATTGTTGAAGATGTTTGAAAAATCTATTTGAAGGTGTTTGTGACAATCTTTTTGGGAAATTGGTAGTTGAAGTCCATTTCACAAGATTTGTTATTTTGGTCTTTACAGCTGAACTGCCCATGCCCATGGGGTATTGTTATCCATGGGACCATTATATAGTACTCCCTCCAGTTACATTTTAAGCATCTAAGATTTAAAAGGAATATATTTGTAAATTTTGAAGAAGAATAAATAATTTAATTTCTCATATTATTTTTAGGAAATTTATATTTCCACATCTAAAGTTTAATATTATTATAAGTTTTCTTTCCATGAATGTTGAATCCATTTATTGTTCATGTGAGAGAGTGATATCTTGTGAAACTATCAGTTTTGTTTGTTAAAAAATCAATTCTCTATTTTTGAATATTAATTTAATTTTAAATAAATTTTAGAAGAATAATACTGATATTTTATACTCAAATTTAATTAATTAGACAAAAAATTAGTTAAATTTCTTAATTTATCGGTTTCCTCCTAAATCGTCAACTACTACAAAGGAACGGAGGGAGGGAATACTAATACAGGAGTACTAGGTAAATTATAAACGGAAATAGAAAAAGTACCCATTAAATTTTTTTTTTTTAAGAAAAGAATTGTCGTTACAGTTCCTTTCAATTTTTTAGAAATATACATTTAAATAAATAAAAAATCAATTTGTTTGTGTTCGAGTGTCTTTAAAAAATGGGGGAAGGGAAGTTGTGACACATATATATATACTAGCCTTCCAGTTGTTTTACGTTGTCTTTACTTGTGATCTTATTATTAAAATCGTAACTTCATTCGGTTCATTCCATTTGTTATGGCTTTCGACGTTACATGTCATACTTAAAATTTTTTTATACTAACGTCCAAGCCATACACTCATGTGTACACCAAGCACGTCCGTTCTACGCGTATACTAAACGTTTACATCGTTTATAGTATTTTATGTTACTATTGTTCGTCTTTTCAATCAACGTTCAACCTTTAGTTAAGGTTTTAATCACTTGTTATTGTGATACATTAGTTGAAAATTTATATTCTTAATTTCTCTTTATAATTCCCTTCTTTCTATGTTAGAAAACAATTTTTTTTGTGCCACGACCCATGTGACGCCTCCAAATCCGGGTATCTTCCAACTTGATAGATGATGCTACACTGTACTACAGTCTACACATACATTCAATTGAATTACATCAATAAAGTGGATATGTTTACTATATATTAAATAATAATAAGTCCCTTCCCAGGTTCTTTGTAACCATTAAATATGTTCATTGTCATAGTATCAAATTAGTACAAAAGTAAAACTATTCTATTATAAGGATAACTACTTATCCGCCTTGGCCTTCCCTTTGTCCTTATCGGATCTTTCGATCCGTTCAATTTTAGCTGCAATCATATGGTTCAAGCAAAGGTGAGCATAACTATCTCAACAAGTAGAACAATTATAATAGAATAACAGGCAAGAATCATATGAGTATATCTTCTATAACTGAACCAATAGTTAGGAAGTACTGTGAATAAATCAAAATAACCCTTCTCTTTTCTTTAAAATGTTTAACGACGAAAAACATCAGTTAAACCTTAAGTTTGGTTAAAGACCATGAGCATTTCATCCTTTCTTTCTTTTAAAAGGACAACCCGTCACTAAGTCTGTAAGTCTGACATTTCTTACGAGCACGTCTAGGTGATCAGCCTATAGTACTCTATGATGTACAACACTACTACATTAAACGTATCTACGTTTAAGTTTTGGCAAACTCACGTGCCAGTCGATTTAAGACAAAAATGTTTGTTTATTCATACTCAGTCTTACCTTTGAATCCGTACCAAAACAATTGGCACATGATAGAAATATCAATAATATTTTGAAAGATTATAAGAAAATCCACAAAATACTTTAAGTCTTGTCTAGCCGAAGCAAATGTCATCGACTCCTTCTTTAATTCAATTCATATATATCATACATGAATTATAAAGCTTGTCCAATATAAAGTATAGACAAGGGTTTAGAAAACTTGCCTCAAGCGTCTTCTAGCGATAATTCACTTTCCTTTTTTTCTTTATAAGTTCTACATGATATAATCACATAGCGTACAATGATAGGTCACATAACAATCAATAAGTATTGTCATTAACCTATCTTCTTCTTCTCAGTATAAACTATCTGAATTGTTAACTTAACAACCTTCGTTTGGTTATTTAACGTTCATTACGGCTTTATAACACTTTATTGTTATAAGTTACCATATTTGTTCAATGTTTAAGTAATTACATTCTAAGTAAACTCAAACATTCATTTGATGCAAATACGGTGTGTTGTATTACTGAATACAGGACCCCGTATTGCAAAACATATTCTGTGTTTACATAATTCAACTTCAATCAACTTACCTTTCTTTTATGTTCATAATTATTCTTCTCTGCCTTTGGTCTAGGACTTGCACTGCGGCGCCGTGTCCCTTTGTTATGTGTTTCGCTGCATTGCGTATTAGTAGTAGCTGGGATCCGGTGCTGGTGCTGCAGCGCCCCAATTCCTTCATTGGGTGGCGATGCGGCGCCTCCCTTATCCCTTTGAAAATTTTTATAATTTCTCAAGCTGTTCGTTTCCCGAGCTCGTAACTTGTTCGTTATAGCTCGAAATTTGTTCGTTCAAAAGCTAATTTCCTGTTTATTCTTCATAATACAATTTCACCAGACAACACAATTTTTTGAAATCTTTAATGAGACTTCCACTTGATTAAATTTGCATTATTCATTCGTTTAATGTTCTTGAGCGTTCATCACTCGTTCATCCGTAATTCGTTCATATGATGTCCGAATTCATCAGTTCTTGAGTCTATGACTCATAAATTTCATGGTCAATATGTTCACGAAATCGTAGCTTTCTAGGTTTGTTAGTAACATTTTATTTTTTTCCAGAAATCCTATTTAACTATGATTTCAACGATTAATGCCTTTTCTTAGAAATTTTGCCATAACTTTGTTATACGAGATTTTTACTCCGTTCAAAATGGATTCATTCCATTATTCAAACATCTATCATCCTAAGAAAGCAAATAGCATCTAACTGTGATGCCCCCAAAATAGGTATACATCACCCATTCCGAGTCTCCAAATATATGGTACATAACTCAAATACAAACTTAATTATACAACCGTCGTGTAAAATATGATATAACATAGCTGAGAGTTTAAACAAGAATATTGTCTTCTAGACAATATCCACACTCAATGGAGTCCTCATTACATTTATTATCACACTATTTCACAGAATAGTGAGGACTACTAAGCCACCATCTCGGACCGTCACTCTGTTCCCCGACTAGTCCCGACTACGTTCTCATTTTCTGAAGAGAACAATGAAAACAAAATGGTGAGCTCAATTAGCCCAGTAAAAAATATTATGACTAAGATAATGCAGAATAAATTATCCTTAGCCTTCAATAGTATAACAACTGATAGAATACAATAGACAACGAGTTTTAGATCAACAACTGCAGCGGAACAAACAATCCATTAGAAGAGTCAAGCAGAGTATGATATCTACTATCTTCTATGATTTAAAAAGTTTATCATCAATTTTATCGCTGAGACTCAGCTTAATAAATAAACCACATCATTGAATCATCCCTGCACTATGAGCCAAGGATATTCATGTAATCATCAATGGTCATGATCAAATCAACAATTGTCCATCAATGCACTACGGGCCAATGAGGACTTTTACCACATCATTTGTAACATTACGGTCATGATTATACCGAATAATCCCTGGTCATAATCATACCAATCAATAGTACATCTATGCACGCAAGCCACATATGACTTTTATCACAATATAAGCATGAGGATGATGACAATGATATAAGAATTTAATCAAATGATATCAAGGATAAATATTAAAGACTTTAAATTTATCCCGAGTTTAAAAATATCCAAATTGACAACATGATACTGCTTTGTGGAGTAAAATTCAAGAATAATATTCATGTATCAAAAATAATATTGGACAGAAAAGAAATCAATTTTTGTCGTGAATAGTGCCTCGTGAATAGTACTTGGAAAAAGTACCCCGTGAATAGTACCCCGACATGAAAAATGCCCCGAATACCCGAGTGAATAGTAGTGAATAGTAACCCATGAATAGTAACTCAGTATGAAAAGTACCTCAAATCCTCGGGTGAATAATATTCGAGTGAATAGTAATTGAGTGAATAGTAACCCATGAATAGTACCCCGGGTGAAAATATTGATATTTAGTAAGAAAGTTCAGATCAATATTCCAATAAAACGATACTGGATGAAGCGTAAAACTCAAGGATATTCCACTAATTTCATGAATTATAGAAGCAATACTTATCATAGTAAGTTTAGATTTAAGAATATGAAAAGAAATAATATACGAAACTGCAAATAAATTTTCACCTATCATGCGGTAGTCTGCGTAGACATATCATTTCCACAATTTAATAACAATTGAATACGAAGGGTTCATGCGGTAGTCCGCATAGACAGGTTATTCCCACAAAATAATAAAGAATTGAATAACAAAAGATTTCACCATGCATGCGGTAGTCCGTGTATACAGGTTATTCCCACAGAATAATAAAGAATGGAATAACAAAAGATTTTACCATGCATGCGGTTGTTCGCGTAGACAGGTTATTCCCACAGAATAATAAAGAATGGAATAACAACCCTTATGAGTATTGAAAGAAAATAACTCTCTTCATGAATACGAAAGAAATAATACCCCTTACCTTAGTAGAAGATTGAATACTGAAGTAGGGTAGTAGCAGAATGCTCCTCTTATTTCTCTCTATAGTTTCTCTCTCTAGAGTTTTAGTGAATTCATAAGAAATAATGAAGGAATGAGCTTCTATTTATAGGAAAAAAGACTGAATAGTAACTAATTCATGAACGACCTAGATTAATTTACTTTTAAACGGACGGTCCATATTGATTTACTATTAAAACTTAAATCAACGATCCATACTGATTTACTATTAAAACTTTAAACCTGCGATCCATATTGATTTACTATTATGACTTTCCACAAGCGGTCCATATTGATTTACTATTATATCTTCAACCACCAGGCTGAAAAATTAGTACATCTCCTCATGGAATAATAATTCAAACTTATAACAAACACCTCATAACAAATCCCTCTATTTATATCAAAAATTGAATAAATATTTACCACAAATCACTTATCTTTAATCAACACACTTTTTAATCTATTAACAATTATTCATCATTAATATTATAACTCACAATATTTAACAACCAGATCATTCCCAAGAAAGATGGGGCTTTCCGATAAGGATTTCTCCCTATTGACACGCAATTAGGTGACCAAACCTCTCCTCGACAGAACTTTCTAGACATCATCAATATTGCAAATAATAATATGAATAACATTGTCATCTCAATTATTAATTTAATAAAATAAAACATTGTGCAGATAATACTGTGACAATAATTGAATCAAATAACGTGAGATACTCTGCAACAATTACTGTAGCAATAATTGAGTATGACTGAGTGACTTCTCACGTAAACATCAATAATTAATACCGTGTGCTACTATGCAATCACGCGTATTAATGTTCTTTTACTATCGGGTAGTTCAACAGTTTAACGGTAAAACTTTCACCGTTATTTTTATAAAAAGATATTTATGTCGTTTTCTAACTCCGACAGTTATACCGTTGTGGGGTCCACCAATGATGGTGTCGTCGTATGGATATTCCCCGACAAAAAGAATATTTCATATCAACTTGCTTATTTTGAAAAATTTTCACATATCACCCTTAACTTTAACCCTTTATCAATTTAATCATTTACTAAATAAAATAATAATTATAAGAAAATTGAATACTTTCATTTCATAAAATTCGGGGTTTTACAATCTCCCCTCCTTATGAAATTTTGCCCTCGAAATTTACGTACGTACCTGGTATGTCGAAGAGGTGAGGATACCTTGATTTCATTTTAGATTCTAACTCTTGAGGTAAAACTTTTGAGCGTGGAATATGATCCTTCTTATCCAAGATTTTAACACGTATCTCCTCATATGTTAAATCTTCTGCTATCTCGTCTTGTTCTAATTCAATAATGTGGTTCGGGTCGTCCACATATTTATGTAACATCGATACGTGAAAAATGTTATGAACAAGTTACATACTTGGCGGTAAAGCGAGTCTATAGGCCACAGTTCCTACTCGATCGAGGATTTCAAATGGGCCAATAAAATTGAGGGTTGAGATTTCCTCTCTTCATCAACTCTTACTTCTAGAATAATGCCTTCTTGTACCTTCTTCTTCATATTCATCAGCTCTGGGTCTGTAGCTTAAGCAACTTTAACTTTATCGATTAAATTCGTTTCTAATAGTATATTCGATATCTTTACGTGGGTTCTTGGAGTCTTTAACTCTATCTCCATCTTTTGTAAGTCATACGAAATGGGTCTTTGTGTTAACAACGCCGCACTCGCAATCGTATACGATCTTCTACTCAACGCGTCACCTACCACGTTCGCTTTTCCAGGATGGTATTGAATGGTATGGTCGTAATCTTCAATAGCTCGAGCTAACGTCTTCGGCACATATTACGTTCGTTATGGGTGAAGAAATATTTGAGGGTTTTGTACCGGGTTCAAGGCTGATACAAAATTTGATTTCACGCTCCGGGGTAGGCTAGGAAGTTCTTCGAGGAATACGTCAGGAAATTTATTAATAATAGGAATATCATTCAAATTTGACGTATTTTTGTTCAAATCTGTGACATGGGCTAAGAAAGCTTGACATCCGTTTTTCAATAAACGAATAGCTTTCTTCCTGAGTTATGGTCAAACATCGAGATTACTTAGGTGAATAACCTTTGTTGAACACTACCTTTGTGATAACCCGAGAATTGGGATATTTATAAAATCTTAAAATATTGAATTAAGATTAAATAATAAATCTAGACATAAAATAAATGAATGGATTTACGATTTTCGAGAAGGAATTATGTGAATTTAAAATTTCTGTGGTGAATTATTCAGGATTAAGGGAATAAGTGTTTATATTCTGTGTATATGGTTGTATATGTGTACAGTATGTGGTTAAGGGTCAAGGGTTGACCAGATAAATGATATCTGTGACAAACCCTAGGTATATATTAAGAACGTCAACGTTCAGTTAGAACACCTTAGCGATTGATTAGAAACCCTAACGATAAGACTAGAAACCCTAATTTCAGTTCTGGGAATTCGAAACCCTAATTCAGAAGTTGCAAACCCTAATTTGGGAATGCAAATACCATTATAAGGTTTAAATGTTATTAATAATACCTTAATTAGGGATAACCCTAATTGATTTAGAAAACCCTAATTTTTGGATCAAAAACCCTAATTTATAATTAGGGAAAAACGTAATTGTTTATTTAATAATTTTAAATGCTAACTAGGAAATATTAATCCTAATTTTCAAGATTGAATTTATGATTAGGAAATTCTTAAATAATTATAGGATTCTAATTATAATTTAGAAATTTTAAATTTCTATTTTTGGAAACCTAATTTGGAAATTTTAGAATTTATTTTTAAAACCTAAATGGTTAAACCCTAAACCCTAAGGGTTAAACCCTAAACCCTAAGGGTTAGGACAAAAGTCAAGAATGCCATTAAAATTATTTTGCAAATGACCTTAGTGCCCTTTTCACTTTCTTTGATTGGTAATGTAACGCCCCCAAATTCAGGTACGTGAAACCCGAACTCAGTACTTTACGATACCATATTTATGAGCGGAATAATACTACTAATAATAACAATAATATAAATACTAAACTTAATTTACATATATCAGAGTCTAATCCCAGGTACACGACCTTTACTACACTTCATTACATGATAGATAATAAATATCATTGCCTTAATAATATATAACTATTACAAAAGATACCATTAAATTTATATTGTTTGCTTTCCTTTGTCCTTGTTCTTGCTTGAACCTTCTGGTTGATCACACTTAGCTGAAAACATTTAAATTAAGCAAGGATGATCATTTGAGTGCCCAATAAGTAATAACAATTATAAATGTTACCTGAAAGGATTAAATGTTTTCTTTATTCATCATTTCTACAACGATTCAATAGTTGTGAGTAAACTAAACCGATAATAATAACATAACAATGGGTATTAGTTAACAGGCTATGAACATTGTTTTTAGTTTTTGCTAAGGTTTAGCAGAACTTCATCTACAAACCGTCATAACTTACAAGCACGAGGGTGATCTGCCCAATGTGCCATGTATTGATCAATACTACATACAAGAACGATATTATCGTTCACTCTGTCCGCCTTGGGTGCATAAAAGTTTTCCCTTGATAGGGATGTTCATACTTAGTCTGGAATCCGAAAAAAAAAAAATTTGATTGGATACAATAAGGTTTTATTATATTCAACGATATTTCTAAATTTGTGTCTAGCTGGTCAAATAGCCTAGATGACTTATTGATGATTGGATAATATACCCATAAATCGGATATACTTGGGTTTAAATTGTTGTATTTTCGAGTCATTTAGGAATATTTTTACTGTGTTTATGTGTTGTATTGCAGATTCGGGGGCTGCAGGGATAAATTGGGAATTTTGAGCTAACAGGGGCAATATGGTGATTTTTGAGAAGTCCAAATGACGTATACCGAGATGTCGTGATTAATGACCGGATTCAAGGTTGACCGTCAGTTGACTTGGTTTGGTACATGAATGCAAAGTTGATTTGGATTAAAAGTGTGGGGAAGCTATATAAAGAAATTAAGTGCTGAAATTAGGGCTATCATCTAATTATTCAATCATTCATTCATTGGAGGCTACACAAAGGATTACTTGAAGACTAAGGATTGGCTAAAGAGTTTTCTTCTTCTTCTCCTTATTTTCAATTTGTAATTCTTTAAGGATGATTTGCAAACTACTATTGGTTTTTATTTCCACTATGAACTAATTCTTTAATTAAGAGTTCATTTGAACCTTTTATGGCTATAAATTAGTTATTCAGTTTATTCCAATTATTTATGTTGAAGTGAATTGTTTATCATGCCTTGCATCTATTGATTAACTATTTGGCCAATAATTACCTTATTACTCTAGAAGGAATTGAAAGAGGAATTCTAGGGTTAGAACTGGGTTTGATAACGTGTGACTAAGTTATTTGCACAGTGAATAATTAGGTTTGTGAATTGAATGGAAATATCTTTTCACCGCATGTAACACATAAGGAATTGGAATTGGAAAGAGTTTAATTCACTTGTTTTGCATAGGAATATAGCAAGATTAATCTGGATTAAATAGAAGTCAGTTGATTACTTGGAAAAGGACTTTTGACATTTGAGAATTTCTGTTAACAATTCAGTAGACATAATAATTGGGATAATTGGATAATTGAGTTATAGTTCATAATTGGGGATATTGAAGTCTTAATCCTTATTTATCGGAAATCATTCATTCAAATCTTATTTTATTTATTTGCCTATTTTAGAATAATATCTTTAATTGTTTAATTTAGTTTCAATAGTTCAAAATATCATAATTTATCATTGTTTAAATAAAATTGGGTTGATATAGTGCTAGTAGTTGGAATTTATTAATTAGAATTCTCTGTGGGATCGACACTCTATTTTATCACTTTATTACTTGTTGACCGTGTATACTTGCACGTATTCTTTGATTGTGAAATCAACCAACAATTTTTGGCGTCGCTGCCAGGAACTTTTTATTAATATTAATTTCATATTAGTTATAATCAATTCGGTCTTAATTTAAACGTTACTTATTTTTCTTCTTGGATTTGCAGGAATTCTTGTGCGTGTATGCACACTAGATCGAAGGCTAAAGAGGAACTTTTATCGTATACAGACGACATCGAAAGGAAGTTCCGGAAATTGCGTTTGAATAGTGAGGTTATACATTTGGAAGAAGAACTGGCAGACCGGGAAATACCCGTGAACATGGCAGAGAATGAACAGAAATCACTTAGGGATTACGCCATGCCGAATGTCACGGATTTGCAGTCGAGTATTAAGAGGCCGGAAATCAATGCGAATAGTTTCGAGATAAAATCGGGAACAATTTAGATGCTACAGAATACATGTCAGTTTGGGGGTAATTCGATTGACGATCCTAATGAGCATATCCTAAGTTTCTTGGAAGTTTGCGACACCTTCAAATTCAACAATGTATCGGAAGATGCTACAAGGTTGAGAATGTTCTCGTTTACCTTGAAAGATAAAGCACGAAGTTGGTTACACTCTTTGCCTCCTGGCTCAATCACCATTTGGGATGACTTAGCTCAAAAAAATTTAGCTAAGTTTTTCCCACCAGCGAAGTCGGCAAAACTACGGAATGATATTCACACTTTCACACAATTTGATTCAGAATCGTTATATGAGGCGTGGGAAAGGTTTAAGGATATGCTCCGTAAGTGCCCTCATCATGGAATTCCACAGTGGATGCAATTAGGGATATTTTGTGATGGTTTGCATGCGACCACGAGGTCTAGTTTTGATGCAGCAGCAGGGGGAGCGATCATGTCTAAAAGTTTTGATGAGGCATATCAGTTGTTAGAGACAATGGCCACCAACAACTATCAGTGGCCCATGACGAGGTCTAATCATCCGAAAGCATCGGGAAAGTATGAAGTGGATGCGATGACAACATTAATAGCACAAGTGACCGCAATAGCTAAGCATATGGAAATATGGCGTCTACAAGCCACACAACAGGTAGCGATGGTTTGTGAACTATGTGTTGGGGGTCATGCTACAGATCAATGTGCCATAAATTCCGAATCAGCACAGTTCGTAGGAAGCTATAATCGCTCAACTCAACTGTATCCGACTCAAAATGCATATAATCCAGGTTGGAGAAATCATCTGGGTTTTCATGGAGTAACAATCAAGCTGCAGCTCAAGCACCTAGACAACAAATCACCTCCGGATTTCAAAATCAGACTCAACAACAACCAGAGAGGAAATCAAGTTGGGAAGAAGCCTTAGAAAAATTCATTAGAGCGTCTGACAAAAGGAACGAGGAACAAGACAAGAAAATGAATCAAGTAGAGCTGAATTTGCAAAGCCAAGGGGCATCGTTAAAGAATCTAGAAAATCAAGTGGGGTAAATAGCACATGCATTGAATAACCTTCCACTAGGAACGCTCTCGAGTGATACAGAAATAAATTCGGGCAGAAACGAGCATTGCAAGGTCAGAATTTTACGTAGCGTAGGGGAAGGACTTGCAAGAAACAAGCTTAAGGATAAGGAAAAGGGGGACAACACAACAATTGAAGCGATGTAAGAAGTTGTGGAAACCGGAAAGATAAAGATGAAATCGGAAGCGTAATGCATCGGAACCAACTATCACAATGCCACCATACCGTATCCGTAGAGGTTTCGTAAATCCAAGTTAGATAAGGCCAAGATTTTTGGATATTTTCAAGAAATTGCATATCAACATCCCATTTGCCGAAGCTTTAGAACAAATGCCGAGCTACACTAAGTTCATGAAGGATGTGTTATCAAAGAAAAGGAAATTGGGTGATTTTGAAACAGTAGCGCTAATCGAAGAATGCAGCGCAATTATCTAGAACAAGTTGCCTTCGAAGTTAAAAATCCAGGTAGTTTTACTATTCTGTGCGACATTGGTAACCAGATTTCGGGAAGAGCATTATGTGATTTGGGGGCTAATATTAATTTGATGCCATTATCAGTCTACAATCAGTTTGGGCTCAAAGCACCAAAACCGACAAATATCAGTTTATTGTTGGCGGACCGATCAGTTACATATCCACGAGGTATCGTTGAAGACATATTAGTAAGGGTGGATAAATTCATCTTCCTAGCAGATTTTGTTATCTTGGATTATGAAGTAGATAAGGAAATTCCCATTATTCTCGGACGACATTTTTTAGCAACGGGGAGAACATTGATCGACGTACAGAAAGGAGAATTGACGATACGAGTTAAAGATCAACAGGTCACTTTTAATGTATTTAAATCAATGTCTTATCCGAAGGAAAAAGGTGAGTGTTTGCGGGTGGATTTAATGGATGAGTTAGTTAATCACAAGTTTTGCGGCAATTACTCAGAGGACCCGATAGAATCCATGTTGTTCGGAATAGACGACTATGGTATTGATGAGGACATTGAGTAGATCAAATGGCTAGATACATCATCGTTCTACCGTAAAAACAATCAACCATTCGACACCCTTGATAGGCCCAAAAAGGAAGGTAAAAAGTGCAAACCCTCGATAGAAGAGCCACCGGTGTTGGAATTAAAGCCATTACCCTCTCATATACAGTATGCTTATTTGGGAAAAGATGACACCCTACCAGTGATTGTTTCGACAGAATTAACTGACACCCAAAAGGAAAAACTGCTATGGGTTTTGCGAGAGTTCAAAACAGCGATTGGGTGGACTATAGCGGATATTCGAGGTATTAGCCCTTCATTTTGTATGCATAAGATTTTAATGGAAGAGGGGTCAAAACCAACCATTGAGATGCAAAGAAGGCTAAACCCCATTATGAAAGTTGTGGTGAAGAAGGAGATTATAAAATGGTTGGATGCCGATATTATTTTCCCAATCTCAGACAGTTCATGGGTAAGTCCTATACAGTGCGTACCAAAGAAAGGGGGTATGACAGTGGTGAAGAACGACGCCAATGAGATCATTCTGACTAGAACTGTTACAGGCTGGAGAGTATGTATGGACTACCGCAAGATGAATAAAGCCACACGCAAGGATCACTTTCCTTTGCCGTTCATTGATCAGATGTTGGACAGGTTAGCGGGACATCAATTCTACTGTCTGCTGGATGTATATTCCGGGTATAATCAAATTGCCATAGCTCCGGAAGATCAATAAAAGACCACGTTCACATGTCCTTACGGTACATTTGCATTCTGGCGTATGTCTTTTGGTTTATGTAATGCGCCGACAACCTTTCAACGATGTATGATGGCAATATTCTCTGACATGGTCGAACAGAATTTGGAGGTATTCATGGATGACTTTTCTGTGTTCGGGGATAGCTTTGATTTATGTTTGACAAATCTGATTTTAGTGTTAAAGCGGTGCGTGGAGACTAACTTGGTGCTTAACTGGGATAAATGCCATTTTATGGTGCAAGAAAGGATTATTCTGGGGCATAAGGTTTCTGCATCAGGATTAGAGGTGGATAGAGCAAAAATTGAGACGATTGAGAAACTGCCTCCTCCATCATCTGTGAAGGGAATACGAAGCTTCTTGGGACATGCAGGGTTCTACAGACGTTTTATTAAGGACTTCTCCAAAATCTCGAAACCTTTATGTTCCCTCTTGGAGAAAGATGTACCGTTCAAAATGGATCAGTCATGCATCGAAGCATTTGAGGTACTAAAGAAGAAATTGGTCTCTGCTCCAATTATCGTGGTGCCCGATTGGTCTTTACCATTCGAATTGATGTGCGACGCTAGTGACTATGCAGTGGGAGTAGTGTTGGGACAACATCACGAAAAAGATTTTTCACACTATCTACTACTCTAGTAAGACGTTGACGGATGCCCAATAGAACTACACAACCACCGAAAAAGAGTTACTTGCAGTGGTGTTTGCCTTCGACAAATTTAGAGCTTATCTTATTGGCACCAAGTTAATTGTCTACACTGATCATTCTGCCATTAAATATCTGATTGAGAAGAAGGATGCAAAACCGCGTTTAATACGGTGGGTACTGTTGTTACAAGAATTTGACCTGGAGATCCAGGACAAAAAAGGTACCGAAAATCAAGTGGCGGATCATCTTTCTCGGTTGGAAAACGCAGAGCTACAGAAGGAAGACAACATACTGATTAATGAAAAATTTCTGGATGAACAACTATTCCGGGTAACCACAATATTGCCTTGGTATGCTGACTATGTGAACTACGTGGTTGCCAAAGTGTTACCATCGGATTTGACTTCATAGAAACGTAAGAAGTTCCTCCACGATGTTAAACAATACTATTGGGACGAACCATTCTTGTTTAAAGCTTGCGCCAATCAAATGATTAGACGTTTTGTGCCTCACGAAGAAATGGATAGTATATTAGGCCATTGCCACTCCTCAGATTACAGAGGTCATTATTCCAGTGATCGAACAGCAGCAAAAGTGCTACAATTGGGATTTTTCTGGCCTTCTTTATTCAAGGATGCTTACCTCTTTGTGCTGAAATGTGATCGATGCCAGTGCGTAGGTAATATCTCCAAGCACAATGAAATGCCACTCAACACAATTTTGGAGGTTAAACTGTTCGACGTTTGGGGAATCGATTTTATGGGACCTTTCCCATCATCTTTCAATAATCAGTACATCTTGTTAGCGGTCGATTATGTTTCCAAATGGGTAGAATCCGCAGCGTTACCCACGAATGATGCCAACGTTGTCCTCTAATTTTTAAAGAAAAATATCTTCACCCATTTTGGGACGCCGAGAAGCGATAATAAGTGACAAGGGACTCACTTACGTAATAAGCAGCTTCACTAAATTGCTTGTAAAGTATGGGGTTCATCATAAAATTGATGCCGCATATCATCCCCAAACCAATGGTCAAGCGGAGGTCTCGAATAGGAGATCAAGCGAATTACGGAAAAAGTGGTCAATCCGTCACGAAAAAGATTGGTCATCATGCTCTCGACGATGCTCTATGGGCATATCGAACAACACAAAAATCCGATCGACATGTCACCGTACAGAATGGTATATGGAAAGGCGTGTCACCTCCCGGTTGAGCTAGAACACAGTGCACACTGGGCCATTCGAAAACTGAACTTTGATCTAGAAGCGGCGGGTGAGAAAAGGTTACTTCAGCTGAACGAGATGGAGGAATTGAAAGTAGTATGCACACAAGCCAATCATGTTTGATGATAAAGCATATACTTTGTAACAATCTTATTCATTTATTAATAAAAAGTATTAATTTATTAAAGGTTTTTAATTATCTACATGATGCTGTTTTATAATATGTGATAAACCCATAGTTTTAAGCAATGCTTTTAGAATAATGATGATGACCATTCTAATGAGATCTAAATTCTTAGAAAGCTTAAAACTAAAATAGTTCCCAATCATTGGATTACTAAATTGGGGATTAGTGAATCCGGATAGATTGGTACATACGTTGCTTGCTCATTGGATGAGGATGATTGATCTCATGATCATTTGTGTGGAGACACTAAAGCAAGTATGTAGGTGCTTATTAGAGAATAAGTTCATCGAACGTGGGCTCGCTAAGGAATACCTAATGGAGTTTTACTTGCACCGTCAAATAGAAATTCTGTAGTGATAGTAGTACAAGTGATCCTTGGACTTGAGATCATCATAGTATCTTGTGTATGATAAGTTATACTTTGACTTATTCCTTAAGACCCTTAGGGTATATCAAAGGGTATGCTTGGGGTATAACAAGTTGTATACATGGAGATAATATAATATCAATAAAGAATCTACCACTTAATAAAAGAAGAGAAATGTCCTATGTGATTCGATAAATGACAATCCAAGAGTCCTTGGCAAAGGCGTAATGAAATTAGAAAGGAGTTTCTAATTTGCATTATTTGAGTTAGTGCATTTAAGGATCGAAATACATATAATTAAATAAAATAAGACTTGACAAAGAATTCCATGTCTTATATTTAATTGGGACATTGTATGGTGGAAGGATTGAATTGTCTTGAACTATTTACTCAAAGGTTCTTTAATGATTAATGTTGAAATCTATATTATCTGGAAAATCGCTTGATCGCTAGGGAGGCTTATCCCTATTGTAGAATAAATATTATTTATTTAAATAAATTAATTGTTTAATTTATTTATTTAAATAAGATTATAATTGTTCTAATTGATTTATTCACAACCTGGTTTAATATGAAGAACCTAAAGGGTCACACCATAAAAGGAAGAATAATTATTTAAGAAGTTAATGGCATAATCGTAATAATATATTATGTATATTTAATTTAATCTATGGTGATAGAATAAATTAAATAGCTTAATATTTATTATTTAATATTTTAGAAATATTAAATATAAATTAATAAGAGGAGTCTTATTAATATTATTATAATTATTAATATTTTAATTTCTAAAAGAGTTTAGGAATTAATTTAATATAAGTATTCTCATTTATTCCTAATTGGATTAGGAAGGAAAATTAGTTAAAGGAGTTTAATTAATTATCCCTAATAAGATTAGGGAGCTTAATTAATTAAAAAAATTTAATTAATTAAATAAATCTCAATTCCTTAATTGTTAAGGTGGGTTGCCCACATCTATAAATAAGAGGAGTCTTATTATGGGTGGAGTGGTGGTTGACTTTTTACAACATACGTAATTCCAATAGTTGGGAGAAATACGCCCTTTTCTATAGAGATAAAAAAACTAGGGTTTAGCCAACCACCCATCTTCTTGAATCCTTCTTTTTCCTTGGTGGATCACCTCTAGAGGCCAAACACTTGGGTGGCTAACGTTGATCAAAGGAAGGAACCAAACCCGGTGGATTCAAGTTGAACGCGAAAAGGATTGGAGGTGAACTTGTACTTGAGGAAGCTCGATCTTCAAGGGTATGATTCTTATTCGTTATCTTTTTCGTTTAATTAATAATTGTTCATAAAGGGTGATCCGGGTATATGGTTTGTAAATTTTTAAACTCTGATTTTACACGTTTCCGCACTTTTTATGCAATTTGATTGCGTTCTTGAATATTACAAACCTAACAGTGGTATCAGAGCCAAACCTTTATATGTGAACTACGTGGTTGCCAAAGTGTTACCATCGGATTTCACTTCATAGAAACGTAAGAAGTTCCTCCACGATGTTAAACAATACTATTGGGACGAACCATTCTTGTTTAAAGCTTGCGCCAATCAAATGATTAGACGTTTTGTGCCTCACGAAGAAATGGATAGTATATTAGGCCATTGCCACTCCTCAGATTACAAAGGTCATTATTCCAAAGATCGATCGAACAAAGAGTAAAAGTGCTACAATTGGGATTTTTCTGGCCTTCTTTATTCAAGGATGCTTACCTCTTTGTGCTGAAATGTGATCGATGCCAGTGCGTAGGTAATATCTCCAAGCACAATGAAATGCCACTCAACACAATTTTGGAGGTTAAACTGTTCGACGTTTGGGGAATCGATTTTATGGGACCTTTCCCATCATCTTTCAATAATCAGTACATCTTGTTAGCGGTCGATTATGTTTCCAAATGGGTAGAATCCGCAGCGTTACCCACGAATGATGCCAACGTTGTCCTCTAATTTTTAAAGAAAAATATCTTCACCCAATTTGGGACGCCGAGAGCGATAATAAGTGACAAGGGGACTCACTTCTGTAATAAGCAGTTCACTAAATTGCTTGTAAAGTATGGGGTTCGTCATAAAATTGATGCCGCATATCATCCCCAAACCAATGGTCAAGCGGAGGTCTCGAATAGGGAGATCAAGCGAATTCTGGAAAAAGTGGTCAATCCGTCACGAAAAGATTGGTCATTGCGTCTTGACGATGCTCTATGGGCATATCGAACAGCGTACAAAAATCCGATCGACATGTCACCGTACAGAATGGTATATGGAAAGGCGTGTCACCTCCCGGTTGAGCTAGAACACAGTGCACACTGGGCCATTCGAAAACTGAACTTTAATCTCGAAGCGGCGGGTGAGAAAAGGTTACTTCAGCTGAACGAGATGGAGGAATTGAAAGTAGTATGCACACAAGCCAATCATGTTTGATGATAAAGCATATACTTTGTAACAATCTTATTCATTTATTAATAAAAAATATTAATTTATTAAAGGCTTTTAATTATCTACATGATGCTGTTTTATAATATGTGATAAACCCATAGTTTTAAGCAATGCTTTTAGAATAATGATGATGATCATTCTAATGAGATCTAAATTCTTAGAAAGCTTAAAACTAAAATAGTTCCCAATCATTGGATTACTAAATTGGGGATTAGTGAATCCGGATAGATTGGTACATACGTTGCTTGCTCATCGATGAGGATGATTGATCTCACGATCATTTGTGTGGAGACACTAAAGCAAGTATGTAGGTGCTTATTAGAGAATAAGTTCATCGACGCGCTGGCTCGCTAAGGAATACCTAATGGAGTTTTACTTTTTCGTCAATAGAAATTCTGTAGTGATAGTAGTCAAGTGATCCTTGGACTTGAGATCATCATAGTATCTTGTGTATGATAAGTTATACTTTAACTTATTCCTTAAGACCCTTAGGGTATATCAAAAGGGTATGCTTGGGGTATAACAAGTTGTACATGGAGATAATATATGATCAATAAAGAATCTACCACTTCTAATAAAAGAAGAGAAATGTCCTATGTGATTCGATAAATGACAACCCAAGAGTCCTCATGCGGGCGTAATGAAATTAGAAAGGAGTTTCTAATTTGCATTATTTGAGTTGTGCATTTAAGGATCGAAATACATATAATTAAATAAAATAAGACTTGGCGACAAGAATTCCATGTCTTATATTTAATTGGGACATTGTATGGTGGAAGGATTGAATTGTACGGTAACTATTTACTCAAAGGTTCTTTAATGATTAATGTTGAAATCTATATTATCTCGGAAAGTCGTTGATCGCTAGGGGAGAGGCTTATCCCTATTGTAGAATAAATATTATTTATTTAAATAAATTAATTGTTTAATTTATTTATTTAAATAAGATTATAATTGTTCTAATTGATTTATTCACAACCGGTTTAATATGAAGAACCTAAAGGGTCACACCATAAAAGGAAGAATAATTATTTAAAAAGTTAATGGCATAATCGTAATAATATAAGTATGTATATTTAATTTAATCTATGGTGATAGAATAAATTAAATAGCTTAATATTTATTATTTAATATTTTAGAAATATTAAATATAAATTAATAAGAGGAGTCTTATTAATATTATTACAATTATTAATATTTTAATTTCTAAAAGAGTTTAGGAATTAATTTAATATAAGTACTCTCATTTATTCCTAATTGGATTAGGAAGGAAAATTAGTTAAAGGAGTTTAATTAATTATCCCTAATAAGATTAGGGAGCTTAATTAATTAAAAGAATTTAATTAATTAAATAAATCTCAATTCCTTAATTGTTAAGGTGGGTTCCCCACATCTATAAATAAGAGGAGTCTTATTATGGGTGGAGTGGTGGTTGACTTTTACAACATACGTAATTCCAATAGTTGGGAGAGTACGCTCCTTTTCTATAGAGATAAAAAAACTAGGGTTTAGCCAACCACCCATCTTCTTGAATCCTTCTTTTTCCTTGGTGGATCACCTCTAGAGGCCAAACACTTGGGTGGCTAACGCCGATCAAAGGAAGGAACCAAACCCGGTGGATTCAAGTTGAGCGAAAAAAGGATTGGAGGTGAACTTGTATTGAGGAAGCTCGATCTTCAAGGGTATGATTCTTATTCGTTATCTTTTTCGCTTAATTAATAATTGTTCATAAAGGGTGATCCGGGTATATGGTTTGTAAATTTTAAACTCGATTTTACACGTTTAGCACTTTTATGCAAATTTGATTGCGTTCTTGAATATTACAAACCTAACAAAGGTATCGTGAGCCAAACCTTTATGCGAATTATTAATTATTTTAATTTGATATATATATATGATATGTGTTTAGAACAATTTTATTGGGCATAATTTTGTTGTATAAAATTTAAAAAAAAAAAAAAATGTGCCTAAGGCCCACAAAAACCGTAGATCTCCACAAACTCAAAGGAGTGATGGGCTGCAGTTTCAATCGAGATCGGACAAAAGCCTACATCAAGCTCATCCCTGCATGCCCTTAAGCACAGGGCATCCGCCGTCAATCTGTCCTCCTCGGCCATCATCTCCGCACCGATTCCGCTCGTCGAGATTACTCGATTCCTGCTCTCTATTTCACTCTCACATCGGCCCTCCTCCTCCCTTCAAATCGCTTCTACCGATGATTGAGGAGTATTGCGAGCTCAAGGTATGAGTATTGTTGGTTACTTTCACGCTAATGACAGATTTGATGACTTAGAGCTCAGTAATATAGCTAAGAATATCGGGGATCATATATACTAATATCTCCCCAAACAGCTTTTATTCTGTTAGATAACAAAAATCTTGGAGCTTTATCAAAGGGTAAAGATATGAGTCCTGTGATGCAGGTGGCCACGCGGTTTATATAAATATTATAATATATAATATTTTTAATTATTTTATAATTAAAATAAATAGTTTATTTTAATCTTAAAATAAAAAGTTTATTTTAATATTAAAATATAAAGATTTATTTTAATTTTAAAATTAAATTTCATGCTAACTAATTAGAGTTGGAATTGGATTTCAAGATAACTAATTAGAGTTGAAATTGGATTCTATTTTTCCTTAAATAAAGGAGTTTATTTTGATATGAAATTAGATTTCATATTATTCAAAAATAAAAGGTTTATTTGTGAATAAGAAAAAGAATCGCCTTTCCTTAAATAAAGGAGTTTATTTAGATATGAAATAAGATTTCATATTATTCAAAATAAAGGAGTTTATTTGTGAATAGGAAAGATAATCCGTGTTTCCTTTAATAATTTTTTTATATGGAATTGGATTCCATAATTAATTAAAATAAACGAGTTTATTTTGATTAAAATTTTGATTAAAATAAAATAGTTTATTTTATTCAAAATTGGATAAATTAAAATAAAATAGTTTTATTTTGATTTAAATTTAGATTAAAATAAAGGAGTTTATTTTGATTCAAAATTAGATTTTATACTAACTAAATTTGCCCATTAAATGATATCAATATATATATAAATAAATTTTATTATTCATAAGATGAATGTTATTTATTGATGCATATGATGATGTGTATGATAATAAATGGGATTGATTATGGACTATCGACCAATGTGATTGGATTTTATTTTAGTTGGATGCATGAATGTATGAGGTTTTATTAAATGGGGTTCTGCGTACCTCATCTTCTCTAATTTTTCTTAATGTAAATTCTATCTCTCTCTATGTGTTTTCCCTCGATCACGATCAAGGTTCCTATTTATTTTAAATAGTTTTGTAATAGGAATAGTTAGAATTAATTTTGAAGAATTGGAGATCAAGGAGCAAGGAGCGCTTGAAGACCCGCTTGTAATGGAGCCCCAAGTTTAAATGTAATAGTTATATTTAAATATTATTTCTTGCACCCCTAGGGTTTGACCTTTTGGTTCACTTGGTGGCTCTAGTGAACCAAACTAGAATAAAAGTCCATAATCAATCCGGGTAGAATATAGTATTCTATATATGCATGCTTATACTATATATATTATATATTATGCAAACATGCTTCGCATGTTAATTAATATGACGCGTATTTTATATATATATATATGCATGCGCGCTAAACAAGATGAGACATTTAATAATAAATCCCTCAATTTTTTTATATTAAGTCCTAAGCGTTCAAAGATATTTGGAATATCGAACGTCGCCTTCTAGCATGATAAAATTAATAGAGTATTAAATATTTAATATGAGTTTGTTGTGTCACCACAAGGCAAGTATTAAGTATTTAAGATGTTAATTTATCACATTTGATGCTTATAAAGAAAATTGAACAATATTATTTTGTTGTGTCACCACAAGGATGATATTTTTCTTTTTGAATATATGGAGTGCTAGGTCGGACTTAACTTGGATAATTTTGATTCGGATGTGCCACCACTTGATCAAAATAATCTAAGAGACAAAAGAAAAGGAGTTGCATAGTTGATGTAATTGACAAAAGTTGTCTACCTATTTATTTATATATAGTTTGTTGTATCACCACAAGGCTATATACATTTGAAATGGGATCCTTATTCTCACTAGCAAATCTTTAATTAGATTTTGCCAAACTATATAAGTGAGGGTAATATAGTTTGAAGAAAATAGTGGGAGATACCAATTTAAAACAAGACCTAAATTATTTTGGTAATTAATAAAAGAATGTATGTTAAAATGTTGTTAATTACAAATTCATTTACGTAATTTTACAATGTCTAAATTACTATCACTCGCGAAACATATTAGATGTTATTTAACCCTAATCAGTATTAAGCGGATTGGTTAAGGAATTGAGAATAGTTCTCATGGTCAAAAAGCTATCTTATGTCCTTAATACGCCTATCCTCGCAATGGTTGCGATAATGCCTCCGAGGAAGAGATTGCTACTTTTTAGAAAGTGGCGAAATGATGCACATTGGCTCAATGCATCATGCTCGCATCCATGAGTAACGAGCTTCAAACAAGATGAAACTATGGATGCTCCTACTATATTCTTGCACATCAAGTAGTTGATGGTGAGAAAAGTAGGACATATAGATATCGAGATATCTAAGGAGCTCTTCCGATCTAGAATGGCCAACGGCACTATAAATGCATACAATTGTTCTAAACATGATCAATTTGATTGATCAATTAGGACAACAACGAGGTTTTGTCATGGATGGAGAGTTGAGCCAAGAATTGATCTTACACTCACTCCGGACTCCTTTCACAAATGTTGTGAATTTTCATATGAACAAGCTAGATATCAGTCTCGCTGATTTGCTTAACATATTGAAAAATGTTGAGTGTCACTTTCCAACCAAGAAAGATCAAGTCTTACTGGTAGGGGCCAAAGGATCTTCTGAAAAGAAGAACGATTCAAAAGAAGGTAAATAGAAAGGCGTAAACAAAGGATAATAAGAACAAAACTGATACGGATAGCAAAGGAGTTTGCTTCCACTGCAATATGCCTGGACACTGGAAAGAAACTGCGAGAAGCATCTTGCAGAGGCTAACCAAAAGAAGCTTATTGAAGTTTCTATTTATAATACGCTTTTTGTTCATGATTGAAATAAATTTTTCTTTAAGTCAAGGTTCTACTTGGGTATTGGATACTGACTTTGGTTATCATAAATATAGATTTATGAAGGACCAAGTAGAAGTGAAAGCTAAACAAATATAAGTAATCCTACGTGCGGAAATGTAGCAAAGGTTGCCATATTAGCCATAGAAACTTTTAGTTTAGCAATGCTACTGGCAAATCTATTAAGTCAATAAGTTGTTATTGTATTCCAGTTCTTGTTAAAAATATTATTTCTATTTTATTGTTGGACAATGAAATCTTTGGTATTATAATTAAGAACAATTGTTGTTCTATTTATAATAATAATGTTTTGTATAGAATCGAATATTACTTAATAAATTTAGTATACTTGACTTACATGAAAATAATTTTGCATATTGAACAAATTAGTATAAGAAAAGGAGATGATCATTCAAAGAGTTGAATGTATGCATTTGTTGAAATACAAGTGTGAATTATTTGAAAGGTTCAAAGAATTCAGAAGTGAAACAAATTGACAAAGTATTAAGATTCTTTGATTAGATCAAGGAATAAATACTTGTGCAATAAGTTTCTAGATCATCTCAAATGGTTTTCTCATAATGGACACATCTTGATACGCAATAATTGATTGATGTATCTGAAAGGTAAAATCATACCTTGTTGAACATGGTACGGTCCAAAATGATTTTACCGACATTCTAGTATCCTTCTAGGATCATGTCCTAGAAATGGCTGCATATCTACGAAAAGGTAACCTCAAAATCCAGCCCCAAGACTCCATAAAAATTATGGACATGGAGGATTCCTAATCTTAAGTATGTTAAGATAAGTGGTTGTCCAACTTATGTGAAAAGGTTTCAAAGGATAAGCTTGGGACAAGATTTGACAAGTGTCGATTTGTGGGACATCCTAAAGTAAGTTTAGGGTATATGTTCTATAATCCTGCTTAGCAAAAGGTGTTTGTTATGAAACACGCTGCCTTGTAAGATAAAGGTGTTTATCATTAAAAAGGGTTAGTGGGAGGATAATAGATCTTAAATAGTTCAAGAACCACAAAACACTATAAGTCAAATAAGAGGAACCTGTAGATAGACCTATTGTACCACAACCGAATCGTAAATCTGGAATAGTACCGAAGATACCTAGGAGGTATGGATTCATCATGGATGATGAGGATGAGGTACACATCATAGAAGATGATGATCCAGTTATATACGGTGAGGTAAGAGTTCTAGTGTGTACAAAAGGGTCAGTGGGAGCGTCGTGACATTCTTAGTATTATATGTTGATATACTACGGATAAAGAATGACATACTAATGCTACAATCAGTAATGATAGAGTTGTCTAAACATTCCTCCATGAATGATTTGGGAAAAGTATCTTAATTGGGGATACAAATCTATATAGATAGATTTAAAAAGATGCTCAACTTAACCCAAGGAACGTATATTCATTTGATGCTAAAGTCGTTTAGCATGGCAAACTCCAAGAGATGTCTCATGTCAATGAGCTATGGAGTGTATCTCTCTTAATAGTCCCCACAGACTCCTGAAAAGAGAGGTCGCATGAGTGACAATCATGTATGCAATAAAATGTACGAGACCTGATGTTGATTAGTCATATTATGGAGAAGTTCACTATGAGTCAGTTAAAAACATCTTAAAGTGCTTAACCGGCACTAAGGATGTGATCATATTCATGGTGGGTCTAAATTAAAACTAGAGGGCTTAATGCACTCAAGTTTTTCGACGGCACCAAGATGATGAAAAAATCCACTTTAAGATAAAGGTTACCTTGAACAAAGTGGTGCGATGAATTGGAAAGGTTTCAAACAAAGAAAGAGTTGTTGGTTTAGTGATAAAGACAAAGTATATAGCTATAAATGAAGCTGCAAGTTGATTGTTTGGATGATAAGTTCATTACAGAACTAGGAATAGTTCCTAAGTCTCATCTTGGATCTAAACATGTGTTGTAGCACTTTCATTTGATTATAGGAATCATTGAAAGATGGGAAATCACTATAGAGATAGTGAACTCTCAAAAACAACATTACATATCCATTAACTAAAGCTTATCCAACAGAAGGATAATCGTCACTTAGAGAAGAAGAGTATTAGATACCATGACGATTGACTTTAGTGCAAGTGGGAGATTGAAAGTAGTATGCACACAAGCCAATCATGTTTGATGATAAAGCATATACTTTGTAACAATCTTATTCATTTATTAATAAAAAGTATTCATTTATTAAAGGCTTTTAATTATCTACATGATCTTTGTTTTATAATATGTGATAAACCCATAGTTTTAAGCAATGCTTTTAGAATAATGATGATGATCATTCTAATGAGATCTAAATTCTTAGAAAGCTTAAAACTAAAATAGTTCCTAATCATTGGATTACTAAATTGGGGATTAGTGAATCCGATAGATTGGTACATACGTTGCTTGCTTCATTGGATGAGGATGATTGATCTCATGATCATTTGTGTGGAGACACTAAAGCAAGTATGTAGGTGCTTATTAGAGAATAAGTTCACTGAACGTGGCTCGCTAAGGAATACCTAATGGATTTTTACTTGCATGTCAATAGGAATTCCTGTAGTGATAGTAGTACAAGTGATCCTTGGACTTGAGATCATCATAGTATCTTGTGTATGATAAGTTATACTTTGACTTATTCCTTAAGACCCTTAGGGTATATCAAAGGGTATGCTTGGGTATAACAAGTTGTACATGGAGATAATATATGATCAATAAAGAATCTACCACTTCTAATAAAAGAAGAGAAATGTCCTATGTGATTCGATAAATGACAACCCAAAGAGTCTTGGCAAAGGCGTAATGAAATTAGAAAGGAGTTTCTAATTTGCATTATTTGGAGTTGTGCATTTAAGGATCGAAATACATATAATTAAATAAAATAAGACTTGACAGTAATTCCATGTCTTATATTTAATTGGGACATTGTATGGTGGAAGGATTGAATTATGCGGTAACAATTTACTCAAAGGTTCTTTAATAATTAATGTTGAAATCTATATTATCCGAAAAGTCGCTGATCGCTAGAGGCTTATCCCTATTGTAGAATAAATATTATTTATTTAAATAAATTAATTGTTTAATTTATTTATTTAAATAAGATTAGAATTGTTCTAATTGATTTATTCACAACCTTTAATATGGAGAACCTAAAGGGTCACAATCAGTAAAAGGAAGAATAATTATTTAAGAAATTAATGGCATAATCGTAATAATATATGTTATGTATATTTAATTTAATCTATGGTGATAGAATAAATTAAATAGCTTAATATTTATTATTTAATATTTTAGAAATATTAAATATAAATTAATAAGAGGAGTCTTATTAATATTATTACAATTATTATTATTTTAATTTCTAAAAGAGTTTAGGAATTAATTTAATATAAGTACTCTCATTTATTCCGAATTGGATTAGGAAGGAAAATTAGGAGTTTAATTAATTATCCCTAATAAGATTAGGGAGCTTAATTAATTAAAAGAATTTAATTAATTAAATAAATTCCAATTCCTTAATTGTTAAGGTGGGTTGCCCACATCTATAAATAAGAGGAGTCTTATTATGGGTGGAGTGGTGGTTGACTTTTACAACATACATAATTCCAATAGTTGGGAGAGTACGCTCATTTTCTATAGAGATAGAAAAACTAGGGTTTAGCCAACCACCCATCTTCTTGAATCCTTCTTTTTCCTTGGTGGATCACCTCTAGAGGCCAAACACTTGGGTGGCTAACGTTGATCAAAGGAAGGAACCAAACCCGGTGGATTCAAGTTGAATGCGAAAAGGATTGGAGGTGAACTTGTACCTGAGGAAGCTCGATCTTCAAGGGTATGATTCTTATTCGTTATCTTTTTCGTTTAATTAATAATTGTGCATAAAGGGTGATCAGGGTATATGGTTTGTAAATTTTTAAACTCTGATTTTACACGTTTCCGCACTTTTTATGCAATTTGATTGCGTTCTTGAATATTACAAACCTAACAGGAATTTCGGTTTAATGCATATGAAAATGCAAAACTCTACAAGGAGAAAGTAAAGGCTTGGCATGATAAGAAAATTCTCGATCGAACATTCGAACCAGGCCAACAAGTTTTGCTTTTCAACTCTCGACTACGTTTATTTCCTGGGAAATTGAAATCCCGGTGGTCCGGACCATTTGTGATTATATCTGTCGCTCCACACGGAAACATTGAAGTTGAGGAACCGAATTCAAAACATACATTCAAGGTTAACGGCCAACGTTTGAAACATTATTGGAGTGGACCCATTAAACGTCAAGTTACGGTCATGTACCTCGCCGATCCAGCGAGCAACTGAGCAACACCGAAAAGTCGGGCCGACGACTAAAAACCAAGCGCTATAGGGAGGCAACCCAAATTTCTAGTTTATTTTCTTTTTATTCATTCACAATTTTTGTTCTTATATTGTAAGTTCATTTTTATTAGAATTGCTAGCATATAGTCGCGCATAACATTATTCAGTTAATTCTTAATTTTAGAGAAAGGAATGATGCCCAACACTTAATTACAGCGCCCTAGCGCTAGGCACCAGAATGTGAAAAAAGAGCCCGGCGCCCGGCGCATTGGTTTCGATCACATTATCGGCACCGGCTAGACCACTCCAATGAGCTTCCCGCCTCTCGGCGTCCGGTGCTATGTCTCTATGCAATTCAGTAGCCCGACCTTTGGGCTCGCTCAATGTAATGTCGTGCGGCTTTGCCGAAAGACTAAGAATGGGAATTAGACTCCTAATTGCTTTCAAATACGCGGTTACCCAATCCAACCCTTCCAACTCCTCACACGATTCCACTCTGCATCTGGTAACTGATTTTTAACCTTCATACAACATCCCAATAGCAAACACAACTCACACATTCACTTTGGGATTTCCTTTTTGCAAAGCAATTTTTATATATATCGAAAAGGTATGTTACTCATTTACACTCTTTTGATGGTGCAATCAACTATTGTTAATTGTTAGATGGGTAAGCGAATTTGCATCCTCATTCATGGTCTCTACATCTACAATGTCGATTATCATTCTTTTGCTTTCGATTGGGCACCAATTTTGATTGAGATACCATGCATATGTGGTAATTGAATGTTAGAAATTTGAAGCAATAAGAGAGTAGTGTGATTCAAAGCAATTTATGAGAAGCCCATAAGGCGTTTGATAATTTGTCCGAGTCAATGATCATGTTCAAATTCGCTCATATCACCATATCCATGCACATTATTGATAGATCCTCTTGTCAACGCAATTTTCCACATCTAATGTTGTCGATATTCATTACTATTATGGGATGAATTATATTGTCTTAATGTATACACAGGGATATGTTACTCCTTATGACAAAACTTTGGGGTGAATCATATGTGTTTCTTACCACTTGTATTGAAAAATACATGCATCTAATTGGTACAATTGTGCGTTTTCATGCTAGTATATGTCCTGCCACACCCTCAACTATGTACTTAACATTTACATATATTTTGATGTTTGGGGGTAGTGTCATGGAAACGTGTATCCCAACTAAATTTTTGTCAACTATAACTAATTGTGAATTCGTATTATTGCAGAAATTTCTCAATGACTTCAAAACGACAACGTGGAGACGGTTCCGGTTCTGCCTCGGCTCCTCCGAGATTTGATAGCCGACGATTTGTCTCCGCCGAGGCACATGAACGCTATAACCGCATGGCTACCCGCTCTCTCATCCCCGAATGTGGTTTACGGCCCGACCAAACCAAAGATAGGGAAATAGCGGTAATGATTTCTGAAAGAAATTGGTTCTCCCTCACCGAACAACCTGACCCGGCAGTGATCGCAGTCGTGAAAGAATTCTATGCCAACGTTTGAGAACACAATCACTATGAAGTGTTTATGCGGGGAAAAACTGTGGAAATCGGTGAAGAGGACATCAATGGGTGTTACCAACTGAATTTGGAAGAGGTTAACGATGAGTATGCCGGTCTTTTGAGCCAAGGTCCAAACTATGAGAAAATAATCCGAGAGCTGTGTCAACCGGGCACCACATGGACAGTGCATGAACGTGGCAGCATAACCTTCCCCCATTCTAACCTCAGTCTATATGGGAAGGCGTGGTATGCCTTCATCTGTGCCAAACTCATGCCATGCACAGATGTGAGCCATGTCACCAAAGAAAGAGCGGTGCTGCTATATTCAATTATTCAAGGCTTGCAAATAGATGTTGGTCACGTGATCCAGCAGTCCATTCTCCAAGCATCTCGAGGTGGAACCACATGAGGTTTACCCCATCCTTCGTTAATTTATGTTCTACGTGCCAAGTTTGGGGTGAAATGGAAATTGGATGAGATGATTCAAACGCCTATGTCCGTGTTGGACCATAAGTTGATCAGCAGGTATGAAGTGTGGATAGGTGGGGAAAATCACCCTAGGGGATTGGGTTTCATAATTCCCCAAGTTGCACCTATACAAGCCCCACCACCTCAGGCTCCGCCTACTTATGGCCCATCTACAACAGCTCATCGTGGTGTGGTTTTCGAAGCTGTCCAGTGGGAAATAGACGGTTGGTTTTACAACATAGAGTCCCAGAATGTACGCTTGTCTAAACGTCAAGACGTGATTTTCAAATTCTTAGTTGACCAATTTGCTGCACAGAATGCACTGACCATCCAATTACATCCGGGCGTTCACCTTAGCCAGTTCCTATCTGCTCCTGTTTTACCTGTATTTCCCCCTTTCGATCAAGAGATGAGTGAGGACGAAGATGCCCCACCTGAGGAATAAGCTCGTCAGGGAAGTCCTCTGTTTTATTTTGCCTTATTTTTTGCATGAGGACATTGCTCTAGATTAGTTTGGGGGTAGTTAATTTTTAGTTGTAGTTTATAATAGTTTGTGGATTTGGTTTATGATTGTTAGTTTAATGTTTCATTTAGAATTGCATGTTAATTCCAGCTTTTGATAGTACGTTTATTTGGGGGCCAATGATGAAATTAGAATTGCATGAACAAGTCTAGTAAGGATTGTTGAGCTAGTGATATGATTTTTTTGACATAATTTAAATCTTCATCTGTGTGAAACTGATATTATAAGGATAACATGTTTTGAAAAAATAACCATGTTGACTATGATAGTTTAAATGGATAAATAATAGAGTTCTAAAGGATAAATTCTAGTGAAATGAAGGGACAATTTGAATAGCTAGTGAAGACTGAATTTATACATAAACTCGAGTTTGGGGGAAAAATATTTGGAATATATAAGCTTAAATATATATATATATATATATATATATATAAACACCGTGGCATGCTTGTCTAGTTTTGTGGCCTTTGCTACTTGAGTAAGTAAGCCCGAGGGGATTGTTTTTACACCTAGCGCCCTAAGGTCTTAATGGTCTGAGAGTCGTTGGTTGAAAGCTCATTAAGGTATCATTGAAAAGCCTAAGGGAATAAGACAATGTATAGTCATGAGAAAAAAAGTACAAATAAAGCGGGAAAAGTGCAAAAGCCTCGTTATAAAAAAAAAAAAAAAAAGAGAAGAAAAGCATAAGTATTCCATTTTGACTCTTGAATTCGGGTGATTGTTTGAGTTCAGTTGAAACAAGTATATTTGATGAGTTCTCAAGTTTACACTGTATAAAGCTTACTAAGAAATTTATTATCTTTCATATTTTTGCCTTTCATGGGTTAGCATGGTTGTTGAACACACACTCACAATATCAGTCATAACAGAGTCAGATTTATTGGTTGTTGGGGATATTATTGATCTACTTTAACATGATGTATTAGCATGTTTTTGTGATTTTTCTGAGGCCTATGGATATACATGAGCTATTGGGATGCTGGAATTAGGGTCATTTAGTTAAGTTTGCATTTGCATGGTTTGTCGATTTCATATTATTTTGTGTTGTTAGTGTTTTGTTGTATGAGGACACGCAACGATTTAAGTTTGGGGGTATTTTATGATTGGGTAATATACCCAAAAATCGGATATACTTGGGTTTAAATTGTTGTATTTTCGAGTCATTTAGGAATATTTTTACTGTGTTTATGTGTTGTATTGCAGATTCGGGAGCTGCAGGGATAAATTGGGAATTTCAAGCTAACAGGGGCAATATGGTGATTTCTGAGAAGTCCAACGCCGGGCTACTGGATGTACATTAAGACAACAGCAACATGCGTACTGAAATGCGTGTCGGCGATTATTTGGATTTATGCGTTGACCATCAGTTGACTTGGTTTGGTACATTAATGCAAAGTTGATTTGGATTAGGAGTGTGGGGAAGCTATAAAAAGAAATTAAGTGCTGAAATTAGGGCTATCATCTAATTATTCAATCATTCATTCATTGGAGGCTACACAAAGGATTACTTGAAGACTAAGGATTGGCTAAAGCGTTTTCTTCTTCTTCTCCTTATTTTCAATTTGTAATTCTTTAAGGATGATTTGCAAACTACTATTGGCTTTTTTTTCCGTTACGAACTAATTCTTTAATTAAGATTTCATTTGAACCTTTTATGGCTATAAATTAGTTATTCAGTTTATTCCAATTATTTATGTTGAAGTGAATTGTTTATCATGCCTTGCATCTATTGATTAACTATTTGGCCAATAATTACCTTGTTACTCTAGATGGAATTGAAAGAGGAATTCTAGGGTTAGAACTGGGTTTGATAACGTGTGACTAAGTTATTTGCACAGTGAATAATTAGGTTTATGAATTGAATGGAAATATCTTTTCACCGCATGTAACACATAAGGAATTGGAATTGGAAAGAGTTTAATTCACTTGTTTTGCATAGGAATATAGCAAGATTAATCTGGATTAAATAGAAGTCAGTTGATTACTTGGAAAAGGACTTTCGACATTTGAGAATTTCTGTTAACAATTCAATAGACATAATAATTGGGATAATTGGATAATTGAGTTATAGTTCATAATTGGGGATATTGAGGTCTTAATCCTTATTTATCGGAAATCATTCATTCAAATCTTAGTTTATTTATTTGCGTATTTTAGAATAATATCTTTAATTGTTTAATTTAGTTTCAATAGTACAGAAAATCATAATTTATCATTGTTTAAATAAAATTGGGTTGATATAGTGCTAGTAGTTGGAATTTATTAATTAGAATTCTCTTGTGGGATCGACACTCTATTTTATAACTTTATTACTTGTTGATCGTGTATACTTGCATATTCTTTGATTGTGAAATCAACCAACACTTATATATATATATATATATATATATATATATATATATATATATCATGTGTGTTTAACTATGAATGATTATCCAAGTGAGGACACTTGTATAACCATATTTTGAAATTAACGAGCATGTAATATATATATAGAGTTATATAATATAATATCATGTTGATAACCAATAATCGATGTAATATATACGCATAATAGGGTTAATAATCTAGTACAATAATAATAAAATTCTCGAAACTTACTACTTACATCCATTGCAAAGGAAATGCAAAGGTAGGATACTTATTCTGATCTGCATTGCCATACATGTTTACGCAACTTAGTTTTATCTCTTATACCGAAACCTATTGTGAGACCCCAGATTTTATAAATAAAGATTTAAATTTCCCGAAATATTTTTTTTATATTATGGTGTGAATTTGAGATAATGTTATAGTTGTGGGTAGTATTTATAAATTTTGCAAAGTATGCAAGTTGTCACATTATATTCGATTGGACAGGGAATATTCTTTGTGTCGGAAAATATCCCTACGACGGTACAATCATTGGTGGACCCCACAACAGAATTATTGTCGGATTGAGAAAACGACAAAAAATATTTTATTGAAAATAACTACGGAAGTTTTACTGGTTGATCTTCGTTGAACTACTTTCGGTAGTAAAGAAATGCGATACGCTGCGTTGTTGCATAGTAGCACACGGTATTGATTATTGATATTTATGTGAGAAGTCACCGCTTTTGTTCAATTATTGCTAGAATAGTTCTTTGACAAGATCTCACATTATTTGATTCAATTATTGTTGATTTATAAGTTTTGTTTTATTCAGTATTATTAATGTAATAAAATAGAAATATCTTTTATATAAAAATGTAATACTTTATTAAAGTTATTATATAAATAGAATATATTATATTCTATTATGCATAGTGTTTTGCATAGTAAAAAATCTTTTTATATAAAAGCAGTAATACTTTATTAAAGTTATTCTATAAATAGAATATATTATATTTTATTATGCATAGTATTTGCATAGTGCTTTCGCATAGTGTTTGCATAGTAAAAATCTTTTTATATAAATAGAATATATTATATTTTATTTAAAAGATTTTTCTTTAAATATGGACCGTCAGATTAAAGTAAATCAATCGGACCGCTTCATGGATTAGTTACTATGCATTCCATTTTCCTATAAATAGAAGCTCATTCCTTCATTATTTTCTTACGAATTCAATCGAACTCTGAGAGAGAAACTATAGAGAGAGACTATAGGAGATAGAAGAAAAGTTTTCTCGCTACTTCACTACTCTTATATCAAGTATTATTTTACTTGTAAGGGATATTATTCTTTTGTATTCCGTAAGAGAACTTATGTTATTCCATTTCTTTATTGTTCATTTGAATAACTCAGATATCTGCTACCCTATACTTGGTGACATTTTTCTATTATTCTCTTCTTTTATTATTCTCGTCGAAATATCCTCCGTCTGCATTATACGCCGGGACTGGTTCCATTTTTTTATTATTCCGCCTTTATTATTCTCGTTTAATATCCATGCTGTATATAATATCTGGACCTGATTCCATCATTTATTGTTCCGCATTTACTATTCTGTTGGAACATCCTGTCGGTGTGAATTTCACCTAACCTGGTTCCGTTATTTAGTATTATGTTGGAATAACTTTTGCCTACATGCAAGTACTTTATGCATGGTGATTTTTTTTGTTATTCCATTCTTTATTATACTTAGTTGGTTAAAGTTTTGACTTCTATACTCCATGAAATTAGTAGAATATCCTTGATATTTGCGCTTCATCCAGTATCTTTTCATGGAAATATTCTTCTGATTATTCTTGAATTTTACTCTACAAAGCAGTATCATGTTGACAATTTGGACATTAGTAGTTCTTGGACAAATTAATTCTTGAACTTATTTTTATTGAATTCTTATATCATTGTCATCATCCTCATGCTTATATTATGTTGAAAGTCATCTGTAGCCTGTAGTACATAAATGGACTTGATATGATTATGACCAGGGATTATTCAGTATAATCATAACCGTAATGTTACAAATGATGTGGAAAAAGTCCTCATTGGCCCGTAGTGCATTGATGCACAGTTTTTGGTATAATTATGGCTATGGATTCTCTTTGGCCATAGTACAAGGATGAATTGTTTTATGGCATGATTATGACCATTAATGAATACACAAATATTCTTGGCCCGTAGTGCATGGATAATTGTGGTCGTGATACTAAAGAATATCATTGGCCGTAGTGCAGGGGTGATTCGATGATGTGGAATATTTATTAAGTTGAGTCTCAGTGATAACAGTGATAAAAAACCTTTTTAATCATAAAAGATAGTAGATTTTATTTTCTACTTGACTCTTTTAATGGATTGCTTGTTTATTGCAGTTTAAACTTGACGCTCTATTATATTTTATCGGTTTAACATTGTTGGAGACTAATGATAATTTATTCGCATTATCTTAGTCATAATATTTCTTCTTGGCTAGTTGAGCTCACCCTTTCTTTCCTTTGTTCTCTTGTGAAATGAGAATATAATTTGGGACGAGTCGGGGAATGGAGTGATGGTCCAAAGGATAGCATTAGTAGTCCTCACTATTCTATGAAATAGTGTGATAATAATTGTAATGAGGACTCCTTTTAAGTTTGTATAATCTCGAGTAGACAATAATTGTATTCAAAGTCACAGTTATGGTTTGTCGTATTATACACGACAGTTGTATTAGTAAGTTGTATTTGAATTTTTGTACCATGTATCTGACGACCCAAGATGGGTGATGTATACCTAATTTTGGGGGCGTCACAGTTGGTATCAAAGTTTAGGGATATGATCCCTGGCTAAGACGTGAGACAAAAACTAGGAGGGGAGAGACGGGGAATTCCTTCGCTAGTATGACCTACCTAAGTTTATGTGGTATTTAATGTGTCGGTCAGAGTATAGGGATAATATGTGATATGTTATTTAACCCTTATTTTGTGGCAGTGTTTGAAAATGGCATCCGAGAATGTTGAGAATAGCAATGGAGCACAGGAGACTGTTGATTCTCCATAGATCAATAATCAGGACAATGTGCAACAGGATGGCGATAATCCTCCTGTAAACAACAACACTGATCAATTGACGAACGATGGTACGTTTAAGAGCTTTTTAGAATTTATGCAACATCAGGCGAAGGCTGCTCCTGTTCATAATGCAGGAGGAAACAATGGCAACCCACGGTTGGTCACCGCTAAGCAATTCAAGGAGCTGGGACCACCGACATTTTTGGGAAAGCCAGAACCACTTAAGGCGGAGACGTGGTTAAAGCAGATCACCAAGATATTTGATGTCTTGGGATGCTCCGAGGAGCAAAAGGTTCCTTTTTCCACCTTTATGTTGCGTGAAGAAGCATATCATTGGTGGGAATCTGTAAAATGTACCCAGACTGACGCACTCAAGATGTCTTGGGAGAAGTTCCAAGAGTTGTTCAACGACAAGTACTTTCCCAAAAGTATTCGTCACATGAAGGAGGTAGAGTTTATCAAGCTGGAGCAAAAAAATATGACCGTGTTGCAGTACGAGGCTAAGTTTGCGGAGTTGTCCCGATTTGCATCCCATTTGGTCGATAATGAGGAGCGAATGACACGAATGTTTCTGCGAGGTTTGAAACTCGATATACGTCAATACCTCATTTCTCATAAACTTTGTTTATATTCAGATATTGTGAATAGGGCTCAGTTAGTGGAGCGCGATAATGAGTCATCACAACCAAAAGGTAATGACCAGCAACACGATAATAATCATACCGGTGGCAACGGCCATCGGAACAATGATAACCATCGCGGGGGAAATTATCTTGCCAAGAATGGTAACCATTTCGGTGGTAATCATGGCCAAGATAATAAGAATGGACATTTTAAGAAGAGAAGGTTCAACAATGATGTGAAGACGTCGGCACCAACACCCGTTTCAAAGGAAGAAGAACACCCATCGGTCGTATGTTTCAAATGCGGACAAGAGGGACACATCCGTCCAAACTGTACACAACAATCTAAAGCGTGTTTTAATTGCGGAAGAGAAGGTTACCTAGCTCGATTTTGTCGTATGGTGAAGTCAAGTCCAACCGGAATAGTGATGCCAAAGGATGTCCCATGCTGCCAAAGCCGGTAGTTTAAGATAGAGCGTTTTTTTTCTCGTGACGAGGAACCTGAATAAAATTATCATGGGTAAGTTAATCATAAGCTCTAACGAAGTCTATACCGTGTTAGATACCGGTTTTACTCATTCTTTTATTTCACCTAGTTGTGTTCAATGTTTGTACTTAACTCCGGAGAAGTTAAACTTTGATTTATCTATTAAAACTCCATTGGGAGAAACCTTCATTACCTCCACTGTTTATAAATCTTGTTTGATTCAAATCGACACTTTCACGTTACCTGTCGATCTTATCTCTTTGAAAATACTTGTCTTTGATGCGATTTTAGGAATCGATTGGTTAACTACTCATCATGCTTTTCGTAAGGTTGTTAGCTTTCATATTCCTAACCAACCTGTTATGCGAATTCAAGAAACCAAACCACTAAAGTCAATCATTGTCATATCAAGCCATAAATAAAGAGCCCTGATCCTTTCGTTGCTAACTTTCTTGTGTGGAATGCACCGAAGCCAGACTTTTTGTTGGCGACGTCGTGAATGATGATGACAAGTTGATAGGTATCATTGTGAGGTGCTATCTAGGTTAAGGGATAGAAGTCACAGTTGGTATCAATGTGACGTACTATCCAAGTTTTAGATGAGAATAACAGTTTTGAATGATATTTCTATCATTAATAAATTTCTTGACGTATTCTTGAAGACTTCCTAGCCTACCCTAGAGCGTGAAATTGAATTTTGTATTGACCCCAGTACAAAAACCCATTTCTTAAACCCTCAAATATTTCTTTACTTAAAACGAACGTAATATGCGCCAAAGATGTTGGCTCGAGCTGTTGAAGATTACGATCGTACTATTCAATATCATCGTGAAAGAGTGAACATGGTAGCTGACACGTTGAGTAGAAGATTGTATGCGTTTACGAGTGCGAATATACGGACCCACATGAAGATAACGAATATACGAGTAGAATCGACTTTAATCGATAAAGTTAAAGCCGCTCAAGCTACACACCTGGAGCTGATGAATATGAAGAAGAAGGTTCAAGAGGGCGTTATTCTAGAAGCATGAATCGACGAAGAGAGGAAATCTCAACCCTCGATTTAATTGGCCCATTTGAAATCCTCGATCAAGTAGGAACTGTGGCTTATAGACTCATTTTACCGCCAAGTATGTTGCGTGTTCATAACGTTTTTAACGTATCGATGTTACGTAAATATGTGGATGACCCGAACTACATTATTAATTTAGAACCGGGCGAGATAGCGGATGAGTTAACGTATGAGGAGATACGTGTTAAATTTTTGGATAAGAAGGATTATATTCGACACTCAAAGGTTATACCTCAAAAGTTAGAATTTGAAGTGAAGTCAAGGTATCCTCACCTGTTCGGCATACCAGGTACGTATGTAAATTTCGAGGGCGAAATTCCATAAGGAGGGGAGATTGTGAGACCCCAGATTTTATAAATAAAGATTTAAATTTCCCAAAATATTTTTTTTTATATTATGGTGTGAATTTGAGATAATGTTATAGTTGTGGGTAGTATTTATAAATTTTGCAAAGTATGCAAGTTGTCATATTATATTCGATTGGTCAGGGAATATTCTTTGTGTCGGAAAATATCCGTACGACGGTACAATCATTGGTGGACCCCACAACAGAATTATTGTCGGATTGAGAAAACGACAAAAATATTTTATTGAAAATAACGGCGGAAGTTTTACCGTTGATACTGTTGAACTACTCGGTAGTAAAAGTACATGTCTGCTGTTGTTGCATAGTAGCACACCAGTATTGATTATTGATATTTATGTGAGAAGCCACTCGCTTTTGTTCAATTATTATTACAATAGTTCTTTGCGTAAGATCTCACATTATTTGATTCAATTATTGTTGATTTATAAGTTTTGTTTTATTCAGATTATTAACATAATAAAATAGAAACATCTTTTTATATAAAATGTAATACTTTATTAAAGTTATTCTATAAATAGAATATATTATATTCTATTATGCATAGTGTTTTGCATAGTAAAATCTTTTTATATAAAAAAAAGAATACTTTATTAAAGTTATTCTATAAATAAAATATATTATATTTTATTATGCTTAGTGTTTGCATAGTACCCGCAGATAAGTGTTTGCATAGTAAAAATCTTTTTATATAAATAGAATATATTATATTTTATTTAAAAGATTTTTCTTTAAATATGGACCGTCGATTAAAGTAAATCAATCTGGACCATTCATGGATTAGTTACTATGCATTCCATTTTCCTATAAATAAAGCTCATTCCTTCATTATTTTCTTACGAATTCAATTTGAACTCGGAGAGAGAAACTATAGAGAGAGACTATAGGAGAGATAAGAAGAAAAGTTTCTCGCTACTTCACTACTCTTATATCAAGTATTATTTTATGGTAAGGGATATTATTCTTTTGTATTCCGTAAGAGAACTTCATTATTCCATTTCTTTATTATTCTATTGGAATAACTCAGATAATGCCAAGCTACCCTATACTTGGTGACATTCTTCTATTATTACATCTTTATTATTCGTCAATATCCTCATTCATATATATACGGGACTTCGGTTCCATTTTTTATTATTCCGCCTTTATTATTCGTAGAATATCCTCGTATGCATGCTATATACGGGACTGGTTCCATCATTTATTATTCCGCATTTACTATTCTGTTGAACATCCTCGCTTGCAGTGAATTTCACCGACCGGTTCTCATTATTTAGTATTCATTGAATAACTTGTCATCGCCAAGTAATCGCATGCATGGTAATTTCTTTTGTTATTCCATTCTTTATTATACTCAGTTGGTTAAAGTTTTGACTTCTATACTCCATGAAATTAGTAGAATATCTTTGATATTTGCGCTTCATCCAGTATCTTTTCATGGAAATATTCTTCTGATTATTCTTGAATTTTACTCTACAAAGCAGTATCATGTTGACAATTTGGACATTAGTAGTTCTTGGACAAATTAATTCTTGAACTTGTTTTTATTGAATTCTTATATCATTGTCATCATCCTCATGCTTATATTATGTTGAAAGTCATCTGTAGCTTGTAGTGCATAGATGCAATTGGTATGATTATGACCAGGGATTATTCGGTATAATCATAACCGTAATGTTACAAATGATGTGAAAAATGTCCTCATTGGCCCGTAGTGCATTGATGGACAGTTTTTGGTATGATTATGGCTATGGATTCTCTTTGGCCGTAGTACAAAGATGAATTGTTTTATGGCATGATCATGACCATTAATGAATACACAAATATTCTTGGCCTGCAGTGCATGGATAATTGTGGTCGTGATACTAAAGAATATCATTGGTCAGTAGTGCGTAAGTGATTCGATGATGTAGAATATTTATTAACCCGAGTCTCAAATATAACGAAGATGAAAAACCTTTTAATCATAAAAGATAGTAGATTTTATTTTCTACTTGACTCTTTTAATGGATTATTTATTCCACGCAGCTTAAACTTGATGTCTATTATATTTTATCATTTAACATTGTTGGAGACTAATGATAATTTATTCGCATTATCTTAGTCATAATATTTCTTCTTGGGCTAGTTGAGCTCACCCTTTCTTTCACCGTTCTTCTTGAAATGAGAATATAGCTGGGACGAGTCGGGGAATGGAGTGATGGCCCAGAGGATAGCATTAGTAGTCCTCACTATTCTGTAAAATAGTGTGATAATAATTGTAATGAGGACTCCTTTTGAGTTTGTATAATCTCTAGTAGACAATAATTGTATTCAAAGTCACAGTTATGTTTTGTCGTATTGTACACGACAGTTGTATTAGTAAGTTATATTTGAATTTTTGTACCATGTATCTGACGACTCAAGATGGGTGATGTATACCTAATTTTGGGGGCGTCACACCTATCATCATTAAGATCATTCTATCGATTAGAATAACATATCGTAATATAAAGATCGCTTATCATACGATAAATAAAGACATAACCTAATCACATTGTCACACAAAATCAATAGTCATTGAATCACAAACAAACATTAATATAGTCAAAATATCTAAGTCTAGATCAATTTCTGAAACATGTCGGTGTACCAACGGCTTTATCGGGTAATTATCGAGTCTAAGACTCTATCCTGTAGTTCAACATGTGTAAGTATCAGTCATATTATTTTTAAATGACTTATAATAATTTTTAAACATTTATTATAATTTATCATGATTATTCAAACACCAGAATTATTATTAAATGATTTAAATATTAAATAATTCTATTATCATTAATATTTAATTAATATTAAACTATTAATAAAACTATTGCCAAAATATTAAAGTTATTTATAATAACTCAAAATAATTTTAAAACACTTTTATTACCCTTAAATGATTTTTAAAACAATTAAAATCAATTTTAAATAATTACCATTAATATTTAATTATTAATGTATTATTCATCAAAATATAAAAAGTCATTAATTATAACTTAAAATATTTTTAATCCATTTATTTCCTTTTAAATGATTTTAAAATTAATAAAACAATTTTAAATTATTTATTTAATATTATTATTAAATAACTCTAATATCATTTATAATAAATTAATAATCATTAATATTAAATTATTAATGAAATTATCCTTTAAATATTAAAAGTTATATTTTATAACTTAAAATATCTTTAAACACTTTATTTTTATTTAAAATGATTTTATAATATTAAAATCATTTTAAAAATAAATTATTTAATATAATTATTAACTAAATTTAATATTATTAATAATAATTAATTAATGAAATTTACCTTTAAATATTGAAAGTTATATTTTATAACTTAAAATATTTTTAAACTATTTTTTTCATTTAAAATGATTTTTATAATATTAAAATCATTTATAATTAATTTATTTAATAAAATTATTAAATATATCTAATATCATTAATATTAAATAATTAATAAAGTTTGCTTTAAAATATTAAAAGTTATATTTTATAACTTAAAATATTTTAAATAACTTATTATCATTTAAAATGATTTTAATATAATAAAATCATTTTTAATTAATTTATTTAATGCATTTAATAAATAAAATTAATATCAATAATATTTAAATAAATACTAATATTTATGAAAAATATTTCAAATTATTAAAAGTTAATTTTATAACTTAAAATAATTTTTTAAAATAATTTTTGTAATTTTCAGAAATTAATTACTATTTTTAAATAATTTTTGGAAATTAAAATAATTAGAATTGCACTGTCTGTCGCTAAAGACTACCTATAGCGACAGAACCATCGCTATAGGTGTTCTTTGTGTTCTTGGCTAATCCCAGAAACTCATGGGCACTGACCGAGTTGGCTACTTTGACCAATGATTAAACACTGATCAAGTAGTTTCTGGACTTGGTTTTGGTCAGATCGTGTAGTACAATTGAAACACTACAAGACCCAACAACATACATGATTAAACAACATCACAATAAGTAGATCTAAGCCTTCAAAGTTACTGTCAGAGCTGTTCTTCATTTCTGGGTTACCCAAAAATGAAGAACAGTTCCACTGCCTTACATTGGACTCCTATAACTTGTGATTCTTGTAATGTTTGTGTGATCTAATGCATGCAGTATGTATCCAGAATGACAAGGAAGAGATCTATCATCTAAAACACATATAACAATAACAGATTCAACCGCTATGATTCGGTCAAACCATGTCAGAGACAGTGTTCATATGTTTTCTGGGTTACCTAGAAAACATAACACATGGTCAAGCTGCCTGGTTTGACCGCCCATATAATCTAACATGTTTGATGTTAATGTAATCTGAAGACACTAGAATGAAGTATAAACAATGTAAGACAACTTAGATGCATCAACAACAACAAATCAACAACACCATGACAGATCTAGACGCTTGAAAAGCTTGTCAGGCCCTTTCTGGGTAAATCTGGGTTACCCAGAATTGTCCGGTAAATGCCGGTCAACGTGGTTTGTCCACGAATAACTTGAAATTTGAACATTTAATGGTTGTGATTCGACTTCCAGAGCACAGACCTTACAACATACTACCAATACCAACATTTAAAAATACAGAAACATAAACAGAATGAGATCCAGGAGGTCTGACATTAGTTATCAGACATCAAAATAAATTTTTTCCAGATTTTGAAAAACACGAAACCCGAGCCTCTTGATGTTATGGATCTAACATCTAGCAACCCAGATCATCATTATACACTACATCTAACATGTTTAACACAAAAAAACAACATCTAACATGGGATCAATATACAGATTTTTCAAGCTAGGGTTTTATACCTTCTTTGATTTATTTCTGATTCTGGCTATTGATTTGTTAGTGGATTTCGTGGGGCTAGTACTTGGGACTGATATGCCTTAAAATATTCGTGGGTTTGGCTTGAGAGAGAATGTTTGAGTGTTTGGTGCAAAATGAGTTAGCAAATGAATTTCTCTCTCTCCAAATCTATTTATAGAAGTGTTAGATGCATGTATGGCTGATACAAGTGGCTGGTTGCTAGAGTTTTTAGCACATGGGGTTGTTGGATTTGGTCACCAACTTCACCTAAGGTCAAAACCTATACATTAGCTTCAATAATTCAAGGGGTATTTTGGTCTTTTCGCTTAAAAATTTAATGGCTTTTTGGGCAATTGGCAAGCCCTTAGGGTTTGACCCTTAGGGTTTAACCCTTAGGATTTAACCCTAAGGTTTTCCAATAATTGCATTCTAGAATTACATTTTAGGGTTTAAAAAAATAAAAAAAATATATTAGTTTCTAAAAATAGAAAATTAGGGTTTGTTAATTAGATTAGGTTTCTAATTACATTATACAGGAACATTAGGGTTTAAAATCACTAATTATAATTATCCTTGCTAATTTAGCAATTAGGGTTCACCATAAGTAATTAGGGTTACCAAATCACCATTAGGGTTTTTAATTACCAAATTAGGGTTTCTAGATATTAGGATTTTAAATTACTCCCTCCGTCCCATAGTTATAGGCTGATTTTCTATTTTGAGATGTCCCAATATATAGGCTACTTACTATTTACAAAATTTAGTTGGTTCATTGTTTTACTTTTATGCCCTTATAATAAATATTCAACTATTACTCTTTTTTTTTGAAGAAACAACATTCAATGTCATTATTTTTATCACCACATTTAATGTTGTTTTATTCTCTTTGGTTAAAGTTCTATGGTTATGGACTTTAATGGTCAGTACACGTCAATCAATGAAGTTGAGAGTTCCAGTGTGATAAGTAAGGAGTAATTAACTTATTCATTAATTCTATATTAAGGGGTATATGTGGAAAATTATGTTAAAAATTACCACTTAAACTGATTTTCTTAAACTATGTGCCAAAAGAAATCAGCCTATAACTATGGGACGGAGGGAGTACTAATTAGGTTTTCCATAATTAGCAATAAAACCTAAAATACCAGATATTAATCACATTAACACAATTTCTGACTGATCACTAACTCCAGTTTAGGTTTCAAATTAGGGTTTATCATTTCATAAATTATTGTTCTCAATTAATTAGGGTTCCTAATTAATTAAGATTTTCCATACTTAGGGTTAAAATTAATAATACATGACATTCATAACCTAAAGTAATTTCTTGAAAATCTTATAGTCTTATTTGACTATCAAATTAGGGTTTATTAAAATAATACTAGGGTTTATTATGATACGCTAAAATTATTCCACAAATTAACCTTACACACATAACATACATATGTTGGGTAATTTCTAGTTACGCACAACACGCAAGTATACGTGGTCAACAAGTAATAAAGAGTAAGTAAAGTATCGTTCCCACGGAGAATTAACTAATAAATTTCACCAAGCATTAACCCATAACCATCTCAGTCTTATTTAAACGAATGATATTATATTTTGTATTTTAAACTACGAAATTAAATAAACCTAACTAATCCTAGAGTGAGACTAGATAATGAAGACGTGAGATCACAATTTAATCTATTGACTCATTCAAATCCACACATTTCATGTTAAGCCAAACTAATTGTACTGGTTTGTTAGTCGAGAACAAGAACGTAAAGTACAACCATCTCTCAATGTACTATACCTATATCACGTATAATCCACAATTGATAGAATACACGTGAACACCCACATTACCTAAACCACTATATGTCTATGCGATTTACAAATAATTAGGGTTTAATCCCAAATTCTCAATTGACTACGAATGGTTCTTCGGTATATGTCTATCCTAAGCACAAATCATACATCCTATCACAATATAGAATATACAATCAAAAGCTATTAAGATCAAATCCAAACCCATACTTCGTTTCTCAAGTCCATATGGGTTATCACAGTAATTGATGGTCAATCAACTAAGCAAGTAATCAAGAATCTTAATAGACAAACCCATAGAAATCAAAATAGGCTAACAATGAAACATATCAGAAATAACTAATCCATAGAATCCATTGCAATCTCAGAATAGAATTTACATCATATCTGAATTAACGCTACCATCCGCATATTGAATAAACATCATAAGATACAATTAGGAATCAAAGATAGAGTAAGGATAGAGAATTGTAGTGCAAATCTGTTCTCTTGATCCAAGGTTGAATCTCTAATGCTTCCCAATTGCTTCAAGTCTCCAAACTAATCAAATCTAAAAATAATATCTTCACTACTCTACTCTACTTTATTATTGAAAATCAAAGAGAGAAAACAATCATAGTTCCTTAATCCCCCCAAGGGATGGAATACGTCTCCACATCCTGCTCCTAGGTCTAATATATTAAGAGTCCTAGTCGTAACATTCCTCTCCCCACACTCAGCATGTTAGATCAAATAATTAAAAGTCAATCAATTTGAATTACGACTGGCCAATTGCAACTTTAATGAATAACCTTGCGATAGAAGCGCAGCAATGCTACCAGGCCGACTTTAGGGTAGTTTATGCATCTAAGCCTAGCAAATTGCTTGGCTGTCATCATAAACCAAGTTAAGCAATTGCAAGGCCGCACACCACCTAGGCCCCGACTTGTTTTGCTTGTTCTGGTGAAACCTTCTGCTGCCTTTTAACCTCATAGCACTTCATTCCAAGACTTCAATCCAACCTTTGGCAACATGCTTAACTCCATTTCTTTTCCATCATCAATCCATCCTAGCTTTGAACACAACTTAGCTCCAATAACACCAAGGAAGTTTCCAATACTAAAACTGCAAAACAGAGCACAAATGCATAAAAATCTGTACAATAACATGAGATTAAGCACAAATTCAAGTCAGTTAATATCCAAATAAGTGGTTATAAAACCACTTATCAAATAACCCCAAACTTAAACTGTTGCTTGCCCTTAAGCAACCAAACTAAAACCAAATCAAAATGCGATGCAGAAACTACCATGTATGCATCCTACACTATCATGAACATGAATCCAGTAGTTAACCAGAAATGAAATTCAATTATATTGCCTCAGAAAAACTACAAGATAATTAAAAGAAAAAGCAACCCAAGATAAAATCATAATGCACAACACCTTGCAAATCCAAATCTGTCCGCATTGATATAGTGTGTGAGTGTGAAGCAACCACTAAACATACTGTTGAATACATTTTTCACATACTATGCTTCTTAGAGGGAAAGAACCAGTTTTAAATCAAGATAAGCAGTAAATCAAACAAGTTCTATCCAAGACCATGTATTACTTAAGTTCAGAGTCAACAGGGGAATTTATGCGTTTATTTATAGCGAATGCGTTTTACGCTCCATCTCGCTGTTGGTCGATTTCGCAATCAATGAATACGTGCAAGTATACACGGTCAACAAGTAATAAAGTGAAAGTAGAGTATCGTTCCCACGAGGAATTATTTAATAAAAATCACCAAATACTAATTCTTAACCAAACTAATTTTAATTAAACAATCTCAAATCGTGATTTTTCTAATTAAGAAAACTAAATTAACTAATTAAACTGAATTGCTTTATGACTGAATTCAGATAAATAAAGATTAAGACTTCAATATCCCCAATTATGAACTATAAATGAATTATCCAATTATCCCAATTATTATGCTTACTGAATTATTAACAGGAATTCTCAAATGCCAAAAGCCCTTTTCTAAGTGATCAATTGACTTCTATTTAATCCAGTTAATATTGCTATATTCCTATGCAAAACAATTGAATTAAACTCCTTCAACTCCAATTCCTTATGTGTTACATGCGGTGAACATATATTTCCATTTAATTCACAAACCTAATTATTCACCATGCAAATAACTAAGTCACATGTTATCATGCCCAGTTCTAACCCTAGAATTCCTCTTCCGAATCCTTCTAGAGAAACAAGGTAATTATTGATCAAATAATTAAGCAATAAAAGCACAAGACAATATTAACAATTCACTTTGACACAAATAATTGGAATAAATCGAATAACTAATTTATAGACATAAAATGTTCAATTGAAATCTTAATAAAAGAGTTAGTTCATAATTAATGAATTAAAACCAAGAATCCATAACTGAATAGATATTAAACGATAAAAGTATGATAAGAGAAGAGAATAGAATCTGTTGTCAGGAAATCTGATGCTCCCCTCTTGCTCCTGCTCTTGATCTTCAATGATCTCCAAGTTGCTTCAATCTCCAAAACTAATAAGAACTAGGGTTAATGTCTAATCTAATGGAGTGTATCTCTAATCTAATCTATGTAATCCCCCTATATTTTATGCCTTACATCATGTATTTATAGGTTACAAGTCCAATTTTTAGCTTAGGAATAAACCCAATCCAATTTGGAGTCAAAAAGGTGTCAAAATTCGCCTCAAAACGCATCCAAGCCTAACTAGACCCTTCCTCAAAGCCCAACTGGGCACACGCAATCTTCGGGAAGCTTCCCCTAAGCGCCCCTCTACCTTTACATCGCAAATAGGCATGAAATGGGTGCCCCGACGCTGGAACATTTTTTGACATTTTCTGCTCCGACGTCCTTTGGGAAAATGGCCATAACGTCTTCGTCCGAACTCTGATTTTGATGATTCAAGATGTTCCGAAACGAGGAGACGTAGATCTACAACTTTCATTCTTTGGTTTTTGAAATAATGTCCGGAGTAATACTCAAATTGGCTCTGAAGTGACTGTTGTGTAAATGGCAAGCCAAAAACGCGAATCTAGCCACCCCGAACGTCGATCCAAGTAACTTTTTCCCAATTCCTACAAAACAATGTAAAACATGCATGAATAGACACAAACACTTAAAATTAACCAAAAGATTTAGCTCAAACACACTCAATTATGAGTATAAAACTCACTCATCAAATACCCCCAAACTTAAACATTTGTTTGTCCTCAAGCAAAAACACAAAAGAACTAAAAATAAACAAACTAACTCAACTACATGAATGAATATGCATGTTCTACTTCCTAATATACCTACGAACCCAGTAATAAATCAGTATGATATATAGCAACATGCCTCAAAGATACCAATGATACTCAAACAATATATCCAATCAAGTCAAAGTCCATAACTTTAACCAATTAGTCAATCTAAACCAGTCATCACCCATATTGTGTGTGTGTGCTTGTTAACCATTCTAACCAACCACAGTTCAAGATAATCACATAACAAACTTCTTATAAGAAAAATTTCAGTTCTAATTCAATTACTTTTGTGAACATGACAACTCCAGTTAAAACTAAGCAATTACCAAGTTTAAGGGTAAATACAGGATTTATTTATACTTTTATTCAACCACGAGGGCATTTTTACTCTTTCGCGTGTTTTGTTTTTCATTTTTTTATTTTTCTCATGGCTGTGCAATGTCCTATTCCCTTAGGCTTTTCAGTGCTACCTTAACGAGCTTTCGACCAACGACTCCCAAGCCATTAAGACCTTAGGGCGCTAGGTGTAAAGACAATCCCCTCGGGCTTACTTACTTAAGTAACAAAGGCCACAAAACTAGACAAGCATGCCACGGTGTTTATTCTCTTCTCTTTTTTTTCTCTTCTTTTTTTTTTCTTTTTTTTTCTTCTGGATTTTCTATTTTTTTTCTTTTCATCATTTCATTTTTTTCTTTTTTTTCTTTTTGTAATATATATATCCCATAGATTCCCCCAAACTCAAGCTTTTACGTTATTCCAACCTTTACCGCCAGTTCACTAATTTCCTTAAATTTTAACCAAGATTTTTCCTCAGAAACAAATTATGAAACCCTTGAACCAAGTGGATTAAAACAGTTAAACTTAAAGTGCTAACTGGTTACATAAGTTTCAGACAGACTAAGATTATCATCATGATTAAAATTAGAACTCATCATCAATTATCAACACTGTTCAAGTTAATATGCAAAACCAATCTTATCATAGGCCGAGTTAAGACCACACCAACCGATCACACAGATTCATGCAAAAAATAAAATAAAATGCAATTATACTATATGAACACATACTAATGCAACACATATATGAATATGCAAATAACTACCATGTATTATATGCAACCTAAAAAAAACACAATGCTAACACAAAAAAATGAACTGTAATGCAAATAACTAACTATATGCAATACGACACTAAAATACCCCTAAACTTAAACTAGACATTGTCCTCAATGGCTAAAATAGAAAAAATTAAAGTAGAGGACTTCCCTGAAAATATTGCAATCTTCCTCCTTATCCGCTAAGTTTGGAGAATAGGCTAAGCACATGGAACAAATTGGGCACCTCACTTGAATTTGACTTGAATAACCTGTAAACCATGATAAAAATAATTTTATTAAATTCTAAATAAATGCAAATTCAAAACTACTAATATAAAACCTAATAAAAACTAAAAATAAAAATTAAACTTGGGTTGCCTCCCAATAAGCACTTGTTTTATAGTCTCAGCCTAACTTCTTCAATTCGCTATCCAATTCCCCTATGAAAATTGAGGAACCCTCCATCCATCAGTAACAATGTCTCTTTTGGGAGGTTCCCAATTGTAATGGCCATTGAGTTTAAGTCACCTAGCATGATCTTTTTAGATAGGATCCCCATTAAGTACGGCAAACCACTAGGTGCTTTCCCCATTGTGTTTGTGATTAAATTATAGCATGGAAGCTTGTCAAACACAATGGGCTCTTCCTCTATCTTCTCCTTTTTAACCCACCATGACTCCACAGTTGTACTAGCTCTTATGTCACAAAGAGCTTTGCCTACGACATGACTGCCAATTGGGCATGGTTTTATTAAACTGCCTGGATTCTTGAACTTTGGTGGAGGAGGCACATGGGATACTAATGAAATCAACTCATCTTCGTTGAATCTTACGGTTAAATCTTCGTCGATCTCCTTTTCCTTGACTGTCTCTTGTAAATTATTTCCACTACATAGAGTCATAATCTTGCAATGCTCATCTCTGCCCGGATTTATCTCTGTATCACTAGGGAGTGTTCCAAGTGGGCGGTTATTCAATGCAAGTGCTATCTGCCCCAATTGATTTTCCAGATTCTTTATCGACACACCTTGGCTTTTCATATTCAGCTTTACTTGATTCAATATTTTGTCTTGTTCATCGTTCCTTTTTTCAGTAGCTCTAATGAATTTTTCCAAGGCTTCTTCCAAACATGATTTCTTTTCTGGTTGTTGTGGAGTCTAATTTTGAAATCCGAATGTGTTTTTCTATCTAGGCGCTTGAGCTTGATTGTTACTCCAAGAAAATCCCAGATGATTTCTCCAACCCGGATTATACGCGTTTTGGTTCGGATACGGTTGGGTAAACCGACTATAGCTCCCTACGAACTGAGCTGATTCAGCGTTTATGGCACATTGATCAGTAGCATGACTCCCAGCACATAACTCACAAACCATAGCTACTTGTTGCGTGGATGGTGGACTCCATGTTTCCATTTCCTTAGCTATTGTGGACACCTGTGCTGCCAATTCTGAAAGTGTCGCGAGTCCATCAATCCATGTTTCCATTTGTTGAGTCATGTTCGTGTATGGCCATTGATACGCAAAGTCATCCATGGTACCTGAAAAGAGAGAAATATAGGAAGAGAATTAAAAATAAAAATGTTTAAACTAAGACTAATTTGATTGAAATTAATATTGGTAAATAATTATTAAATTAATTCCCCGGCAACGGCGCCAAAAACTTGTTGGTAAATTTCGCAATCAATGAATACGTGCAAGTATACACGGTCAACAAGTAATAAAGTGAAAGTAGAGTATCGTTCCCACGAGAAATTATTTAATAAAAATCACCAAATACTAATTCTTAACCAAACTAATTTTAATTAAACAATCTCAAATCGTGATTTTTCTAATTAAGAAAACTAAATTAACTAATTAAACTGAATTGCTTTATGACTGAATTCAGACAAATAAAGATTAAGACTTCAATATCCCCAATTATGAACTATAAATGAATTATCCAATTATCCCAATTATTATGCCTACTGAATTGTTAACAGGAATTCTCAAATGCCAAAAGCCCTTTTCCAAGTGATCAATTGACTTCTATTTAATCCAGATTAATATTGCTATATTCCTATGCAAAACAATTGAATTAAACTCCTTCAATTCCAATTCCTTATGTGTTACATGCGGTGAACATATATTTCCATTCAATTCATAAACCTAATTATTCACCATGCAAATAACTAAGTCAAATGTTATCATACCCAGTTCTAACCCTAGAATTCATCTTCCAAACCTTCTAGAGCAACAAGGTAATTATTGATCAAATAATTAAGCAATAAGCATAAGATAAGATAAACAATTCACTTTGACACAAATAATTGGAATAAATCGAATAACTAATTTATAGAAATAAAAGGTTCAATTGAAATCTTAATAAAAGAGTTAGTTCATAATTAATGAATTAAAACGAAGAATGCACAACTGAATAGACATTAAATGATAAAAGTATGATAAGAGAAGAGAATAGAATCCGTTGTCAGCAAATCTGATGCTCCCCTCTTGCTCCTGCTCTTGATCTTCAATGATCTCCAAGTTGCTTCAATCTCCAAAACTAATAAGAACTAGGGTTAATGTCTAATCTAATGGAGTGTATCTCTAATCTAATCTATGTAATCCCCCTCTATTTTATGCCTTACATCATGTATTTATAGGTTACAAGTCCAATTTTTAGCTTAGGAATAAACCCAATCCAATTTGGAGTCAAAAAGGTGTCAAAATTAAGCCCAAAAAACGCGTCCAAGCCTAACTGACCCTTCCCCTCAAAGCCCTCAAAGATCGGGCACGGCGCTAGGAAGCTGCCCCCTAGTGCCCCGACACTGCAAATAGGCATGAAATGGGCGCCCCGACGCTGGAACATTTTTTGACATTTTCTGCTCCGACGTCCTTTGGGAAAATGGCCATACCTTCTTCGTTCAAACTCCGATTTTGATGATTCAAGTTGTTCCGGAAAGAGGAGACGTAGATCTACAACTTTCATTCTTTTAGGTGTTCGAAATAATGTCCGGAGTAATACTCAAAATGGCTCTGAAGTGACTGCCGTGTAAATGGCAAGCCAAAAACGCGAATCTAGCCACCCCGAGCGTCGATCCAAGTAACTTTTGTCCCAATTCCTACAAAACAATGTAAAACATGCATGAATAGACACAAACACTTAAAATCAACCAAAAGATTTAGCTCAAACGCACTCAATTATGAGTATAAAACTCACTCATCAAATACCCCCAAACTTAAACATTTGTTTGTCCTCAAGCAAAAACACAAAAGAACTAAAAATAAACAAACTAACTCAACTACAAGAATGAATATGCATGTTCTACTTCCTAATATACCTACGAACCCAATAATAAATCAGTATGATATATAGCAACATGCCTCAAAGATACCAATGATACTCAAACAATATATCCAATCAAGTCAAAGTCCATAACTCTAACCAATTAGTCAATCCAAACCAGTCATCACCCATGTGGTGTGTGTGTGCTTGTTAACCATTCTAACCTACCACAGTTCAAGATAATCACATAACAAACTTCTTATAAAGAAAATTTCAGTTCCAATTCAATTACTTTTGTGAACATGACAACTCCAGTTAAAACTAAGTAATTACCAAGTCTAAGGGTAAATACAGGATTTATTTATACTTTTATTCAACCACGAGGGCATTTTTACTCTTTCTCGTATTTTTTTTTCATTTTTTTTCATTTTTCTCATGGCTGTGCAATGTCCTATTCCCTTAGGCTTTTCAGTGCTACCTTAATGAGCTTTCGACCAACGATTCCCAAGCCATTAAGACCTTAGGGCGCTAGGTGTAAAGACAATCCCCTCGGGCATACTTATTCAAGTAACAAAGGCCACAAAACTAGACAAGCATGCCACGGTGTTTATTCTCTTCTCTTTTTTTTTTCTCTTCTTTTTTTTTTTTTTTTTCTTCTGGATTTTCTATTTTTTTTCTTTTCATCATTTTTTTTCTTTTGTAATATATATATCCCATAGATTTCCCCAAACTCAAGCTTTTACATTATTCCAACCTTTACCGCCAGTTCACTAATTTCCTTAAATTTTAACCAAGATTTTTCCTCAGAAACAAATTATGAAACCCTTGAACCAAGTGGATTAAAACAGTTAAACTTAAAGTGCTAACCGGTTACATAAGTTTCAGACAGGCTAAGATTATCATCATGATTAAAATTAGAACTCATCATCAATTATCAACACTGTTCAAGTTAACATGCAAAACCAATCTTATCATAGGCCGAGATAAGACCACACCAACCGATCACACAGATTCATGCAAAAAATAAAATAAAATGCAATTATACTACATGAACACATACTAATGCAACATATATATGAATATGCAAATAACTACCATGTATTATATGCAACCTAAAAAAACACAATGCTAACACATAAAAAAAATGAACTGTAATGCAAATAACTAACTATATGCAATACGACACTAAAATTCCCCCAAACTTAAACTAGACATTGTCCTCAATGGCTAAAATAAAAAAATTAAAGCAGAGGACTTCCCTGAAAATATTACAATCTTCCTCCTTATCTGCTAAGTTTGGAGAATAGGCTAAGCACATGGAACAAATTGGGCACCTCACCATCCATAAGGATTTATATAATGCTATGACATCACCACCCAACTTAAGTCTCAAATCAGTTCAAAAATCAAATAGTTTTAATTTCATCGCAGACCAACTAAATAACACATCCACTGACACTGGATTCATGCAATTACAAAATGCAACATTTTTTTTAAACAAAATTACTCAACAGAATGTAACACTTCCTAACACAATCAACTAAAATAAGACAAAATGCAACATGACATATACTAAATGCAACAAATAAACCTAATACCCCCAAACTTAAATACTAAAATGTCCTCATTGGATATAAAAGGTATAAGGAAACTCCCCTAGCTGTTAGCATCATCACCATCCTCCTCTTGCTCAGGTGGAGTGTCTGGAGGTGGATAAGGAGTAGTTGTCCCATATGTCAGAAATTGAACCTGCGTTCCCAGCTGACTGAAGGCATTTGATAGAATTCTAGAAAATTCGGTAGTGTAAGCTTGGAAGTTTGCGTGCATCGCATCCATACTTCTTTGGTGGCGGCGAATGTCACGGTTTTGCTCGCCTAGAGGTGGACTAGCTGAATGCGGGGCAACAATGTCCTCTTCTTCTTCATTGCTATCTCTATCTTCTTCACTTTATGACTCCTCCTTAGACATGATAAACCCCCATCCCCAGGGATGAGACTCTGCACCATTCCAAATGGTGTACTTCTAATAAGGTGTGGTCAATATCCCTCATCGGTAGCTGAAGAGCCTCATCATCCCAATCAATTCCCACAGCCACGCACAGTCGAGTAATAAGAGAAGCGTGTGGTATGACCCCTGAAGTACTCCCTCTCATGTATTTCAGCATTGACTGATTTATGATATGCCCGATGTCAAGTTTTTTCATTTTCAGAATGCTATATAGCAATGTAGCTCTGTCAGTCGTGACATCGACATAATGGCTGGTGGGGAGTATGTTCGCACATATGAAGCTATACCATGCCTTGGTGTATCGGCTGAGCAAGGTCTGCATGAAATGTACCTTTCTGTCAGTGCCGGAATTGGTGGTCCATTTTGTACCAGGCTTGCACAGCTCCTGCACCAACTTGTCTAAATTTGTTTCAAACCTTTTTGACTCTACCCAATTCTCAGTACCTGAGGGCTATGTCCCCAAATGGAATATCTCGTTGATTGCTTCTTTGGTATACCGCACTTGCTTTCCCCGCACAAAGGAGATGCCATTCTGAGTTTTGCGAGCGTTGGCGTAAAATTCCCTTATTATCGCCATTGGTGCAGCCACTGATTTGGCCACCACTAAAAGCCATGCATGCCCCCTAATCCGATCCTTCAACTTTCAATCTTCTTCTCCCAGTCTGAATCCCCTCTCTGGGACAAAGGATTTGCCCACTAAAACATCCATATAATAGTGTTGGGTCGAGAGGTTCATAAATTGGGCAGTGTCTAACACGTTTATGTTGTTATCCCTGCTCTCATGCTCACTGCTTGATGAAGGAGATGGAGTTCTAATTCTCTTGGGCACCATGATTTTTGATGAAAGCATTCTCTTGGATGCCTCTGAACCCTTCAATGAACCCCCACTCTATCAATTCTGTATCCACCCACTGCAATGCATTCAACAAATTTCCAAAATTTGCTCCTTTTCTAGTACTGAATTCTCGAATATAAACCCACAACCCTTTCTGACCTTTAATTGAACACTTGCTGTGCTACCCCACTGACTGAGATGTTGAGAAATTCAAATGTGGACAGGTTGGGTGATGATGAAGGATTAGGTTGAGATTTCGGTAGGAATGGAGTGAGGGGTATGACTATTAGTGTCAATGACACCCTAACCTCTTGTTGAACTTCAATAGAATAGGTGGTGTGCTGAACCGAACTCCCATGACTGCTATCAACTTCTCGAGACCTATTAAAGAGGTGAAAAACTAGGGTTTGGGTGGGAGAGAAAGAGTGGTGTGGGATAAAGCCTGCAAGATTCGATGTTGGATTCAGTCGAATAGAAGTGGCATATGGGTTTCGGTTTTTTTAGAGAGCAAGACTGAGCGCTCGAAGGTTTTCAAATGAAATAAGAGTTCTAGCTTGGAATTGCTCCTGATTTTCTTTTAAAAAATTACATTTTTCGCTTTCAAGCGTAGTCATGCTAGAATAATTGAATGGGGAGGTGGCGCAATTGCCACTACTTGGTTTTGGTTACGCCATCGTTGTACTTACGATGTTTGACTTCTCACACTTCTGCTTAATTCATTATTCCTGGAAAGGAACACAATGAACTATCAGACTCTATTGAATCCTAACTAACACTTACTAAAAATTAATTAACTATAATAATATTAAACTAATTAAATGAAGCGACAAGGATTAAACAAATAGGACGGAAAATGATAGACTATAGATAATGGAGAATTAAACAATTAGTGGAAGAGAGATTTGATGGGGTGCCTCCCATCAAGCGCTCGATTTTTAGTCCGTTAGCTAGACTCTGTTTCTGCCACCGCTATCCAAATCCTCTACGATAAGCTAAGAACCCTCCATCCATTAGAACCACTATGTGCTTTGGTAGATTCCCCATCATGCGTGTCTGTGAATTTAAGCAACCTAGCGTAGTTCTTGTCCATGATGTCCCTAGTTCCGTTGCATAGCTAGGTGTCTCGTCCGTTGTATTTGGGAATAAATTATTACGTTGAGGCATGGAAAGTACAATGGACTTTTCCTCTATTATTTTCTCTTCTTCAGCCCACTATGGTGTATACGAGGCATCTTTATCATACTACTCATTTCCTTGAATGTGACCACTTAAAGGACATGGGTGTGTAAAACTCACTGGATTTCTCAACTCTGGTCGAGAAGGCACTTGGTGTATAATACAGGTGATATTATATTCTTCATTTTCCAAACCCCCAGTTGTCTCCTCAACGTCCACTCCTTTCAGTTCATCCAGTGGCATGCACACTTCGGGCTTTCCATCAATTTCATCATCCATGTCATAGTACCAATTGTTTTGAGGGCGATTGCTCAAGGCTTCGAATATTTGATCCATTTGATTCTGCAGATTCCGAATTGACCTCTCTTGCTCAATCATATTCTCCTCAGTTGATGCTACAAACTTGAACCACAAATTCTCCAAACTTGAATTATCTTGTTCAATTTCAAAATTCTTGTGTTGAGGGTCATTCATTGAGGAGTTAATGAGTTATTCCATCTGTCGATTAAGATTCTGGGTTGATATCTGCTATAATCCTTGACATGAATTCCTTCAACTCTGAATTTTCTTCTTGTTGCATTGGAGGTGGATATGAGAAATCTGATGGATATGTTGGACTTCGAATGTAGTCTTGGTCTTCATAGTTACAATTCCATTCATAATCTGGGTGATACCCCCAACCTTGTTGATAATCAGGATAAACATCATTGCTGAAGAAATCACCCCCAAACTGCACTTATCCAACCTTGATGTTGCACTGATAACTCGGATGCTTGCCAGCACAGTATTCACATGTAACTACTATCTCTCAAGTATGTTGGGCTGCAAGAATATCCAACCTCTCCGAAAGTGTTGCAATTTGTGCTAACAATGTAGAATATACATTGAATCTCTCAGTGCTTATCTCCTTTGGTTGAGGCATATTCGCATAAGGCCATTGATAAGCAAAGTCATTCATGGTACCTGCAAAGAAAAAAAAATATAGGAAGAAAATTAAAATAGAATAAAAGAAAATAAAATGTTTAAATTAAGACTAATTTGATTGAAATTAATGTTGGCAAAAATTATTAAAATAATTCCCCAGCAACGGCGCAAAAAACTTGTTGGGTAATTTTTAGTTACGCACAACACGCAAGTATACGTGGTCAACAAGTAATAAAGAGTAAGTAAAGTATCGTTCCCACGGAGAATTAACTAATAAATTTTACCAAGCATTAACCCATAACCATCTCAGTCTTATTTAAACGAATGATATTATATTTTTTATTTAAACTACGAAATTAAATAAACCTAACTAATCCTAGAGTGAGACTAGATAATGAAGACCTGAGATCATAATTTCATCTATTGACTCATTCAAATCCACACATTTCATGTTAAGCCAAAGTAATTGTACTGGTTTGTTAGTCGAGAACACGAACGTAAAGTACAACCATCTCTCAATGTACCATACCTATATCACGTATAATCCATAATTGATAGAATACACATGAACACTCACATTACCTAAACCACTATATGTCTATGCGATTTACAAATAATTAGGGTTTAATCCCAAATTCTCAATTGACTACGAATGGTGCTTCAATATATGTCTATCCTAAGCACAAATTATACATCATATCACAATATAGAATATACAATCAAAAGCTATTAAGATCAGATCCAAACCCATACTTCGTTTTTCAAGTCCATATGGGTTATCACAGTAATTGATGGCCAATCAACTAAGCAAGTAATCAAGAATCTTAATAGACAAACCCATAGAAATCAAAATAGGCTAACAATGAAATATATCAGAAATAACTAATACATAGAATCCATTGCAATCTCAGAATAGAATTTACATCATATCTGAATTAACGCTACCATCCGCATATTGAATAAACATCATAAGATACAATTAGGAATCAAAGATAGAGTAAGGATAGAGAATTGTAGTGCAAATCTGTTCTCTTGATCCAAGGTTGAATCTCTAATGCTTCCCAATTGCTTCAAGTCTCCAAACTAATCAAATCTAAAAATAATATCTACACTACTCTACTCTACTTTATTATTGAAAATCAAAGAGAGAAAACAACAATAGTTCCTTGATCCCCCCAAGAGATGGAATATGTCTCCACATCCTGCTCCTAGGTCTAATATATTAAGAGTCCTAGTCGTAACATTCCTGACTTTGGGCGGTTTATGCATCTGGCAAATAATTGCTTTACCGTGTTATAAACAAGTTGGTAGCGGTATGCGTGCGTACACTAACTAGGCTCGACTTATTTTACTTGTTCTGCTTCAACCTTCTGCTTCCTTTTAACCTCATAGCACTTCACTCCAAGACTTCAATCCAACCTTTGGCAACATACTTAACTCCATTTCCTTTCCATCATCAATCCATCCTAACTTTGAACACAACTTAGCTGCAATAACAGAGCACAAAGGCATAAAAATTTGTACAATAACAAGAGATTAAGCACAAATTCATGTCAGTTAATATCCAAATAAGTGGTTATAAAACAACTTATCAACATACTTATAGCACTCAAAAATTAAAATATAATTAATACTATATTATTATTCTCATTCCTTGATAAAAATCCAAAATTAGGGTTTGGATTCCATATCCGATTTATCTTTCATATTTAACATTATTAATTAAGTTAAAATAATTAACTTAATTATTCTAGCATAAATTCATATAATAAAATAAATAATTATTATAATAATTTAAAAATCATTTCATATATTATTTAAATAATATATAGTTATAATTTCATGGAAAATAATTAATAAAAATATTTCTACTATAAAATTAATTATTATAATAATATAATTTATAATAAGCAATAATTCTAAAAAAAAATTATTTGTAATTATTCTTGTAATAAATAAATTGTATATTTATCACATAAATGCATACACATTATCTGACACATATTATCACCTTTAAAATAATAATAATAAAAATTATTCGCAAAATTTCTGATTTAATTATATAGAAAATATCAGGTTATTACATTTACCCTCCCTTATAAGGATTCTGTCCCCGGAATCACCATTTTAAAACCTATACATACAAGGGTACATAGCATACACAATCATTGTAATTAGATCTCGATCATAATTGATCGAACCGATCTTTAACTACTTAGCATAAAGCTCTTACATGGAAATTTGATTTCTAAAAGAACTCAAATTTATCCTTCAAAATAATTTATAAAATAATTTATTATATATACATAAGAAAATAACATTTGTTTGAATAATACCTGGAGTTGCATCCCCGGCTGCTACCAAATCCTGAACAATCATGTTGAAGACTCCTTCGGTTGGTTCTGTTGGTTTGTTTGTTGAAGTTGGTCCCGTTGTCGCCAATGTCCTGCTGCCTTTTCCCGTATTCGGATTCATTGCCTCCCTTCTCCTTCTTGGATAGTCTTTCACCTTATGCTCCATTGATTCACAAATAAAACACCCACTATACATTCTTGGATTGGGGCAGTTAGGAGAGATATGTCCCTCCTGCCCACACTTGTAGCACACATTCTTTCCTTTTAAACACTCTCCTGAATGATTCTTTCCACAATTTCTACAATGCACAACTTGTTTCTTTCCACCTTTTGGCCTATTTTCCGTATTCCCAACATTATCTCCTTTTCTCTTTCCAGTTCTACTACAACTACTCCCTTTTTCGGCTTTAACTTGATTTGTCTCCCACCAAAAATTCAACCCTCCTTTCATTGTATAGGTGGCAAAAGCTGTCTTTTGCCCCTCCGTTACCCTTGTTATCATAACCACTTCTACAAGGTTAGTTGATCTTCTAAATTCTGGCGATTCGTTTATCTTGAAGTCTTCGAAGTTTGCCGATCGATTGTCTGGCTGATTTCCTGCGGCTGGTAATCCATTTTGCATAGCTTGAGTGTCTATATTCATCAAATTCTGCATCGGGTCTGGTTGTCCTCCAGCTTTGTTGACAGGTTCTTCTGTCCTTTGGTTTTGTTTTTGTCTTGGCGGCATTATCTGATTAAATAAATCATGTTCATCTAACTAATTCATAGTACTTTATAGCATATCACATACTGATTTAAACATTTGATATCCCTTTGTGACATAAAAGTCGGGAATCACTTCCACAACTTATACAAAAGTTAAGAATATTACATTACACATCATAGAGCATATATATTCAAGTAATACTAATACTACTTATTTCTTACACCTTCACTCATGATCAATTGCTTAGTATTCTATATATTCCTATTATCCTCAATAATCCATTCACACCTAACTATACCAAGTTCGTCAAACTTACCACACATTATGAGTTTAAGAACTCACTACAATCATATGAGTTTAAGAACTCGAGCTTGACCATATACTCTCTAACTATACTCTACCTATCTGCTATATATACTACCGTTTCTGAATCCGGTATTTCATTTCGTAGTATAATCACCTCATCAGGGTTGCTTTTAATGTGAGCCTCTATTTCAGCTATTTACTTTGATATTGGCTCGATCATGGAGGTTGACTCCTTCTTTACAATCTGAGGGTATCCTAATTCTTTTCTATTTGACATCTACACAACAACTATCTTGATTAGCACATAATATATACACACAGCAAATAATAATTTTATATAAGTTATCTTTTATTTCGTTTAATGATGAATTTATTCAATTCATCTCCTTATAAACTCTACAAGAGTTATTTGTATTTTCAACGTTTCCCTCTGTTCTAAGGTTATAGCCTAAGGTCAAACCCACCTAAGGTTTTTAACCCTAAGATTTGATATCAACTTGTAACGCCCCCAAATTCGGGTACTTGAAACCCGAACTCAGTGCTTTACGATACCATTTCTATGAGCGAAATAATACTAATAATAATAACAATAATATAAATACCAAACTTAATTTACATATATCAGAGTCTAATCCCAAGTACACGACCTTTACTACACTTCATTACATGATAGATAATAAATATCATTGCCTTAATAATATATAACTATTACAAAAGATACCATTAAACTTATATTGTTTGCTCTCCTTTGTCCTTGTTCTTGCTTGAACCTTCTAGTTGATCACACTTAGCTGAAAACATTTAAATTAAGCAAGGATGAGCATTTGAGTGCCCAACAAGTAATAACAATTATAAATGTTAGCTGAAAGGATTAAATGTTTTCTTTATTCATCACTTCTACAACGATTCAATAGTTGTGAAGTAAACTAAACCGATAATAATAACATAACAACTCTGCCTCACAATTTTGAAACTACGTACTGACTATAAATGGGTATTAGTTGACAGGCTATGAACATTGTTTTTAGTTTTCGCTAAGGTTTAGCAGAACTTCATCTGCAAACCGTCATAACTTACAAGCACGAGGGTGATCTGCCCAATGTGCCCTGTATTGATCAATACTACATACAAGAACGATATTATCGTTCACTCTGTCCGCCTTGGGCGCATAAAAGTTTTCCCTTGTTCAAGATGTTCATACATAGTCTGGAATCTGAACCAAAACAATTTGATTGGATACAATAAGGTTTTATTATATTCAACGATATTTCTAAATCTGTGTCTAGCTGATCAAATAGCTTAGACGGCTTATATATATATATATATATATATCAACATGTGTTTAACTACAATGATTATCCAAGTGAGGACACTTGTATAACCATATTTCAAAATTAACGAACAGAATATATATATGAGTTATATAATATAATATCATGTTGATAACCAATGATCGGATATAATATATATGATAATAGGGTTAATAATCTGGTATAATAATAATATAATTCTGAAACTTCTTACTTCTGTCCATTGCATAAAGGAAATGCAAAGGTAGGATACTTGCATGATCTGCTGCTTACAGTTATGCAACTTAGTTTTATCTTTTATACCGAAACCTATCATCATTAAGATCATTCTATCGATTAGAATAACATATCGTAACATATAATAATCGCTTATCAAGCGGTCAAAGACATAACCTAATCACATTGTCACACAAATTAATAGTCATCGAATCACAAACAAACATTAATACAATCAAAATATCTAAGTCCAGATCAATTTACAAATACGCTTGTTATCAACTTTTATCGGTAATTATCGAGTCTAAGACTCTATCCTGTAGTTCAACATCCTTAAGTATCATCATTCATATTATTTTTAAATGACTTATAATAATTTTTAAAATTTATTATAATTTATCATGATTTTTCAAACACTAGAATCATTATTAAATGATTTAAATATTAAATAATTCTATTATCATTAATATTTAATTAATATTAAACTATTAATGAAACCATTGCCAAAATATTAAAGTTATTTATAATAACTCAAAATAATTTTAAAACACTTTTATTACCCTTAAATGATTTATAAAACAATTAAAATCATTTTTAAATAATTACCATTAATATTTGATTATTAATGTATTATTCATCAAAATATAAAAAGTCCTTAATTATAACTTAAAATATTTTTAATTCATTTATTTCCTTTTTAAATGATTTTTAAACCAATAAAACCATTTTTAAATTATTTATTTAATATAATTAACTAACTCTAATATCATTTATAATAAATTAATAATCATTAATATTAAATTATTAATGAAATTATCCTTTAAATATTAAAAGTTATATTTTATAACTTAAAATATCTTTAAACACTTTATTTTTATTTAAAATAATTTTTATAATATTAAAATCATTTTAAAACTAAATTATTTAATATAATTATTAACTAAATTTAATAATAATAATAATTAATTAATTAAATTTACCTTTAAATATTGAAAGTTATATTTTATAACTTAAAATATTTTTAAACTATTTATTTTCATTTAAAATGATTTTTATAATATTAAAATCATTTTTAATTAATTTATATAATAAAATTATTAAAAAATATAATATCATTAATATTAAATAATTAATGAAATTTGTTTTAAAATATTAAAAGTTATATTTTATAACTTAAAATATTTTTAAATAACTTATTATCATTTAAAATGATTTTTAATATAATAAAATCATTTTTAATTAATTTATTTAATGCATTTAATAAATAAATAAATTATCAATAATATTTAAATAAATACTAATATTTATGAAAAATATTTTAAATTATTAAAAGTTAATTTTTATAACTTAAAATAATTTTTGTAATTTTTAGAAATTAATTAATATTTTAAAATAATTTTAGGAAATTAAAATAATTATAATTGCACTGTGTGTCGCTAAAGACTACCTATAGCGACAGAACCGTCGCTATAGGTGTTCTTCGTGATCTTGGCTAATCCCAGAAACTCATGGGCAATGACCGAGTTGGCTACTTTGACCAATGATTAAACACTGATCAAGTAGTTTCTGGACTTGGTTTTGGTCAAATCGTGTAGTACAATTGCAACACTAAAAGACCCAACAACATACATGATTAAACAACATCACAATAAGTTGATCTAAGCCTTTAAAGTTACTATCAGAGCTGTTCTTCATTTCTAGGTTACCTAGAAATGAAGAACAGTTCCACTGCCTTACATTAATTGGACTCCTATAACTTGTGATTCTTGTAATGTTTATGTGATCTAATGCATGCAGTATGTATCTAGAATGACAAGGAAGAGATCTTTCATCTAAAACACATATAACAATAAAAGAATCAACCGTTATGACCTGGTCAAACCATGTCAGAGACCGTGTTCATATGTTTTCTGGGTTACCTAGAAAACAGAACACATGGTCAAGCTGCCTGGTTTGACCGCCCATATAATCTAACATGTTTGATGTTAATGTAATCTAAAGACATTAGAATGAAGTATAAGCAACGTAAGACAACTTAGATGCATCAACAACAACAAATCAACAACACCATAACAGATCTAGATGCTTGAAAAGCTTGTCAGGCCCTTTTTGGGCAAATCCGGGTTACCCAGAATTATCCGGTCGATGCCGGTCAACGTGGTTTGACCACGAATAACTTGAAATCTGAACATTTAATGGCTGTGATTCGACTTCCAGAGCACGGACCTTACAACATACTACCAATACCAACATTTAAACATACAGAAACATAAACAGAATGAGATCCAGGAGGTCTAACATTAGTTGTCAGACATCAAATTTTTTTTCTTCTAGATTTTGAAAAACACCAAACCCGAGCCTTTAGATGTTATGGATCTAACATCTAGTAACTCAGATCATCATTATACACTACATCTAACATGTTTAACACAAAAAAACATCTAATATAGGATCAATGTACAGATTTTTCAAGCTAGGGTTTTATACCTTCTTTGATTTATTTCTGATCCTGGCTACTGATTTGTTAGTGGATTTCGTGGGGCTGGTACTTGGGACTGATATGCCTTAAAATTTTCGTGGGTTTGGGTTGAGAAAGAATGTTTGGGTGTTTGGTGCAAAATGAGCTAGCAAATGAATTTCTCTCTGTCAAATCTATTTATAGAAGTGTTAGATGCATGTATGGCCGATAATGTGGTCGTTCATTTCTTTGAGTTTTTAGTCACATTGGGGTTTGTTGGATTTGGTCACCAACTTCACCTAAGGTCAAAACCTATACATTAGCTTCAATAATGCAAGGGGTATTTTGGTCTTTTCATTTAAAAATTTAATGGCTTTTTGGGCAGTTGGCAAACTCTTACGGTTTGACCCATAGGGTTTAACCCTTAGGATTTAACCCTAAGGTTTTCCAATAATTGCATTCTAGAATTATATTTTACGGTTTAAAAAAATAAAAAATATTAGTTTCTAAAAATAGAAAATTAGGGTTTATTAATTAGATTAGGTTTCTAATTACATTATACAGAAACATTAGGGTTGAAAATGACTAATTATAATTATCCTTGCTAATTTAGCAATTAAGGTTTACCATAAGTAATTAGGGTTACCAAATCATAATTAGGATTTCTAATTACCAAATTAGGGTTTCTAGATATTAGGATTTTAAATTACTAATTAGGTTTTCCATAATTAGCAATAAAACCTACAATACCTGATATTAATCACATTAACACAATTTTTGTCTGATCACTAACTCTAGTTTAGGTTTCAAATTAGGGTTTCTCATTTCAAAAATTAGGGTTTACTAATTTAAAAATTAGGGTTCTCAATTAATTAGGGTTCCTAATTAATTAAGATTTTCCATACATAGGGTTAAAATTAATAATACATGACATTCATAACGTAAAGTAATTACTTGAAAATCTTATAGTCTTATTTGACTATAAAATTAGGGTTTATTAAAATAATACTAGGGTTTATCATGATATGCTAAAATTGTTCCACATTAACCTTACACATATAATATACATACTTATATCAATTAAAAATCAAAATATAATTAATACTATATTATTATTCTCATTCCTTGATAAAAATCCAAAATTAAGGTTTGATTCCATATCCGATTTATCTTTCATATTTAACATTATTAATTAAGTTAAAATAATTAACTTAATTAATCTAGCCTAAATTCATATAATAAAATAAATAATTATTATAATAATTCTAAAATTATTTCATATATTATTTAAATAATATATAATTATAATTTCATGGAAAATAATTAATAAAAACATTTCTACTATAAAATTAATTATTATAATAATATAATTTATAATGAGCAATAATTCTAAAAAAAATTACTTGTAATTATTCTTGTAACAAATAAATTTTATATTTATCACATAAATGCATACACATTATCTGGCACATATTCTCACCTTTAAAAGAATAAAAAAAAAATTATTCGCAAAATTTCTGATTTAATTATATAGAAAATATCGTGTTATTACAGGTAACTTGTAAAATGGCGAAAACCTTTAGTTGGTGACTAACTAAATTGACTTGGTGACTTAAAATCTCAGTATTTTAACCTCTAAATGACAGCAATATCAGATCATACATTGCACCAATTTATTATATAAGATAGAAGAGAGAAAGTCCATAAAGTTGCTCATTTTTCATCTAAGCTCTCAACAACTCTCTCTCTCTCCAAGACCTCCGAATTTCTTAAGTAAATCAGTCACTAGATCACCTCTTAGAACACCTATATCAGTTAAGGAGATCAAAGATCAAAGATTTGAACTTGAAGGTATAAACCCTAATTAATATTTGATCATGTATGCGAAGATAGAGTTTATGTTTTTATGTTTATATAAGTGTTATAGGATATTTTATGATGATCTATGATGATCTATCATGGATCCATAAAATCAAAGTGCCTTAAAATGGTGTTTTTTAAAAATTGTTCTTGAGCTTAAGAGTGGTCTGACAATCATATGTCAGGAGCCACAGATCATTCCCTGTTAATGATCTTTGGTGTTTTATGTTTTGAATTTGTAGTATGCCATGAGTACTTTGATCTGGAACTAGAATCATAGATATTGGATGTCCAGATTTGAAGATATTGTTGGTCAAAGTCAGTTGACCGACCATGACCGGGCGAATTCTAAGTAACCTAGAAAGCCATGAACAGCGTCTGACATGATTTTGTAATGCCTAGATCTGACAGGTATTATGTGTTTTGTGGATGTTATAGTAACATACTTGTAGCTTGTAATATGGAATCTATATCCATGTCTTTAGACCCTTCAAAAAATCAACATAATCAAAATAAGGGATGGTCAAAGTAGACCATCCGGTAACATTTCCTGTTTTCTGGAATTTTGAGAAAACGCAAGAACAAATTTTCTAACAGCCTTTAACCGAGATTTATCTCGATATGGTGATGCTGATGGACTGATTTGTTGTTTTATATATGTTCTATGACATGAGGACAACATGTTTGAAGCCTATGAACACTTAATTAATGCCCAAAACTTATATAAAATCGAGCTAGAAAGTAGGCACTCGAGACTGCCTGAGTTTTTGGGTTACCTAGAAAATCCAAGATGCTCTGACAGTTAGTTTGGATGGCCAGATCTTCATGTTGTGGTATGATATGACCAAGATGATGGTTTAATATTGTAGTGATACATCTCTACTACAAGATCACTGTCTTGGATGTCCCAAAATTATTAAGATCAAATAAATATAATCGTTCAAAGTAGACACCTTGTAACTGACATAACGTTTCTGGGTTCTTGCTCAAGAACACCTATAGCGACGGTTCTGTCGCTATAGGGCCATTTATTAGTTATTAATTTCTGAAAATTATTTATTTTAATTAATAAATTGAAATAAATAGTTTTTAATTATTAAAAATATAAAATAAATTCCTATTTTTTTTAAAGTCTGCAAATTAGTTTTTAACTATTTTGAGTATATTTCATAAATATTTAATATTTTTGGAATATAAATGGTATTTAATTAATTTAATTATAATATTAAATAAATTATTTAAAAATGATTTTAATACATGAAAATCATGAAAAATTATATTATGGTATAAGAAAATATTTTAAGTTATTTTAAATGACTTTTAATATTTTGTGATAAATGTCATTAATTAATTAATATTAATGATAATTAATTTATTTAATAAATATATGAAATAAATTATGGAAAAATAGAATTAATGTTTTATAAATCATATAAAAATGATTTAAGTGTTATAAAATATAACTTTTGATATTTTGTCATGAAAATATTAATATATTAATATTAATAGCAATTATCGGATAATGGATTTACGTGTTTAAAAATCATATAAATATGATTTTAAGGTATTAAAATACTTTGATATATTATAAATATATTATAATATTATGTTATGATTTTCATTAATATTTAGTATTAAATAAATATTAATGATAAAAGAATTATGTGGTATTTAATTCACATAAATACGTTATTAATGATTAAAAATTCATGATAAATGATAATAATTATTTGAAAATTATTACGAGCTTACGAAAAATATTTTTGACTGTTAATAAATTATCTTAGACAATGGTTAAGTGTTTAGACAGAGTTTAATTGAACTTAAACTCGATATTTATCCGACTAGACCGTCGGGATGTTAGAATTGTGCCGAACTAGACTCATAATGTAAAAGTTTGACTTGAGGTTAAGTCTTATGTGTGTTATAGAGGGATTGGATTATGTGATAATGTGTTTAGGTTATTTTATATTGTGATGATATTATTCTAACTTATAGATCGATATTATTTATATATTAGGTTCAGACAAAACTTATTAAATTGCATTGCGGTAATCAACGGTACAGGCAAGTCTTTCTTAACTCGACCTCGAGTTGTATTATTCAATTATATTTATGGTCATTCATTTCTGATCGCCATGTCTAAGAATTATTAAATTGCACTATGTGCGTATTGCATGTGTTCATTAGGTATGAAAGGTTGTTCACCTTTATTACATTCGGTCCAGATATATTTGTTCATGTTAAATGCTTGTTCAGTCATAAAATTTGTTCATGCTAATTCACAACTATATTGTTAAATTATAGCCAGCTTATTATTCAAATTCTTTCAATCATGATATATCCTTAAATAAACTTATACTTACTGGGCAAACTTATACTCACCCATGCTATATCATGATAAATATTGCAGATTAAGACGAATACGTCGGATACAAAGAAAGGTCAAAGACAGTTCTAGCTTTAGTATACATGTGCAGTTAGATTTGTAACAATATTGTATATTAATGTTATTGTAAGTTAAATAAGTTATGAATTGTGTATTAAGTTAAGGTTACTCGACCTTGGAGAAAAGTGTATAAAGTTTACTATGACGCCCCCAAAATTAGGTATACATCACCCATCTTGGGTCGTCAGATACATGGTACAAAATTCAAATACAACTTACTAATACAAATGTCGTGTACAATACGACAAAACATAACTGTGAGTTTGAATACAATTATTGTCTATTAGAGATTATACAAACTCAAAAGGAGTCCTCATTACAATTATTAACACACTATTTCACAGAATAGTGAGGACTACTAATGCTATCCTTCCGACCGTCACTCCTCCTCCCCACTAGTCCCTCGTATGTTCTCATTTCACAGAGAACGGTGAAATAAAGGGTGAGCTCAACTAGCCCAAAGAAGAAATATTATGACTAAGATAATGCATAATAAATTATCATTAGCCTTCAATAGTTTTAAATTGATAAAATATAACAAACTTCAAGTTTAACTGCGGTGAACAAGCAACCCATTAAAAGAGTCAAGTAGAGAATAAAATCTATTATCTTTATGATTTAAAAGGTTTTCATGACTTTTATCATTTGGGACTCGACAATAAATAATCCACATCATCGAATCACCCATGCACTACTGGCCAAGGATATTCTTTAGTATCACGACCACAAATTATCCATACACTACTGACCAAGGACATTCGTGTATTCATTAATGGTCATGATCATGCCAACAACCGTCCATCAATGCACTACGGGCCAATGATAACTTTTACCACATCATTTGTAACATTACTATCATGATTACAATCGAATAATCCTCGATCATAATCATACCAAGTCCATCTATGCACTACATGCCACAGATGACTTTCAACATAATATAAACATGAGGATGATGACAATGATATAAGAATTCAATAAAATAAGTTCAAGAATTAATTTACCTAGGAACTAATAATGTCCAAATTGTCAATATGATACTGCTTTGTAGAGTAAAATTCAAGAATGATCAGAACAATATTTTCATGAAAAGATACTGGATGAAGCTCAAATATCAAGGATATTCTACTAATTTCATGGAGTATAGAAGTCAAAACTTTAACCAACTGAGTATAATAATGAATGGAATAACAAAAGAAATCACCATGCATGCGGTACTTCACATAGACATGTTATTCCAACAGAATAATAATAACGGAACCAGGTCAGGCAAAATTTGCACCGACAGGATGTTCCAATAGAATAATAAAGACGGAACCAGTCCTAGGTAAAAATGCCACACAGACATGATGTTCCAATGTAATAATAAAGACGGAACCGTGTCCCGTGTAAAACACACAAATAGGATGTTCCAATGTAATAATAGAAGAATGTCACCAAGTATAGGTAAATCAGCGATATCTGATTATTCCAGAATAATAAGCAATGGAATAACAACATGATTATTTTCATGAATAAAAAGAATAACACCTCTTACATTAGTAGTAGATTGAATCTCGCAGAGTGTAGTAATGTAATACTTTTCTTCTTTCTCTTTTAATCTCTCTATACTTTCTCTCTCTATAGCTTGAATGAATTCGTGAAAAATAATGAAGCACTAGACCTCTATTTATAGAAGATTTCTAGCTTAGCACTTGAAATGTGAAAAGGCAAGTGGCTTGACGACTGGTGATGTGAAAAGAAAAGTGGTTTGACGCCTATAATGTGAAACGACAATTGGTTCGACGCCTGTAATATGAAACGGCAAGTGGTTTGACGTCTGGTAAAGGTAGTTACTATTGACGAAGGTAATTACTATTGACGAATGTAATTACTATTGACAAAGAGACTCTTAGATGATGACATATGGGCCCCCCCATAAAATAACCAAACTTACCACAAACGTCTCATAATAGACTCTTTATATACATCAAGGATTGAATAAATATTACCACAAATCATTTTATTTTTAATCAACACATATTTAATCTTTCAACAATTATTAATCATTTATAACTTGTCGTCTCAATTATTGATTTAATAATATAACATATTATACAGATGATACTGTGATAATAATTAAATCAATAATATAAGTGATGTGATGCAGCAATTACTGTAGCAATAATTGAGTATAGCTGAGTGACTTCTCACGTAAGCATCAATAATCAATACTGTGAAACCCTAGATTTTATGAATAAAGAATTAATTTTCTCGAAATAATTTTTTTTATATTATGGTGTGAATTTAAACAGGAAATATTCGTACGACGGCACAATCATTGGTGGACCCCACAACAGAATTATTGTCGGATTGAGAAAATGACAAAAATATTTTATTGAAAATAACTAGGAAGTTTTACCGGTTGATCTTTGTTGAACTACTCGATAGTAAAAGTATAGTAATACGCGTTGTTGCGTAGTAGCACTTATTGATTATTGATATTTATGTGAGAAGTCACCGGTTTTGTCGTTTATTATTGCTACAATAGTTCTTTGCGTAGTATCTCACATTATTTGATTCAATTATTGTAGATTTAGAAGTTTTGTTTTATTCGTTTTATTAACGTAATAAAATAGAAACATCTTTTATATATAAAATAGAATACTTTATTAAAGTTATTCATAAATAGAATATATTATATTCTATTATGCATATTGTTTTGCATAGTAAAATCTTTTTATATAAAACATAATACTTTATTAAAGTTATTCTATAAATAGAATATATTATATTTTATTATGCATAATGTTTGTATAGTGCCCGCATGGTGTTTGCAAAGTAAAAATCTTTTATATAAATAGAATATATTATATTTTATTTAAAGATTTTTCTTTAAATATGGACCATCGATTAAAGTAAATCAATGGGACCGTTCATGGATTAGTTACTATGCATTCCATTTTCCTATAAATAGAAGCTCATTCCTTCATTATTTTCTTACGAATTCAATTTGACTTTAGAGAGAGAAACTATAGAGAGACTATAGAGAGATAGAAGAAAAGTTTTACGCTACTTCACTAATCTTATATCAAGTATTATTTTACTTCAGTAAGGGATATTATTCTTTTGTATTCAAGAAGAGAACTTACATTATTCCATTTCTTTATTGTTCATTGGAATAACTCAGATACGCTGCTACCCTATACTTGGTGACATTCTTCATTTTTTCGCTTTATTATTCATTCGAATATCCTGTCTTTGTTATCTGTAGGACTGGTTCCATCATTTATTATTTCGCATTTATTATTACATTTGGAACATCCTATCGGTGTGAATTTCACCGACACGTTTCCGTTATTTAGTATTCTGTTGGAATAACCTGTCTATGCGAAGTACCGCATGCATGGTGATTTCTGTTGTTATTCCATTCTTTACTATTATGTTGGAACATCCTGCTTGTGAATTTACCGACTTCGATTCCGTTATTATTATTCTGTTGGAATAACCTCGCCTACATCTGCACCGCACGCATGGTGATTTCTTTTATTATTCCATTCTTTATTATACTCAAATTGGTTAAAGTTTTGACTTCTATACTCCATGAAATTAGTGGAATATCCTTGATATTTGCGCTTCATCCAGTATCTTTTCATGGAAATATTCTTCTGAGCATTCTTGAATTTTACTCTACAAAGAAGTATCATGTTGACAATTTGGACGTTATTGGTTCCTGGATAAATTAATTCTTGAACTTGTTTTATTGAATTACTATGTCATTGTCATCATCCTCATGTTTATATTATGTTGAAAGTCATCTATGGCCTGTAGTGCATAGATGGACTTGGTATGATTACGACCAGGGATTATTTCGGTATAATCATGACCGTAATGTTACAAATGATGTGAAAAAGTCCTCATTGGCCCGTAGTGCATTGATGGACAGTTTTTGGTATGATTATGGCTATGGATTCTCTTTGGCCGTAGTGCAAAGATGAATTTTTTTATGTCATGATCAGGACCGTTGATGAAAACATGATTATCTTTAAGCCAGTAGTGCATGGATAATTCGTGGTCGTGATACTTAAAGAATATCCCGGTAGTAGAGCGTGGAGGGTGATTCGATGATGTGGATTATTTATTAAGTCGAGTCCCAAATGATAAAAGTGATGAAAACCTTTTAAATCATAAAAGATAGTAGATTTTATTCTCTACTTGACTCTTCTAATGGATTACTTGTTCATTGCAGCTTAAACTTAATGTTTGTTATATTTTATCGCTTTAACACTTTCTGTTGAGGGCTAATGATAATTTATTCTCGCGCATTATCTTAGTCATAATATTTCTTCTTGGGCTAGTTGAGCTCACCCTTTCTTTCACCGTTCTCTTCGAAAATGAGAATATAGGTGGAACGAGTCTGGGAAGTGATGGTCCTAGATGGTGCATTAGTAGTCCTCACTATTCGTGAAATAGTGTGATAATAATTGTAATGATGACTCCTTTTGAGTTTGTATACTCTCTAGTAGATAATATTTGTATTCAAACTCACGGTTTATGTTTTGTCGTATTGTACCACGACAATTTGTATTATTAAGTTGTATTTGAATTACATACCATATATCAAGCACTCAAGATGGGTGATGTATACCCAATTTTGGGGGCGTCACAAATACTGCAGTGCTACTATGCAACCACGCCAGACATCGTACTTTTACTACCGGGTAGTTCAACAGTTTTAACGGTAACACCTCCGCCGTTATTTTCATAAAGTATTTTTGTCGTTTACTCAATCTGACAATAATTCCATTGTGGGGTCCACCAATGATTGTGCCGTCGTACAAATATTCCCTGACAAAAAGAATATTCTCCGACCAAACGAATATTTTATAACAACTTGCTTACTTTGCAAAATTTATAAATATTACCCACAACTATAACATTATATCAAATTTACTCCATAATATTCAAAAATAATATTTATAGAAAATTCATCTTTATTTATAAAAGTTGTGGTCTTACAACCTCCCCTTCTTATAAAATTTTGCCCTCGAAATTAGGGTACGTACCTGGTATGTCGAAGAGGTAAGGATACCTTGATTTTATTTCAGATTCTAACTCCCAAGTCAATTCCTCGACATCGTGGTTTCTCCACAAAACTTTGACTTGAGGTATAACCTTGGAGCGTAGAATATGTTCTTTCTTATCCAAGATTTAAACAGGAACCTCTTCATACGTCAAATCTTGCGCTATTTCATCCGGTTCTAACTCAATAATGTGGTTCGGGTCTTTCACATATTTACGTAACATGGATATGTGAAAAACGTTTTGAACTCGAGACATACTTGGCGGTAAAGCGAGTCTATAGGCCACAGTTCCTACTCGATCGAGGATTAAAAATGGGCCGATGAATCGAGGATTGAGTTTTCCTCTCTTTCCAAATCTCGTAACTCCTTTCCATGGAGCAACACGCAACAACACATGATCTCCTATATCGAATTCCACGTCCTTTCGATGAAGATCAGCATAACTCTTTTGTCGATCTTGTGAGGTTTTTATACGTTATCGGATCGTTTGAATCTTTTCCGTAGTCATACGTACCAACTCCGGTCCCAACAACGTTGCTTCACCCACCTCATCCCAACATACTGGAGAACGACACTTTCTTCCATACAACGCTTCGAATGGAGCCATGCCAATACTTGCTTGATAACTGTTGTTGTAGGAAAACTCCACCAATGGTAAGAACTTGTCCCAACTTCCCGTGAAATCAAGGACACAGAGTCTTAATAGATCTTCAAGAGTTTGAATAGTCCTCTCTGACTATCCGTCCGTCTGAGGATGATATGCCAATGTCTAACAATTCCTGCAGTTGGGTCTTTAACTCTTGAAGTTCAATAGGAGCCATTCGATATGGGGCTTTGGAAATGGGTTTTGTACCGGGTTCAAGGTCGATACAAAATTCAATTTCACGCTCAGGGGGTAGGCCAGGAAGTTCTTCGGGGAATACGTCAGGAAATTTATTAACAATAGAAATATCGTTCAAAATTGACGTATTTTTGTTTAAATCATGACATGAAGCTAAGAAAGCTTGACATCCGTTTTTCAATAAACGAATAGCTTTATGGCTTGAGATGACCGTGATTGATTTTAATGGTTTGGTCGCTTGAATTCGCATAATAGGTTGATTAGGAATATGAAAGCTAACAGCCTTATGGAAACAATCAATTTTTGCATGATGAGTAGTTAACCAATCAATCCTAGAATCACGTCAAATGCAAGTATTTTCAATGAAATAAGATCTACGGAGTAATGTGAAATACCGATTTGAACCAAACAAGACTTATAAACAAAGGATGTAATGAAGGTTTCTCCCAACCTGAGTTTCCACAGATAAATCAAAGTCTAATTTCTCCGGAGTCAAATTTAATCGATGAGCGCAAGTAGGAGAAATAAAAGAATGGGTAGAACCGGTATCAAATAAAGTATGTATTTTGTTAAAGTTTATGATAAGCTTACCCGTGATGACCTCATTCGGTTCCTTTGCTTTCGGGAGGTCACAACAAACGCCTCCCTCACACTATCGGGTTTGACTTTTCCGGGACTGACCTTTGGTACCTCCATCCTAGATGAATTTATCTTTGGTGAACGACAAAATCGGGCTAAGTGACCTTCTCTTCAACAATTATAACATGCTTTGGACGGCATTGCGTAGTTTGGACTGATGTGCCCCTCCCCTCCGCATTTGAAACATATGATAGGTGGTCGTTCTCCTTCCTTAACGACAAAAATGGTCTTGACGCCTTTCCATCATTGTTGAATCTCCTCTTCTTGAAATGTCCATTCTTATTGTTTTGGCCGATTACCACCAAGTGGTTACCATTTCTAACTTTGTTGATTCCTCCACGCTTGTTGTCACCGCTTGATGATCGCTCTCATTGAGTATTATCATTTTGTCGGTTGCTTTCTTTTTAGTTATATTGACTCGTTATCGCGCTCCACTAATCGAGCCCTATTTACAACATCTCGAATATAAACACGGTTTATGAGAAATAAGATGTTGACGTATCTCGCTTTAAACCTCTTAAAAACATCCGTGTCATTCTCTCTTCATTATCCACCAGTGGGACGAAACCGGATAACTCCGTAAATTTAGCCTCGTATTGTGACACGGTCCATATTGTTTTGTTCCAACTTGATAAACTCCACCTCCTTCATGTGACGAATACTTTCGGGAAAGTATTTGTCGTTGAACAGCTCTTGGAACTTCTCCCAAGACATCTTCAGTACGGTTGAGTACATTTTACCGATTCCCACCAGTAATCGCCTCTCCGCAACATAAAGGCGTGAAGGGAACCTTTGCTCCTCGAGCATCCCAAGATATCAAATATCTTGGTGATCCGCTTATCCATGCTTCTACCATAAGTGGTTTTGGCTCTCCTTAAACTCCGGTGGTCCCGGCTCCTTGAATCTGCTTAAGCGGTGACCGCCTAAAGTTTTCATGTTTCCACTTGCATTTTGGACAGAGCCGCTCTACTTTCATTGTTGCATGAATTGCATAAAGCCCTCGAACATTTGATCATTAATCATTTGGTCAGTGTTGTTGTTTGCATGAGGATTGTCGCCTTCCTGATGCACATTATCCTGATTATTGATATGTGGTGAATCAACGGTCGCCTGTGCTCCATTGCTATTCTCAACATTCTCGGATGTCATTTTCAATCATCGCCACAAAACAAAGGTTAATTGACATGTAACATATTATCCCTAAATTCTGACCGACCAATTAAATACCACATAAACTTAGGTAGGTCATACTAGCGAAGGAATTCCCCATCTCTCCCCTCCTAGTACTATTCTCACATCTTAGCCAGGGATCATATCCCTAAGCTTTGATATTAACCATGGCCTTTTAAAATTAGGTATACATCACCCATCTTGGGTCGTCCGATACATGGTACAAAATTCAAATACAACTTACTAATACAATCGTGTGTACAATACGACAAAACATAAGCTGTGAGTTTGAATACAATTATTGTCTACTAGAGATTATACAAACTCAAAAGGAGTCCTCATTACAATTATTAACACACTATTTCACGGAATAGTGAAGACTACTAATACTATCCTCCGGAATCATCACTCCGCTTCCCGACTAGTCCTCGTTATGTTCTCATTTCAAGAGAATAGTGAAAGAAAGGGTGAGCTCAACTAGCCCAAAGAAGAAATATTATGACTAAGATAATGCAGAATAAATTATCGTTAGCCTTCAATAATGTTAAACTGATAAAATATAACAACATCAAGTTTAACTGCAACGGAACAAGCAATCCAATTAAAGAGTCAAGCAGAGAATAAAATCTACTATCTTTTATGATTTAAAAGGTTTTTCATGACTTTTATCGCTGGGACTCAGCTTAATAAATACTCCACATCATCGAATCACCCATGCACTACGGCCAAGGATATTCTTTAGTATCACGACCACAAATTATCCCTGCATTATAGCCAAGGACATTCGTGTATTCATTAATGGTCATGATCATGCCAACAACTGTCCATCAATGCACTACGGGCCAATGATAACTTTTACCACATCATTTGTAACATTACTACCATGATTACAATCGAATAATCCTCGATCATAATCATACCAAGTCCATCTATGCTCTACAAGTACGGATGACTTTCAAAGATAATATAAACATGAGGATGATGACAATGATATAAGAATTCAATAAAACAAGTTCAAGAATTAATTTATCCAGGAACTAATAATGTCCAAATTGTCAACATGATACTTATTTGTAGAGTAAAATTCAAGAATGATCAGAAGAATATTTCCATGAAAAGATACTGGATGAAGCGCAAATATCAAGGATATTCTACTAATTTTGTGGAGTATAGAAGTCAAAACTTTAACAAACTGAGTATAATAAAGAATGGAATAATAAAAGAAATCACCATGCATGCGGTACTTCGAATACACAGGTTATTATAACAGAATAATAATAACGGAACCAGGTAAGGCAAAATTTTCACCGACAGGATGTTCCAACAGAATAATAAAGACGGAACCAGGTCCGGTGTAAAACACACAGATAGAATGTTCCAACAGAATAATAATAAAGACGGAACCAGGTCCGGTGTAAAACACATAGACAGGATGTTCCAACTGAATAATAGAAGAATGTCACCAAGTATAGATACAGATTATTCCAACAGAATAATAAACAATGGAATAACAACAGTTCTCTTCATGAATAAGAAAGAATAACACCCCTTACATTAGTAGTAGATTGAATCTGCAAAGAGGTGTAGTAATGTAATACTCTTCTTCTTTCTCTCTTATTCTCTCTATACTTTCTCTCTCTATAGCTTGAATGAATTCGTGAAAAATAATGAAGCATTAGGCCTCTATTTATAGAAAATTTCTAGCTTAGCACTTGAAATGTGAAAAGGCAAGTGGCTTGACGACTGGTGATGTGAAAAGAAAAGTGGTTTGACGCCTGTAATGTGAAATGACAATTGGTTTGACGTCTGGTAAAGGTAGTTACTATTGACGAAGGTAATTACTATTGATGAAGGTAATTACTATTGACGAAGGTAATTACTATTGACGAAGGTAATTACTATTGACGAAGGTAATTACTATTAATGAAGGTAATTACTATTGACGAAGAGACTCTTAGATGATGACATATGGGCCCCCCATAAAATAACCAAACTTACCACAAACATCTCATAATAGACTCTTTATATGCATCAAGGATTGAATAAATATTACCACAAATCATTTTATTTTTAATCAACACATATTTAATCTTTCAACATTTATTAATCATTTATAACTTATCGTCTCAATTATTGATTTAATAATATAACATATTATACAGATGATACCATGACAATAATTAAATCAATAATATAAGAGATATGATCGCAAAGAATTATCGTGAGCAATAATTGAGTATAGTAAAGTGACTTCTCACGTAAGCATCAATAATCAATACCGTGTGCTACTATGCAACCACGCGTATTACTGTACTTTTACTACCGGGTAGTTCAACAGTTTTAACGGTAACACCTCCGCCGTTATTTTCATAAAGTATTTTTGTCGTTTTCTCAATCCGACAATAATTCCGTTGTGGGGTCCACCAATGATTGTGTCGTCGTACGAATATTCCCCGACAAAAAGAATATTCCCCGACCAAACGAATATTTTATAACAACTTGCTTACTTTGCAAAATTTATAAATATTACCCACAACTATAACATTATATCAAATTTACTCCATAATATTCAAAAATAATATTTATAAAAAATTCATCTTTATTTATAAAAGTTGGGGTCTTACATTTACTGTATAAACAATTTATGTTTATATCTTCCGCAATAGTTATAGAATGTTTGTACCAGATCCGTAGTGATTTGGGACTCGGATTTGGGGCTATCATAGTTGGTATCAAAGCTGTTGGTTATAAACCTTAGGTAGGAATACCTTAGGCCAATAACCGCAGTGAATATGATAAGATCTAACTCACACAGAGTTAGTTGGTCGGTAAGATTCAAAGTCGAATGTGACGCCCCCAAAATAGGTATACACCACCCATTCTGAGTCGCCAAATACATGGTACAAAAACAAATACAACTTCAGTAATACAATTATCGTGCAAAATATGACAACACATATACTATGAGTTTGAATACAAATATTGTCTAATAGACAGTATAAAAACTCAAAAGGAGTCCTCATTACAATTATTGATCCACTATTTTACAAAATAGTGAGGACTACTAACACTACAAAAAAATGGGCCTTTAGCAACGATTTTTCGGGCAACGACTTTATAAGTCGTTACTAAAAGTATATTTTTAGCAACGAAATATATCCTTCATTGCAGATTATGTCAGGCTTTCACTTTTTACAATGAAATTCGTAAGTCGTTGCAAAATTTCATTGCTAATCATTGGCGGGAAAAATTTTCGTTAGAAATTTGTTGCAAAATTTTCGGCCACTTGCTTTCCTGTCAGGGTGGGCAACAAAATTTTTTTTTGTTGCTAAAAATGGGGCTTTAGCAATGATTGTTCATGCAAAGTCGTTGCTAAAAGTGTATGTTTAGCAACGAAACTTGTCCTTCGTTGCAGATTGTGTCATCCGTTTTCCTTGTGCCTGAATGGTTGCTTCAAGCTCTTCATTTTTTTTGTGAGACTCTTCTAACTCTGCTGCCAATGCAACTTTTTCTTTATTGATAGATGAAGACTTCTCTGCTCGAGGTCCTAATCCAAAGCCAATCAATCTCCTTGCCTTCTTACCCAACACTCGAGTCATAATCTCCCTTTTGTCATTATTGTCAAAATTTCTAGATTCTGCGTTCATCTCAGAGGTGCATTCAGACTCAAGTAATTTCATTTCATTATGTGAAATTAATAACAAATGTAACTAATTCATTACATAATCCCAAATTTAAAAACAAGATAAGGTTTGTATAACTTACGTATGAAGCTTCATTTCCAGGTTGTATCTAGTCGTTTGTTTCCTTTTTCTGATGTGTGCTCTTGTAACCTTCGATTGGATCTCCCTAAAAATCAAATTAGAATAATTAATAACAAGATCATTATTGTATAATTTTCTGTACAAGGAACATGAATTAAGGCTTAAGTATCCTGGTTTTCTAGTTTCAAGCATAGCTTATCAGTTTGTGTTTCCAGTGTTGTGTTCACTGTCTCAGGGTCATTATATACCATCTGATTCTCAGTACCCATCTCCACCACAACCTACACAATCTCAAGTAAATCTGACTCCACAAAATCACTTGTTACCGCAGTATAAGGCTCAGTGGTCCCAGCAGTTGCCTCAATAGACATCTTTGCAGGCTCAGTTTAGGCCCACATCACCTGCTGTTTAGTAGACCAGTTCAGCCACATCTTCCAGCAAAGTGTTTGTTCTCATAATCAGAAACCAACTAGTAGCTGTAATCTTATGTATCGCCCTCCACAGTTCATGCGCAACCATCCCTATAATGAACTGGTACTTTTCCCAAGTGCTTAAAATGAGAGTATGATTTACTTGAGATTGTGTAGGCTGTGGTGGAGATTGTCTAGTACTATACATGTCTTATTTTGAACATTCATAATTACATACCTTCTCAGAATGATGAACGACAAATGGTTTTGACCCTCCACTGTGAATGGCATTAGTGCCTCGATTTTTCGTGTTTACTTCTGAGTGATGCTGGAAAAAAAATATCATTGAACAAATTATAAAAATCTAATCTTTAAAAAAAAAACTGAATATCATAAGCATATAAAAAAAATGATGAAAGTTAGAATAATCATACAATAAATTTTTGTGATGTCCAATAATCACACATTTCAGTCCACTTGGCAATATCAATGTTGTTTGGAGGATTTTTTCTTGCATCTTCGGTTGATTGAAAAGTTTTGAATAATTTGTAAAGCTTACACCTCTGCCCTCCATTCCTATCCTTCATTATTCCAAGTGCAACACACTTCACATGAGGTTTAGAAAGGTTGATATCGAAGTGAGCCTAAAGAAAAAAATAATCCAGCAAAATTAACTAGTTCATGAAACAAAAACATCAAAAATAGCCTATTAAACTCTAATCCATGAATTCAATTGTTACTTGCACCTTTTATCTAACAAATCTTGTATCCTAATGAGTGTCATTCTCCATGGATTTATAGACATGGTATAAAACAAAAACTAATTGCCAAAAAGGACAAATGCAGACTCAACTATGAATAACAATATTTGACATAATTTAATATTATGCATCTTACTTCAACCCTTGACAATGATTCTTCAATTACTCCCTCTGTAATATCCTTGAACTTGGTATTCATTGGGAGGTGGTGGCGGACCATCAATCCTATCTCTGACGACTACTTAGCTGATTCTGTAGGATCTATGGGCCTTCCTTTACTAGGTGACACATTGATAGCAAACTTCTTTCCATTTGACTTGGTGAGTTTCTCAAGACCAATACCACGAGTAGGTTCGCGTATTTTCTTTACTGGAGATGACGTTATTCAAATTATTAGATGTCAAAAAGTAAAAGGAACAACAAATTAACAAGAAAACAATAATTATGTATATCATATATATATACACACACACACACACGTGTATAACATATGTCTACTAAATGGCCGAACATAAAACTCATATTGTGCAGACCCTTGCTCATCGGACGTCAGTGTCGGGCCACATTCTGTTGGTGGGGTAGAATTTTCACCAACTATAGTGTCATTAGTACCTTTCTTCGAGGTAGAAATAGGAGTACGCACTTCATTCGCATGACCATCATTGGCATTCGGTGAACGTGCAGTCATTGAACGTAATTTTCTTGTTCGACCCACAAGTGATGGTTGAGCAGATCGAGTTCGTGATCTTGTGATTGGGCTTCTTGGAGGACTTGATGTCAGCAAAATTCGTGATCTTGTGATTGGGCTTCTTGGAGGACTTGATGTAAGCACAATTCTTCTTTTTACACGAGGATTTGAACCTTCAGTTAAGTTTAGTTCAACTTCTTCATTATCCTCAAAGACCTCAACATTTTACGAGGCTAAATATTTTCTTGTTTGAGCTGCTCCTTTCCTCTTAAATATAGGACCAGACATTTTGAAGTACCAATTATGCAGGATGAGTAAATTTCTGAAACTACATAATCAGATCAGTTATATGTATTAGTAAATAAGACATGTATAGTACTAGAAAGTAATACTTAAGCATGTCATACATCTCAAAATCATCACTAGGTTCACCATGCATGCCTAAATTCACACATCCAAAAGAAGCTAATTCATTTATTAAAGTATAACAGCAGAAACCCAAATCAATTAGATAAAATGAGTGTAAATGGAAATGTAAATCTCTTTTGCAATCAAGAACTATTAATACAGACAAGAGAGTAAAACCTATATTTTACCTCCAAAAGCACAGAGAAGTACATAAACTCATCAAGCTAGACCAAAATCAAAACATAAACCACATCGATCCATAAATAATCCAAGATATTTACTCCATATTCAACATAATCACAAATAAACTGATTATAAAAACAAACAACAATATAAATCGAAGTCAATAAGAAGATACTTTCCTGACCTGCGAAAAAAACCCTCGCCAGTTACGCCAGAGGAGACCTAGCCCTTATTTTGGGAATAAGTGAATGAGAAGTGAATGAGAAGAAAGGGTAATATATTAATTGGAGCGAAATATCATACATATCTTTTCGACTAAACGATTTTTGGAGGGAAATATAATATATTGGAGCGAAAATTATAGCGGGGGATAAATTTATAATAATATTGTGAGTTAGATTAATTAATATCAGTGTCTCTTAGACTAAATATAAATAAAGAAAAATTTAACACTTTTTTACATATTTGTAATATTAGAGATGAAAAACAATTTCTTTTCTATCTCTGGACTTGTGATATACATGATATTTATTAAAAATACATAATAATATTGTTAATTTAATAGATAATTATTATTATTTTTAGATAATTAGTACTCTTCGTCATATATTAAACGTCTTCATTTGATTTTGTTACGTGAAATTGACAATTTTTAAAAAAATTAAATATACGTCTATTGATTATGACCGTAATAAATTATGGATAATTTACTACAATTGTCAAGATTCGGAATTTAAAATTTATGTATAAATAATTTTAAAAATTATTTATTAGACCATCAAAGTCACATTATGGAGTTTATAAGGAGTATTATATAGATAATTATTTATACGTCTACTAATTTATAAATAATATGTTTTGCATAAACAATAAGGTGCTATTTGTTTACATCTGATTGTCTCTTAATGGACTGCCTCTTATTCGCTAAGAGACATGATGCTGTTTTTTTTCTTTTTTTGTTACCTCTGAATGCCTCTTAATCGGTAAGACAGAAAATAAAATCTTAATAATTAATAGTTATAAGTTTTAATATTGATATAAATTTATCGCCATTCTTTATTTCTTCTTAAAAATGTACTCCTAAATCTTAATAAGTGTTAATTTTGTAGTATTGTTGATGTAATATTAATAAAATTGTGATGATAAACTTAAAAATATTGTCATAAAATTAAAACCATGTTATGAAACTTAAATATTTGTCAAATATAAACGTGTGGTTAATTATATTAAAAATTAAGACAATCGAATTTGATTTACTTTATTTTTATTAATACTTATTTTACAAATATTTAAAAGACTACCTATGTTCCAAAATTTTAAATTTTTTCGTTCATAAATATTTTATACATTCCATTCCACTCCATATAGAATTGAGTTAAATTTCATGTAATTCAAGAAACAAAATATTAATTTCAACATTGATATATTATCTATATGACCGAATGATCTTATGTAGAAAACGTCTATTTCACTTATCATATCACGATGCATATAGTTTTGTATATTTTAAATGATTGGGGATCACATGAAATTTTTACAATCAAAACTTTAGGATTATGTTTATTTGAAAAAAAATATTATTGGGATTTGAATATTTATATTAATTTAACATTACTTATGAATATGTTCTCCCATGATATAAATTATAGTGAATATAAATTATATTATATATAAATGCATTAAAATTTTAACAATATTAAATTTAATTTTAATAACATTATTTACATAACTTACAATATCGATTATGGACTATAATAATCTATAAAGTAAATATATTTCAATACTTTAAAATTTAAAATTTCATACATTAACCATATCATAAAGAAATAGAAAAATACAATATGATGGTGGCGCTCTTATGTGGAATATAGCACAAATGAAAAAAAAACATATGTTTTACGAGAAAGAGTAAAGTTTGAGTTTATTCTTTAATTTATAATATACTACAATTCAAGTTGTAATGTAATTAATATTTTAATACAATTTTTATTCTTAATAATATTTTTTAAGTAATTTAAATTATTAATTGTATTAAATAGAATATTAACTTATAATAATTTAAAAATTAAAATATTGTTAATTGACAATAAGCAAAATTATAATAATTATTACTTTTTTTTTGCGAGCAATGACTATTTATATTACTTTTTTTATTCTACAAAAAGAGTTATATTTGAGTTTGTTATAATTAATTTATAATATCCTAAAATTTAAATTTATTAAAATAATAATAATTTAAGGATAATATTCCTTCTAATTTTTATTTTTTTTTAAATAATGTTATCAAACTCTGTTTTTGGAACTGAATCCCTAACTTACCAAACAGTTGTTTGGTGTTATATGGAAGAAAGAGGCTAATTTGGGTTCCTTTCTTAGCAAAACTTACGATTAGCAATTTCACAATTTGGGTTTCTTCTCCTTCCTTGCGTAGTATAGCCAAAACTCACATCCATCCCATCCGTAGTTCACTTGCACTCATGTCCTCCATCACAGGCACATGTTCTACTTCTCTCCTCCATCCGTAGTTTCGCTTGCACTCAAGTCGATCCCATCCAGGTTCTAGGGTTGTTTTTCTTCTTCCATTCTCTTTCAACTTGGTAAGAAATCAAATCTCAGTTTATTTATTTCTTAATATCTGCACTTTGTTTATTCATTTGCACTTAATCAAATCTGAAATTGGGTATACGTGATGATCAAATCTGATATTGGTAATATGTCATTACCATTTGGCTATCACACCTGTTTTGGTTGGATGAAATACGTGCTATTTTTAAGTTGGATGAAAAATGTTGCTCTAGTCTTTGAATCTGTGTACATTTGTCAAATATTATGCACTTTTAATCATTTGATTTATTTTTCAATCTTGTTGTACTGATAAGGTTATGTTAATTTTAAATATGTGGAATATTCTACTTGCTAAATATTCTACTTGCTAAAACTGGGTAGTGCAGAATTCAAGTCAAAAGTGCAGAATTTAAGTTAATTGCTATAACTTTGTCTGCATCCACCAAAATAATAATGGCCTCACTGTTCTTCCCTCCCCCTCCCTCCCTCCCTCCCTCCCTCCCTCCCTATCTACACCCCAAAACCACTGGGTTCCCAAATCCTTCCAAAGAAACTGACATATTTAAAAACATTTCTTGGTCATGTATGTGGAAGGAGATGATGTACTTTTTATAGAAGTGGTGACAGGATACAAAATACCATCTCTGAAAATATCAAGGTCTCCCCCTTGATATGAGAAACATCAATCTGAATGAAATGTGAAGGAACAATAGAAACATTCTTCTTCTCTCATTTTCTCAAGGCTTTCACATGTTTCAGTTTGTCATCCTGCACATCTCCGTTATTTGCCTCCCTCTGTGTGGTACCATTACTTGAATGTAACAATTCTATAAAAGCTGCAATAAGGGAAATACACGTGATTGAAAAAAAATTATTCAGAGAAGCTTACAATTATTTAATATCATCAAATATATACTAAAGTTATGACGAGAGAATAAAAACAGAAGGAAAACTATTAAAAACAATAGTTGGACCAGATTCTAACTTCCGTAAAAAATAGATGTATTTTATTTACTCACACTGCACATCAAGGCATTCATGCCAAGGCTTATCATACAATTAACTGCATGTTTACTGAATGTTAACAAGTTATTTACAGTCTACAAATATGAAAGGGGAAATGCAGATAATCACTCCAATGTCACAAAACCTTTAGTCTTTTGATATTCCAAACAGTTTATCTGGTGTTGGTCTTATACAAGTTCAGATTTTCTGATTGTGTGTCTCAACTCTTAAGCATGTCGCAAACACATAATAATATCTTATTAAGTTACCTCACTTGCAAATTTGAAAGACACACGAGTTACAAATCAAGCTTTATCTGATATTTGTGTATTGTGTTATTGTTTAAATCACTGGTTGAGTTGATGTAATTGAGTTGATGAATAAATTTCAGGTTGAACTTAATTTCATGGATAAGAGTTGGACGCATCATGAGCGTATATCATTGACTTATCGCAATGGGGTCAAAAGCTTCATTGAGCATGTACGTGCAACATTTGGCCCAACAGTTGACATTAGATGTCCTTGTATCAAGTGTATGAACCTATACACTAAAACCCAAGAAGAGGTGTCTTCATATTTGTGCATAAATGGGATAATGCCTTCTTATGATAAGTGGATTTACCACGATGAATCCATTACACGTAAACCCAATGAACATGGTCAGAATATTTTCTCTCAAAATAAGGAGTTTATGGACTATGATTTAGATGGCGATGAGGATGAAATTCAGACACTAATGGAAGATATTAATCGAGGAACCTTTGCTGTTGGTGGGAATGAAGATACCTTCCAAAATCGAAATCATACCAGATTTGAACAAATGCTATATATGTTAGACAAAGAGTTATATCCGGGATGCCAAAAGTACTCCATTTTGTCATTTGATATAAAATTACTGCATTTGAAGGTTTTCAACAATTGGACAAATAAGTCCATAGACATGCTACTTGAGTTGATTAAAGATGTTCTTCCTGATGGTGCGAATTTGCCAAAATCATACTGTTAGAGTTTATGCCCTAGAGGCCAATTATTTGATATAATTGCTTAACGTTTTGATATTATATTTGATTGAATAAATATATGATTTTATTATGGTTTTATTTATTACGTAATATAATTGTTAACATAATAAAATTCCTTAGAATAGTGATACAAATTATATAGTTTCAAGTATGTGACTTGAACATGAGATTATATAATTACAATTAGTATCATTATTCTTAAATGTCCATAGTCGAGTATCATTGTTGATGGGACAACAATGATGCATTAAGACTAGTATGTGGATTGACTGATGACCAAATCTCATTGGTCATAAATATATGAGATATTAAGTCAATGCATAGGTACATGTTAAAGAATGATGTACTGGACAGACCCACCATGAGAATTCTATATGGAGCATTATGCGAAGTGTCATTAGCCATTCTTATAGTGACAATGATGTAATGGTCCTCCGACCTGAAATTGCTATATTACTACACGAGAATTTATGTACTTTGATATCATCAAATGTCACCTTTAATAGGGTGGACTATAAAGGTGATTATTGGGTTCATCATGAATCGTGTGAGAAATATGAGTGATCTAGATAGAATTTAACCATCCTATATATTATGGGTGATATCCATAGGTCTCTTGATTGAGTAGGACTATGAAATGCATGGCCATGCTCAAATAGTGATTTGTTTCATATAGTCTACTCATTGATCAAGAAAACTCAGATTAAATTATGAAGAGTATACACATTCCATGATTCGAGTTTAATCTAGGATATTAAGGTTAAAAGGATTAAATTACATTGAAACATTGGTCATGAAAAGGTTGCATCGAATCATCGATCTTATTATTACTTGGGTAGCAGTGATGCATTACTAAATGTCGCTCACTGTTTATAATTTTATAATATGATTTTAAAATTATTGCCAACGTAATAATAACCTATAGGGTCACACACAAAGAACGTAATTAAAAGGAAATTAATTTAAATTGTAAAGATTTAAATATGTCAATATGATTGATAGAATTTTAAATTACGAATTTAAATTAATAGGATAATTTATATATAGGTATATTAATTAAGATTTAATTAAGATATATATAAATTCGGATTTTAATAATATTAGGTTTTTGATTAATTCCTCCTAACTGCTATATATATGATATATATCAGTCACTTTAGGTTTTACGTCAAAAAATAAAAAACCCTAGCCGCTCTTAGAGAGAGACTAGAGAAAATAGCTTCAAAAATCCTCATCCTTGGTGGCTAGTACTGCGGTTCCTTCTTCTGCAGATTGTAGGACGATTCGCGGAGCGTTCGTGTAGATACCGTAGAGACGCAGCTCGTTTGGATTGCGTTGGAGATTCGATTGTATAAATTCCAGTTTCTTAATTCGTGGATTGCGTTGGAGATTCGATCGTATCAATTTCAGTTTCTTAATCGGTATAATTTCTAACCTCTGAATTAATTGAATTTTTTGCATTGATCCTGTTTTAGGGTTTCAGAAATTGCTTTAAAGATTTTATTTTCGCTGTGCATTTCTGTGTCGAAACCCCAACAGTGGTATCAAAGCTACTTGCGAAAAGATTAATTCAGATTACTTGTTTTAATTGTATTCGATATATATGATATATGATGATGCATGTTTACCGATATGAAATTGAATATATGATATTCCGTTGTATGTGTATTCTGGTAATATATATGATGATACTGTTAATCGTATCTTTAATCGGTGGAACAACAATATAACTGTTCTAATAGAATTAGAAGCATGAAGAATCATTTTAATATGATTAATCGAAACTTGACATATATGATAAATTCTGGGTGTACTGTTATTCGTTTTAATATGATTAAATCGAAACTAGACATATATGATTTGTTATTATGGGTGTTTTGGTGGATTAAAATGTATGACCGGTCAGCGAGACCACCGTACCGTGATCGGTCAATACCGACCACCGCCGTGGGAGACCCCCCTCGACCCCCCCATCGTGGCCTTAGCGATGGTGGTCGTGTCCCCTATATGTTATATATAGTTTTCTTTAATTATATATAAATTGTTATGTGCTTATTGTGATATGCATGGTGCACAGTTATGGCCTTTTGACCCATAGGTTAGTGGTTTTGGTTTTGAAATACGGCTTGCATGTCGTGCCTTTCTATAAATTCTAATGTAATATTCTCTTCTCATCTAAATCCCCTCGAATGTAACTCGAGGTTTCTTTATGTCATGTAATAATCTATAATTGATGAAGATGTCAAGATGGAGAACACAATAGAAAGATGATGATGGAGAGGAGGCACATGCTTGAGGAAGATTCAAGGAAGCTATTTATCTTAAGATCTTTTACCACCTTAGATTGACCTTCAATCTTTCATTAGCTTGAAAAGATTGACAGTGGATTGGGCCATAATTGTGACACATTTAATTTTTCACTTTATTTATGCTTGTATGCGATATGATATGATAAATAATGTGCATGCTTAATAAGATTAAAATTGGTGAGATCTAAATTAATTAATAAAATTCCTCATTAAATTATTAAGTCTAAATCAGATGCCTTCCAATGAATAACACTCATCAAGACCTTGATCAATAGATGTAGGTTTGCCAAAGCAAAGTACCCTATTTATCTAGGTAAGATGCGATAGGATAATTGTGATATCCAAACTGTTAAAATCATTGGGCCTGACTTAACTAAGTTATCTCAATAAGATTGTGGACTTAGAGGCATAAAGTTTGGTAGGTACCATTAGATGGACTAGAAACAATTGTTGTTTACCAAAATATTGAAAGTAATATGCACACAAGCCAATCATATTTGATGATAAAGCATATACTTTGTAACAATCTTATTCATTTATTAATAAAAAGTATTAATTTATTAAAGGCTTTTAATTATCTACATGATGCTGTTTTATAATATGTGATAAACCCATAGTTTTAAGCAATGCTTTTAGAATAATGATGATGATCATTCTAATGAGATCTAAATTCTTAGAAAGCTTAAAACTAAAATAGTTCCCAATCATTGGATTACTAAATTGGGGATTAGTGAATCCGGATAGATTGGTACACATCGTTGCTTGCTTTCATTGGATGAGGATGATTGATCTCATGATCATTTGTGTGGAGACACTAAAGCAAGTATGTAGGTGCTTATTAGAGAATAAGTTCACCGAACGTGGCTCGCTAAGGAATACCTAATGGAGTTTTACTTGCTGTCAATAGAATTCATGTAGTGATAGTAGTACAAGTAATCCTTGGACTTGAGATCATCATAGTATCTTGTGTATGATGAGTTATACTTTGACTTATTCCTTAAGACCCTTAGGGTATATCAAAGGGTATGCTTGGGTATAACAAGTTGTATATGGAGGAATAATATATGATCAATAAAGAATCTACCACTTCTAATAAAAGAAGAGAAATGTCCTATGTGATTCGATAAATGACAACCCAAAGAGTCCTTGGCGAAGATGTAATGAAATTAGAAAGGAGTTTCTAATTTGCATTATTTGAGTTGTGCATTTAAGGATTGAAATACATATAATTAAATAAAATAAGACTTGACAAAAATTCCATGTCTTATATTTAATTGGGACATTGTATGGTGGAAGGATTGAATTGTATGGTAACTATTTACTCAAAGGTTCTTTAATGATTAATGTTGAAATCTATATTATCCGGAAAGTCGTTGATCGCTAGGAGAGCTTTATCCCTATGTAGAGAATAAATATTATTTATTTAAATAAATTAATTGTTTAATTTATTTATTTAAATAAGATTAAATTGTTCTAATTGATTTATTCACAACCTGTTTAATATGGAAAACCTAAAGGGTCACACCATAAAAGGAAGAATAATTATTTAAGAAGTTAATGGCATAATCGTAATAATATATGTTAAGTATATTTAATTTAATCTATGGTGATAGAATAAATTAAATAGCTTAATATTTATTATTTAATATTTTAGAAATATTAAATATAAATTAATAAGAGGAGTCTTATTAATATTATTACAATTATTATTATTTTAATTTCTAAAAGAGTTTAGGAATTAATTTAATATAAGTACTCTCATTTATTCCTAATAGGATTAGGAGGGAAAATTAATTAAAGGAGTTTAATTAATTATCCCTAATAAGATTAGGGAGCCCATTTAATTAAAAGAGTTTAATTAAATAATACCTTATTTTAATAGGGTTACTTGATATCTTTATAAGAGGAGTCTTATATCAGATATCAAAGAGAGGCAATTCCAAAAGTTGGAGAGTACGCTCCTTTTCTATAGAGATAGAAAAACTAGGGTTTAGCCAACCACCCATCTTCTTGAATCCTTCTTATTCCTTGGTGGATCACCTCTAGAGGCCAAACACTTGGGTGGCTAACGTTGATCAAAGGAAGGAACCAAACCCGGTGAATTCAAGTTGAACGCGAAAGGATTTGGAGGTGAACCTGTACTTGAGGAAGCTCGATCTTCAAGGGTATGATTTTATTCTTTATCTTTTCGTTTAATTAATAATTGTGCATAAAAGGTGATCCAGATATATAGTTTGTAAAATTTTTAAACTCTGATTTTTACACGTTTCCGCTTATTTTTGCAATTTGATTGCGTTCTTGAATATTACAAACCTAACAGTGGCATCAGAGCCAAACCTTTATGCAAATTATTAATTGTTTTAATTTGATATGTATATTGATATGTGTTTAGAATAATTTAATTGGGCATAATTTAATTGTATAAAATTTTTTTTAAAAAAAAAAAAAACCAGCCGAAGCCAATATCGCTTGCTGGGCCGACTGAGTCGGATATTTGAAAAAAGGCAGGTACGGATTAAAAGTTTTTTTTTTTTTAATTTTTTTTAAAAGTAGGTAAACGTGCTATATAAAAAAAAAAAACAAATCCGGTAGCAACCATCTTAACGTTATATATATATATATATATTTGATATATATACGGTTTTATTATATATATAATAAAATAACGGTTTTGTTTTTCAAGGTAACACATATAAGTTTTTTGTCACGCGATTCAAGGGTGATTCACGAATTCATATTATATATATATATATATATAATATTCTTAATAATTTTATAATTAAAATAAAAATTTTATTTTAATCTTAAAATAAAAAGTTTATTTTAAACTAAAAATAAAAATTTATTTTAATTTTAAAATTGATTTTCATGCTAACTAATTAGAGTTGGAATTGGATTCCATGCTAACTGATTGGAGTTGAAATTGAATCCGTGTTTCCTTAAATAAATGAGTTTATTTAAATATGAAATAAGATTTCATATTATTCAAAATAAAGGAGTTTATTTGTGAATAGAAAAAAAAAATTCGTGTTTCCTTTAATAAAGTTTTTTTTTTTTTTTCATGGAATTGGATTCCATAATTAATTAAAATAAAGGAGTTTATTTTGATTAAAGATTTTGATTAAAATAAAATAGTTTATTTTATTCAAAATTGGATAAATTAAAATAAAATAGTTTTATTTTGATTTAAATTTGGATTAAAATAAAGGAGTTTATTTTGATTCAAAATTAGATTTTATACTAACTAAATTTGCCCATTAAATGATATCAATATATATATTAAATGTTTATTATTCATAAGATGAATGTTATTTATTGATGCATATGATGATGTGTATGATAATAAATGGGATTGATTATGGACTATTGACCAATGTGATTGGATTTTATTTTAGTTGGATGCATGAATGTATGGGTTTTATTAAATGGGGTCTGCGTACCTCGTCTTCTCTAATTTTTCTTAATGTAAATTCTATCTCTCTCCTATGTACTTCCCTTGACTGCTGATCAAGGTTTCTATTTATTTTAAATAGTTTTGTAATAGGAATAGTTAGAATTAATTTTGAAGAATTGGAGATCAAGGAACAAGGCGCTTGAAGACCCGGTTTGTAATGGAGCCCAGGTTTAAATGTAATTGTTATATTTAAATATTATTTCTTGCACCCTAGGGTTTGACCTTTTGGTTCACTTGGTGGCTCTAGTGAACCAAAAGTAGAATAAAAGTCCATAATCAATCCGTAGAATATAGTATTCTATATGTGCATGCTTATACTATATATATTATATATTATGCAAACATGCTTCGTATGTTAATTAATATGATGCGCGTATTTTATATATATATATGTAATGCATAATAAGCTAAAACAAGATGAGACATTTAATAATAAATCCTCAATTTTTTTTATATTAAGTCCTAAGCGTTCAAAGATATTTGGAATATCGAACGTCGCCTTTCTAGTATGATAAAATTAATAGAGTATTAAATATTTAATATGAGTTTGTTGTGTCACCACAAGGCAAGTATTAAGTATTTAAGATGTTAATTTATCACATTTGATGCTTATAAAGAAAATTGAACAATATTATTTTGTTGTGTCACCACAAGGATGATATTTTTCTTTTTGAATATATGGAGTGTTAGGTCGGACTTAACTTGGATAATTTTGATTTGGATGTGTCACCACTGATCAAAATAATCTAAGAGGCAAAAGAAAAGGAGTTTCATAGTTGATGTAATTGACAAAAGTTATCTACCTATTTATTTATATATAGTTTGTTGTGTCACCACAAGGCTATATACATTTGAAATGGGATCCTTATTCTCACTAGCAAAATATTTAATTAGATTTTGCTTAACTATATAAGTGAGGTAATATAGTTTGAAGAAAATAGTGGGAGATACCAATTTAAAACAAGACCTAAATTATTTTGGTAATTAATAAAAGAATGTATGTTAAAATGTTGTTAATTACAAATTCATTTACGAAATTTTACAATGTCTAAAATTACTATCACTACGCAACATATTAGATGCTAAATTAACTAAATCAATTAAACGGATTGGTTAAGGAATTTGAGAATAGTTCTCATAATGAAAAGCTATCTTATGTCCTTAATACGCCTATCCTCGCAATGGTTGCGCATAATGCCTCCGAGGAAGAGATTGCTACTTTTAGAAAGTGGCAAGATGATGCACAATATTGGCTCAATGCATCATGCTCAGTATCCATGAGTAACGAGCTTGACGTCAAAGATGAAACTATGGATGCTCCTACTATATTCCCGCACATCAAGTAGTTGATGGTGAGAAAAGTAGGGACCGATAGATATCGAGATATCTAAGGAGCTCTTTCGATCTAGAATGGCCAATGGCACTATAAATGCAGCATAAAAAGTTCTTAACATAATCAATTTGATTGATCAATTAGACAACTGGTTTTTGTCATGGATGGAGAGTTGAGCCAAGATTTGATCTTGCACTCACTCTCGAACTCCTTTCACAATTGTTGTGAATTTTCATATGAACAAGCTAGATATCGCCTTTGTTTCGATTTGCTTAACATGTTGAAAAATGTTGAGAGTCACTTTCCAACCAAGAAAGATAAAGTCTTACTGGTAGGGGCCAAAGGATCTTCTGAAAAGAAGAACGATTCAAAGAAGGTAAATAGAAAGGCATAAACAAAGGATAATAAGAACAAAACTGATACGGATAACAAAGGAGCTTGCTTCCACTGCTATAAGCCTGGACACTGGAAAGAAACTGCGAGAAGCATCTTGCAGAGGCTAACTAAAGAAGCTTAGTGAAGTTTCGGTTACAATACAGTTTTTGTTCATGATCGAAATAAATTTTTTCTTTAAGTCAAGGTTCTACTTGGGTATTGGATACCAACTTTGGTTATCATAAATATAGATTTATGAAGGGACCAAGTAGAAGTAGAAAGCTAAACAAATATAAGTAGTCCTATGTGCCGGAAATGTAACAAAGGTTGCCATATTAGCCATAGAAACTTATAGTTTAGCACTGCCTACGGGTAAATCTATTAAGTCAATAAGTTGTTATTGTATTTTAGTTCTTGTTAGAAATATTATTTCTATTTTGTTGTTGGACAATAAAATTTTTGGTATTATAATTAAGAACAATTGTTGTTCTATTTATAATAATAATGTTTTGTATAGAACTGGAATATTACTTAATGGATTTTGTATACTTGACTTACATGAAAATAATTTTGCATATTGAACAAATTAGTATAAGAAAAGGAGATGATCATTCAAAGAGTTGAATGTATGTATTTGCTAAAATACAAGTGTGAATTATTTGAAAGGTTCAAAGAATTCAAAAGTGAAACAAATTGGCAATGTATTAAGATTCTTTGATTAGATCAAGGAATAAATACTTGTGCAATAAGTTTCTAAACCATCATAATGGACGCCTCCTGATACGTAATAATTGATTGATGTATCTGAAAGGAAAAATCGTACCTTGTTGGACATGGTACGGTCCATAATTATTTTATCGACATTCCAGTATTCTTCTAGGATCATGTCCTAGAAATGGCTGCATATCTACGAAAAGGTAACCTCAAAATCCATTGAAGACTCCATAAAAGTTATGGATGTGAAGATTCCTAATCTTAAGTATGTTAAGATAAGGGGTTGTCCAACTTATGTGAAAAGGTTTCGAAGGATAAGCTTGGGACAAAATTTGACATGTATAGATTTGTGGGACATCCTAAAGTAAGTTTAGGGTAAATGTTCTATAATCCTACTTAGCAAAAGGTGTTTATTGCGAAACACGCTTCCTTCTAAGATAAAGGTGTTTATCATTGAAGGGGCTAGTGGGAGGATAATAGATATTGAAGAGTTCAAGAATCACAAAACACTTTAAGTCAAATAAGAGGAACCTATAGATAGACCTATTATACCACAACTGAATCGTAAATCTGGAATAGTACCGAAGATACCTGGGAGGTATGGATTCATCATAGATGATGATGATGAGGTACACATCATAGAAGATGATGATCCAGTTACATTCGATGAGGTAAGTGTTGTAGACACTCAGAGAAATGGATTGAAGCAAGTTTCTCAAATATGGAACATTCGTTTTGATGAGGGAATCAAAAGAGTTTGATTTTATCAAAATAAGAATGAACCTAGTGTGTACAAAAGGGTCGATTAGGAGCATCGTGACATTCCTAGTACTATATGTTGATATACTACGGATAAGGAACGACATACCAATGCTACAATCAGTAAAGATAAAGTTGTCTAAACATTCCTCCATGAATGATTTGGAAGAGTATCTTAATTGGGGATATAAATCTATATAGATAGATTTAAGAGGATGCTCGACTTAACCCAAGGAACGTATATTCATTTGATGCTAAAGTCATTTAGCATGGCAAACTCCAAGAGATGTCTCATGTCGATGAGCTATGAAGTGTATCTCTCTTAAAAGTCCCCACAGACTCCTTAAAAGAGAGGTCGCATGAGTGACAATCATGTATGCAATGAAATGTACGAGACCTGATGTTGATCAGTCATATTATGGAGAAGTTCACTATAAGTCGCTGAAAACATCTTAAAGTGCTTAACCCAAGCACTAAGGATGTGATCATATTCATGGTGGGTCTTAATTAAAACTAGAGGGCTTAATGACTCAAGTTTTCGACATGCACCAAGACGATGAAAAATCACACTTTAAGGTAAAGGGTTACCTTGAAACAAAGGTGCGATGAATTGAAAGGTTCCAAACAAAGAAAGTGTTCTTTGGTTTAGTAATAAAGACAAAGTATATGGCTATAAATGAAGTCGCAAGTTGATTGTTTGGATTAAAAGTTCATAATGTAACTAGGAATAGTTCCTAAGTCTCATCTTGGATCTAAACATGTGTTGGGCACTTTCATTTGATTATAAGAATCATTGAAAGATGGGAAATCACTATAGAGATGGTGGACTCTCAAGAACAACATTACATAATCCATTAACTAAAGCTTATCCAACAACAGGATAATCGTCAATTAGAGAAGAAGAGTATAAGATACAATGGCGATTGGCTTTAGTGCAAGTGGGAGACTGAAAGTAATATGCACACAAGCCAATCATGTTTGATGATAAAGCATATACTTTGTAGCAATCTTATTCATTTATTAATAAAAAGTATTAATTTATTAAAGGCTTTTAATTATCTACATGATGTCGCTTTTATAATATGTGATAAACCTATAGTTTTAAGCAATGCTTTTAGAATAATGATGATGATCATTCGAATGAGATCTAAATTCTTAGAAAGCTTAAAACTAAAATAGTTCCCAATCATTGGATTACTAAATTGGGGATTAGTGAATCCGGATAGATTGGTACATACGTTGCTTGCTCATTGGATGAGGATGATTGATCTCATGATCATTTGTGTGGAGACACTAAAGCAAGTATGTAGGTGCTTATTAGAGAATAAGTTCACTGAACGTGGCTCGCTAAGGAATACCTAATGGAGTTTTACTTGCCTGTCAATAGGAATTCTCAGTAGTGATAGTAAAGACAAGTAATCCTTGGACTTGAGATCATCATAGTATCTTGTGTATGATGAGTTATACTTTGACTTATTCCTTAAGACCCTTAGGGTATATCAAAGGGTATGCTTGGGTATAACAAGTTGTATATGGAGATAATATATGATCAATAAAGAATCTACCACTTCTAATAAAAGAAGAGAATGTCCTATGTGATTCGATAAATGACAACCCAAAGAGTCCTTGGCGAAGATGTAATGAAATTAGAAAGGAGTTTCTAATTTGCATTATTTGAGTTGTGCATTTAAGGATCGAAATACATATAATTAAATAAAATAAGACTTGACAAAGATTCCATGCCTTATATTTAATTGGGACATCAGATGGTGGAAGGATTGAATTGTACGGTAACTATTTTACTCAAAGGTTCTTTAATGATTAATGTTGAAATCTATATTATCTGGAAAGTCGTTGATCGCTAGGGAGGCTTATCCCTATTATAGAATAAATATTATTTATTTAAATAAATTAATTGTTTAATTTATTTATTTAAATAAGATTAGAATTGTTCTAATTGATTTATTCACAACCGGTTTAATATGGAGAACCTAAAGGGTCACACCATAAAAGGAAGAATAATTATTTAAGAAGTTAATGGCATAATCGTAATAATATAGTTAAGTATATTTAATTTAATCTATGGTGATAGAATAAATTAAATAGCTTAATATTTATTATTTAATATTTTAGAAATATTAAATATAAATTAATAAGAGGAGTCTTATTAATATTATTACAATTATTATTATTTTAATTTCTAAAAGAGTTTAGGAATTAATTTAATATAAGTACTCATTTATTCCTAATAGATTAGGAGGAAAATTAATTAAAGGAGTTTAATTAATTATCCCTAATAAGATTAGGGAGCCCATTTAATTAAAAGAGTTTAATTAAATAATATCTTATTTTAATAGGGTTACTTGATATCTTTATAAGAGGAGTCTTATATCAGATATCAAAGAGAGGCAATTTCAAAAGTTGGAGAGTACGCCCTTTTCTATGAGATAGAAAAACTAGGGTTTAGCCAACCACCCATCTTCTTGAATCCTTCTTATTCCTTGTGGATCACCTCTAGAGGCCAAACACTTGGGTGGCTAACGCCGATCAAAGGAAGGAACCAAACCCGTGAATTCAAGTTGAACGCGAAAGGATTTGGAGGTGAACCTGTACTTGAGGAAGCTCGATCTTCAAGGGTATGATTTTATTCTTTATCTTTTCGTTTAATTAATAATTGTGCATAAAAGGTGATCCAGATTTATAGTTTGTAAAATTTTTAAACTCTGATTTTTACATCGCTTTAAGCTTATTTTTGCAATTTGATCAAGTTTTGAATATTACAAACCTAACAAAGGCATCGAGCCAAACCTTTATGCAAATTATTAATTGTTTTAATTTGATATGTATATTGATATGTGTTTAGAATAATTTAATTGGGCATAATTTAATTGTATAAAATTTTTAAAAAAAAAAAAACCAAGCCAATATCGTCATTATTTGCCGAATTTGAAGCCTGGATATTTGAAAAAAGCGTCTATTTTAAAAAGTTTTTTTTTTAATTTTTTAAAAGTAGGTAAACGTATTATATAAAAAAAAAACAAATCCTAGAGCAACTATCTTAACGTTATATATATATATATATATATATATATATATATATATATATATTTTTATATATATATATATATAAATAAAATAACTATTTTTGTTTTTCAAGGTAACACATATAAGTTTTTTCACGCTTTAATTCAAGGGTGATTCACTTAATTCATATTATATATATATATATATATATATATATATATATATATATTCTTAATAATTTTATAATTAAAATAAAATTTTTTTTTAATCTTAAAATAAAAGTTTATTTTAAACTAAAAATAAAAATTTATTTTAATTTTAAAATTGATTTTCATGTTAACTAATTAGAGTTGGAATTGGATTCCATGCTAACCGATTGGAGTTGAAATTGAATCTGTTTTTCCTTAAATAAATGAGTTTATTTAAATATGAAATAAGATTTCATATTATTCAAAATAAAGGAGTTTATTTGTGAATTGAAAAAAAAATTCGTGTTTCCTTTAATAAAGTTTTTTTTTTTTTTTTCATGGAATTGGATTCCATAATTAATTAAAATAAAGGAGTTTATTTTGATTAAAGATTTTGATTAAAATAAAATAGTTTATTTTATTCAAAATTGGATAAATTAAAATAAAATAGTTTTATTTTGATTTAAATTTGGATTAAAATAAAGGAGTTTATTTTGATTCAAAATTAGATTTTATACTAACTAAATTTGCCCATTAAATGATATCAATATATATATTAAATGTTTATTATTCATAAGATGAATGTTATTTATCGATGCATATGATGATGTGTATGATAATAAATGGGATTGATTATGACTATCGACCAATGTGATTGGATTTTATTTTAGTTGGATGCATGAATGTATGGGTTTTATTAAATGGGTCTGCATGACTGCCTTCTCTAATTTTTCTTAATGTAAATTCTATCTCTCTCCTATGTACTTCCCTCGATCACGATCAAGGTTTCTATTTATTTTAAATAGTTTTGTAATAGGAATAGTTAGAATTAATTTTGAAGAATTGGAGATCAAGGAACAAGGAGCGCTTGAAGACCCGCTTTGTAATGGAGCCCGGGTTTAAATGTAATTGTTATATTTAAATATTATTTCTTGCACCCTTGGGGTTTGACCTTTTGGTTCACTTGGTGGCTCTAGTGAACCAAAGTAGAATAAAAGTCCATAATCAATCCGGGTAGAATATAGTATTCTATATGTGCATGCTTATACTATATATATTATATATTATGCAAACATGCTTCGCATGTTAATTAATATGACGCGTATTTTATATATATATATGTGCATGCGCTTAAACAAGATGAGACATTTAATAATAAATCCTTCAATTTTTTTTTATATTAAGTCCTAAGCATTCAAAGATATTTGGAATATCGAACGTCGCCTTCTAGCATGATAAAATTAATAGAGTATTAAATATTTAATATGAGTTTGTTGTGTCACCACAAGGCAAGTATTAAGTATTTAAGATGTTAATTTATCACATTTGATGCTTATAAAGAAAATTGAACAATATTATTTTGTTGTGTCACCACAAGGATGATATTTTTCTTTTTTGAATATATGGAGTGTTAGGTCGGACTTAACTTGGATAATTTTGATTCGGATGTGTCACCACTTGATCAAAATAATCTAAGAGGCAAAAGAAAAGGAGTTTCATAGTTGATGTAATTGACAAAAGTTATCTACCTATTTATTTATATATAGTTTGTTGTGTCACCACAAGGCTATATACATTTGAAATGGGATCCTTATTCTCACTAGCAAATCTTTAATTAGATTTTGCCGAACTATATAAGTGAGGGTAATATAGTTTGAAGAAAATAGTGGGAGATACCAATTTAAAACAAGACCTAAATTATTTTGGTAATTAATAAAAGAATGTATGTTAAAATGTTGTTAATTACAAATTCATTTACGTAATTTTACAATGTCTAAAATTACTATCATCACTAGCAAAGATATTAGATGCTAAATTAACCGCAATCAATTAAACGGATTGGTTAAGGAATTTGAGAATAGTTCTCATAGTCGAAAAGCTATCTTATGTCCTTAATACGCCTATCCTCGCAATGGTTGCGCATAATGCCTCGAGGAAGAGATTGCTACTTTTAGAAAGTGGCAAGATGATGCACAGATTGGCTCAATGCATCATGCTCGTATCCATGAGTAACGAGCTTCAAATACAAGATGAAACTATGGATGCTCCTACTATATTCCCGCACATCAAGTAGTTGATGGTGAGAAAAGTAGGACCGATAGATATCGATATTTAAGGAGCTCTTCCGATCTAGAATGGCCAATGGCACTATAGTACGCATAAAAAAGTTCTTAACATAATCAATTTGATTGATCAATTAGGACAACCGGTTTTGTCATGGATGGAGAGTTGAGCCAAGATTTGATCTTGAACTCACTCCCTAACTCCTTTCACAATTGTTGTGAATTTTTCATATGAATAAGCTAGATATCGCCTTTGATTTGCTTAACATGTTGAAAAATGTTGAGAGTCACTTTCCAACCAAGAAAGATAAAGTCTTACCGGTAGGGGCCAAAGGATCTTCCGAAAAGAAGAACGATTCAAAGAAGGTAAATAGAAAGGCATAAACAAAGGATAATAAGAACAAAACGATACACGGATAACAAAGGAGCTTGCTTCCACTACTATAAGCATGGACATCGGAAAGAAATCATGAGAAGCATCTTGCAGAGGCTAACTAAAGAAGCTTAGTGAAGTTTCTTTATAATACGCTTTTGTTCATGATCGAAATAAATTTTTTTTTAAGTCAAGGTTCTACTTGGGTATTGGATACCAACTTTGGTTATCATAAATATAGATTTATGAAGGACCAAGTAGAAGTAGAAAGCTAAACAAATATAAGTAATCCTGTGCCTTAAATGTAACAAAGGTTGCCATATTAGCCATAGAAACTTATAGTTTAGCAGATCGCCTTACTGGCAAATCTATTAAGTCAATAAGTTGTTATTGTATTTCAGCTTGTTAGAAATATTATTTCTATTTTGTTGTTGGACAATAAAATTTTTGGTATTATAATTAAGAACAATTGTTGTTCTATTTATAATAATAATGTTTTGTATAGAACCTCGAATATTACTTAATGGATTTTGTATACTGACTTACATGAAAATAATTTTGCATATTGAACAAATTAGTATAAGAAAAGGAGATGATCATTCAAAGAGTTGAATGTATGTATTTGCTAAAATACAAGTGTGAATTATTTGAAAGGTTCAAAGAATTCAAAAGTGAAACAAATTGGCAATGTATTAAGATTCTTTGATTAGATCAAGGAATAAATACTTGTGCAATAAGTTTCTAAACCATCATAATGGACGCCTCCCGATACGTAATAATTGATTGATGTATCTCGAAAGGAAAATCGTACTTTGTTGGACATGGTACGGTCCATAATTATTTTATCGACATTCCAAATTCTTCAGGGATCATGTCCTAGAAATGGTCACGATATCTACGAAAAGGTAACCTCAAAATCCAAATTTCAAGACTCCATAAAAGTTATGGATGTGGAAGATTCCTAATCTTAAGTATGTTAAGATAAGGGTTGTCCAACTTATGTGAAAAGGTTTCAAGGATAAGCTTGGGACAAAATTTGACATGTATAGATTTGTGGGACATCCTAAAGTAAGTTTAGGGTAAATGTTCTATAATCCTACTTAGCAAAAAAGTTTTATTATGAAACACGCTTCCTTCTAAGATAAAGGTGTTTATCATCAAGGGCTAGTGGGAGGATAATAGATATTGAAGAGTTCAAGAATCACAAAACACTTTAAGTCAAATAAGAGGAACCTATAGATAGACCTATTATACCACAACCAATCGTAAATCTGAATAGTACCAAGATACCGGAGGTATGGATTCATCATATGATGATGATGATGAGGTACACATCATAGAAGATGATGATCCAGCTACATTCGATGAGGTAAGTGTTGTAGACACTCGTAGAAATGGATTGAAGCAAGTTTCTCAAATATGGAACATTGCTTTTGATGAGGGAATCAAAAGAGTTTGATTTTATCAAAATAAGAATGAACCTAGTGTGTAAAAAGGGTCGATGGGAGCATCGTGACATTCCTAGTACTATATGTTGATATACTACGGATAAGGAATGACATACCAATGCTACAATCAAGAAAGATAAAGTTGTCTAAACATTCCTCCATGAATGATTTGGAAGAGTATCTTAATTGGGGATATAAATCTATATAGATAGATTTAAGAGGATGCTCGACTTAACCCAAGGAACGTATATTCATTTGATGCTAAAGTCGTTTAGCATGGCAAACTCCAAGAGATGTCTCATGTCGATGAGCTATGAAGTGTATCTCTTTAAAAGTCCCCACAGACTCTCGAAAAGAGAGGTCGCATGAGTGACAATCATGTATGCAATGAAATGTACGAGACCGATGTTGATCACCATATTATGGAGAAGTTCACTATGAGTCGTTGAAAACATCTTAAAGTGCTTAACCTAAGACTAAGGATGTGATCATATTCATGGTGGGTCTTAATTAAAACTAGAGGGCTTAATGACTCAAGTTTTTCGCATGCACAAAGACGACGAAAAAATCCACTTTAAGGTAAAGGGTTACCTTGAATAAAGGGTGCAAATGAATTGAAAAGGTTCCAAACAAAGAAAGTGTTGCCGGTTTAGTAATAAAGACAAAGTATATGGCTATAAATGAAGCTGCAAGTTGATTGTTTGGATTAAAAGTTCATAACAGAACTAGGAATAGTTCCTAAGTCTCATCTTGGATCTAAACATGTGTTGTGGCACTTTCATTTGATTATAAGAATCATTGAAAGATGGGAAATCACTATAGAGATGGTGGACTCTCAAGAACAACATTACATAATCCATTAACTAAAGCTTATCCAACAAAGCAGGATAATCGCCACTTAGAGAAGAAGAGTATAAGATACTGATGGCGATTGGCTTTAGTGCAAGTGGGAGACCTAAAGTAATATGCACACAAGCCAATCATGTTTGATGATAAAGCATATACTTTGTAAGCAATCTTATTCATTTATTAATAAAAAGTATTAATTTATTAAAGGCTTTTAATTATCTACATGATGTTTGTTTATAATATGTGATAAACCTATAGTTTTAAGCAATGCTTTTAGAATAATGATGATGATCATTCTAATGAGATCTAAATTCTTAGAAAGCTTAAAACTAAAATAGTTCCCAATCATTGGACTACTAAATTGGGGATTAGTGAATCCGGATAGATTGGTACATACGTTGCTTGCTCATCGGATGAGGATGATTGATCTCATGATCATTTGTGTGGAGACACTAAAGCAAGTATGTAGGTGCTTATTAGAGAATAAGTTCAATTGAACGTGGCTCGCTAAGGAATACCTAATGGAGTTTTACTTGCCTCACAATAGGAATTCTCAGAGTGATAGTAGTACAAGTAATCCTTGGACTTGAGATCATCATAGTATCTTGTGTATGATGAGTTATACTTTGACTTATTCCTTAAGACCCTTAGGGTATATCAAAGGGTATGCTTGGGTATAACAAGTTGTACATGGAGATAATATATGATCAATAAAGAATCTACCACTTCTAATAAAAGAAGAGAAATGTCCTATGTGATTCGATAAATGACAACCCAAAGAGTCCTTGGTCAAGGCGTAATGAAATTAGAAAGGAGTTTCTAATTTGCATTATTTGGAGTCAGGCATTTAAGGATCGAAATACATATAATTAAATAAAATAAGACTTGACAAAGAATTCCATGTCTTATATTTAATTGGGACATCAGTATGGTGGAAGGATTGAATTGTACTGCAGAACTATTTACTCAAAGGTTCTTTAATGATTAATGTTGAAATCTATATTATCCGGAAAGTCGTTGATCGCTAGGGAGGCTTATCCCTATTGTAGAATAAATATTATTTATTTAAATAAATTAATTGTTTAATTTATTTATTTAAATAAGATTAGAATTGTTCTAATTGATTTATTCACAACCTGTTTAATATGGAGAACCTAAAGGGTCACACCATAAAAGGAAGAATAATTATTTAAGAAGTTAATGGCATAATCGTAATAATATAAAGTTAAGTATATTTAATTTAATCTATGGTGATAGAATAAATTAAATAGCTTAATATTTATTATTTAATATTTTAGAAATATTAAATATAAATTAATAAGAGGAGTCTTATTAATATTATTACAATTATTATTATTTTAATTTCTAAAAGAGTTTAGAAATTAATTTAATATAAGTACTCTCATTTATTCCTAATAGATTAGGAGGAAAATTAATTAAAGGAGTTTAATTAATTATTCCTAATAAGATTAGGGAGCCCATTTAATTAAAAGAGTTTAATTAAATAATACCTTATTTTAATAGGTTACTTGATATCTTTATAAGAGGAGTCTTATATCGGATATCAAAGATAAAAATTCCAAAAGTTGGAGAGTACGCCCCTTTCTATGAGATATAAAAAACTAGGGTTTAGCCAACCACCCATCTTCTTGAATCCTTCTTATTCCTTGGTGGATCACCTCTAGAGGCCAAACACTTGGGTGGCTAACGCCGATCAAAGGAAGGAACCAAACCCGGTGAATTTAAGTTGAACGCGAAAGGATTTGGAGGTGAACTTGTACTGAGGAAGCTCGATCTTCAAGGGTATGATTTTATTCTTTATCTTTTCGTTTAATTAATAATTGTGCATAAAGGGTGATCCGGATATATGGTTTGTAAAATTTTTAAACTCTGATTTTTACACGTTTCCGCTTATTTTTGCAATTTGATTGCGTTCTTGAATATTACAAACCTAACAACTATCCAGGAGTTATATATGATATAATTGACGAAGGGTTGTCTACCTAAATAATTGTGTTTTAAGAGATTAGCCAAAGCTAACTTAAGGCATAATGAAATATGGATCTTGGCTCACTAGAAAGATTTTATAGAAAATGCTTTCCGAATTAATAGTGAGGGCTATTAATTTGAATAAAATAGTGGGAGGTATATTTTGAATGTACTATTATCAATTATATAATATCAACTCTACAATTTGACTTATTATTTTTGCACTTATAAATTGTAGATATCAAATGACAAACAACAACAACACAAATAGTCTTTCATTACGATCAGTCCTTGAAAAGGACAAGCTGAGTGGAATTAATTTCCTTGACTGGCATAGGAACTTGAGGATTGTCCTCAAACAAGAGCGCAAACTATATGTCCTTGATGGACCCATTCCTGCAAAGACACCGGTACATCGCACTACGTCGTCACGAGCATAATGCTTACAAGAAGCATCAAGATGATGCTCTGGACGTGAGTTTGTCATGCTAGCAACCATGAACGCAAAGCTTCAGAAGCAACATGAGTTGATAGATGCTTATGAGATGATCGAGCATCTCAAAAAATTGTTCGAAGGGCATGCTCGACAGGAGAGGTATGATACAAGCAAGGCGTTGTATCACTACAAAATGGGTGAATGTGATCCAGTTGGTCCACATGTGCTGAAAATGTTTGGGTATATTGAGTACCTTGATAGGTTGGGTTTTCCAATCACTCCGGAAGCCCAAACTGACCTTGTTTTGCAATCTTTGAACAGCAGCTACTCTTAATTTGTTATGAACTATCTTATGAATGAAATTGAGAAACCCCTTACTGAGTTGTTGAGCATGTTAAGAACTGCCGAGAACAACATGAAAAAGGCAGGACCCGCTCCCATAATGATGGTGCAAAAGGGGAATGCTAAGGGAAATTGGAAAGGCAAGAAGAAGATAGGATCTAAATCTTTTGCCAAACCCAATTCCAAAACTAAACAGGCTTTAAAACCTAAAGGGGGTGGCTAAAGAAGGTGAATGTTACTTCTGTGGAAAACCTAGACAGTGGAAAAGGAACTGTCATGCTTATCTGGAAGAAGTGAAGAAAATGAAAGGAAGTACGACTTCTGATTCAGGTATATATGTTATAGAAGTCAACTTGTCTACTTCTACATCATGGGTATTGGATACTGGATGTGGTTCTCACATTTGTGTTAATGTGTAGGGACTCCGAAGGAGTAGGACTTTGGCGAAAGGAGAGGTTGACCTATGAGTTGGGAATGGAGCAAAAGTTGTCACGCCTTTGCCCTAGGAACTTATCATTTATCTTTGCCCACTGGGCTAGTTTTAGAATTAGAAGATTGTTATTTTGTGCCTGCTATAAGCAAAAACATTATTTCTGTTTCTTGTTTGGACAAGAAAGGTTTTTCATTTATAATAAAGAACAATCGTTGTTTGTTTTACTTAAATGATATTTGTTATGGTGTTGCACAATTGTTTAACTGCTCTATATTCTTGATTTAGAATGCCTATCTATAACATAAATACAAAACGATTTAAATCAAATGATTCAAATCCAACATATCTCCGCATCATCGTTTAGGCCATATAAATGAGAAACGATATCCAAACTCCATAAAGATGGGTTCTTGGATTCATTTGATTTCGAATCATATGAAAATGCGAGTCTTGTTTATTAGGCAAGATGACTAAAGCCCCTTTCACTCGGACATAATGAAATCTGCTAGCGATGTATTGGGACTTATACATAGTGATGTATGTGGACCCATGAGTTCGTTAGCAAGAGGTAAGTTTTATTACTTCATTACATTTACTGACGACTTTAGTAGATATGGATATGTGTATCTTATGAGACACAAATCTGAATCCTTTGAAAAGTTCAAGGAATTTAAGAATGAAGTTCAAAACCAATTTGGCAAAAGCATAAAAGCCCTTCGATCCGATCGAGGAGGTGAATACTTAAGCCAAGACTTTGATGACCTTCTAAAGGAGTGTGGTATTATATCACAACTCACTCCACCTAGAACACCGCAATGGAATGGTGTATCTGAGAGGAGGAATCGAACCTTGTTGGACATGGTACGATCAATGATGAGTCATGCAGATCTTCCAATAAGCTTCTGGGGTTATGCCCTAGAGACAGCTGCATTCACACTTAACCGTGTTCCTACAAAGATGGTTCAGAAGACACCATTTGAGATATGGATTGGGAAACGTCCTAGTATGTCATTCATGAAGATTTGGGGTTGCGAGGCATTCGTAAAACGTCTGGATTCTGACAAGCTTGGACCCAAATCTGATAAATGTAATTTTGTGGGATACCCAAAGGAAACAAAAGGGTATTATTTCAACAAACCTTCTGAGAACAAAGTGGTTGTTGCTCGAACTGGTATTTTTCTAGAAAGAGAATTTGTCTCTAAAGGAAACAGTGGGAGGAAAGTAGAACTCGAAGAAATTCGAGAACCACAAAATATCATTGAACCTGAGTTGGAACATGAGCAGGAACCACAAGAAATTGTGGAAAGTGAACCTGCTTAAATTACACAAGTCATTCGTAGATCTAGTAGGACACGCCAAGAGCCTGAGAGATATTATGGATATCTTGTGACTCAAAATGGCGGTGTGATGATCATAGATCAAGATGAGCCTGTTTCCTACCAAGAAGCTATGAATGGACCAGATTCTGAGAAATGGCTTCAAGCCATGAAATCTGAGATGGACTCCATGTATACTAACCAAGTATGGACTCTGGTTGATTCACCCGAAGGGGTAAACCCAATCGGGTGCAAGTGGGTTTTCAAGAAGAAAACTGACATGGATGGTAATGTACAAACCTATAAAGGCCGACTGGTAGCAAAAGGTTTTAAATAAATTCAAGGTGTTGACTATGATGAAACCTTCTCTCCAATGGCAATGGTTAAATCCATCAGGATCTTACTTGCTATTGCAGCTTTTTATGATTACGAAATCTGGCAGATGGATGTCAAAACTGCTTTCCTTAACGGAAATCTCCTTGAGGATGTGTATATGACACAACCTGAGGGTTTTGTCACTCCAAAGGATGCTGGAAAGGTATGTAAGCTGCAACGATCCATTTATGGATTGAAGCAAGCCTCTCGGAGTTGGAATCTTCGATTTGATGAAGTAGTCAAAGAATTTGGCTTTATTAAAAATGAAGATGAACCTTGTGTATATAAGAAGGTTAGTGGGAGTCACATTGTATTCCTAGTATTATATGTTAATGACATATTAATTATTGGGAATGACATTCCTTCCTTACAGGTTGTAAAAACATGGTTAAAAAAATGTTTCTCCATGAAAGATTTGGGCGATGCTGCCTACATTTTAGGTATCCGGATCTATAGAGATAGATAGAGAAAAATGCTCGGCCTAAGTTAAAGTACATATATTGATAAAGTGTTGAAACGGTTCAGCATGCAAGAGGCGAAAAGAGGAAACTTACCCGTGACTCATGGTGTAAAGATCTCCAAGGCCCAATGTCCTAAATCACAAGATGATGAGGAGCATATGAGAAAGATCCCTTATGCTTGAAGAATTGGATCTATCATGTATGCAATGATATGTACTCGTCTGGATGTCTCAGATGCTTTGAGCATGACGAGCGAGATACCGATCGAATCCAATGAAGGTCATCGACGTTATCCAAGAATATCCTCAAGCACCGAAAAAGGACTAAGGGTTCATTCTTGGTATATGGATGAGAAGACAAATGGCGAAGAAAGGGTTACACGATACTAGTTTCGGATCGATAATGATGACTATAAGTCTCGGTCGGGTTTTGTGTTTTCCTTAATGGTGGTGTCATTAATGAAAAGTTCAAAGCAAGAGATGAGCTTATTCTACAACAACAGGCCTTCTTCTTAAAAGGAGGTCAGATCGATTAAAAAGTTCATCAATAAACTTGGTGTTGTTCCAACCATTGTTGATCCGGTTGCTTTATATCTTTGTGATAATAATGGAGCCATTGCACGTGCTAAGGAACCCGTGATCTCACCAATGATCCAAGCATATACTTAAGGCGGTACCATCTCATCCATGAAATCATTGATAGAGGAGATGTACATATAGGAAGAGTGCCAACAGATGATAATGTTGCGCAGATCCATTGACCAAGGCTTTATCGCAGCAGGCTACCTGACGGTCACACTAGTTGCATGGGTATTAGTTACATGAGTGATTGGCTCTAGTGCAAGTGGGAGACTGTTAGAGTTTATGCCCTAGAGGCCAATTATTTGATATAATTTCTTAACGTTTTGATATTATATTTGATTGAATAAATATATGATTTTATTATGGTTTTATTTATCGCGTAATATAATTGTTAACATAATAAAATTCCTTAGAATAGTGATACAAATTATATAGTTTCAAGTATGTGACTTGAACATGAGATTATATAATTATAATTAGTATCATTGTTCTTAAATGTCCCTAGTCGAGTATCATTGTTGATGGGACAACAATGATGCATTGAGACTAATATGTGGATTGACTGATGACCAAATCTCATTGGTCATAAATATATGAGATATTAAGTCAATGCATAGGTACATGTTAGAGAACGATGTACTGGACAGACCCACCATGAGAATTCTATATGGAGCGTTATGCGAAGTGTCATTAGCAATTTTCATAGTGACAATGATGTAATGGTCCTCCGACCTGAAATCGCTATATTACTACACGAGAATTTATGTACTTTGATATCATCAAATGTCACCTTTAATAGGGTGGACTATAAAGGTGATTATTGGGTTCATCATGAATCATGTGAGAAATATGAGTGATCTAGATGGAATTTAACCATCCTATATATTATAGGTGATATCCATAGCCCTCTTGATTGAGTAGGACTATGAAATGCATGGCCATGCTCAAATAGTGATTTATTTCATATAGTCTACTCATTGATCAAGAAAACTCAGATTAAATTATGAAGAGTATGACACATTCCATGACTCGAGTTTAATCTAGGATATTAAGGTTAAAAGGATTAAATTACATTGAAACATTGGTCACGAAAAGGTCGCATCGAATCATCGATCTTATTATTACTTGGGTAGCAGTGATACATTACTAGATTCCGCTCACTGTTTATAATTTTATAATATGATTTTAAAATTATTGCCAACGTAATAATAACCTATAGGGTCACACACAAAGAACGTAATTAAAATGAAATTAATTTAAATTGTAAAGATTTAAATATGTCAATATGATTGATAGAATTTTAAATTATGAATTTAAAATAATAGGATAATTTATATATAGGTATATTAATTAAGTAAGACTTAATTAAGATATATATAAATCCGGATTTTAATAATATTATGTTTTTGATTAATTCCTCCTAACTGCTATATATATGATATATATCAGTCACTTTAGGTTTTACGTCAAAAAATACAAAACCCTAGCCGCTCTTAGAGAGAGACTAGAGAAAACAGCTTCGAAAATCCTCATCCTTGGTGGCTAATATCACGATTCCTTCTTCTACGATCGTAGGGACGATTCATGGCGCGTTCGTGTGGATACCGTAGAGACGCAACTTGTTTGGATTGCGTTGGAGATTCGATTGTATCAATTCCAGTTTCTTAATTCGTGGATTGCGTTGGAGATTCGATCATATCAATTTCAGTTTCTTAATCGGTATAATTTCTAACCTCTAAATTAATTGAATTTTTCGCATGGATCCTGTTTTAGGGTTTCAGAAATTGCTTTAAAAATTTTATTTCTCGCTGTGAGTTTCGTGTGCCGAAACCCCAACACATACTACGAGGCAAAGACAATGCTACGTGAAATTGGCCTTAGATACCTTCCAATACACGCATGCAAGTAAGTAAAATAACATATCAAAAAGTCCTTAAATATAACACTCATTCATATATATTTAACCTGTCTCATTTTTGTTGAAGGTATGATTGTGCCCTTTTTTGGCAAGAAAATAAGGATTTGGAAGAGTGTCCAGTATGCCAGGAATCAAGATGGAAAGTTAATGATGGGAAGGGTAAAAAAATCCCACACAAGATTTTGAGATACTTTCTTATAAAACCGCGGTTGCAAAGACTTTTTATGTCAAAAAAAATTGCAAAAGACATTTGGTGGCACAAGGAAAAACTTATTTCAGTAGAAGGTGAACTGAGGCATCCAGCAGATTCTGTATCGTGGAAGGTGTGACACCCCCAAATCCGGGTACTTCGATTCCATGGGATCTGGAGTTCACTGTACAAATATCATCTATCTATCTACCCATAATAAATGCAAACCATGCAATAGATAGAATAAAAATATTCCCCTTAAGGGTTACAATATCCAAATAATAATAATACAATCCCAGGTTAAACTAACCTTAAACATCTGTGCGGAATCATAAAAAAATAAGTCTTAAATAACATCATTAACTCAAGTCTTAAACATAAATACATCATCTAATAAAAATAACAAGTCTTCATCACTTGCTAACTTTGCCCTTGCCTTTACTAGTGGAAGGTTCATCGGTTCTTTCGTTCTTAACTGCAATGTTATTATCAAGCAAGAGTGAGCACTATTTCCCACAAGTATAATAATGAAATAACAGTATAATAACATGCGAGTAAATCAAAAACATCTGAATGAAAGCTCAACTTTTGAATCAAGAATGAATAACAAGAATCAAAAGAATTCTGAGGGTCATAAGACCTTGAACTATGTCCTAGGTTATCAAAGGTTATATTTGAAACCTTTAATAGTCATAAGACTATTGACCTTTCTTCTCATACTTAGGGGGATCAGCCCTTAGTACCACATTGTGCACAATATCTTAACGCTAACGCATAAGTAAATTCCTTTGCAGGGTTGTTCATCTCAGTTTGACATTCGAGTCCGCACCAAAGGAAGTTTGGTTTGGATAATTCAATAAGGGTTCTAAAATTTAGAACGTTCATCAACTAAGGACTAGTTGAATCAATAAAGTTCACTAGTCTAATAAGGTTCAACAATAATGATATTCGATTTGAATAATAATCTCAAGAAGTATACAATAGAATAATTATTGTATAACTAAATCATGCTTTGAAAAGATAATAAATCTTTAATATAACAATTGAACTTGAATAATAGTAACGAACTTGAATAATAGTAACGATTGTGACGCCCCCAAAATAGGTATACATCACCCATTCTGAGTTGTTAATACATGGTACAGAAACAACTACAACTTTATTATTACAACCGTAAAACTGTGAGTTTGAATACAAATATTATCTTCTAGACAATATCTATACTCAAATAAATCCTCATCACATTTATTGATACATTATTTTACAAAAATGGTGAGGACTACTAAACAATTCTTTCTAAAACCTTCATTCCATACCACGACTGCGTACTCGCTATATTCTCGCCTCCCGAGAAGAAAAATGGAACAAAAGGAAAAGGGTGAGCTCAACTAGCTCAAGAAGAATATTATGACTAAGATAATATACAACAAATTATCGTTAGTCTTCAACAGGAAAAATCTAATAGAATACAATAGACAACAAATTTTAAATCAATATTCGCAATGAAATAATAATTCATTAGAAGAGTTAAGTAGAGAATGCAAACTACTATCTTCTATGTATGAATTTAAAAGTTCATCGCTCATCCTTTATCCTGTAACATCAATCAATATACATCCGAATCAAATATTCATCTTTGCACTACAGGCCAAAGATATTCATCATTAATTCATGTTCATCTAAAACACACTGCTCATCTTTGCACAACGGGCCAAAGATATTCTTCGAAATCATTCATCTTTACACTACTGTGCCAAAGATATTCCATAATATCATCATTTAAGACCAAGATGATGAAAATATTTTTAAAAAACGAATCGATTGAAACAAAATGACAAGGATTAAGGATTAAGGATTAGTACTTTGTTTTATTCACGTCCAAAAATACCTCAAAAATAATCGCAGGTGGTGTAAAATTCAAGAATGATCAAAACATGGATACAATCAAAGCTAGTATCCGAATAGATATTTTAGACAAAAAGAAAAATTTTATTTTTCTATGAATAGTGCCATATCGTGAATAGTCTGCCGTATCGTGAATAGTAACTCCGACACCAAAAGATAGAAATTCCACAAAAACATCTTCACGCTTCATGAATAATACTCGTGAATAGTAACTCGTGAATAGTAACTCATGAATAGTAATCCCGACATGAAAAAGTTCCAAATTTGATAAAAAGTTCCAACCAATATTTCAGCATAATGATATTGAAGAAATAATATCATTTGAGAAGAAAATAACATCCCTTACCTCGAAAGATCAGTACTTCTAGCTGAAACACCGGATATAGGCTATGACTTAGACTTGCACCGTATAGCAATACTCAAAGTATACTCAAAATACTCACAAGAATACGCTCGATAATATAGAGAGAAAACTTGATTTAAGGTGTGATTTTCAATTCTAACCTAAGCACCCTATTTATAGGAAATTGCTTAGAACACCAAAGCAGAAAATTTAATATAATAATATTATATATATTACAAATTCTCTACGCACCTAGAACCATCTGAATTCAACAACTTGCATGTGTTTAATGAGGCTAATCAAACACAAAAAATGTTTTTGTAATTAAAAATATTTTAAACTTCCAAAAATCAATTATTTCGGAGCTTCAGAACTTCAATAATTCATAATAAATAGCCCTTTCATCAGAAAATTCGAATCTTGCGAGTTTTTATAGGAAATTCAATTCTCTACAACTTTGCAGAAGAAAGATTTTCCAAATTCCAAGTAGAAATTGACCAAAATCTAGAAACGGGCGATTTTACAAGCTATAATCAAATTTCAGTCAATAAATGGGGTCCACCGACATGTTTAACATGTTTTAAACATTTATTGCAACAAAAATACTCTTCCTCCTCAGATACTCATATATCCCACATTCGTTTGTAAAAATATCACCATTATTATATTATTAACATATAATAATATATTTAAATGAATTATTTTATCAGAAAAAGATAAAATATCAATTTTCAACAATTGTCACAATAAAAATTTTCTCCATCTATATCCACATAAAATCAATATTTTTCTCATAATATGAATCAATAATTAATTATTCACAAATAATATTATTAAATCACAATATTGACAACCACGAGGTTCCAGAAAGAGGGGGCTTTCAATAAGAATTTCTTCTTCTTGGCAATTAGGTGACCAAACCTCTCCTTAGACGTAACTTTCTAGACATTGCCAATAATGTTATCTAATAATATTATTCGAGATAATATGAATTATTGCTTCGATAATGAAAAATACTTGTGTAATGACAATTATTGAAACAACAACAATATAAAATATCAATATGACAATTATTAACTCAATAAAATACTAAACGATAATTATCATAACCATTATTGAGTAGTGCCTTCTTACGTAAGAATCAACAATTGAATTAATACTGGTGTGCTACTCTGTGTTTTAACCACCGGTATATTTTAACAATATTAACGGTAACAACTACTGCTTATTTTTAAACAACTTATATTTGTCGTTTTCTTCATCCAATCACTTTCCCAAGTTATGGGGCCCACACGGTCGCTGCTGTCGCATTTAATATTCCCCGACAATGCATTAATATTCCACGACCAAACGAATATTCCCTAAACAACAATGAATATTTTATAACCACTTGCTTATTTTGAAATATTTGCGTATCTTACCCCTAACTATCCACATTAATCAAATCAACCCTTACTATTTCAAAATAATAAATAGAGAAAATTAAATTTCATTAATAATAAGTTGGGGTCTTACAACGATAATTTACTCGAGGTAACTAATAACTTGAACAATAATGACAAGTAGGGTTAGGAAACTTGCCTCGTGCGTAGCCTAAACGATTACTACTTTCGTTCACCACAAATCCTACACACATACCATTTGTATTCACGACATTCATTAGTTACATTTTCACTTAATTATTTAATATAAACTCCACTTTATTTAAAAAATCATTACCCTTCTAATTTAATTACTTAATTAAATTAGAATATTTTCATTCTCTTACTATTATTACACTCGAATAAATTATTTCATAATAATTTCCATCGAATATTTATTTTATTCCATAAATATCTCAATTAAAATATTTTACTTTATTTTATAAATATTTTAATAATAATTTTCATCGAATATTTATTTTATTCCATAAATATCTCAATTAAAATATTTAATTTATTTTATAAATATTTTAATAATAATTTTCATCGAATATTTATTTTATTCCATAATATCTCAATTAAATATTTAATTTATTTTATAAATATTCTAATAATAATTTTCATCAAATATTTATTTTTATTTTTGATGCATTTGGTAGTAATTAATTTAGTTTAGCTTGCATGGAAGCTAAGGGGTTACCAGAGCTCATTTTACTAGCGATTTCTCATGATTCTGCGATTCGCGAAACATAACAAGACCAAATTAGGCCAAAAATCAATCACAGGTAAAATTATACATGAATATGGCCATAACTTCCAATTAGTTATCTTTACACGAATTTAGACTTACCCAATCATTGTAATACATATATAATCATTACTTAACCCATCTAGCATGATTTTTAACAAATTACAGCACATAATTTGCAAAATCAACACATTTACTTCCACTGTTCTTGATGTTCTTGAAGGTTTTGAAAATAAAACATGAAAATTGTCACTACGGATTCGTTATAACACCGAATTCGTTTATTTAAACTTTGGTCTCTTCGTATCAACATGCATAACAATATACAAATATAAATTTAGGGATAATATAATTTCAATACATGAAATATCACGTATAAGGCCATATGGCCAAAACCCAAACTCTGTAAATTTTTGAAATAACAAGTCATCAATTACTGAAACTTATGATATGGAATCATATAAAATATATATAAAACATGTTATGCTACTCGAATTATTACATATATTCCTAACTCAATTTCCCAATTTACAGAAATTCCACAGAACTTGATTGAAAACCATTTTCATAAAACTTAAACAACGTAACTTTAAAAATTTGGGATGGAGGAGATTACCCTAAGTGTAAGGTATAGATTAGAAGGGAATAATTCTTCTCAACTCTTCTTCAATCAAAATTCTCTCTCAACACTTCTCAATCTCTCTGAAACTCTCTCTGTTTCTACTTTTCTAGACTTAGGAAAAATGAAGAAAGAAAAGGAAGACGTCAATTGAAATAAAGAACTGACGCGCTGAGTGGTCAGTTAACCCAATAATGGGTAACTGCTCCAACTCCCCATAGGGCCTTGTTTGGCTAGCAAAATAGATTTAAAAACCATTTAATTTAATAAAGCTTTATCATATAGTTTAATTAATGTCACACTCCTTCATAAAATAAATCAATATCTTATTTATTTTAAATAAAATATAATAATTTCTCATAAATTCACATAGTTGCATAATTAATTTTCTCATTAATAAATAATGTCAAATTATTAACTCTCTAATTAATAATTAAATTAATTAAATAACATCATGCTTAACTGAATATTTTATTTAATTCGATAAGCTCACATAATTACATATTTGAAAAATAATCATTCTCTACATTAATTTAATAAATGTAACACATATAATTAAATTAATCTACCACAATTGCATCAATTAATTATTAAATCTAATAATTAAATCATCGAAAAATATTTATTTAATTCAATAAATATTAAAATTAATTTACAAAAATCTCGTTTGTCACATCTTTCCCCCCTTAAAAGGATTCTGTCCCCAGAATCGTTTACAAATAATTAAGTAAATAAATGAGGGTAATTCTTCATCATATTCTCTTTGAGTTCCCATTTAGCTTCTTCAGTGTTTTGGTTCCTCCAAATTACCTTAACAGAAGGTATAACTTTATTTCTGAGAACTTGTTCTTTTCGGTCGACAATTTGGACAGAAATTTCTTCCTAAGATAAGTCTTTCTCAAAATGCAGGGGTTCGTATTCAATTACATGCTTGTAATCGGCTTTGTATGGTCGTAATACAGAATCATGGAAGACGTTGTGGACATTCTCGAGTGCTGGAGGTAAGGCTACCTCGTAGGCAACTTCTCCGATTCTTCTCAGTACTTCAAACGGTCCAATGAATCTTGGGCTCAATTTCCCTTTCTTTCCGAACCTGATCTTCCCTTTCCAGGGATAGACCTTCAAGAAAACATAACTACCTGATTCAAACTCGATATTTTTACGATGTGGATCAGCGTATTTCTTCTGTCGATCTTGAGCCGCTACCAGGTGTGCTCGGATCACTTTGACTATTTCTGCCATCTGCTGTACCAATTCTGGCCCTAGCAATTGTCTTTCACCAACTTCATCCCAGTAAAGCGGAGTTCTGCACTTTATTCCGTATAACGCTTCGTAAGGCGACATGCCTATACTAGCATGGTAACTGTTGTTGTAGCCGAACTCTACTAATGGTAGGTGATCATCCCAATTTCCTTTAAAGTCCATCACACATGCTCTTAGCATATCTTCTAATGTCTGAATCATTCTCTCACTCTGTCCGTCTGTTTGAGGGTGGTAAGATGTACTCATTCGCAAATGCGTACCCATGCATTCCTGAAGACGTTTCTAGAAATTTGATGTGAAGCGCGGATCCCTATCTAAAATAATTGATACCGGAACTCCGTGCCTCGAAAAAATCTCTTTTACGTATAGCCTCGCCAACTGATCTAAGTTAAATCTTATTTTGATCGGAAGGAAGTGTGCAGATTTCGTCGATTCAATAACGATAACCCATCTTTAGCGTCAGTAGCCTTTCTCGAGTCGTCGGAAGGCCAACCACAAAGTCCATTGTAATATGTTCCCATTTCCACTCTGGGGGATCTTTAATGGTTGTAGCAATCCACTTTCGTCTCGATTTTCCGCTTTCACTTTCGGCGGTCGGACACTTGGCAACACATTCTGCAACATCACGCTTCAAATTCGTACCACCGAAATGTTGTCTAAGATCTTGGTACATCTTGGTACTACCAATTGAATCGAATATCTTGAACTATGAACCTCGCTTAAAATATCTTCCTTAATCTCTTGAGCTGGCGGTACCCAAATTCTACTCTCAAATCTCAAAGATTCCTTCCTTATCCATCTTAAATCTTGGTTCGGTTCCTTGGATATCTTCTTTGTCACATTTTTACATTCTTCGTCCCGAAGCTGAGCCTCCTTAACTTTATCCAGTAGGGTTATACCAGATTGCATCTGAAATATTTTCTCATCAATCTCCATAGGATACTTCACTTCCAATTCCAGTTTCTCCATTTCTGCAATTAGCTCATCCTGAGCAGTCAACATCATCAACTACTCCCGACCCTTTCTACTTAAGGCATCGGCAACGACATTCGCCTTACCCGGATGGTATAAAATCTCATAGTCGTAGTCCTTAATTAACTCTAACCACCTTCTTTGACGCATATTCAAGTCCTTCTGCGTGAAAATACATTTCAGACTCTTGTGGTTCGTATATATTTCACACTTCTCCCCGTAGAGATAGTGCCTCCAAATTTTTAAAGCAAAAACAACTGCAGCTAACTCCAAATCGTGGGTAGGGTATCCCTTCTCGTAATCCTTCAATTGTCGTGATGCATACGCAATGACTTTGCCGTTTTGCATCAGCACACATCCAAGTCCTTTATGCGACGCATCGCTATAAACAACAAAATTTCCTGTATCATCTAGAAGAGATAACACAGGGGCCGTACTCAACCTCTTCTTCAATTCTTGAAAACTTTCCTCACACTTATCCGTCCAAACAAATTTCACAGCTTTTCGAGTTAAATTCGTTAACAGAGTTGCGATCTTGGAAAAGTCTTATATGAACCTTCTATAATATCCTGCCAATCCAAGAAAACTTCTTACTTCTGATGGCGTTCTCGACTGATCCCAGTTAATCACGACTTCTACTTTGGATGGATCTACCGAAATTCTATTTTTATCGATTACGTGACCAAGAAATTGTACTCGCTCGATCCAGAATTCGTATTTCGAAAATTTAGCGTACAACTTCTCCCTTCTCAATACTTCCAACGTAAACCTCAAATGTTCTTCGTGTTCTTCTTTGGTTTTGGAATATACCAAAATGTCATCTATAAATACCACTATGAATTTGTCCAAAAACGGCTTGAACACACCATTCATTAGTCCCATAAATGCTGTAGGAGCATTCGTTAGACCAAACGACATTACTAAAAATTCATAGTGACCATATCGCGTTCTAAACGCTATCTTCGGTACATCCTCTGGCCTCACCTTCAGTTGATGATAACCGCTTCTCAAGTCTATCTTAGAAAAGTATCTCGCTCCCTTCAATTGATCAAACAGGTCGTCGATCCTCGGTAATGGATATCTGTTCTTAATCGTGACCTTATTCAGTTCTCTATAGTTAATGTAGAGTCGCATCGATCCATCCTTCTTTTTCACAAACAACACTGGCGCTCCCCACGGCGATACGCTCGGTTGAATGTACTTCTTGTCCAATAATTCTTGTAGTTGTACCATTAATTCCTTCATCTCTACTGGTGCCATTCGGTATGGTGACTTCGATATTAGAGCGCTCCGCGCCAAATCGATTAGAAAATCTACCTCTCTCCGGTGGAAGTCCCGTAAATCGTCTGGAAATACGTCGACGAAGTCCCTCACAATCGGTATTTCTTCTACCTTCGGATTCTCTTTTCGACTATCGACTATGTAAGCTAAGTATCCTACACAGCCTTATCTCAACAACTTCGCTGCATCATCGCCGATAACTCGCTTGTTTGCAGCGACTTTTACCATAAAATACAACCTTTGACGGAGTCATAAGGTTAATACGCTTCTTTTGGCAATCAATTATAGCCCCGTAATTAAATAACCAGTCCATTCCCAAAATAACGTCAAATTCTCCAAGTCGAATAGGGATAAGATCTACATTAATGATATTACCCTTAATATCCACTCTACAGTTCTTAAACACGTACTTAACAGGAATTATCTCTCTATTCACAATTTCTATATTCATGGGATATTCCAACTCATCCATAAGCAAATCTAAACTATTAGCAAAGTCTTCGGATATAAAGGAACAAGTAGCACCCGAATCAAATAAAACATAAGCATTAATTTCATTGAACGGAATGATACCTGACACCACATCACGAGACTGGATTGCATCTTTCACCGTCATATTGAAAGTTCTGGCGGTTGGTTGGTTTTTTGCATGTGGTCCGGTGATGGTTAAGGCATTTTCACTGTTATTTCCACGGTTACCTCCTGGTACTGCTCCTCCTGATCCCTTCTTAGGGCAGTCTCTTGCTAGATGATCCTTCGAACCACAGTTAAAACAAGCACCCTTCTTTGAGTTTGGACAGTTTGGTGCTATGTGGCCTTCCTGACCACAATTGTAGCACACTCGCTTCCCTTTCACACATACTCCCAGATGAGCTTTCCCGCAGGTCGGGCATGCTTCAATTCAGTTCTTCTGATTACCTTGTTGATTTCCCGATGATGAGTTGTCGTTCCACCTTTTCTTCTGATTGAAATTTCCCCTTCATGTGCCACTTCCATTGGCCTTGTTATTAATTTCACCTTCACTCTTCTTCTTCTTCTGATATTGATTGTACTTGGTCACTGCATCGCTTCCTTATTCGGCGAGGATGTCCTTTTCCAATTACTCCAAAGAAACGTGTTTAAATTGAAACATTGATACCTTCTCAGACACCCAAGGCTTTAGTCCTTGCTCGAATCTTCTGGCTTATATTTCGTCCGTGTGTACTTTATACGGGGCCAACCTCGCTAACTCGTTGAATTTAGCCGCGTAGTCAGGTACACTCATGTTTCCCTGCTTTAGTTCCATAAATTGAACTTCCATCTGATTCTGGCGAACTAGTTGGGAAGTACATCTCAAGAACATCTCTTTAAATCTCTCCCACGTAATTACACCTTCACCTCCTCGCACTTTGTTTGCTTGCCACCCGTAGCTAGCCTCAGACTTCAGCATAAATGTTGCAAAAGAGGTCTTTTGGTCTTCTAACCCTAGCAACGTCGAAAACCTTCTCCATTTCCATAACCCACGCTTGAGCCTCGATTGGGTTCATGGAACCTTTGAACTCAAGCGGTCCCACCGCCAAGTCTTTAAACGCGTTGTGTTTGGTGGAGCTTGAGGTTGATTGTTCATTGCTCCAATCGAGAAGTTAACTAACTCGTTGAACGGGATTTGCGTTGGCATTATTGTTATTATCGGTTGACTCTTCCTAAGCCTATTGACGTTGTTGTCTTCTCCTTGGCGGCATTTTTCTATTAAATAAACACTTTATTAGAACTTTATTTATTTCTCTAAATAGTTAAGGCATTACTCAACAATTTAACATATCACTTAACACATCATCTCAAATAACTTGATATATTTGCATTCAAATCAAAGTTTTAACATTAAACGATAAAGATAACCGCTATTTACATCAACTATCCTAGAATAAAGAATCAACAGATTTAAAACATTCAAATATTCTTTCGCTCATAAACACGCCGTAATTTACATCTAAAACTAATTAAGTTCTTCACATAATTAAATAAATCATATCACCGTCGATCAAGGTACTTGATTAGCCTTGCAACGCCCTCTTCTAAGATGCGATGCATCATCCTCGCGATCCATCATGTATAATGGTAGTCCTTCGAACCGGATTGGGTACCTCAAAACTCGATCTTGGGTCTCATTCATTGCCTTGTTAAGTAGTAGAGTACGTTTCCCCAATCTTCGCTTTCTTTTACGACTATCATCCTCTCGCACGATCACCTCGACGCATTCTTCTTACCCAACATTCCTCTCGCTATGTTCAAATTTTCTCGATGTTTCCTTCATTCCTTCTTCGCTCTCTATCTCCTTGGTCTTATCTTCATTTGACCTTCTCATGGACCAAATCCCATTCTACATTTGCTACCGAGAGTGAAGAGTCAAAATCTCCATCTCCTTCGCTCTAGAGAGTAATATGTCAATAACCGCCGCCACGGTCAAATCCTAGACCTCGTCTCGTAACTCCACGTTACGGTCGATAACGTGTCATACATCTCAACATCAACGCGGTACCGTGGTAACTCCTTTTTTTCCTCTTCCTCAACAAATTCCTCCTCAGATCCTCCTCAGATCGGTCCTTGCTCATGCTCCCCGACCAACAACGGTGATCAATGGAGATGACTCCTCTCTATACCACCGCTCCCTAACGACATGAATGTCTCGGGGCTCCTGCTCTGTCGATACTATAGGTACACGGGGTTCTTCCTCCCCAGCTTGACTAGCTTCTCCAACATTCGACATCCTGACAACAAAAATTTAAGTTTTAGTTACTAAGTCGTATAATCTAACGCATACTTTAACACATAAACACATAAGGTCTTTTATTATCTTCAATGAATTACATAAATTCATTTCTTATAACTCGATAAGAGTTTTCCATCACTATCTTCTTTCTATAAGGCTACTACCCAAGGTTGTTCCCCTACCTAAGGTTCATAACCTACAGCTTTGATACCAACTTGTGACACCCCCAAATCCGGGTGCTTCGATTCCACGGGATCTGGTGTTCACTGTACAAATATCATCTATCAATCTACCCATAATAAATGCAAACCATGCAATAGATAGAATAAAAATCTTCAACTTAAGGGTTACAACATCCAAATAATAATAAGACAATCCCAGGTTAAACTAACCTTAAACATCTGTGCAGAATCATAAACAAATAAGTCTTAAATAACATCATTAACTCAAGTCTTAAACATAAATACATCATCTAATAAAAATAACAAGTCTTCATCGCTTGCTAACTTTGCCTTTGCCTTTACTAGTGGAAGGTTCATCGGTTCTTTCGTTCTTAACTGCAATGTTATTATTAAGCAAGAGTGAGCACTATTGCCCATAAGTTTAATAATGAAATAACAGTATAATAACATGCGAGTAAATCAAAAACATCTGAATGAAAGCTCAACTTTTGAATCAAGAATGAATAACAAGAATCAAAAGAATTCTGAGGGTCATAAGACCTTGAACTATGTCCTAGGTTATCAAGGGTTATACTTGAAACCTTTAACAGTCATAAGACTATGGACATTTCTTCTCGTACTTAGGGGGATCAACCCTTATTACCATACTGTGCACAATATCTTAACGCTAACGATAAGTAAATCCTTTGCGAGGGTTGTTCATCTCGATTTGACATTCGAGTCCGTACCAAAGGAAGTTTGGTTTGGATAATTCAATAAGGATTCTGAAATTTAGAACGTTCATCAACTAAGGACTAGTTGAATCAATAAAGTTCACTAGTCTAATAAGGTTCAACAATAATGATATTAGATTTGAAGAATAATTTCAAGAAGTATACAATAGAATAATTATTGTATAATTGAATCATGCTTTGAAAAGATAATAAATCTTTAATATAACAATTGAACTTGAATAATAGTAACGATAATTTACTCGAGGTAACTAATAACTTGAACAATAATGACAAGTAGGGTTAGGAAACTTGCCTCGTGCGTAGGCTAAACGATTACTACTTCCGTTCACCACAAATCCTACACACATACCATATGTATTCACGACATTCATTAGTTACATTTTCACTTAATTATTTAATATAAACTCCACTTTATTTAACAAATCATTACCCTTCTAATTTAATTACTTAATTAAATTAGAATATTTTCATTCTCTTACTATTATTACACTTGAATAAATTATTTCATAATAATTTCCATCGAATATTTATTTTATTCCATAAATATCTCAATTAAAATATTTACTTTATTTTATAAATATTTTAATAATAATTTTCATCGAATATTTATTTTATTCCATAAATATCTCAATTAAAATATTTAATTTATTTTATAAATATTTTAATAATAATTTTCATCGAATATTTATTTTATTCCATAATATCTCAATTAAATATTTAATTTATTTTATAAATATTTTAATAATAATTTTCATCAAATATTTATTTTTATTTTGACCGTCGGGGCGGGGTAATTTAGTTTGGTAACGCCCGCCGGGGGCGGGGTTACCCAGGCTCATTTTTTGCAGTTTCTACAGTTCTCCAGTTCGCGAACATAACAAGGCCAAATTAGGACAAAAATCAATCACAGGTAAAATTATACATGAATATGGCCATAACTTCCAATTAGTTATTTTTACACGAATTTAGACTTACCCAATCATTGTAATACATATATAATCATTACTTAACCCATCTATCATGATTTTTAACAAGTTACAACACATAATTTGCAAAATCAACACATTTATTTCCACTGTTCTTGATGTTCTTGAAGGTTTTGAAAATAAAACATGAAAATTGTCATTACGGATTCGTTATAACACCGAATTCGTTTATTTAAACTTTGGTCTCTTTGTATCAACATGCATAACAACATACGAATGTAAAATTTAGGGATAATATACGTCCAATACATAAAATATCACGTATAAGGCCATATGGCCAAAACCCAAACTCTGTAAATTTTTGAAATAGCAAGTCATCATTTACTGAAACTTATGATATGGAATCATATAAAATATATATAAAACATGTTATGCTACTCGAATTATTACATATATTCCTAACTCAATTTCCCAATTTACAGAAATTCCACAGAACTTGATTGAAAACCATTTTCATAAAACTTAAACAACGTAACTTTAAAAATTTGGGAAGGAGGAGATTACCCTGAGTGTAGGTATAGATTAGAAGGGAATAATTCTTCTCAACTCTTCTTCAATCAAAATTCTCTCTCAACACTTCTCGGTCTCTCTCTGAAACTCTCTCTGCTTTCTACTTTTCTAGACTTAGGAAAAATGAAGAAAAAAGAAAATGAAGACGTCGAATTGAAATAAAGAATCTGAGTTACCGAGTGGTCAGTTAACCCAATAATGGGCAACTGCTCCAACTCCCCATAGGGTCTTGTTTGGCTAGCAAAATAGATTTAAAAACCATTTAATTTAATAAATCTTTATCATATAGTTTAATTAATGTCACACTCCTTCATAAAATAAATCAATATCTTATTTATTTTAAATAAAATATAATAATTTCTCATAAATTCACATAGTCACATAACTAATTTTCTCATTAATAAATAATGTCAAATTATTAACTCTCTAATTAATAATAAAATTAATTAAATAACATCATGCTTAACTAAATATTTCATTTAATTCGATAAGCTCACATAATTACATATTTGAAAAATAATTATTCTCTACATTAATTTAATAAATGTAACACATATAATTAAATTAATCTACCACAATTGCATCAATTAATTATTAAATCTAATAATTAAATCATCGAAAAATATTTATTTAATTCAATAAATATTAAAATTAATTTACAAAAATCTCGTTTGTCACAGAAGGAGATTGATAGAAAGTATGAATGGTTTTCCAATGATCCAAGAAACATTCGTCTTGGCCTAGCCACGGATGGATTCAATCTATTTGGAAATATGAGTTTCTCATATAGCATGTGGCCGGTAATACTCACTCCTTATGATTTTCCCCCTTGGATGTGCATGAAGGAACCCTTTTTCATAATGTCACTTTTGATTCCTGGACCAAAAACACACGGTAATGAAATCGATGTTTATTTACGTCCTTTAATAGATGATCTTGTTGATTTATGGGAACAAGGAATTCAAATATATGACTCTTATACTGGGTGCAATTTCAACATCCATGCTTCTGTTTTATGGACAATTAATGATTTTCCTGCACAGGTAAATCTTTCTGGATGGAGTACCAAAGGGTACATGGCTTGTCCAACTTACAATGTAGATACACGCTTGACTAGGTTGAGGAGTAAAATCTCTTACGGGGGGCATCGTGCATTTCTCGGTCCTAATCATAGGTATTTTTAATGCGTAACTTTTTTTAATTTTATCTTCACATTTTTCACATAATTTACTTCGTATGGTTTATCTTGCCCTTGTAGGCGGAGAAAGAGTGTAGACTATAATGGAAAGGAGGAACTTCGTAGACCACCTAAGATCCTAGGTGGATCTGAAATTTTACACCATGTAGAATCAATCAATTTCGGGGATTTTGGCAAGCATCTAAAAAATGTAAGTATGAATAGAGAAACAAAGCAAAAGAGGAAAACAACTCCATCCAACTCTAATTGGTTGAAGAAAAGTATTTTTTTTAAGCTACCATATTGGAAAGATTTGAAGGTCAGACATAAGCTCGATGTAATGCACATCGAGAATAATATTTGTGATAACATACATGGGACATTACTAAAGATTGAAGGTAAAAATAAGGACACTTACAAGGCTCGACAAGATTTAGAGGATATGAATATATGTAAAGAGCTACACTTAAGACCACGGGGAGATAAGTTTGACAAGCCACAACCAGCCTTTTCTTTTTCCAAAAGAGAGAGAGAGAAATTCTTGTCCTTTATACGGTCTGTCAAATTCCCAGACGGATATGCATCAAATATTGCTAGATGTGTTAATACAAGTGATAATAGCATGTCGGGATACAAGATGATGATTGCCATGTTCTTTTGCAACGATTAATCCCTGCTGGAGTGCGAGGGAATCTTAATGACAATGTGGCAACAACATTAACTGAGTTGGGTGCATTCTTTAAAAATCTATGTAGTAGGACACTAAAAGTGGATGACTTAAGAAAAATGGAGAAGGATATTATAATTATCTTATGCAAGATTGAGAGGATTTATCCATTGGCCTTCATTGATATTTGTGTTCACTTGGCTATTCATCTATCACAAGAAGCAATGTTTACAGGCCCTATATGCTATTCGTGGATGTATCCAATTAAAAGGTATGTAACTATATATTTATGGTTATCTATGAACTTTATAGTTGTGTAATACTTAATTTCGTAATTTTTTTTAAAGGTATCTATGCAAGCTAAAAAAGTACGTAAGGAACAAAGCACATCCAGAAAGATCAATTGCTGAAGGGTATGTCGCAGATGAATATTTGACATTTTGTTCCTTGTACTTACCACGAAGTGAGAGCAAGTTCAATAAAAAGGACCGTAATCCTGATGGAAAAGTTAGAAAATATGCTATTTCTGTCTTTTCTAAAAATGTTAAACCATTAGGTGGTTTTCTTTTTGACTATGCTGATTGCAAGGAGATTCAAATGGCTCATTGGTATGTCTTGAATAATTGTGAAGACGTGCAACCTTATATTGAGTAAGTTATACATTTTATCATTAAATTATTCAAATAATTTTTGCTTCATACTATGTTTTTTGTACTAATATTATTCTTGTAGGGAATGTGAGGAGGAATTGAAACTACCTTACCAAAACAACATCGAATTGGAAAAAGATTTCCTCGATTGGTTTAAAAAGAAGGTAAAATAATATTTCTTCCCTTTTAAAGTTGTTTGTTGCTATTTGAAAATCAATGATTAATTTAAATTTTTTCCTCTAATAGATTCATCATCTTTGGAATACCACATCAAATGTCATTAGTGATCAACTATTTGCATTAGCAAGTGGTCCAAATTTACGAGTATGGAAATATAAAGGACGCATTGTAAATGGAGTAACGTTTCTTGTCAAAGATCGTGACAATCGTAAGCAAAGCCAAAATAGTGGAATAACATGTGAAGGAGAACAAGATGGGAAAAGTATCGAGTTTTTTGGCTTATTAAATGACATTATCAAAATAGAGTATGGAAAAGGGTATAATGTGTTTATATTTTCTTGTGAGTGGTTTGATTTATCTAATCAGCGTATGGGTAGTAGGAAGGATACACACTTTACAAGTGTAAATGTAAGTAGCACATGGTATAGAAACGACCCATACATATTAGCTTCTCAAACAATACAAGTTTTTTTGATGATGATTTGAAATTAGGCTGCAACTTGAAAATTGTTCAAAGGTTTAACCACCGACACATATTTGATGTACCGGAGGATGAAATGGACGAGATTGAAGAATATACCACTGACAATGTTGTTAACCTTGATGATGAATGTTGGGTAAAATCTAATTACGCACAACACGCAAGTATACGTGATCAACAAGCAATAAAGTGAAAGTAGAGTATCGTTCCCACGAGGAATTGTTTAATAAAAATCACCAAGTACTAACCCGTAACCAACTCAAACTTATTTAAACGAATGAATTTCAATTTATAAGTAAACTAATTCTAATTACCACTAGTTAAATTAAGATTACGGAGATTTAAGATCACAACTTCACTTATTGCTTCACTTAAGTTAACACACTTCTCATCAATTATTTTCTATTCTGAATTGTTAATTAAGAACACTAAAGCAGATAAAACAACCTCTCGATGCATAATACCCATACTCACTTAAATCCGCAAATGATAGAATTAAGCAAGACACCCTAATTAACTAATCCACTATATCTCTATGTGAATTACAATTAAAAAGGATTTAACGCACAAGTTCTCTATAAGATTACATATGGCGTAAATGCATATCTCTATCCTAAACACGAATCATGGATTCCATCTATACAAAAATCATAAACACATGCTATCATGAGTAAATCTAAATCTAAACTTCATCTCTCGAGTTCATATAAATTATCATAGTAATTAATGGCCAATTAATTAAACAATTAAGTCCAAATCACAATAGACAATCCTCACAATAGAACATAATAATTGATAGCGAAGCATATTAAAATAAACTACACAATAAGATCCATTTTATCTCAAACAAAGAATTAGTTCATTGAATTAAAACTAAGAATCCACACTTGAATAATCATTAAAAGATAAAAATAAGAGTAGAGTAAAGAATAAATCTGTTGTCAGCAAATCTCCATCTTCCTCAAGCTCCTACTATTGATCTTCAATGGTCTCCAAGTTGCTTCAATCTCCCAATCCCATAAGAACTAGGGTTTTTATCTAATTTACTATAATCTAATCTAATGGAATCTTCCAAAACTAGTCTATCTCTTCTCTTTTATGTCTCTCATCATGTATTTATAGTTCTAATGGACACCCAAGCAAGTTAGGCAACTAAGAATCCTATTCTAGCTCAAATTGGACATCAAATAACCCAAATAAGCTGTCTCCCCACCGCCTAGCGCGCCCCGCGCTGTCCCGAAGTCATTCTGGGCGCGGCCCATGCTACAATGTCAGAAAATCTGGTCACCCAGCGCTCCCCGCGCTATGTATAGCGCGGTCCGCGCTACCCTGTTTCCTGCTGCGACGTCCTTTGGTAAAACAGGCATATCTTTTGATCCGCTAGGAGTTACGGGGCCTGCCACTTATCAAATCGAAGATATCAACGAGATCTATAACTTTCTTTCTTTAACAATTGAAAAATTCAGGCTGGAGTAAGGCGGAAATCGATCTTGAAGTAGATGCTGTGTAAATGGCAAGCATGACAACTCTTAACTTTGATCTTTGTTGATAAAAAAGCCATAACTCTCGCATCCGAACTCCGATTAGGATGATTCAAGATGTTCCGGAAAGCTGAGAAGTAAATCTACAATAATTCTAATCTCCAAGCTAAGAACATGCATCCAAATTGGTGTTAAATGTCCTTCAATATTCTCTTCTTGCATTTGCTTGCGTATTTTAGTCCAAAAGATGTCCGAATTCCTTCCCTTGCTTCTTCATGCCAATGCCGTGTCATCGCCTACAAAATAACATATATGTATGAAAAGTAACTAAGAAACATGAGATTAAGCAAATAATTCAAGTAACAGATACCAGATAAGTAGGTATAAAACCTACTTATCAAATACCCCCAAACTTAAACCTTTGTCATCCTCAAGCAAAAACACAAAACAATAATGCTATGCAATGCAACTAATCTACATGCCTACTTAATCCAAAGAAGAATGACATAAACAAGTCTATTCAATCGGCCTTAGAGAAATCAAGTAAACATGATAATACATCATATCAAAACAAATCATTAACTTCTCAATCAATCATCAAATCTTAGACTGTTATCACTAATATAGTGCGTGTGTGCTCCACAACAATGTTAACTGATATAAAATTAAATTTAACACATAATAAGTCTCTTAGAAGGCATCATACAATGTAAAATCAAAAAATCCAAAAACAAGCTAGATCCAACTAAAATTAAACAATTACCAACATCGAGGGTCAACATGGGATACTTATGCTTCATTTTTCATCTATGGGGGCTTTTTGCTCTTATTTTCTGTTTTATTTCTTTTTTTTTTTTCACATAGTGAGTGCGTTTTACGCTCCGTCTCACGCCTGTGTTTATGGGGAGTGCATTTCACGCTTCTTCTCGACCCACCACATGACTCAATTTATTCAACTCAATATCTTTTCTTTTTTTTTCTTTTCTTAAAAGCTTATATACCCCACTTTTTCCCCCAAACTTAGGTTCTTGCCTAATTCTTCGCCTTCACTGCCTATCCTTGTCATTCTCTTATTTAAACTAGCATTATCCTTTAGAGATCCTTTATGTATAAATTTAAACTCAATCATTCAACAAGTTGTTTTTACTGTGCTATCCTTATTATACCAGTTTTAAACAGAAAAAGACTCAATTCCTAACAGGAAATCACATCAAAGCTCTAATAATCAGTGCTATACTCGTCTACCCAATTCCAATCTCATCATTGGCCAAAACAAACTGCAGATATCAAACAGCTGGACTCATGCAAGATGTACTAAATAATATATAAACATAGTAAAATAACTACTAATTTTTCAATTTTTCAAATTTTTTTTTTCAAGAATGCAAAAACTAAATGTAACTATACGAACTACAATGTAAATAACTAACTATATGCAATACGACACTAAAATGCCCCCAAACTTAAACTAGACATTGTCCTCAATGGCTAAGATAGGAAAAATTAAAAGAGAGGACTTCCTTGAAAATAAAGCATTTTCCTCCTTGTCTGCTAAGTCCAAGAATAGGCATACACACATTGAATAGATCGGGAACCACACTTGAGTTGGACTTGACTAACCTGTGAATATGATAGAAGCAAGTTTGTTAGATCCTAAGACATGCAAATTTATTAACTAATAATATAAGACCTAATAAAAACTATAAATAAAAATTAAACTTGGGTTGCCTCCCAATAAGCGCTTGATTTATAGTCCTTCAGCTAGACTTTTTCTAGTCAACGCTATCCAATTCCTTTTTGAAAGTTGAGGAATCCTCCATCCATCAGTAGAAAATAATCCTTCGGGAGGTTCCCACAAGCGATGGCCATAGCATCAAAGTCACCTAACATGCTCTGACTCGGTATAATCTCCATGAAGAAGGGCAAATGACTAGGTGCTATCTCCATTGTGTTTGTGATCATATTTGGGCATGGAAGTGTGTCAAACACAATGGGCTCTTCGTCTATCTTCTCTTTCTCTTCCCACCACGGCTTAAAAATTATACTCGCTCTTATGTCATCAAGAGCTTCGCCGACGACATGACTACCTAACGGACAAGGTTTTACAAATCTAACCGGATCCTTGAACTTTGGTGGAGAAGGCACTTGAGGCATTAATAACATCGGCTCATCCTCGTTAGTACTCATATTTAGTTCATCTCCACTTGCCTCCTCTTTTTCAACATCTCGTGTCTCATCCAGTTGTAGATTTGGTTCAGGCACTTCATCAATCTCAAAAACCTCGTCATAACACCAATTGTTTTGAGGACAGTTGTTTAAGGCTTTGAGCATTTGATCCATCTAATTCTGCAGATTTTGAATTGATATCTCTTGATTCTGAATTAACCGCTCTTGATTAATCCTCCTCTCCTCATTTGATGCTACGAACTTGGACCACAATTCCACAAACCTTGAATTATCTGTCTCAGTCTCGAAAGCCATGTATTGAGGACCACTGGTTGAGGTAGTGACAAGTTGTTCCATCTGATTATTAAAATTTTGGATTGACAACTCTTGGCTAATCCTCATCTCCTCTAGGTTTGCTATGCCCTTCAATATTACATCCCTCAGATTTGGCTCTTCTTCTTGTGGCAATGGAGGTGGACATGAAAATTCCGGTGTGAATGTTGGATTTGGAGCGTAGTATTGGTCTTCATAAGTATCGCTCCATGATGAATCCGGGTGATACCCCCAAATTTGATGATAATTAGCATATGTATAATCATTGAGGTATTCACCACCGTGTTGTCCCGGCCCAAAACTAATGGTGCATTGATGACTTTGATGATTACCAAAGACAATAATTGCAATTAATCGCTATCCTTCGAAAGTCGTTGATCGCAACAACGTCCACCTCCTCGAAGTGTGTCTCAAGTCAGTCTACGATAATGCGAAAAATGCATTGAGTCCATCAATTCTTGTGTCCCTTGGTGGAGTCATATTTATGTATGGCCATTGATAATTGCATCCATCCATCGTACCTGAAAAGAAAGAAAAATAGGGAGATAATTAAATAAAAAGGAAAAAAATGTTTAAATTAAGACTAATTTGATTGAAGCTAATATTCGCAATATATATATTAAACTAATTCCCCGGCAACGGCGCCAAAAACTTGTTGGGTAAAATCTAATTACGCACAACACGCAAGTATACGTGGTCAACAAGTAATAAAGTGAAAGTAGAGTATCGTTCCCACGAGGAATTGTTTAATAAAAATCACCAAGTATTAACCTGTAACCAACTCAATCTTATTTAAACGAATGAATTTCAATTTATAAGTAAACTAATTCTAATTACCACTAGTTAAATTAAGATTATGGAGATTTAAGATCACAACTTCACTTATTGTTTTACTTAAGTTAACACACTTCTCATCAATTATTTTCTATTCTGAATTGTTAATCAAGAACACTGAAGCAGATAAAACCACCTCTCGATGCATAATACCCCATACTCACTTAAATCCACAAATGATAGAATTAAGCAAGACACCCTAATTAACTAATCCACTATATCTCTATGCGAATTACAATTAAAAAGGATTTAACGCACAAGTTCTCTATAAGATTACATATGGCGTAAAGGCATATCTCTATCCTAAACACGAATCATGAATTCCATCTATACAGAAATCATAAACACATGCTATCATGATTAGATCTAAATCTAAACTTCATCTCTCGAGTTCATATAAATTATCACAGTAATTAATGGCCAATCAATTAAACAATTAAGTCCAAATCACAATAGACAATCCTCACAATAGAACATAATAATTGATAGTGAAGCATATTAAAATAAACTACACAATAAGATCCATTGTAATCTCAAACAAAGAATTAGTTCATTGAATTAAAACTAAAAATCCACACTTGAATAATCATTAAAAGATAAAAATAAGAGTAGAGTAAAGAATAAATCTGTTGTCAGCAAATCTCCATCTTCCTCAAGCTCTTGCTCTTGATCTTCAATGGTCTCCAAGTTGCTTCAATCTCCTAATCCCATAAGAACTAGGGTTTTGATCTAATTTAATCTAATCTAATTTAATGGAATCCTCCAAAACTAGCCTATCTCTTCTCTTTTATGCCTCTCGTCATGTATTTATAGTTCTAATGGACACCCAAGCAAGTTAGGCAACTAAGAATCCTATTCTAGCTCAAATTGGACATCAAATAACCCAAATAAGCCGTCTCCCAGCCGCGTAGCGCGCCCCGCGCTGTCCCCAAGCCATTCTGGGCATGGCCGGCGCTATAATGTCAGAAAATCTGGTCACCCAGCGCGCCCCGCGCTATGTATAGCGCGGTCCGCGCTACCCTGTTTCCTGCTGCGACGTCCTTTGGTAAAACAAGCATAACGTTTGATCCGCTTGGAGTTACGGTGCCTGAAACCTATCAAATCGAAGATATCAACGAGATCTATAACTTTAATTCCTTGAAAATTGACAGATTCGGGCTGGAGCATGGCGTAAATCGAGCTTGAAGTAGATGATGTGTAAATGGCAAGCATGACAACTCTTAGCTTTGATCTTTGTTGATAAAAAGGCCATAACTCTCGCATCCGAACTCCGATTGGGATGATTCAAGATGTTCCAGAAAGCTAAGAAGTAGATCTACAATAAATTCCAAACTCCAAGATAAGAACATGCATCCAACTTGGTGTTAAAAGTCCTTCAATATTCCCTTCTTGCATTTGCTTGCGTATTTTAGTCCAAAAGATGTTCGGATTCCTTTCCCTTGCTTCTTCATACCAATGCCATGTCATTGCCTACAAAATAATATAAATGTATGAAATGTAACTAAGAAATATGAGATTAAGCAAATAATTCAAGTAACAGATGATACCAGATAAGTAGGTATAAAACCTACTTATCAAGGACTCACCCGATATTGACATTGTTGTTCAAGATCGGGTTATAGGGCTAATGAATAGAGATGATGTTGATCCAAAAACAATAAAAAACAGTGTCTTAAGATAAAGAACTCAAAAAATTAACATTGAACACAATATCTTATTAGATGGAGACATAGATAATGATGTCGATGAGGATGATTTTGAGGAGGATGAATTCGATGAGGGGTGTAGTGAGGATCATACACCTGTAGATTATCATAGTGAAGAAGAAAAAAGTATGGACGAGGAAGAGAAAGATGATCAGAACTAGAATCAAATAAGGTATGCCTTTTATCTTATCAAAGTTGAAACATTTGAATGATGCTTAATTATTTAGTTTAGTCAGATTGTCGTTCTGGTTCAGGTTCTAGTTCAGGTGTCCGAACATCTCATTCTATCGGCTCCTTAGAACAACCTTTGTCTGCCCGTTCTAATGCAACTGGCCATCCCAATTTAGGAGTCAAGGCAGTTCCTATTATACCTCAAAGCGTAGCTTTGTCACTTGAGCCAAATGCACCTGAATAAAACTTGGTATTATTCTACTTCTTAACTTTGATTTATTGACTTAAATATGTTATTGGTTTATGTTATTACAAATTCTGGTCCTCTAATTTTCTGGAAGCATGATATTTAAATAATGATGGGTAACAGACCCTTAAGTGGTCCTCCGAGTCCTGTACCACCTGTTGCTGCTGCAAACACTCACCCTGCAGCATCGTCAAGTGTCGCTACTAGTTCAGGGGGTCAGCTTGAAGGTTGTTTTTTTGCTAGTTTCCTTCGTTGTTATTAGATTTTTTAATATATTCCTTTACATGGCATAATTGATAAAAAATGTGATGTGAACACAGGTCCACCTAGTGCTAATTTATTTATCTACCACATTCCTCAAGAATTTGGTGATCAAGAGCTTGCAAATGCATTTCAAGCATTTGGTAGGGTCTTGAGTTCCAAGATTTTTGTTGACAAAGCAATTGGAGTCAGCAAATGTTTTGGTACGGATTCTTTATTATACTTTTTGAGACTAAAATAAATGCCATCAACTTTTTTTGTGTGTGCCTCTAATTAGCCTTCCATAGCAGGATTTGTCAGTTATGACTCACCAGCAGCTGCACAATCTTCCATTAATATAATGAATGGTTGCCAGTTAGGTGGTAAAATGCTGATGGTTCAACTTAAAAGAGACAACAAACAAAACAAACCGTACTGATCTGGAGGTAAGCTCTAGAAGGAAGCGAGATATCTCTTTCAGATGTGCTCACATGCAACCTAAATATACAGTGGTAATCGCAACTCACTATTGTGGGCGTGATCTTAGACAAGCACTTAAATATGTTATTGGTGGAAATTTAGTGATGATCTTGAAATGCTATAATATTATATTATGTGCCAAAGACATTATTATTATAGTTGTTTATTAAAGTTTCTGAATCTGAGGGTAGTGATGCTTGGTGCAGGTTAATCCTCACACCCATCAGCTGAAGCTATGTGATTTTGGGACTGCAAAGATGTTGGTAAGTTTGTTTTCAAAAAAAACATGGATTTATGTTTTTGTGTGGTAGTTTTGAAATCCATTGGTCTTGTTGCAGGAGCCTGGTGAACCGAATATATCATACATCTGTTCACGGTATTATAGAGCACCAGAACTGATCTTTGGGGCTACAGAATACACTATTGCAATTGATACATGCTGAGCTTTGATGAAAAAGAAGAGGTCTTCTTTGATACTGCAAGTTATTTGTCGTCAGAAATTATGAAGTGTACTCACTCTATATATTTAGATATATACTTTGATTGAAGAATTGTGGTAGCTTTAGATGGTTAATTAAAAAGATAATGAATGTTTATGTAGTGGATGATTTTATTAAGTTAATAATATTTTAGTTTTTTATATTTTTGCCATTATTTGCTATGGGGACATTGAGCCAGCTAGGTACACAAAAAGAATGTCAAATTTTGATTTGGCAACAATATAATTCGTTACAAAACTATTGAACAAGATTTAATATAGCAACAATTTTTTATACATTTAGCAACAAATTTTCGTTGCTAATGACATTAAAAATATAATATTTGGCAACAAAAAATTAACATAATAACAACGGAGAGGATATTGTTGCTAATACTAAAATAAAAAGGCAACATTTTTAATCGTTGCAAATCATATCAACTTTCGTTGAACATATAAAGAAACTAAGAACATATAATGTCGCTACTAATTGATTTACTTTCGTTGCTATTGAAAAATAACCAAAGAACAAAATTTTCGTTCTTTGATTCAAAGATAATGTCGCTTGCAAAATAATCTAATTAGCAACGAAAATCGTTGCTAAAAAGTTTATATTCCGCAATGAAAGCAAGCTTAAGCAACAATTTTCATAATTTACTACAACAAAAAATGTCGTTGCAAAATGGTGTCAATTGCAACGAAAAGGCATGGTCGTTGTACAAAAAAAGAGTTCATTTCGTTGCCAATTAGAAGGCTTTTGCAACAAAATGGGCTACTTAACAACGAAATGTTAATTATTCTGCAACAATACATTTTGTTGCTAATAGATCGATGTCTCTCTACGAAAGCCAAATTTCGTTGCAAAATGTATTACTTTTGGCAACGAAAAAAATACGTTCGTTGCGAAACAATTAGCAACGCTCATTGCGCAACAAAAGACACAACGACAATAAAGTCGTTACCAAAACCCTTTAGTAACGAAATTTGGCACATTTAGCAACGAAAATCAGTTGTTGCTAAAGCCCCATTTTTTTGTAGTGTAAAACTACTATCTTGAATTATCACTCCATACCCCGGCTAGTTCCTGTTAAATTCTCCCTTCCTGAGAAGAACAATGGAACAAAAGGAAAAGGGTGAGCTCAACTAGCTCAGTAAAGAATATTATGACTAAGATAATATACAACAAATTATCATTAGTCTTCAACAGAGACAAATCTGATAGAATATAATAGACAACAAGTTTTAGATCAATAACTGCAGCGGAAACAACAATCCATTAGAAGAGTCAAGTAGAAAAAGAATTCTACTATCTTCTAAGATTTAAAAGTCCATCATCAATATTTCATCCCTGTAACATCAATCAATATACATCTTGAATCAAATATTCATCTTTGCACCATACAGCCAAAGATATTCATTTGTATCACCAATTGGTCATGTTCATCTCAACACTGCTCATCTTTTTGCACTACTGCCAAAGATATTCATTAGGTAATCAATCATCTTTGCATTACAGCCCAAAGATATTCATTAATATCATCATTTAGGACTGAGGATGATGAAAAATATCTTAAAGAAAATGAATCCAGTGAGATAAAAGAACAAATATTAGGGATTCGTATTACAGTTTATCTAAGTTCAATAATACTCCATAATAATCAGTTGTGAATCAGAATTAAAAAATAAAGATCAAAACATGGATACAATCAAAGATAGTAACCATAATAGACATCTTGGACAAAAAGGAAAATTTTCATTTTTTTGGTGAATAGTGTCGTATTCGTGAATAGTGTCGTATTTGTGAATAGTGTCGTATACGTGAATAGTGCCGCATACGTGAATAGTAACCCCGACATAAAAAGTTCCAAATTTAATAAAAAGATTAGACCAATATTTTGGCATAATGATATTGAAAGAAATAGTATCATTTACTCAAAATAACAAGATTTCGACGATCGGAATATCTACATGTAAAAGTCAAGGAAACTTGCAGATTGAATAACAACTCTCAAAGTATCTAAATACTCGTAAAAATACGCCGATAATCTAGAGAGAAAGAAACTTGTTTCGTGTGTGATTTTCAATTCTAACATAAGCGCCTCATTATAAGAAAATGCTAGAACGCCATAGGAGACTAAAATAATAAAATAATATTATTTCTTTTCTTTTCTTCTACGCACCAACCATGGAAAAATCAAAGCCAGCCATATTGGAAAATTTTCAGCAGCCCACATGTTAAAACAAAAGTGGGTCCCACCCATAATTTAATAACATTCATTTTATTTTCCGAAACTTCAGTAATTCATAGAAAATAGCCCATTTATCAGAAAAATACGAATTTTATGTCCATTCCACACGAAATCAAATTCTATACAACTTTGTGGCATTGAGTTTTTCCAAATTCCAAACACAAACGGATGATTTTTAATACCTCCATTCCGACAAAATACTGATAAAACACCTCAACATTAATTCTTTCATTTATAACCACATAAATATATCCATCATTTATATCCACATCAAATAAATATTTCCTTATCATATAAATCAATAATTAATTATTCACAAATAATATTACAAAATCACAATTATGACAACCAGGCCGTTCCTAAGAAAGAGGGGGCTTTCCGATAAGGATTTCTCCTTATTGGCGCGCAATTAGGTGACCAAACCTCTCTTTGACAGAACTTTTTAGACATTGCCAATAATGCTATCTAATAATATTATTCAAATAATATGAATTATTGATCTGATAATGGGAAATACCGTGCAATGATAATTATTGAAACAACAATAATATAAAATATCAACGTAGCAATTATTGAACCAATAAAATAAAATATTGAACAGTAATTACTGTAACAATTATTAAGTAGTGTCTTCTTACGTAAGAATCAATAATTCAAAATATCGCGCAAAACCGTAGCTACATCTTTAAACCACGCCAGACATTACGTGTTTTAACCACTGTGTATTCTAATAAGGTTAATTCAGAACCATTACGCCGTTATTTATAAAACCTCAAACTTTGTCATTTTCTTCATCCGACAGTTATTTTGTTATGGGTCCCACAATGACTGAGCTATCGTATGGATATTCTCGACAAAAAGAATATTCCACGACAAAATGAATATTCCCCGACAACAATGATTATTTTATAACCACTTGTTTTTTTTGCAAAATTTGCACATTTCACCCATAACCAGAGCATTATATCAAATTAATTCCTTATTATTTCAAAATAATAAATAGAGGAAATTCGATTTTATTTAGAAGATGTAAGCCAAGAGAATCTCAACATTAAGATCTTTGACATCCTTTAGTTTACAGAGTTTGCACCTAGCTGTTGGTTAGCCAGACATAAGTTTGAGAAGATCTTCTTTCTTCGTTTGATAGACATTTCTTAGCATGTATAGCCTCTTCATCTTCCAGATTGGTGGATGCTTGACTCTTAGCCATTGATGTCTCTTGATCTCTCTCGTCTGGTCTTCAGACTACAAGATTGAATGCAGGTTGGGATTGGTCCTGTTGATGTAGCAATTGAGAACATAGACCAATCTGAGCAACTTCAAGTGTATATACACATTTACATATTTCCAACATGTGAGCTCATCTGCATATAACAAGTTACTTACTACTAAACTAAGTTTAGAATAATGTTTATGCCTGGGATCAGACTCAAAGCGATTAACTTTTGAATATAGTATGAGAACCTGCTTTGCTACCAATTGTTAGTTCCATGTAGGAACAATAGATCTAGAAGGGGGGTTGAATAGATCCTTTTTATTTCAAATACTTTTCTCTATTATTTTGTATAGCTATTAAATTAGCATATGACAAACATAAGAATCTTTTCAAGCACAGCGGAATAAGTAAAAGATCCCCTTCATTGATATATTCATAATCATACATACATTGTTTGTAGAGTAAGTTTAGTTGTAAGCAGTTAAAACATACATAGCAGTTATAGTACATAATGTAAATGACATAATGTAAAAGACACAAGGGGTTTTAAGTGGTTCAGAGACTCAAGCTCCTAATCCACTATTCTGCTTTCAACTAGTAGGATTTCCACTAAGGAAGGGCAGCACCCTGAATCACTAAGATTCTTTCAAAGCCAGCAACCTTGGGACTTCAGTTCACTAAGAACTCTTCAAGGCCAGCAGCCTTGGGACTCCTCTAGTTCCCTAGGAACTTTTCAAGCCCAGCAGGCTTGGAACTTCATTTAGTCCCTCCGGACAAGGACCCTTCTGGCCCTGGCTTCATTTAGTCCCTTCGGACAAGGACACCTCAGGCCTGGCTTTCGTTGTTGGTTGGAGTTGGTACTGAGCTACTAAAATGTCTTCATGCTCTGCACATCTTCTGTGACAACCCGAGAATTTAGAATATTTTTAAAATTTTTATTAATTGATTTAAGTTTCAAAATTAGAACCTAGACTGAAAATTAGTGTATGAGTTTGATGTTTTTAAGATAGAATTTTGAGGATTTCAAAATTCTGTGAAGGATTTAAGTGAATTATTCAGGATTAAGTGTTTATGTGAATATGTTCTGTGTATATGTGTACAGTATGTGGGTAAGGGTCAAGGGTTGACCAGATAAACGATGTCTATAACAAACCCTAAGTATATATTAAGAACTTCGACGTTCGGTTAGAAAACCCTAACGATTAACAAGAAACCCTAGAAACGTGTTCTGGAAACCCTAATTTCAATTTCAAGAATCCGAAACCCTAATTCGGTGCATGAAACCCTAAATTGGGAACTAAATGGCGTAAGTGTAAATAATTATAGGATTAATTAGGGTTAATCTTAACAAATTGGTTACAAAACTCTAATTCTAAATTTGACACCCTAATTACGGATTTAAAACCCTAATTTTATAATTAGGGAAACCTAAGTGTTAATTTAGTAATTTAATGTTAATTAGGAAATATTAATCTTAATTTTAAAGTTAAGTAATTAGAAAACCCTAATCTAATTACGAAATTTAATTTCTAATTTAGAAAAATTAATTTTCTATTAAAAACCTAATTTTGGGTTATAAACCCTAATTAAATGATTTGACCATAATTGCTAAATTAGCGATTTTAATTAGGAAATGTTAATCCTAATTAGTAAGATTTAAAGTATGATTACGAAATTTTAATATAATTAGAAAATTCTAATTACAATTTAGAAATATTAATTATCTATTTTTAAAACCTAAATTCGAAATTTTAGAAATTTAATTTGGAAGTTAAGGGTTAAACCCTAAACCCTAAATGCTCCAAAGCCTAAACCCTAATCAAACCCTAAACCCTAAGGGTTTGCAACAAATGGAAATTCTAAAATAAAAGGAAATGACATTTATGCCCTTTTGGATTTTTAGTAAGGTAACTTGCATATCTTGGCAAGATATTGAGTTGGTGACCAACCTAAGATATCCCATGCGCCTCTATCTCCCAAATATCAGATATCCTTGACACCTAGCATCAATTGTGGCCATGAATTAGAAATTTAGATATTAAAAGTAAGAAAAAGCTTAGTTTACTTTTTCATTTCTCCAAGTCCCTTATCTCTCTTCATTTTCGAAATTCTAGAGTAAGAGAGAGTGAAATAGTAAGTCATGATCAGATCATAGGTACCCATAACGGGATCAAAGTTAGAATCAAAGATCAAAGCTAAAAAAATGGTAAGAACCTTAAAATTCGAAATCCTTTGATCTTATGTTGTTTTATGTTAGTTGTTGGTTAAATATGTGTTATAAGGTGTCAATTAGAGATCTGGGTTGTTGGATCATAGATCCATAACATCAAAGTGCTCGGATCTAACTTTTTAAGAAAACTAGAAATGATGAAAAAAAAGGCCTGACAGTCTAAAGTCAGAGGCCTTAGATCTTTACGTGTTAATGTTTTTAGGTGTTTTATGTTTTGGATCTCTTCTATGACATGAGGACTCTGATCTAAAACTGACAAAAGGGTCATAGCATGTTTAGATCTTTAGGTATGAACGGTCAAAACCCGTTGACCGTTCACAGAAAGTCGAATCTGGGCAACCCAGAATGTTTTACAAAGGTCTGACAAGTTTGTTCAAGCCTCTGATCTTGTGTCTGACATGTGTTTTGGCCAAGTTATTCTTCGTTTGTTGTAGTCTGGTATGTATACTACTTATTAAAGTCACCAGGAAACTTAGATCATAACCGGAATGAAAATTAATCACAGTCCAAATAAGCGTTGACCAACCGACCGGGTTCCATTTCGAAAACCCAGATTCTTCATGAAGCAAGTTTTCTAAGAAGGTTTGACCACCTACATCTTCTTCGGTTGATGGTGTTGTTTGACTGATGTAGTGTTATTATACTGTTCTATGACATTTATACTACGATCTAGTATCATAATATCACTTATAACACCATTAGACACCGGATTAATTAAGGCTCCAAAGAGACCTTGAATCGCTTGAGTTTCGGAAAACCCGAAACTTCGAAACAATGTGTCCGACATCAAGTTGGGTAGCTTAGATCTTGCACGTTAGGGAAGTTATGGCTATGGGACTTGTTCATGATTGTATTGTTACCCGTATACTATAATTATAACCGATTATACGACCCGAAATCGAAAGCGTAACCTTGGATCGATTAACTGGTCGAACCTCATACCTCGATGTGCCCCATACGAAGGTCTCAAGAACATGAAGAATAAAGTTAAAGAACACCTATAGCGACAGTTGCTACGTACGCTTATAGGCCCTTTTAGTGAAAGTTTTAATTTCTAATTTTCGATAATTATTAAATAAATTGAAATAAATAGATTTTAATTATTAAAAATACTAAATAAATTACGAAAAATTATTTTAAATTCTAAAAATAGTTTTTAATTATTATAAGTATATTTCATAAATATTTAATATTTTTGGAATATAAATGGTGTTTAATTTATTTAATTATAATATTAAATAAATGATTTAAAATGATTTTAATACATGAAAAATAATATTATGATATAAGAAAATATTTTAAGTTATTTTGAGTGACTTTTAATATTTTGTGATGAAATTCATTAATTAATCAATATTAATGATAATTAGTTTATTTAATAACTATATTAAATAAATTAAGGAAAAATAGAATTAATGCTTTATAAATCATATAAAATGATTTAAGTGATATAAAAATATTTTAAGTTATAACTTGTAACTTTTGATATTTTTCCATAAAAATATTAATATTTTAATATTAATAGTAATTATCGGATAATGAATTTAAGTGTTTAAAATCATATAAATATGATTTTAAAGTACTAAAAATACTTTGTGATATTATAAAATATATTATAATATTATGACACATATTTCATTAATATTTAATAATAAATAAATATTAATGATAAAAAGAATTATGTGGTATTTAATTTATTTAAATACGTTATTAATGATTGAAAATACATTTATAAATAGTAATAATTAATTAAAAATTATTACAAGCCTATGAAAAATATTTTGACTATTTTTTAAAATTATCTGAGTTAATTGTTAAGTGTTAAGTCAGAGTTTAATTGAACTTAGACTCGATAATTGTCCGACTAGACTGCGGGATGTCGATTTGGTCGTAATCAACTCGGTATCGCAATAGTTTGACTTGATATCGAGTCTTATGTGTGTTATAGACTGATAGGATTATGTGTTATATGTTTAGGATATTCTATGTATATCTATATATATAATAGTATTATATTGTGATTATATTATTCTAATATTGGAGATCTATATTACTAATATTAGGTCTTTGGATAAGGCGTTATTGAAAGTAGTATGCACACAAGCCAATCATGTTTGATGATAAAGCATATACTTTGTAACAATCTTATTCATTTATTAATAAAAAGTATTAATTTATTAAAGGCTTTTAATTATCTACATGATGTTTGTTTTATAATATGTGATAAACCCATAGTTTTAAGCAATGCTTTTAGAATAATGATGATGATCATTCTAATGAGATCTAAATTCTTAGAAAGCTTAAAAACTAAAATAGTTCCCAATCATTGGATTACTAAATTGGGGATTAGTGAATCCGGATAGATTGGTACATACGTTGCTTGCTCATTGGATGAGGATGATTGATCTCATGATCATTTGTGTGGAGACACTAAAGCAAGTATGTAGGTGCTTATTAGAGAATAAGTTCAACGAACGTGGCTCGCTAAGGAATACCTAATGGAGTTTTATTTGCTGTCAATAGGAATTCACAGTAGTGATAGTAGTACAAGTAATCCTTGGACTTGAGATCATCATAGTATCTTATGTATGATGAGTTATACTTTGACTTATTCCTTAAGACCCTTAGGGTATATCAAAGGGTATGCTTGGGTATAATAAGTTAGTATACATGGAGATAATGTATGATCAATAAAGAATCTACCACTTCTAATAAAAAAGAAAAATGTCCTATGTGATTCGATAAATGACAACCCAAAGTCCTTGGCGAAGCGAATGAAATTAGAAAGGAGTTTCTAATTTGCATTATTTGGTGTTGTGCATTTAAGAATCGAAATACATATAATTAAATAAAATAAGACTTGACGAAGAATTTCATGTCTTATATTTAATTAGGGACATTGTATGGTGGAAGGATTGAATTGTCACAGTAACTATTTACTCAAAGGTTCTTTAATGATTAATGTTGAAATCTATATTATCCGGAAAGTCGTTGATCGCTAGGGAGGCTTATCCTATTGTAGAATAAATATTATTTATTTAAATAAATTAATTGTTTAATTTATTTATTTAAATAAGATTAGAATTGTTCTAATTGATTTATTCACAACCTATTTAATATGGAGAACCTAAAGGGTCACACCATAAAAGGAAGAATAATTATTTAAGAAGTTAATGGCATAATCGTAATAATATATTAAGTATATTTAATTTAATCTATGGTGATAGAATAAATTAAATAGCTTAATATTTATTATTTAATATTTTAGAAATATTAAATATAAATTAATAAGAGGAGTCTTATTAATATTATTACAATTATTATTATTTTAATTTCTAAAAGAGTTTAGAAATTAATTTAATATAAGTACTCTCATTTATTCCTAATTGGATTAGGAAGGAAAATTAGTTAAAAGAGTTTAATTAATTATCCCTAATAAGATTAGGGAGCTTAATTAATTAAAAGAATTTAATTAATTAAATAAAACCCAATTCCTTAATTGTTAAGGTGGGTTGCCCACATCTATAAATAAGAGGAGTCTTATTATGGGTGAGAGGGTTGTTGACTTTTTCAACATACGACATAATTCCAATTGTTGGGAGAGTACGCCCTTTCTATAGAGATAGAAAACTAGGGTTGAGCCAATACCCCTTCTTCTTGAATTTTCTTCTTCCTTGGTGGATCACCTCTAGAGGCCAAACATTTGGGTGGCTAACGTTGATCAAAGGAAGGAACCAAACCCGGTGGATTCAAGATTGAACGCGAAAGGATTTGGAGGTGAACTTGTACTGAGGAAGCTCGATCTTCAAGGTATGATTTATTCTTTATCTTTTCGCTTAATTAATAATTATGCATAAAGGGTGATCCGGGTTTATGGTTTGTAAAATTTTTTAAACTCGATTTTACACGCTTCGCACTTTTATGCAATTTGATTGCGTTCATGAATATTACAAACCTAATAAAGCATCATCGAGCCAAACCTTTATGCGAATTATTAATTGTTTTAATTTGATATGTATATTGATATGTGTTTAGAAAAATTTAATTGGGCATAATTTTATTGTATAAAATTTTAAAAAAAAAAAAAAAAAAAAAAATATTTTTTTCTCGCTGCTGATTTCCGTAGCTCGTGATTCGCTGTCAAAAGGGGTTATATATATATATATATATGATATATATCCGTGCAGGTCATCTTGTTATCCACGAAAAGAAAAAAAAAAAACTGGGTCACGTGAATCATGGGAATGAAGCATGTTAACAGGCTATTCAAACAAAAAAAAAAAAAAAAAAGGTCTGTTCGGTTTCATGAGCCACCAGCCATTCACGGAAATCAAGAATCAAATTTGGCAGTATTTGATTTAAGCATACATGGAATAAAAGGGAGCAAATATTATATATATATAAACCGTATTATATATATATATAATATATATACCGTACTATATATATATATATATATAATATATATATATATATAATATTATTCATAATTATTATATAATTAAAATAAAAAGTTTATTTTAATTTTAAAATAAAAGGTTTATTTTAATATTAAAATATAAAGTTTTATTTTAATCTTAATTATTCTAATATTAAAATAAAAGAGTTTATTTTAATTTTAAAATTAAATTTCATGATAACTAATTAGAGTTGGAATTGGATTCCATGATAACTAATTGGAGTTGAAATTGTATTCCATCTTTCCTTAAATAAAGGAGTTTATTTAGATATGAAATTAGATTTCATATTATTCAAAATAAAAAGAGTTTATTTGTGAATTGGAAAGAGAATCCTAATTTCCTTAAATAAAGGAGTTTATTTAGATATGAAATAAGATTTCATATTATTCAAAATAAAGGAGTTTATTTGTGAATAGGAAAGAATATTCGTGTTTCCTTTAATAAAGATTTTTTTTTTACATGGAATTGATTCCATAATTAATTAAAATAAAAGAGTTTATTTTAATTAAAGATTATTTTTTTATATGGAATTGGATTCCATAATTAATTAAAATAAAAGGAGTTTATTTTGATTAAAATTTTGATTAAAATAAAATAGTTTATTTTATTCAAAATTGGATAAATTAAAATAAAATAGTTTTATTTTGATTTAAATTTGGATTAAAATAAAGGAGTTTATTTTGATTCAAAATAGATTTTATACTAACTAAATTTGTCCATTAAATGATATCAATATATATATTAAATATTTATTATTCATAAGATGAATGTTATTTATTGATGCATATGGTGATGTGTATGATAATAAATGGGATTGATTATGGACTATTGACCAATATGATTGGATTTTATTTTAGTTGGATGCATGAATGTATGAGTTTTATTAAATGGGGTCTGCGTACTGCCTTCTCTAATTTTTCTTAATGTAAATTCTATCTCTCTCTCTATGTACTTCCCTTATTTCTTTGATCATCAAGGTTTCTATTTATTTTAAATAGTTTTGTAATAGGAATAGTTAGAATTAATTTTGAAAAATTGGAGATCAAGGAGCAAGGAGGCAGCGTGAAGACCCGTTTGTAATGGAGCCCTAAGTTTTAAATGTAATAGTTATATTTAAATATTATTTCTTGCACCCCTAGGGTTTGACCTTTTGGTTCACTTGGTGGCTCTAGTGAACCAAACTAGAATAAAAGTCCATAATCAATCCGTAGAATATAGTATTCTCTATGTGCGTACTTATACTATATATATATTATATATTATGCAAACATGCTTGGCATGTTCATTAATATAACGCGTATTTTATATATATATATGTGTACATGTTGCGCTAAACAAGATGAGACAAATTAATAACAAACCCCTCAATTTTTATATTAAGTCCTAAGCGTTCAAAGATATTTGGAATATCGAACGTCGCCTTTCTAACATGATAAAATTAATAGAGTATTAAATATTTAATATGAGTTTGTTGTGTCACCACAAGGCAAGTATTAAGTATTTAAGATGTTAATTTATCACATTTGATGCTTATAAAGAAAATTGAACAATATTGTTTTGTTGTGTCACCACAAGGATGATATTTTTCTTTTTTGAATATATGGAGTGCTAGGTCGGACTTAACTTGGATAATTTTGATTCGGATGTGCCACCACTTGATCAAAGTAATCTAAGAGGCAAAAGACAAGGAGTTGCATAGTTGATGTAATTGACAAAAGTTGTCTACCTATTTATTTATATATAGTTTGTTGTGTCACCACATAGCTATATACATTTGAAATGGGGCCCTTATTCTCACTAGCAAATCTTTAATTAGATTTTGCCGAACTATATAAGTGAGGGTAATATAGTTTGAAGAAAATAGTGGGAGATTCCAATTTAAAACAAGACCTAAATTATTTTGGTAATTAATAAAAGAATGTATGTTAAAATGTTGTTAATTACAAATTCATTTACAGAATTTTACAATGTCTAAAATTACTATCACTACGAAGCATATTAGATGCTATTTAACCTGGATCGAATTAAGCGGATTGGTTAAGGAATTTGAGAATAGTTCTCATAGTTGAAAAGCTATCTTATGTCCTTATGTCGCCTATCCCTACAATGGTTGCGAACAATGCCTCTGAGGAAGAGATTGCTACTTTTAGAAAGTGGCAAGATGATGCACAATTAGCTCGATGCATCATGCTCGCATCCATGAGTAACGAGCTTCAAATAAGGCATGAAACTATGGATGCTCCTATTATATTCTGCACATCAAGTAGTTGATGGTGAGGAAAGTGGGGACTGATAGATATCAGATATCTAAGGAGCTCTTCCGATCTAGAATGGCCAATGGCACTATAGTAGGTCCTTAACATTATCAATTTGATTGATCAATTAGGACAACTGGTTTTGTCATAGATGGAGAGTTGAGCCAAGATTTGATCTTGCACTCACTCCCAGACTCCTTTCACAATTGTTGTGAATTTTTCATATAAACAAGCTAGATATCAGCTTCGTTGATTTGCTTAACATGTTGAAAAATGATGAGAGTCACTTTCTAACCAAGAAAGACCATGTCTTACTGGTAGGGGCCAAAGGATCTTCTGAAATGAAGAACGATTCAAAGAAGGTAAATAGAAAGGCATAAACAAAGGATAATAAGAACAAAATTGATACGGATAGCAAAGGAGTTTGCTTCCACTGCAATAAGCCTGGACACTAGAAAGAAACCGCGAGAAGCATCTTGCAGAGGCTAACCAAAGAAGCTTAGTGAAGTTTCTATTCAATCTGATTTTGTTCATGATTGAAATAAATTTTTCTTTAAGTCAAGGTTCTACTTGGGTATTGGATACCGACTTTGGTTATCATAAATATAGATTTATGAAGGACCAAGCAAGTAGAAAGCTAAACAAATATAAGTAATCCTATGTGTGGAAAATGAAGCAAAGGTTCTTTGCATTAGCCATAGAAACTTATAGTTTAGCAATGCATACGAGCAAATCTATTAAGTCAATAAGTTGTTATTGTATTCCGGTTCTTGTTAAAAATATTATTTCCATTTTATTGTTGGACAATGAAATCTTTGGTATTATAATTAAGAACAATTGTTGTTCTATTTATAATAATAATGTTTTGTATAGAACTGGAATATTACTTAATGGATTTTGTATACTTGACTTACGTGAAAATATATTTTGCATATTGAACAAACTAGTATAAGAAAAGGAGATGATCATTCAAAGAGTTGAATGTGTGTATTTGCTGAAATACAAGTATGAGTTATTTGAAAGGTTCAAAGAATTGAAGTGAAACAAATTGATGAAGTATTAAGATTCTTTGATTAGATCAAGGAATAAATACTTGTGCAATAAGTTTCTAGATCATCTCATGGTTTTCTCATAATGGGCGCCTCTCTTGATACGCAATAATTGATTGATGTATCTAAAAGGAAAATCATACCTTGTTGGACATGTGCGTGCGATTACATAATGATTTTACCGACATTCTAGTATCCTTCAGGGTCATGTATCCTAGAAATGGTACGCATATCTACGAAAAGGTAACCTCAAAATTCAGCCCCAAGACTCCATAAAAGTTATGGACATGGAGGATTCCTAATCTTAAGTATGTTAAGATAAGTGGTTGTCCAACTTATGTGAAAAGGTTTCAAAGGATAAGCTTGGGACAAGATTTGACAAGTGTCGATTTGTGGGACATCCTAAAGTAAGTTTAGGGTATATGTTCTATAATCACCTTAGCAAAAGGTGTTTATTGTGAAACACGCTGCCTTCTAAGATAAATGTGTTTATCATTGAAGGGGCTAGTGGGAGGATAATAGATCTTGAAGAGTTCAAGAACCACAAAACACTATAAGTCAAATAAGAGGAACCTATAGATGACCTATTGTACCACAAATCGCAATCGCAACTGAATAAGTATCAAGATACCTAGGAGGTATGGATTCATCATAGATGATGATGATGAGGTACACATCATAGAAGATGATGATCCGATTACATACGATGAGGTAAGTGTTGTGAACACTCGAGGAGAAATGGATTGAAGCAAGTTTCTCAAATATGGTACATTCGTTTTTGATGAGAATGATCAAAAGAGTTTGATTTTATCAAAATAAGAATGAACATAGTGTGTACAAAAGGGTCGGTGGGAGCATCGTGACATTCCTAGTACTATATGTTGATATACTACGGATAAGGAATGACATACCAATGCTACTGATCGGTAAAGATAAAGTTGTCTAAACATTCCTCCATGAATGATTTGGAAGAGTATCTTAATTGGGGATATAAATCTATATAGATAGATTTAAGAGGATGCTCGACTTAACCCAAGGAACGTATATTCATTTGATGCTAAAGTCGTTTAGCATGGCAAACTCAAGAGATGTCTCATGTCGATGAGCTATGGAGTGTATCTCTCTTAATAGTCCCCTGCAGACTCTGAAAAGAGAGAGGTCGCATGAGTGACTATCATGTATGCAATGAAATATCTGAGACCCGATGTTGATCGGTCATATTATTCGGAGAAGTTCACTATGAGTCGATGAAAAACATCTTAAAGTGCTTAACCGACACTAAGGATGTGATCATATTCATGGTGGGTCTAAATTAAAACTAGAGGGCTTAACAGACTCAAGTTTTTCGAGACGAGACCAAGATGATGAAAAATCCACTTTAAGGTAAAAAGCGTTATCTTGAGCGAGTGGTGCGAGTGAATTGGAAAGGTTCCAAACAAAGAAAGAGTTCTTTGGTTTAGTGATAAAGACAGTATATAGCTATAAATGAAGCTACAAGTTGATTGTTTGGATTAAAAGTTCATTGCAGAAACTAGGAATAGTTCTAAGTCTCATCTTGGATCTAAACATGTGTTGTGGCACTTTCATATGATTATAAGAATCATTGAAAGATGGGAAATCACTATAGAGATAGTGGACTCTCATGAACAACATTACATATCCATTAACTAAAGCTTATCCAACATCAGGATAATCGTCACTTAGAGAAGAAGAGTATAAGATACCATGACGGTTGGCTTTAGTGCAAGTGGGAGATTGAAAGTAGTATGCACACAAGCCAATCATGTTTGATGATAAAGCATATACTTTGTAACAATCTTATTCATTTATTAATAAAAAGTATTAATTTATTAAAGGCTTTTAATTATCTACACGATCTTGTTTTTTATAATATGTGATAAACCCAAAGTTTTAAGCAATGCTTTTAGAATAATGATGATGTATTCTAATGAGATCTAAATTCTTAGAAAGCTTAAAAACTAAAATAGTTCCCAATCATTGGATTACTAAATTGGGGATTAGTGAATCCGGATACATACGATAGATTGTTAGTACATTCATCATAAGGAATACCTATTTTTATTTGGATGAGGATGATTGATCTCATGATCACTAGTTATGATCGAATAAAGAATCCGCAATTATATTGTTGAATTATAGCTGACCAATTATTCAATTAATTTGAAATCATTTTTCAAGAAATATTATTTATTTAAATAAATTAATTGTTTAATTTATTTATTTAAATAAGATTAGAATGTTCGATGATATATTATTATATTGTTGAATTTAAACTTCTTTTAAATATAAATTAATAAGGCAACTTTCATTCTCACCCTTTAAATAAAACCCAATTCCTTAATTGCTATATCATGATAAAACATTGCAGATTAAGGACAGCAAGATCGAATCGATGAGTAGCAGTTAAAGGCGGTTCATGACTTAAAGTTAATATCATGCATTACCGATTAGTTTTATTCAAATCATTTCAATCATGTAATAGTGTAGTTTGATAATAAAGTTATGTGTTAGTAAGTTATGAAATGTGTATTAAGTTAAGGTTACTCGACCTTGGGGATTATGTATAAGTTATTGTATAAACAATTTATGTTTATATCTTCCGCAAATATAGTTGAATAGTTATAGAATAATCGAACCGGATCCGAGGTGATTTAGGACCCGGATTCGGGGTAATCATGATTAGTATCGAGTCATTTGGTTATGAAGCTTAGGTAGGAATACACGAGACCAATAACCGCAGTGATTAGGAAAAGTACTAACTCAAATAGAGTTAGTTGGTCGGTAAGATTCAAAGACGAATCTCGACGAGTTATAAGATACAGAGTTCCCTAACTCTGATAATGAAGTTGAACAGTAGTGAGGAATAGATAGAGTCTAAAAGACTAAAAGTGCAGTGATAGAAGATAGTAAAACAAAACGATCAAGACATAGAAATAAATCGTAATATATACGATAAGATCACCCCGTGATCTAATAAAGTGATAGCAGGGATAAGAATCAATCTAATGATTGAAAAGTTACAGCAAAGTTTGTTGTGTGGCAGTTGTACAGTGAAATTGTACTATGAAAACTCATGAAAGAGTTATGGATTATGAATACGAGTTAAATGAAACTCGTATTGAAAAGGGTTAGTGTTAGGTGGGGATTCAATTGAGGACTCGTGTCAGCCGCTGAGTTGTATGATTCTTCGTATGGGAGTTGAATTGTACATGGTGTAAAAACCACTTAGTTTCTGGCAATGATAATCATTGAAATGTTTGTATCGCCCTATTTGCTATATGCATGTTAAGAGGGTGATTCCTTTCTCATGTGTATAACAGATAGATAGGTCATAGGTAGAGGATATAAGGTTAAGTATGAGTTCTTAAAACTCATACTTATGTGACATACTTGATTCATAGTTATATGAAATATTTATGAACCCCTCAGCGAATGGACACCAAAGGTCTGGCTAGGACAAGTTCTTAAACTCATATGATTGTGGTAATTTATGGACTCATAAGTGTGGTTTGACGAACTGGGTATAGTTGTGTGTAAATGGAATATTGAGGATAATAGAAACAGATAGATTGTTAAGCAAATGATTATTAGTGAAGAAATAAATTTTTCAAAAATCCTAGCTATGCTAGATTTCGAAATGATTGATATCAAGCTAAATACGCACTATGTGCCTTTAAAAAAAATGTAGACTCGTAATCATTTTTGAAACGGTTTAAAGTATAGTCTATGCTACTTATTTCAGCTAGACGCAACTAATTTGAAATATCAAAATTTGTTTTATTTATCACTTTCATGTACCATGTAACTTTGATGCGATGATGATATAAATTTGATGGAGTTGTAAATACGAGAATACTTAGTGTGAATTTGATCTAAAATCAACATTCCACTATTGTATGATGTGTTATGACAAAGTCATACAATGACGGCATCCTCAAACCGAATTTATTTAATACAAATGCGACATCATGGCGTCATTCTCGAAAATATTTTCAAAAATTTTAATTTGCCAACGGGGTTTGGCTACACTTTAATAATTCGATTGAATTGAATTATTGGTATGAGTCTATGCTATTCGATTCAGCTAGACAAACATTTATGAAAACTCTAAGTGTTCATTGAAAGAAATTTCCCGAACCAAATTGTTTTGGTGCGGAATCCAATAAGACTGAGGTAAAAGTTTATGCGCCCAAGGCGGATAAGAGGAACAAATTGTTCGAGCCAGTGATTTAGCGATCTGAAGGCATATCATCAAAGCTAATCACCCTTTGTGTTACGTAAGTAATGACGGTTTTTTGATGAATTTCCATAAAACCTTTGCGAAAATGACGAATGATAGTCTCAGAAACCCTCAAAGAAAATTTGAAAATTTTTACTCTTGTGAGTGGTGTATTGGGTAGCATGTGATGTTGTGTATATATAGTGTAAGCAGTATGGTCTAAGGTGTAAGGTGTAAGGTAAATTTCGGGGACGAAATTTTTAGAAGAAGGGGTGAATGTGACATCCCGAGAATTTAGAATATTTTTAAAATTTTTATTAATTGATTTAAGGTTCAAAATTAGAACCTAGATTGAAAATTAGTGTATGCGTTTGATGTTTTTAAGATAGAATTTTGAGGATTTCAAAATTCTGTGAAGTATTTAAGTGAATTATTCAGGATTAAGTGTTTATATGAATATGTTCCGTGTATATGTGCACAGTATGTGGTTAAGGGTCAAGGGTTGACCAGATAAACGATATTTGTAACAAACCCTAAGTATATATTAAGAACTTCACGTTCGGTTGGAAAATCCTAACGATTAACAAGAAACCCTAGAAACGTGTTCTGGAAACCCTAATTTCAGTTCTGAGAATCCAAAACCCTAATTCGGTGCATGAAACCCTAAATCGGGAACTAAATGGCGTAAGTGTAAATAATTATAGGATTAATTAGGGTTAATCTTAACAAATTGGTTACAAAACCCTAATTCCAAATTTAAAACCCTAATTATGGATTTAAAACCCTAATTTTATAATTAGGGAAACCTAAGTGTTAATTTAGTAATTTAATGTTAATTGGAAAATATTAATCCTAATATTAAAGTCAAGTAATTAGAAAACCCTAATCTAATTACGAAATTTAATTTCTAATTTAGAAAAATTAATTTTCTATTAAAAACCCTAATTTTGGGTTATAAACCCTAATTCATGATTTAGACCGTAATTGCTAAATTAGCGATTTTAATTAGGAAATGTTAATCCTAATTAGTAAGATTTAAAGTATGATTAAGAAATTTTAATATAATTAGAAAATTCTAATTATAATTTAGAAATATTAATTTTCTATAACCTAAATTGGAAATTTTAGAAATTTAATTTGGAAGTTAAGGGTTAAACCCTAAACCCTAAATGCTCCAAAGCCTAAACCCTAACCAAACCCTAAACCCTAAGGGTTTGCAACAAATGGAAATTCTAAAATAAAAGGAAATGACATTTATGCCCTTTTTGGATTTTTAGTAAGGTAACTTGCAAATCTTGGCAAGATATTGAGTTGGTGACTAACCTAAGATATCCCATGGGCCTCTATCTCCCAAATATCAGATATCCTTGACACCTAACATCAATTGTGGCCATGAATTAAAAATTTAGATATTAAAAGTAAGAAAAAGCTTAGTTTACTTTTGCACTTCTCCAAGTCCCTTATCTCTCTTCATTTTCGAAATTCTAGAGTGAGAGAGAGTGAAATAGTAAGTCATGATCAGATCATAGCTACCCATAATAGGATTAAAGTCAGAATCAAAGATCAAAGCTAAAAAATGGTAAGAACCTTAAAATTCGAAATCCTTTGATCATATGTTGTTTTATGTTAGTTGTTGGTTAAATATGTGTTATAAGGTGTCAATTAGAGATCTGGGTTGTTGGATCATAGATCCATAACATCAAAGTGCTCGGATCTAACTTTTTAAGAAAACTGGAAATGATGAAAAAAAAGACCTGACAGTCTAAAGTCAGAGGCCTTAGATCTTTACGTGTTAATTTTTTTAGGTGTTTTATGTTTTGGATCTCTTTTATTACATGAGGACTCTGATCTGAAACTGACAAAAGGGTCATAGCATGTCTAGATCTTTAGGTATGAACGGTCAAAACTAGTTGACCGTTCACGAAAAGTCGAATCTGGGTAATCCAGAATGTTTTACAGTGGTCTGACAAGTTTGTTCAAGCCTCTTATCTTGAGTCTGACATGTGTTTTGGCCAAGTTATTCTTTGTTTGTTGTAGTCTGGTATGTATACTAATTATTAAAGTCACCAGGAAACTTAGATCATAACTGGAATGAAAATTAATCACAGTCAAAATAGCGTTGACCAACTGACTGGGTTCCATTTCTGGAAAACCCAGATTCTTCATGAGCAAGTTTTCTAGTAAGGTTTGACCGGCCTACATCTTCGGTTGATGGTGTTGTTTGACTGATGTAGTGTTATTATACTGTTCTATGACATTTATACTACGATCTAGTATCATAATATCACTTATAACACCATTAGACACCGGATTAATTAAGGCTCCAAAAGAGACCCTTGAAACTGCTTGAGTTTCTGGAAAACCCAGAAACTCAAGAACAGGTCTGACATCAAGTTGGGTAGCTTAGATCTTGCACGTTAGGGATGTTATGGCTATGGGACTTGTTCATGATTGTATTGTTACCCGTATACTATAATTATAACCGATTATACAGCCTAGAAATCGAGCAGAACCCGGATCGATTAACGGTCAGACCTCATACCTCGATGTCTGACATGAAGGTCTGAAGAACATGAAGAACAGGCCAAGAACACCTATAGCGACGGTTCTGTCGCTATAGGGCCCTTTAGTGAAAGTTTTAATTTCTAATTTTCGATAATTATTAAATAAATTGAAATAAATAGATTTTAATTATTAAAAATACTAAATAAATTCTGAAAAATTATTTTAAATTCTGAAAAATAGTTTTTAATTATTATAAGTATATTTCATAAATATTTAATATTTTTGGAATATAAATGGTATTTAATTTATTTAATTATAATATTAAATAAATGATTTAAAAATGATTTTAATACATGAAAAATAATATTATGATATAAGAAAATATTTTAAGTTATTTTGAGTGACTTTTAATATTTTGTGATGAAATTCATTAATTAATCAATATTAATGATAATTAGTTTATTTAATAACTATATTAAATAAATTAAGGAAAAATAGAATTAATGCTTTATAAATCATATAAAAATGATTTAAGTGATATAAAAATATTTTAAGTTATAACTTGTAACTTTTGATATTTTTCCATAAAAATATTAATATTTTAATATTAATAGCAATTATCGGATAATGAATTTAAGTGTTTAAAATCATATAAATATGATTTTAAAGTACTAAAATACTTTGTGATATTATAAAATATATTATAATATTATGACATGTATTTCATTAATATTTAATAATAAATAAATATTAATGATAAAAGAATTATGTGGTATTTAATTCATTTAAATACGTTATGAATGATTGAAAATACACGATAAATAGTAATAATTAATTAAAAATTATTACAAGCCTATGAAAATATTTTGACTGTTATTTAAAATTATCTGAGTTAATTGTTAAGTGTTAAGTCAGAGTTTAATTGAACTTAGACTCGATAATTGTCCCACTTGTATCGGGATTGGATGTCGATTTGTGTCGTGTTCATCTCTCGAATCGCAATAGTTTGACTTGATACTGAGTCTTATGTGTGTTATAGATTGATAGGGTTATGTGTTATATGTTTAGGATATTCTGTGTATATCTATATATATAATAGTATTATATTGTGATGATATTATTCTAATATTGGAGATCTATATTACTAATATTAGGTCTTTGGATAAGGCGTTATAAATTGTGTTGCGGTAATCAACGGTTCAGGCAAGTTTATTTTACTTAACTCTATTAAGAGTGTTTTTCGGATAAGCTTATGGTTAATCATTGCTAATTGCCATGTATAATTGTACTCTATACATATTGCATGTATAATTCAGGTATGAAAGGCTGATCACCTTCATTACCGGTTGTTTCAGATATATTTGTTCATGTATAATACTTGTTCAGTCATAAATTTGTTCCTTCTAGTTCACAATTATATTGTTGAATTATAGCCAGCCAATTATTCAAATCATTTCAATCATGATATATTATTATATTGTTGAATTTAAACTTGTTGGGCAACTTTCATGCTCACCCTTGCTATATCATGATAAAACATTGTAAATTAAGACGAACGCGTCGAATACAAGGAACGGTTAAAGACAATCCAAGCTTAAAGTTAATATGCGCGATTAGTTTTGTAATAGTGTAGTTTGATAATAAAGTTATGTGTTAGTAAGTTATGAAATGTGTATTAAGTTAAGGTTACTCGACCTTGGGGATTATATATAAGTTATTGTATAAACAATTTATGTTTATATCTTCCGCAAATATAGTTAAATAGTTATAGAATGATCGAACCGGATCCGAGGTGATTTAGGACCTTGATTTGGGGCCGTCACATCTTCTATACTTAGTAGCTTGTCATGATCATCCTTGAAGTGCAGTTGAGTGTTGCATGATTCTCAGCTTCTTCAGTTACTCAACCTCTTCAGATGATCCCTTGATGATTGCCTTGAAGATCTTTCCTCTTGATACATGATGGCTTCACATGATAGGTTCCCAAGATGACTGTAAGTTCTTCTTCTTAGTACTTAAAACTTTCTCATGCTTGCCACCATGATGACGTTTGTGATCTCCCTTCTTGATACTTGATGTCTTCTCATTATGGACTTACTAAGATGACTGTGAGCTCTTCTCTATTGTACTTAGAGTCTTTCCATGATGGTCACCAAGATGACATGATGCTCTTCTTTCTCTCGGCAGTTCAGAACACTCTTCTTGTAGTAGAACTCTCACTTCTACATAGTAGAGCACTCACTTCTACTTCTTCCTTTGCATGAATCTGAGTGTTCTTGGTGGATCATAGAGTAAGCCTTCGGACTCACTATCTTACATGGTTTAGTACAGTCCACCTTCTCACCAAACTCGAAAACTCCAGCAACCCTCGATCTTTGAAGCTCTTCCTGATTTATACTCCTTCCCAATCCTTCCGTTGGAAAGTAGCCATTGAAGGCTATTCAAATATCTTCACAGATCTCGAGTTGACAGAGGTAGACTGCTGATGTGACATGTCATACTTTATCTGACATTATAGTCTACTGTTTCACCTACCCATCACGAGATGTCACTTTAATATCTTGGGCAGGTTGAAGACTTTATTATCTCCTTCTGATTTCTCGATCAGAGGTTGTCCTTTTGCATCGATGCTCTTAATAAGCTTTTATCCAAATACCATCATTCAATTTGAACCGTTGTTAATGCTTCAATCTTCGGGTGTTCGAACTCTACAATTCTGATGCTTGTCTTCTTAGACCTAATCGTATTGTCTTGTTGAGTGTTGCTCATTGACTGGTAGAGTTAACACTATGATCTTGAAGTGTGTTGATTGGATCTCCAATGTAGTACACCTCTTCCTTCTATTGTGCAGTGCTTCAATACTTCTGTTTTCTTCGATTGTTCTCGGACCGATGGCTTTAACTCCTTGCTCCGGTCCCTCTCGAATAGCATGACACTTGATTTATGGCACGTCCAGCTCGCTTTCTCCTTGTGATCTCCCGTTCACTTATCATTAATGGACTAACCCTACGCTTAATCACTTTAGCCTTGTTCTTTAGAGGCTAACCAGTATCTCGGTTCACTTTCTATCAGTTCTTTCTTTGTTTAGCAAACACTACGATCTCGGTTGCTTCCAAGATCGTTATCTTCTATTCACTTGACAGCTACTGCACTTGCTGACTTTCCTTAGTCAGTTACTGAAGTCTTCTAATGATCATCTTGTGGAAGACTTCATCTCGAATGGCTTTACAACTCAATCTTGATGCTAATTGAGTTGGTGCTTAGATCTTTGTTAGCTTGCATGTCATTCGTTGAGTGCTCTCGGTTCCCTTCAGGTGGGATGCATCTTTGTAGTGCCAACCAGAGGCTTTGTTTCTTTGGATATTCTAGGAGTGCTCATTAGTTGAGAATCATACTTGCTCTACGATTCTGCCTATGCATTGTGAGCACTTCTGTTGAGGTCGTAGTTCTTCACTCTACGATTCAGCTTCAGCTATGCAAACACTACGATCCTAATATCAGATCTTGACACTTTACGGTTTCTGCCTTGCGCTTGTTATCTTCATTTGATCTTGCTCGACTACGATCTCTGCATGTAATCAATAAACTCTACGAACTCAGAGTGTAGTCTACGATCCTCGACTTGGCTTCGGCATCGGTAGACTCTAAGACTCCGAGTGTTGTCTACGTTTTTGACTTGGCTTCGGTAGATGTTTGGTCGGATCGTAGACATGCTGTCTCTACGACTCTGAACATGACTTCCTTAGCATACTACGATCTCGAGGAAGCTCTTCTCGATATACCACAATCATTCATTGTTTCTCCTGGCAGTCTACGAACTCCGGGATCTACTATCTTGCAGACTATGATTCTGCCTCGATAGCTCTCGAGTTATCCTTGACTCTCCTGGCAGACTACGATCTCTGGTGTAGTACTTTTATGATCGACAAGCCTATCTATTACATCATAAGATCAACCTAACATGCTTGATCTTTCTATATTTATAGTCCTTGTACATCATTTCTTTTTAAGGACTTTACAAAGTTGTTTTGCTTATGTATGATCAACTTAACATACTTGATCAATTCATTCTAAGTCCTTGTACACATGTTTCTATTATCTATCAAAGGACTTTACAGCTTTTCTTAATGCAATCATACTTGCATATTATTCATTCATATATATACATATCATAATCAAATCATATGTAAATAGAATATCATTCACATGCTTATTCCTGACACTCTCCATAACCTCCAGTTCAAGCTGAGTGCGAAGAGCCTCTTTCTTGGCTTTCTCACTCAACTCCTTCTATTCAGCCTCCTCTAGCTTACCCACCAATTCCACGTTTCTGGATATCGATCGGTGAAAAAGGGTTCCCATCTGGATACCTCTACTTCTTTGCGATATGCAATCTCTACCTCCATCTCCTGCATCTTCAATTTCCTCTTATGGTCTTCGTCCCTCAGTTTTGGCATCTTGATTTCTCTCTCTTGAGCCTGGGTCTCTAGTGCCTCAACTCAGCATTCAAATTCCAAAATTCGGTTCTCATGTTCCCCCAACATTCGGTCGTCAAAGGTAGTCTCATCGGAATCTTTCACGGGCTCATCCTCAATAGGTTATTCCTTGGGATCCGACTCTAAAGAAAATGGTTCCATCTCCTCATCCTCATCATCGATAGGATCCACCGCCGAAATGGGCTCAACTATCAACAGTGCCTCATATACCACGTGTATATCACGTGGCTCCTCCTCTACTACTCGGTTGGGTCCTCCAGAGTTCGTCATCCTATAAGTAAAAACATAAGACAAACAAACAACAAATTCCATCAGAACATAAATTCATTGCATGGAATGAAAATATATTTCATAAATGCCACTAAATCGCTAGGAAAACTCTAAATGAGTTTTATCTCCTTCTATCTTCTAAGTTCTTCTTAAGGTTGTAGTATAAGGATTCTCGCTCCTAAGGTTTATAACATAATGCTTTGATACCAATTTGTGACGCCCCCAAATTCAGACACTCATATCTCGAATTTGGTTCATCACGTGCTAATTCTAATATCATACTAAAATCATCAACAACGGAATAATAGAATAATTTACATTGATATAATAAAAATATTCGCGTCCCAAGGTCTTGTGAGCGTTTCTACAACATTCTAGTAACTATAAACTTAATCATGACTTAAATATAATTTGATCATCCCTTAATACAACATTATAAGCATAATAATAATAATAATAATAATAATAATAATAATAATAATAATAATAATAATAATAATAATAATAATTCTACACTTAAAGGACCAAGCTATTCCGTAGCCTTGCCCTTTCCTTTGTCCTTTCCTGAAGTAGCGCCTTGCTCTACCTTAATTGTAATGTGTTTAGGGAAGTAAGAATGATCAACAAGTTTGCACAGCAAGAAATATAACAATAAGAATAAAAAATTATAAAGTTTGAATCTCAAAGGTATAATAGTAGAGGATAGTTCAAGAATATAAGAAGTATCGATGGTTCTCAATAAGTGTCGCTATAGATTGAAGGATATCAACAAGACTCAATAGTTCAATCATTTCAAAGTTCAATAAGAATGAACACTGAGCAATCACTAGAGACTAAGAACTCTTGCTAGAATTAACAGTATTATACTGCAAATCCAATATAAACGAGTACAACAGGTGATCATCCTATGTTATGCATAGCATTTAAACATGCTAGTATGTGTGCACGTCGGTTTCCCGAAAATTATATAATTTTCCCTTCAATGAGGGTTGTTCATCTCAGTAGATTTACGAGAGTCTGCACTAAGTCAATTGGTTTGGATATTTCTAACACATGATGATAGTCTAGCCGAATCAAAGGCTTAGACAACTTTTATAATTCATTTAAGAACGATAATTTTAATACTTGTAACAACATCAAGGTATACAAATGATTTCTGAATAGTAATAGATATTTGCTCGATATAAATATAGTTGATATGGAAACTATTTATATTATACAATATATACAGTATAAGAATTAGGGAACTTGCAATAACGTATGAAGTTTAAGGTGAGAGACTTGCCTTTAGCGTTGATTACCACTTATAGCATAAACTCACCTCAATGAACTATATTATCCTATTTATGTATGTATATGTATTCATTAGTCATACACACTTTTACATACATATCAACATGCATTTATCTCACATATCCATACCCATAAATGCTATACACAGTAAAACTTATAGATGTATAATTCACATTGTTCTTACTTTTAAAAATCATTAGGAACATTTTGGCAATCTTTAGTACCATATACTCATCTTTTATTTGTACACGTGAAATATTACTTAAGTTATGCATTCTCGCTTAAGTCATCCTACTCATACAAGTTAATTAACTTTTAAGCTAGGTTTGGTCCTTTTTATTTACTTTCATCAATTGTTAAGTTTTACTCATAAATTCCTATCTTATAAAGCTAACAAAACTCATCCTCAACTACTAACCATAACATTCATTAAACCACACATCATTGCCAAACGACCTTTTCTACGCATGCTTGCATGTATTAGATTTATTTACACGTAGTTAATATAGCTCTCTACTTAGAAACTCTTTTAGTTCATGCTTGCATAATTTATAATGTGTCTAACTAGATGTGTCAACATGTCGTCAGTTATCTCTAGAGGCATAAAATTATCCTATTATAATTGTTCAAAAGTTTACAATACAAGTCATAAAGTTTTCAACTCAATTGGTTTTCAAATCTTTAAATCTCATGATAACAACCTAGGCATACAAGGTACATTGAATTCACATTCCATACCCATGTTTAAAACTAACTAAGTTGCAAACATATGCTCAAAAGGTTAGATTTCAAAAGGGTGTAAGGTTTTTCAAACATGATTTATGACTTTTAGCTTTCCTTCCAAAAGATTATAACTCAAACCCAAAGCTAAAACATCTTAAAATACGTATTGATACATGTTTAAGATTATGCATGCTCCTTAAGTGAAGTCAGGTTAGGCCAATTTTGGATTCCTTGTGTTGAATAACAAAAATAACACTCCAACTCAGTGCCCAACCCCCGTCGGGTGGCACTAAAGCCCGCCGGGGTGGCACTGCTCAGATATAGCTACTGCAGTTTGAACTCCTCCTCCCCTACCACGAACCAATATCCCATTTTCTCATACAAACAAAAACTCACCCAATTGATATAAACTTACTACTAAACACCTCTAGCATGATTCTAACAACTCCAATCCTATAAACAACCAAATTCAAGATTTATGTCATTTTTCCAAAGTTTAACATATTTATCGATTCTCTTCATTACAGATTCGCTACTTAACCAAATTACTCCGTTTAACTTTCGTTGATTTCGTATTCAACCATAGTAAAAATGTCTAGCATCAATTTATAGATTAAATCATGCTTCAACCATAAAATTTTCGACTAAAAACAAGTATTCTAGCATTTTCCTAAGAACTTGCAAAACTTGAACTTAAGAACATGTAAATGGACTTTACCTCCTTGAATTTGTGAAGTTATTTCTTTGCTTTTAATCTCAGGTTTCCTCTTCAACATAAAAACACTCACACACACAATTTCTAAATTCCACAGAGAAATCAACAAGAAGTCTGAGAATGAGAATGACTCCATTTATAGGGAAACTTGTGACAAAAATTGGGCTTTGCTCAATGAATTAAACCAATGGAATAAAGAAGAAGATGATGGTTATAAGGGATTTGGTGGAGTAGCACTATTGAGACCACTCCCACTTCATTATTTCCTATCACCGAGCTCTGATAATGACGGACTAGGCCAATTGCCTATTACGTGATGAAGAAAAAGAAGACACTCAATTTGGGACAATACCTTAATACTCAGCATTTGCAAACAACTACTTAGCATATTTGGTTTATTTGGTATTTGTCCATAAATGTGCATACATACACTCCCACTCACACATTAAACACATAGAATTATATAATCCATGTACATTGGTTTACTTTAAATAATATTTACATTAGACTAGAATATAGTTTGGACATTGTTAAATCTAAAACAGAAAATATTATTTTCACAACAAAAGTGTCGCTATAGATCTTATAGCCAAGATTTTTATCGTCGCTATACATCTACAACAACACTTTTGTTGTGGAAATAATAGAAAGTGTTGTGGATTTAATAATTCCTTATAATTTAGTTGGGTATAAAAATTATTTCAATACAACTTATTATCCCAATTCTACATAAATATTAAAATAAACATTTAATAGTAAATATTTATTTATTCAATTTTAATTCCTCTAATATGTTTAAAATACACATTTAATTGCTCCACCACACATCATGATGTCACTTAAGACTCTTCCATATAACTTAGCAAATTACATAATTTAAAGCTTACTTTTATCATATAGTTTTATATAATAATTATTCACATTCTAATGTCACACCTCATTTTATATTGAATGAAGAAACCTTATAATATATGACTACACCTTACATGTTATTGCTCACAACAATTAATGAATATCAATTAGTCAATCACATTATGTAATTATTTAGCCACTACTAGTACTAGTTACTTTCATCCGTTTCATCATTAATTTAATTAGTAACTTTCTCAATTCACCACTTTGCCTTAATAGGCATAATTTCATAAGCTTAAATTAAGCTTCTCACCACTTCTACTACATAGCTCAATTATCATATGCTTAATTAAATCAATTACCACAACTCATGCCAACGCTATATATATTCATATTCAAATAAATATTCAAACAATCACTATTATCAACATTAATATAATTTTTTAAAATTTTTGTGTATTACAATACCTTTGTGGAAAGCCCTTGACGAGAGCTACACAATGACATTGGATTTGACATTTTTCAAATCCGGGAAGATGGGTCCATGACCAGATCTTCGAGTCTTCGCAGTCCATCCGTTGAGCTGCCTTGTGTTATTTTCACTCGGGATTGATGTTATGGTTCTGCATGACTTTTTTTACAATAATTTGGGTCGTTGTTTCTTAGGGTTATCTCCGAGATTGGACTGTCGTTGACTTTTGACAGTCCTCAGGATTGTCTGTGAGGATGGTTTGATCTCCCAATGTTATCTCCAGGGTTTGGATTTGATCTCTTGGTGTTATCTCTGGGGTTTAAATTTGATCTCTCGGGGTTGTCTCTGGGGTTTAGATTTGATCTCTCGGGGTTGTCTCCGGGCTTTAGATTTGATGATTTGACTTCCAGGGGTTATCTTTGGAAGATAAAAGACGATTTTGCCCTCCTGCATGGTTAGTAACTGGAATGAAAAATTTTGAATGTCTACAGATGCCTCTCTTTATCATGTTTATGCAATGTAATGACATAAACATAATAAAGATTACTAGACACTTGAAATACGACAAGATTTAAATGATGTCATGCAATGTTAATATAATGTGATGTTGTGGATACTGGATGTTTTTGGTTGGAATTATTTCCAACGGTATTCTATCATGGACTACCCCCACCATTTCTTCTGGGGATGAAATTATCATTGATGGTCTCCACTGAACCAATTTGATGTCTACTCGAATGGTAGTTTACAAAGCTTTCATCACTGGATCTTTCCCGATGCTACGTTGGGGTTGTTGCCAACGGCTTAAAATGTCCATCAGTGTTATTTAGACTGATTCGATAACAAGTTTACAGATATGCTTTCAGGATCCCTGCTGTTGAGGTTTTTCTATGTTTGAGACTATCAGATTTTGACGCGGAGGTTGTCACCAACGTTCTTTCTCTTTAGATATGCTCTCTGATTTTATTTCCACCGAAGATGTTCCTCTCTTTTGCGAGTAAATCTATGGGGATTATTGATGTTTTTCCTGATGATAGCTTTCCTTGGTTGCTGTGAAACCTCAAAAAAAGTAATAAGACTCGATTATATAAATTCAGTATTATTAAATAAAATCTCTCCGTTCTGAATGCGTATTGTGTTATTATATACTCTGTTATACAATTAAGTCAAATAATTTTTTTCCTAAAAATTGACGTGCTTGACACGTCGTGCTTAAAATATTTCTTCCGAAAATGAACTTTTCGGTATATGTATTTGGACAAGCTGCTTTGTCGTGCTTGTTAGGATTTGTGTAAAAACCTAAGTTAGGAACCCTAACCCTAAATTGTGAAACTCCAACCCTAACCCTAGATTTATAAACCCTAACCCTAGATTAACCCTAGATTTTAACCTAGATCTTTGATTCTATGTAATAACATGTTAGTAAGTATGCTAAGTTGATAGAACATGTTTTCATAATATCTAGATGCATCAAAATGATGTTTTAAGTAATTTGGAAATTCTGGAAAAATAGGTCCGACAGTCGAATGTCAGAGCCTATAGATCCTTGTATGTTAATATCTAAGTCTGTTAATTGTATGCTAGTTGTAGTATTACATGAGGTTAGTAATCTGGAAAAGAAAACAGGTCTATTAGATTCATATATTGCAAGATATAAGTGGTCAAAAGTCGTTGACCGACCACGAAATTCTGATTTCTGGGTTCCTTAGAAATCTCAAGAACAGATTGAGCTGGCTATTTTGACCAACCATTAAATTGCTTTCTGTTTATTGTTAGGATGTATAAGTGTTATAAAATGATACCCTGACATACGTATTACATATTAATGCCACTCAAACTCTTAATTAATTCATAGGATTACTAGAATTAATGGTCAAATAACGTTGACCGAGGATGACTGCATTTTCTGGAAAACCCAGAATACTGATGAACATCAAGAACAACATCTGGCTGCACTTTGACCAACATAAATCTAAACCTTAGAATCTTACTATGTCCAAACCAGTGTAACATATATGTACCTTGATATATAGACTACATATTATAACAATCAGAACACACATCTATCACACGGATTGAAAGATATAAAGGCCACAAAATCGTTGACCGACCATGATGACTTTTCTGGGTTACCCAGAAACCCAAGAATAGCTCTGACAGCGACTTTGAGCCTCTATAACTTCGTGTTATATGATGGTTAAAGTATAATTTTGGTATGTTGTTGTAGTACTACATGAGTACTAAATTGAAACAAAGTAATCAAATTGGGCCAAAAGCAAAGATGAACCGCACTAATTAAAAGCGCGCACTAATTAGGTTCCTGTATGTGGGCGGTTTTAGGTGGGTTAAATAACCAAATTTATTGTTCCGGTTTGGTTACTATCCAAAATCGCACACATAAAATCGAAAACTCACTATGTGTGTATGTATGTATTATCTCTAGTAAATTCTAAAGTTACTTTTCACTTGAACACGCTCAGAGAAAACCCCAGTTTTGCATTGTCATTTTTTTACCAATTGAAAGAAGATGGTTAGAGGTTATGAAGTCAAAAAATAAGCATTTGGATTTTGAAATTTTGAATTTGTTTGATGCGTTATTCAAGGGGCTTATAACTGAGGGACCAAATTCGTTAGTTCGAGCACTTGATGCATTGGTTAAGGTCAATGCTATAATATTAATAGTCTAATAGATTATTTTTCAAATTAAGTATAGTTAGGATTATATTCTATAAGTTCTCGATCCCTAAAATATATAAGATAGAATTTCATTCTATCTCCAGTATATACTTTTAATTTTTGGTGAACTAGATAAATCTTCTTGCTTGTTATCGAATATATGGTCTCCGTTATTTTATATAGCGTATGTTTTAGTGTTAAAGCATCATTCCTTTATTATAAATTAAAACTATTTTACGTGTCTCACTGTTCTATGATTTGATCATGAATTTGACATGTTTGGCAGAAGGAACTTTGGTTCTATACTTGATAAAATTCTCATTGCTGACTCTGTCACTAAGTTAATTGTTTGATGTAAGTTTTATGTTAAATTTTATTAAAGGCTTAGACTTTTTTATTGTTTCAATTGGTTTTGGAACCGCAATCGCACCAATTAAAACCGCAGCGCACACTTTAAAACCGCATCGTACCAATCACAAGCGATTTCGTGTGCGGTTTTAAAATTTTCAAACCGCACCTAAGCGATTTCGGGTGCGGTTTGGACTTTAAACCGCACCACGCTCACCCCTAATGAGCACTATAACACCTATTATACACTTACAAATTCAGAATCATCAATAGTTAAGAGTTAAACTAAGGTCAAAGTGACTTTTAGACCTTGACCCAACTGTTCCCCAAAAATGAAGAACACCTATAGCAACACTTTCTATCACTATAGGACTTTAGCGACAGACATTAAATATAAATATAATAAATAAATTACGAAAATTATAAATAATAAACAAATAAATATAAATAATTATAAAAAAAGTTTTAAAAATTATTTTAAGTTATAATAATTAACTTTTAATATTTTTACATAAATTCAATAAATATTTTTATTTATTTAAATATTATTAATAATTAATTAATTAATAAATAATTAGAATAATCATTTATAAAAATAAATAATTATTTAAAATCATATTAATGATTTAAAAATCATATTAAATGGTTATAAATTATTTAAAAATAATAAACAAGATTTTAATAATATTCTAAGTAAATATTAATAATTTAGAAATAGAAATAAATGATTTAAAAATCATTTAATGGATAAATAATTATCTAAAAATTATTATAAGATTCCAGAAATTATTATAAAGGATATAAAAATTATCTAAAAATATAAAACAACTTATAATTAAAGTTTAACCGAAATATTAGTTTATTAATTATCTGGTAAAGTCTTAGGACACCGAACTCATATTAAACTTTAACCAAACATGAATAGTTTGTGTATTTGAGTATTGTGACAACACGAAAATTCGGATTTGTCCAGAATTTAAGTTTAAAGAATTAGTTATTAACAAAATAATTTTTTTTATTAATAATATTCTATGTTATGTGTTTATTAATCGTTCTATAACCTAAAATGATTATAAATCGGGAGGATTCTGGCTACGAGCTAGATTGAACGAGTAAGAATTTTTAAGACGAGAATAAAAATTTTCCGGGAACAAAAATATTTTCGGGGAAAAATATGAAATAGGCACTATTCACCCAACGAAACCCTAAGGGTTAGTGTTTAACCTAAGCCTTTCCCAGAGTTCAGTATATCGAAATGACATTCTGTCGAAAGATTTGATGATAATATAGCGTGAAAAGTTAAGTAAGTCAATAAAAGTTTTTCTCAAAAAACGTGCAGAAATCAGACGAAATAAAAATGACGAAAAGTACTGTTATGTAATTTTCATTCATTTAACTACGTTAGGGGAAAAGGTGAAGGAAAGTGCTTGACACCAAAAAGTGTTTCTTAGTTTTTTGTAGATCCGAAGAAAACGTAAAAGTTAATTGGTAAAGGAAAGACGAAATATCCAAAAATATTTGGATTTCGAGAATCGCAGTTTTTAAAACTGTCGGACAAAACTCAAAAGAAGGAACCCCGAAACTTCCAAGGGAAGTTTCTTGAATAGTAAGGAGGTTAGTTGAGGAGGTGTGAATAGTAGATTTAAGGGCGAAATGACTATGTTGCCCTAGCTTTAAAAATCTATAAAAAGGAAGCTAGATTTCATTTGTTTGAAAATTTGAAAATCCTCCAACATTTGAGAGAGAGAGAGTTCGGATGGGAGAAAGAGGAGGAAAAGGAGGAGGAAAAGATGCTCGTGAGAAAACTTTGTCTGACGGAAGGAGATTAAAGAAGAAAGGTAACCCGAAACCTAACTTTATATAGTTTTCTTTAGGTTTTATATATTAAAAACATAACTTATTGAGAATAAGAGTAGAGGATGTAGGAATGATTTCATATGATTGAAATCGTAAGAAAATGAAAAAAAATTGGAATTTGAAGTTTATGTTAAAAAAATTTCTTAAGGAAGTATAAGATTCGTAATGAATTTGAGCGATCCAAATGAACCATATGAACGATTTGGTGAAATAAGTAAGGAATGGTCTTTTATAACATCGAATTCCAAGAAAAAGTGAAATCATAATCAAAATATCGATTAAAAATGAAGAACGAGCGAAGAACGCGAAGAACACGAAGAACGTTGTTGATGGACAAATTTAAAACCATCGTAGTAAAGTTGTTGTTGATGGATAAGTATAAAATCATCGCATATAAGTTAGATGCTTATTGCTTGGTTAGGAACGCTAGAAACGTTCATGAAGAATGGATTAAAACTCAACTATAACGAAGTTATGGCGAAAATTTCATAAAAGACAAACGAGAATTAGAAAGTGTGTAAATGAACCTGAAGGTGTAGGGTTTCATAAGAAAGTAAGAAAACGTAGGAAACATGAGTCATGGACTCAAGAATGAACGAGTTCTGAGTTCGGATGACCAAATTACGAACGAACGAATGGAGAACGTTAATAACGTAAAATAAATGAAGGACGAAGATTAAGCCAATTGAATGACATGTTAATGAATTCAGAATGAAGTTCTATCCAAGGGGGATTGAAGTAGGTAAGATAAGGAAGAGAATGGCTTTGGAACGACCTCGTTCCAAGTGATAATGAAGAAGTTTTGAGATTTCAAAGTAGGCGTCATAAACTTGATTCAACACTTTGAAAATTTTCTAGTTTTAATGATTGGCCATAGCATTTCTGAAGCCTAAGCACTTGAGGCGACATGCTGCAGCCACCCGACTGGGAGGACCATGCACTATTAATTGGCGCCACAACGCGAGAGTTAGTGAAGATTTTGGCGCCGCAGCTGGGCATCGGGTATAAGGTGATGTGAGGTTCAGCCAGCATGCACGAGATAGTAAGAAGAGTGGCGCCATGAACGCTTGCAGGTGCGAAGCGCCCAATGATGAGCTTTTAACTACTCAAATCCTGGGGGAAGTGTAATGAAAGCTAATGAACGTGTAGTTAATTAAATGTAACACTTAAACAAGTGAATTAAACCTTAAATGAAGGTTGAACGAAAAGATTAAACGAGATTAAAAGAAAAAGAATGTAACTGCGGGTTACAGAACCAATGTTCGGGGACCGTAGTCTCGATAAACGAACGTGGTGGATTGCTATGGTTGAGATTCCTTAGACGTTGAGTGACGATGGTAATGAATAACATTTCGATATTATGTCGTGGTAATGAGAGATAAGTGTAAAGCGTATAAATGCTGTGAATGCAACGTTGTTGCGATGAACGATCGGTCTTAGCATACAACGAATGGTATGGTGTGATAACCTGGGATTTCGAATAATCAAAATTTTATGAATAATTTTTTTTATATTTAATATTGACTGTTAATATAGTACAGAGTATCTGTGATACGAGTCTCGAAAATTGGTCAATTTGTGTATTGACTAATAAATTTAGAGTAGAGTTGTGCTTAACAATATTAGAAACCCTAACCCTAAGTCTGGATAGGGATTCGATAGAAAATATAATTAAAATAATTATATTGATATGTACATGTTTGTACTGTATAGAGATTTTGATCAATGATTGATCAGATAAGGTTTAAAATTTATAAACCTAATAAGACATTACAAACCCTAATCTCAGGATTAAAAACTCTAACGCGTAGTTAGAAACCCTAATCTCCTGGATTAGAAACCCTAATCATAAGTTGGGAAACCCTAATTTCATATTTAGGAATCCTAAACCCTAATTAGGAAACCCTAATCCTAATTAGCAAGCTAAAGTTGTGACGCCCCCAAAATAGGTATACATCACCCATCTTGAGTCGCCAAATACATGGTACAAAATTCAAATACAACTTAATTATACAACAGTCGTGTAAAATACGACTAAACATATACTGTGAGTTTTAATACAAATATTGTCATCTAGACAATATACAAACTCAATGGGGTCCTCATTACATTTATTATTACACTATTTCATAGAATAGTGGGGGACTACTAATGCTATCATCCGGACCAGTCACTCCGCTCCCAGACTAGTCCCAAATACATTCTCATTTCCTCAAGAGAACAATGAAAGCAAAAGGGTGAGCTCAACTAGCCCAAAGAAGAAATATTATGACTAAGATAATGCAGAATAAATTATCATTAGCCTTCAACAGTGTTAAATTGATAAAATATAACAAACTTCAAGTTTAACTGCAGCGGAACAAGCAACCCATTAGAAGAGTCAAGTAGAGAATAAAATCTATTATCTTCTATGATTTAAAAGGTTTTTCATGACTTTTATCATTTGAGACTCGACAATAAATAATCTACATCATCGAATCACCCCTGCATTGCGGCCAAGGATATTCTTTAGTATCACGACCACAAATTATCCATGCACTACAGCCAAGGACATTCGTGTATTCATTAATGGTCATTATCATGCCAACAACTGTCCATCAATGCACTACGGGCCAATGAGGACTTTACCACATCATTTGTAACATTACGGTCATGATTACAATCAATAATCCCTCATCATAATCATACCAAGTCCATCTATGCACTACAGACCACAGATGACTTTCAACAAAATATAAACATGAGGATGATGACAATGATATAAGAATTCAATAAAACAAGTTCAAGAATTAATTTATCCAGGAACTAATAACGTCCAAATTGTCAACATAATATTGCTTTGTAGAGTAAAATTCAAGAATGCTCAGAAGAATATTTCTATGAAAAGATATTGGATGAAGCGCAAATATCAAGGATATTCCACTAATTTCATGGAGTATAGAAGTCAAAACTTTAACCAATTGAGTATAATAACGAATGGAATAACAAAAGAAATCACCATGCATGCGGTACTTCGCATAAACATGTTATTCCAACAGAATAATAAGTAACGGAACCGTGTCGGGAGAAATTACATGCCATGCTAGGATGTTCCAACAGAATAATATCTGAGACGGAACCGACTCGGCAGTAAAACACACCGAATGTGATATTCCAACGTAAAAATAATAAAGATTTTAATCAGTCCCAAGAAACGCATGCACGTGATATTCCAAATGTAATAATAATAAAGATTTTAATAATAGAAGAATGTCACCAAGTATAGGGTAGTCCGCATTATCTTTGGTTATTCCAAAGAGAATAATAAAGAATAGAATAACAGAAGTTCTCTTCATGAATACAAAAGAAATAATACCCCTTACCATAAAAGAAACTGAATATAAGAGTAGGAAAGTAGCAGAATACTTTTCTTATTTCTTTCTATAATTTCTCTCTCTAGAGTTTTAGTGAATTCGTAAGAAATAATGAAGGAATGAGCTTCTATTTATAGAAAAATGGACAGCATTGTAACTAACTCATGAACGGTCCAGATTGATTTACTTTAATCTGACGGTCCATATTTAAAGCAAAATATTTTAAATAAAATATAACATATTCTATTTATAATCTAATAAAACGAATAACTTTATTAAAGATTTTACTATGCAAACACTATGCAGGCACTATGCAAATACTATGCATAATAAAATATAATATATTCTAATTATTGTCTAATAAAATAGATAACTTTATAAAATATTACATTTTATATAAAAAGATTTTCCTAATAAAACGAATAACTTTATAAAAGTATTACTTTTTTATATAAAAACTTTTATTACATTAATAATACCAATAAAACAAAACTAAGTGACTTATCACATAAGCATCAATAATCAATACCATGTGCTACTATGTAACTACGCGTATTACTGTATTTTTAACATCGGGTGTTTCAACAGTTAACGTTAAAACTTCCGCCGTTATTTTCATAAAGTATTTTTGTCGTTTTCTCAATCTGACAATAATTCCGTTGTGGGGTCCACCAATGATTGTGCCGTTTGTATGAATATATCCTATTAAAACGAATATTCCCCGACCAATCGAATATTATATAACAACTTGTTTACTTTACAAAATTTATAAATATTACCCACAACTATAACATTATATCAAATTTACTCCATAATATTCAAAAATGATATTTATAGAAAATTCATCTTTATTTATAAAAGTTGGGGTCTTACAAAAGTGATTAGTATGTGTAAATATAATTAGGAAACCCTAATTATACTTTAGAAATATTAATTTCTATTTAAAACCCTAATTACATTTTTAAAATTCTTAATGTTCTATTTTTAAACCCTTATTAGAAAATTCTAGAATTGGAGTTTTTAAAACCTAAGGGTTAGAACCTTAGGGTTAAATCCTTAGGGTTTGTGCAATTGTCAAGAATGCCATTAAAATTAAAATACAAATGACCAAAATGCCCTTTTTCATTCTTTAATAAGCTAGCTTGCAAATCTAGCAATTATTAGAGTTGGTAACCAACTTTGTTGACTTGGTGAACTAAAAAACGAGCCAAATCAACTAGCCAACATCAGATCTAGCAACATCTATATAATATATATAGATTAAGAGAGAGAAAGTGTACAAACATTAGTCATTTGGTCTCTTGGTCTCACTAACTCTCTCTCTCACTTATACCTCCGAAATTATTAAGTGTATCAGTCATAGAACATCCCCTTGATCAACCAAGATCAGTTAGGAAGATTAAGATTGATAAGTGGGTTTTATACCTACTTATGGAGTACCAATTCATGTAAGCTATTCCCATCTCAAGTACATTTTAGTATGTTTTAGCTGCATTTCATGTTAGTTTGCATTGCATATACTTAAAACTCCTTTTGGTTGAAAAGTGCAGGAAATGGCCTAATTTGGTGGACTTGGAGGGCACGAGGAGAATGGACGCATGAAGCGAGGCACGAGCTGTGGATGCGTGGCATGAGGATCAAGTGGAGCAGAGACTAAGCAGGGGTGAACGAAAGGAATGAGCAACAAGATAGAAGTTACCTTGCAAAAGCAGAACCGAGAATCAACATTGCGAGGTTGCGCATGGCAGCATGACAACCGGACAAGTATGGGAACGCGCGACCGCGCGAGAACCTGGTTGGACATCATGACACACTGCAAGTCGCGCGCCCGCGGGAAGATTACACTAGAGGAGCGCGCGGCCGTGCGCGATGCTTAATCACTGTTGAGCTGTTATTTTAATGTTTAATTAAAATGGTTGTAATTGGTTTTTAAAATGATATATCTGACTGGTGTCAGAGGATAATTGACTATTATTCAGTTTTTACATATTTTAAACATCGTAACTAGGGTTTACTCTCTGGGAGAGATTCCAACGTTGAAGGAGGCCAAAACTCTACTTTTCTACTTCTTCTTGGGATTTTCTACCAGAATGGATTATTAATAGTATTTGCTGGATTCATATGAGGATTTGAATAGTGAATTATATTCAGCAATTGGGTTGATTGTTTCTACCTTTCATCTTTCAATTGTTTGTTTATTAATCATGTTTAGATTTTATCCTATAGTGGCTTTTGGTTCAGTCATGAACTAAACTTCATTATGGGATTCTAACGAATTTTAATATGTAGTTTAATTGCATGCTTGAATGCTGGATTATTTTACATATCATATGGGATGTCTATCATGATTGTTTTGCATGTATGAATGCTTAATCACCATTCGTTTTAGTACTTGTATGGAATTGACAATGAATATGCAAGTATGGATTGTAGTCATGATAGTATACGTATATGGGGCTGTTTTATATGGCTTGTGTATTTCATGAACCAGATAGACATATACTATTTCACCGTATGAGTTAGAATAAGGGCTTAAACTTAAATTCAATATAGTTGCAATTTCACATAGACATATAGTGATTTTGGTTATATTGATGATTACATAGAGTCTATGAATTGTGGATGTTGTGTAAGTAGGTCATAGTGCATTGAAAAATGGCTATGACTCTTGTAGTGCTCTTGGCTACTTTCCTGTGATATGTGAACAAGTCATGCATGATTGTGGTGATTGAATGAAATATTAAATGAAGTTAGGATCCCATTATTTCCAGATTTGATTTATTCCGTCATTATTATTGTTTTAGTCATTCTTTGCAATTCGAGTAACAAACCATTCTTAGTCATTAGTTTGAGCATATAAATATAGTGATTTAATTAATGCATAGTGATTTAAATTGAACAACTTTCTCTGTGGGATCGATACTTTACTTGCTCTGTATTACTTGTTGACACATGTATGCTTGCATGAGTTAGAGCTCTTTTATTAGAACTAAAAAAGAGGCAACAAGTTTTTGGCGCCGCTGCCGAGGAAAGGCGTTTAAATTTAAATTATCATCATTAGTTTTAAGCTATATTGTATGACTTAGACAAGTCCATTCTTATCTCATTTCCATTTTTATTTTTGTTTCAGGAATTTGTATAAATTTTTATGCGCACGTGGTCATCCAACCCCGAATTAACACCTGTTCAGGACAACATAAACGGGAGAGGTTGGAAAGCGAGTGTTCATAGAAATTTACAAGCACAATTAGAAAGTACCACAGCTAGTATGGCAGCCGAGGCACAAGGAGAAAAGAAAAGAGAGGAGCATAGGGCTCTGAAGGAATATTCCATGCCCAATATCAATGGATTACAGTCTAGCATCGTCAGACTAGCGATAACAGCCAATACATTCGAGATAAAAATGGGCACTATTCAGATGGTACAAAATTCAGTACAGTTTAGGGGTGCCGCTACAGACGATCCGAATGAACACCTGTTGAGTTTCATCGAAATTTGTGATACATTCAGATACAATGGTGTAACAGAGGATGCTATCAGACTTAGGTTATTCCCATTCTCATTGAGGGATAAAGCAAGAAGTTGGCTTCATTCTTTACCAGCAGGATCTATAACTACATGGGAGGACTTAGCACAGAAATTCTTAGCCAAGTTCTTCCCAATGGCTAAAACTGCAAAGATGAGGACTGCTATCTCTCAATTTAAGCAACAACAGGGCGAGTCCTTATATGAAGCATGGGAGAGATATAAAGAGATGCTAAGGAAGTGTCCACATCACGGTATGCCAGACTGGATGGTGATTAACACATTTTATAATGGATTGGGATGGCAGTCGAGACCAATTGTAGATGCAGCTGCAGGAGGTGCATTATGGGCAAAAAGCTATGAGGAAGCCTATAACCTTATCTAGATAATGGCATCGAATGATTTTTAGAATCCTACATCTCGGATGCCACAACCAAAGGTCGCAGGTGTGTTGGAGGTGGATGCTATCACGCAGTTGTCAACACAGATGGCAGCCATGGCAAAGAAAATAGACACATTACCAGAAAGTAAAACGAAGATGGTTACATTTGTATGTGAAATTTGTGCGGGGTCACACTCGACAGATCAATGTGCTATCAGCTCAGAGTCGGTGCAGTATGTGAACAACTACAGAAAAGACCAAGGTCAGTTTCAGAACACATATCACCCCAACAACCGAAATCATCCAAACTTTAGTTGGTCAAATAACTAAGGGAATCATCAGAATCAGTTTTAATCAAATAATCAGTTTCAGACATAACCAGCACAGCCATAGTTTAATCCTAGACCACCTTTTCCGCTGGGATTTTCTCAACAACAACAGCAACATCACACTCCAGCTGCACCTCAGTAAGAAAAGAAATCAGAAATGGAGGAGATGATGATGAAATACATGGCAAGTACAGAAGTTATGATCAAAAGCCAAGCAGTGGCTATTAAGAATCTGGAAACTCGGATGGGGCAGATGGTGAACATGTTCACTAACAGACCTCAGGGTTCATTGCCAAGTAATACAAAGACAAATCCAAGAAGAGAAGGGAAAGAACAGTGTCAAGCAATCACATTAAGATATGGAAAAAACACAGCAGATACTGCAAGTCGCGCGCCTGCGCCTGTTGTATAAGAGGAGGCCGCCGCGCGAGGTAGAGGAGCCAGTTGATAAGGAAGAAAATCTGGAAAAGTCTGAGATTCAGCAGGAAGAGAAAGATAAAGCAAGTTCAGAGGAGAAGCTTAAGAGTTCAATACCACCAATTCACTTTCAAGTTCCATATCCGCAAAGATTAAATAAGCAAAGGGAAGATAAGCAATTCAACAAGTTTTTGGAGATATTCAAAAAGCTGCAAATTAATATACCTTTCACCGAGGTATTGGAACAAATGCCAAGCTATGCAAGGTTCATGAAGGGTATACTGTCAAGGAAAAGGAGATTAGATGAATTTGAGACAGTAGCCTTGATAGAAGAAAGCGATGCGAAAGGCTTCAAAGAATGATTACCTCCGAAGTCAAGGATCCGGCAGATTCACAATCCCGTGCACAATCGGGAAGATGAATTTTTAAAAATGTTTGTGTGATCTCGGGGCAAGCATAAATTTGATGCCTTTGTCAGTATTCAATCAGTTGGGATTGCCAGATCCAAGGCCGACAAACATTGCATTACAATTAGCTGACAGATCCATCACGTATCCACGGGGACTTGTTAAAGATGTCTTGGTAAAGGTGGACATATTTATCTTTCCGGCTGACTTCATCATTTTGGATTACGAGGAAGATAAAAGTATACCAATTATACTAGGAAGACCATTCTTAGCCACGGGCAGGACTTCGATAGACGTGCAAAAAGGGGAACTCACGATGCGCGTACATGATCAGGAGGTGACATTTAACGTCTTTAAGGCAATGAAGTTCCCAACCGATGAAGAAGAATGCTTCCGGGTTGATGTGGTGAAACGGGCTCTAAATGATGAAGTACAGAGTAGAGGGGATTGTGAACCACTGAGAAGTATCATTGTTGAAAATTCAACTGTGGAGGATGAGGACTTAAATCAATTTGTTCAATATCTGGATACCACTCCACCGTATGAAACCATTACAGTATGTGATAAGTTTCCAGACAAGCATCTTAAAGTTAATGGTCAGAGATTGAAGAGTGATTCTGGTGATGAGGTGGACAAAAACAAAATCAACTGGATACTATCTTCGACATGAGACTCAGAGACAGTCAAGCTAATTGACTATAACTTAGCGCTTGATGGGAGGCAACCCATTATTTCCATCTCTACTTAGTTTTTATTTAGTTCAAGTTGTTTGGTTTAGCTTATTCTCATTACTTGTTAGGATAGTATGAGTACATTTATCTACTTAGTCATAGTAATCGAATCACAGAAGAGCACGTGCATGCATTGCATTGATAGTAGGGAGACAGAATAGTCATTCATTTTGATTTAGTAAACCATGCTCTGATAAGGCCTATTGATGTTATTGCAAGTGTATTGGAGAGCTTGCATTTCTGTCTTGCAGATTCTAGAAAAACAAAAGCTAGCAGTGCAGTTATCAGGGACGTGCGGTCCCACAACAAGTTCAAGACAGTTTCAAGGCCTTTCGCGTGATATACTGCCTCGTTAGACCAGATTTATAAACCGCATATACCATACCAAAATTCCATTAAAACCTTGCGCGTCGCCTGCCATGACATCGACGTGGAAGAAATCTTCAGTTTAAAAACGTGGTGGAGATAAAGTGGACACTCATTTGCAATCAAAACAGAAGCGACATCACAGTGTCTCACCATAACTCACGTCTCTATCTCTCTATCAATTACAACTTGAAGCCGTACATTTCTCAATCACATCTCCACAATTCTCTCCACGTTCAAAACTAAACCCCACCTATGATCTATTGATATAAACTAGGGTTTTTCATTTGGTTGGGGCAGAAACAACTTGAGGGTAATAGCATCATTGTTCTCTTCTTCATTCCAAGTGATATTATCTGTACGAACTTTATCAAATACAAATGGGGCCTAAGCGAGCACGTTCTATTGCATCGTCTTCTTCATCTTCCTCGGGCAGTCAAGGGGCTGATATTGTGGATCACACCAAGTTTCTAAACTTGGAAGCTCAGCAAGAGTATTACAGAATTGTGGCGAAGACGTTCGTCAAGGAGCGCAGTTTCAAGCTAGATGGGCAGGATGGCCAGTTGTGTGCCATGATTCCAGATAGAAGCTGGGGTGGACTGATTGCTACTCCAACGCCCATTCCTATGAGCATTGTCCGCGAGTTCTATGCCAATGCCAAGGTCACTATGAGTGGTATATCTCTGGTTCGCGGTCTCGAGATAGATTATAGACCCCGGGCCATTCGATTAATTTTCAAAATTACTGATGCACCGCCAACGGGGGCGGCTAATTGGGTCACCGGTGCACATTTGCAGACAGACATGGAGTTGGTTATTGCTGAATTGTGCATGCCTGGCACAAAATGGACCTATAAAGTAGACACGACTCAACCTCGTATATTCCCAGCTGCAGCCCTAAACCGTTATGTAAAGGCATGGAATCTGTTCATATGTGCCAAGCTCGTGCCTTCCTCTCATCAGCACGAAATCATAGCGGAGAGTGCTATTATTCTATAGGGCATAATCACCGGGAAGTATATTGACATTGGTCATCTCATCCATTAGAATATGTTGCGATACCTGCGAGGAGGCACCATTGGGAGCATTCCACACGCATCAGTGGTTGCTATGCTATGTGCTAATCAGGGATGCAACTGGGACAACGAACAAATTTAATTCCCAAGTCAGGACATAACTCATGCCACCATTGCCAAATTTGAGGATTGGGTAAGAGGTGTACCACACCCACGCGAACTAGGATTCATCATTCACCCCACTTTTCTGGAGTCATCACAGCAGCCCCCTCAAACAGATGAGGCAGGCCCGTCCACACACGCATGTGCCATCCATGGTGATCGCCAGCTCCGAAGGTTTGAGCGAAAAGTCGATGCCATGTACGATAATTTGGGCACATTTGCGACGTGACTCACAAGGGCCTTGGCCGAAGCTTTTGTGCAGCAAGGAACGACACTAGAGTGGCCTCAATTCGGAACCGCAGATCCATATTCACAACCAGATTCACCACCCAAGGAGGGTGGTACCACCGATCATTAGGGGAGTTTTTCGTCACCCTTTACCTTCATTCAATTGGGCATTGAATATTATAAGTTTGGGGGTATTGGGGTAGTAGTGTAATTGCATGTAGTTAAGCATGATTAGTTTAATTCTTTAGTTTTTACATGTTTAGTTTAAATTTTTAATTTTTGTAGTTTTTGCATGTTTAGTGTAAATTTTTGCATCCTATAGTTATTTTTGCATACATAGTTGCATGTTCATGTTTAGTTTGCATATCTTCTCACAGTTCTTGTCGTATAAAAATTTTTATCTAGCCAATGATGATAGTGAAGTTTTAAACAATTTTTGAGTATTTTGGATAATATGAGCTGAGATATAATGTTTTACACAGTGCAATTCATAATGTTGTTTAAATGCTTTCGGTTTGCACGAATGTGTTCAGAATCACTTGTAGGTATAAGAAGGATGTGTTGCATTGCTCCATAGAAAATGTAGTTTTAAAAAGGGAAATATGTGGAAAATGAACTTAGACGGTTTGAATCTGTACTCTATAAGTAGGTATAAAACCCACTTATCAAATACCCCCAAACTTAATCACTGCTGAGCTGTTTATTTTAATGTTTAATTAAAATGGTTGTAATTGGTTTTTAAAATGATATATTTGACTGGTCTCAAAGGATAATTGAGAATTATTCAGTTTTTACGTATTTTTAACATCGTAACTAGGGTTTACTCTCTGGGATAGATTCCAATGTAAAAGGAAGCTAAAACTCTACTTTTCTACTTCTTCTTGGGATTTTCTACCAAAGTGGATTATTAATAGTATTTGTTGGATTCATATGAGGATTTGAATAGTGAATTATATTCAGTAATTGGGTTTGATTGTTTCTACCTTTCATCTTTCAATTGTTTGTTTATTAATCATGTTTAGATTTGATCCCATAATGGCTTTTGGTTCAGTCATGAACTAAACTTCATTATGGAATTCTAACGGATTTTAATATGTAGTTTAATTTCATGCTTGAATGCTGGATTGTTTTACATATCATATGGGATGTCTATCATGATTGTTTTGCATGTATGAATGTTTGATCACCATTCATTTCAGTACTTGTATGGAATTGACAATGAACATTCAAGTATGGATTGTAGTCATGATAGTATACGTATATAGGGCTATTTTATATGGCTTGTGTATTTCGTGAACCAGATAGACATATACTGTTTTACCATATGAGTTAGAATAAGGGCTTGAACTTAAATTCAATATAGTTGCAATTTCAGATAGACATATAGTGATTTTGGTTATATTGATGATTACATAGAATCTATCAATTGTGGATGCTGTGTAAGTAGGTCATAGTGCATTGAAAAATGGCTATGACTCTTGTAGTGATCTTGGCTACTTTCTTGTGATATGTGAACAAGTCATGCATGATTGTGGTGATTGAATGAAATATTAAATGAAGTTAGGATCCCATTATTTCAAGATTTGATTTATTCCGTCGTTATTATTGTTTTAGTCGTTCTTTGCGATTCAAGTAACAAACCAATCTTAGTCATTAGTTTGAGCATATAAATATAGTGATTTAATTAATGCATAGTGATTTAAATTGAACAACTTTCTATGTGGGATCGATACTTTACTTGCTCTGTATTACTTGTTGACACATGTTTGCTTGCATGAGTTAGAGCTCTTTTGTTAGAACTAAAAAAGAGGCAACAAAGATCAAGGATTTGAAGCTAGAAGGTATAAACCTAAAACCTATTTTGATCCAAGTTGCTAAAAACAATTTTGTGTTAAAGTGTTTAATCATGTGTTATATGATGTTTTTAGATGATCTATGTTGATCCATCATGGATCCATAGCATCAAAGTGCTTTAAAATTGAGTTTTTCAAAAACTGTTCTTGAACATTTATAATGGTCTGACAAGTAATGTCAGTCGCTCTAGATCTTTCGGTGTTTATGATATTTACTATTTTAAAGTTGTTATTGGTAGCTTGTTATGTCGTCTTTGATCTGGAAGTGAAATCACAGACAGTTGATGTCAATATTTAGAGATATAAAGCAATTGAAACTTGTTGATGCGAAAGCAATGACCGAAAAAAAATCCGCAACCCGTAAAGTGAACTGCTTCGACATGAGTTTTGAAGGTCCAGATCTGACAGATATGATGTTGTTTTAATGATGTGTTGTATTCCACTTGTAGCCTCTTATATATTCTTTGATTCCATGGCTTTAGATCGTGTAAATAAATAACAGGTAGATTGTAGCAGGTGGTCAAAGTAGACCACTCGCACTGTTTTTACGTTTCTTGAAAACCCAGAAAAAAGTAAGAACAAGCTTTCTGACAGCCTTTGACCGGATCATAAATCGTGATTCTGTTGTTGTTTAACTGAGATGTTACTTTCTAAATGTTCTATGACACAATGACTACATAATTGAACATTTAGAGCACATGCAACATGACTGGAACATATAAATAATTAAGCCACAATAAGGTCCCACGAACTGCCTAGGTTTCTAAAAAACCCAGGAGCTGTCTGACAATGATTTTAGATGGCCAAATCTTCTTGTTGGTTTGTAGTATGACCAAACTAAGTATTGTAACTTGTAGTATGACATAAACACTGCAAGATCTGAGTTTCTGGTTGGACAGAACATCCATGAACCGAGATTAAGGTGTGGTCAAACATGACCCCTTGTACACTGAGATTGTCAGTGTTCTTGAGCCAAGAACACCTAAGACGACAGACAAGTGTCACTGTAGGCTTCAACGACGGTTTATTATTTTCTAATTTCTGAATTTCTGGAAAATACTTAAAAATAGAAAATAAATTATAAAAATTACAAAAAATGGTTTTAAAAATCAATTTAAATTCTGAAAAAATAACTTTCAATTATTTGGGATATTTTTCATTAATATTTATAATTATTTGAACATTAATGATATTTAATTTATTTAATTAGTATATTAAATAAATTAGAGAATAATGATTTAATATTATGAAAAATCATTTTAAATAAGAATAAAGTAATTAAAAATATTTTGAGTTATAAAATGTGACTTTTAATATTTTTAGAGAATTTTTATTAATAATTTAATATTAATGATATTAGATTTATTTAATTGTTAAAATAAATAAATAAGTTAAAATTATTTTATTGATTTAAAATAATTTTAAATAATAATAAAGTGTTTAAAAATATTTTGAGTTATAAAATGAACCTTTTAATATTTTTAGAGAATTTTCATTAATAATTTAATATTAATGATATTAGATTTATTTAATTATTAAATTAAATAAATATGTTAAAAATGATTTTATTGATTTAAAAATTATTTTAAATAAGAATACAGATGTTAGAAAATATTTGGAATTTTAAAATATAATTTTCAATTTTTTTGAGAATTCTCATTAATAAATTAATATTAATGATAATAGATTTATTTAATTATTATATTAAATAAATGAATTAAAAATGATTTTATTGGTTTAAAATCATTTAAAAATGAGAAGAATGATTTAAAATATTTGAAGTTATAATTAATGACTTTTAATATTTGAATGATAATTTCATTAATATTTAAATATTAATGGTGATGATTTAAAAATAATTTTAATTAATTTAAAAATCGCTTAAGTAGAATATTGATGATTTAAAAATATTTTAAGTTATTAACAATAACTTTAATATTTTGACAAGTATAACATTAATATTTTATATTATTAAATATTAATGATGATAAGATTATTTGATAATTAAATCGTTTAAAAATGAGTTAAGTGTTTGAAAAATTATTATAAATTATAATAATTGTTTATAAATTATTAAAAGTTTCCAAAAAATATTATAAATGATAATTGACTTATCTAAAGTAATATTGAAGCTTAGAGACCAAGATTAATTGACAATAAATGTGTTAAGTGTCGGATAGGGTGACCAGAACACCGAGATGGGACCAAAGTCTAACCGAACCGAAATAGTTAGACTTGATAAGTGTTTATATAAGTTATAAATACTGATGTGACTATGAGGTAATGTCTCTAGGAGAAGATTGACTGTAAATTACAGTGATACGTGTTTTGAATTATTGTGCTAATTGTGAGACCAATATTATTGGTTATAGGTCTTACGAACGCATATAAGTATATTGTGTAGCTGTAATTAGCGGAAGAGGAAAGTTTTCTAACTCAACCTTGAGTTAATATTGTTTAAATATTATAGTGGTTAATTATTGCTAATTATACCACGTCCAAGAATTTATTGTTGATTATTCGCAGTTAGTGCATGTTTAATAATTCAAATAGAATTACTGATTCAGAAAATATATATTCGTAGAATTACTGTTGTTGGATGTTCATATCTATAGAAGCTAATATTGACAGTACAGATAATTCCTGTTTATTATCGAATTATGTTGAGAAATGTCTTAGTTAATTATTATGGATAGACGAACATTTGTTAGAACTTGATAGGTTCGAGAAGAGAAGAGATGAGAATTTAATTATTATTGATAGATCAATGTCAGTTGTGTCGGCTAGATCGAAAAAGAAAACTTGATAGGTTTGAGAAGAGAAGAGAAGAGAAGTGATTAGATATTGAATTCATTGAATTTCGTTGTTAAATCAAATCTTGATTCTGAGACTGAGAAGAACAACCTTTTATAAAAAGGGATCATTTTTAGTCGTATATTCGACCATTGCGTGTGACCTAATTATTATGTATAATATAGGGTACAAGGAGTTGGCCGGCTATAAGTACTTGCAGAGGGGTATGATTTAATCTTTATGGTTACCTGATACACCTGCATATATGTCAAAGTAAAACTTTAATATATACCCGAGAAGAGAAGTACAAGATCCAATGGATCACTCAGCATAAATCTGGAAAATATTCCACTTTGTTATTGCATAGAATTGATTCTTGATTATTCAATAGAATATCGTAGAAACTTTGAAAGCGTTGTACTCTTTCATTATCAAATTATTGTGTTGTATAGATTGTGAGAAGACTCGTTAATTATTAAAGCTTTGTTCAACTATTTCAAAGTTCCCTGTTGACTTGGTCATATTCCAACCTTAGGTTTTGATGATGACTTTCCTATTGTACTAAAATATTTACTCATGCATTTACGGATATTAAAAGAATTCTTGAAGCTTTGATTTATTAAAAGATTGAAGACATGAAGGCTTGAAGAATTGCTTAAGTCATTAGGAAATAAATGTAAGATCCTAGCTTTAATTATTTCTCAATCAAGGCTCTAGGATTTGCATTGCATTGCATAATTAATTAATTGTGGAATAAATTAAAATGATAAATTAATTAAAGATTAATTATGAAAAGATTTAATTAAGCTTCCAAAATTAATAAGGATCAAATATTAATTAAATTGGAGTATTTTTTGAAAAGCTAATTTTGAAGCCTTCCCATAATTAAAGGATTTAGTAAATCTATAGCACATATCTTGGGATTGATTTATTCATTATGTTTTCCATGATTTATTAATTGATTGAACTTTCCTTAAATTTTATTAAGCAAATCAAATATTCATATCTTTAGAATTAATTAGCATGGATCAATTAATTGAAGTAATTTTTGGAAAGCTAATTAGTGAGGGCAAATCTAAATAAATTGGGATTTCAAAAAAAATATAGAAATATTTTTAAATATTGATACTTCCCATAATTGATGGAGTTGGTTAGTAAATAAGTTTTAAAAATATCATTATCTTTCATATCTCTAACCAATATTGTCTCCATAAATTTTGGGATATGGTGTTTTATTATTGGGTTTGCCATAATCATGAAAATAATTAATTATGGAACAAATTAATTGGAGTTTCAAAATGAATATGGAAATAATTGTGAATTTGATGAAGTGCTTATTTTATTATGGAACAAAATATTTTGGGCATATAATTCGAATTAGATTGATCGGAATTGATTCTCTTTAAGGTGTTTCTTATTTATATAAGTAAATCTTGATTAAATCTTTTATTGATGGACATATCCAATCTTAAGGAACATAATTCATTACTAGCTTAAAATGAGTTGGCCTACCCGATCTTTAGCAATATGTTTCCATAATTACCATGGGTGGATGACATCAAGTAACGATAATATATTGACAAATATTCTTTCCCACTCATATTACATTATTGGGAATCAATTAGCAAAGCAGTATCCATGATTGACTCATATGCTTCCATATTGCAAATGTCAAAGCTACCAATTAAATAATTATTCTTTCATGGATCTCCTTAAGAAGCATGATTGCATATTTAAATAATTTATTCACTTTCCATATTAAAGGTATCATTTATACTGAAAGATCTATCTAATATATATGATGGCAATACATGAACCAAACAGGTCTCTCGGTTATTGATATATATAGGCATATAGTGATTGGATTAAAAGAATCAATTAGTGGGAATATCTTTGCTGATATCATGCATAGAATTGATTATGCATTAGCCTTCCTTTGTATGACTATCAACGATCTAATGCACTTAATTAGCAACATCTATATGCTAGTATTGCCTTCTAACGGGTATATACAATGTTTCAATATAAAAGGAACTCGCAAGGCTTATTATCAAACAAGAAATTAGAATATACAATAAGCAGAATACTTAGAATACTATTCTAAAAATTTACTTTCTTCACATACAATTCACAAGGGTTTTCAAAGTTTCTAAATTGTGAAGAATCGCTACAAGGCTATTGTGCATCAAGCTCTTAATTAATTTCAGCTCTTCTCTTTGCGCTTTAATTGGTGATATCTTTATCTTTCATATTGATCATTGCATTTTAGTTGAGCCTTGAATTGTTGATATAATTATTGCTCTGATCATAGTTTATTTTGTTGTCATATATTTGATTAATTCTCTAAACATGTGGTAGACTAATTTGTTAGTCTAAGGTTTCTAATTCGGGTTGGATTAGGGGTTTTGCAACCAAGTTCAAGGAAGCATAGATGCTTAAGAGTGCATAGGTGCACGAGGAGCAAAGGTGCTCGGGAGCAAATGTGTTAGGGGAGTATAAGTACTCAAAGGTTGTGAAACTTGTCTTGTAAAGGGGTTAATTATAAACAAAGTTTATTAATAAAGAGAGTCTCCAATACTAGTTTGTATTGGACGTGGATTAGGCCACTAGAATAGAGGATAGGGGCTGAACCACGTAAAAATTCCTTTTGTTCATGTGATTGCTTATTGTGCTAAATTATCTCATAATTCTGCTAACTATCCATCAGGCTGCATTCAATATCTATAAACTTACAAACCTAATTTAGCAAATTGTTTTCACACATTCATATTCTGAAAAAGGTTAAGTCACGTATTTAATCATTGTGGAAAGTGTTATATAAAGTCAATACAACATCTTAACATTTCCACATATAAAGATATAGAATCCAGCTTCCTGCATTGTATATCCAAAAGAATCTTTATTGAATCAAAAGTTTGACATCGTTTGTTCCCACACTTATTCAACCCCCCACCCCCTTTTAAGTGTGCCTATTTAAATTTCATTTGGTATCAGAGCTTGGCTCTACTTATCTTGGTCTTAAAAGTGACTTGTAGGGAAAGATTCTAGCATGGCACAACTTGGGAACATCATTCAAGAAGGTCAATCAACTGTTAGACCTCCACTACTTCATGGAGCTGAAAATTATAATTTCTGGAAGTTTCGAATGACGATATTTCTTAAAAGAGACCCTTGGGAATGATGGGTCGTGGAGAATGGTCCTGTTATTCCATGAAAAAAAAGATGGTACTCCAAAGACCTTAAAGGAAATGGACTCAATCGAAACTCAAATGGTCTCCTATTATTCAAAAGTAATGAACACACTCCTTAGTGGATTGGTGCAATCCGAAAGTGACAAAGTTTCCTCATGCAACACGGCTAAGCATATTTGGGATACTTTAAAAGTAAGCCATGAAGGTACATCGAAAGTAAGAGAAGTCAAGCTTAGTATGCTCATGCATGATTATGAAATGTTCAAGCTTGAGAAAGATGAAACTATCAACGAGGCACAAGCAAGGTTCCTAGTACTAATGAATTCCATGAAGCTTCTTGAAAAATCAATTCCGCAAAGTGAGATCAAACATAAGTTACTTCGGGCTATGCCCAAGAGGTTTGCTTCTAAAGTTACAACTCTTCAAGATTCTCCTAATATTTCTTCTATGAATACATTAACTCTATTTGGTGAATTAGAAGAATTTGAACATCAATTAAAGAGATATGATGATGAGGAGGATACTCCTCGAAAGAAGGTTCTAGCTCTTATTGCAGGTGATGAAGAGGAGCTAGAGGACGATTCAGATGAGGAAATCGCAAAACTTTCAAAAAGGCTCAAAGGGTTGTTAGAAAGAAAGATTAAGAGGAAAAATGCAATCACTTCAAACAAATTCAAGGGAAAGCAAAATGAAGACACTTGCTTTGAATGCGGACTCCCGGGCCATTTCAAAAAGGATTGCCTCAAAATAACGAACAAAGGCAAACCAAGCTACAAGGATAACAAAAGGAATAAAGCATTTATTACTTGGAGTGATGATGAGTCCGAAGTGGAAGTTGATGCAAACGAAGAAATATCCCAAGTATGCTTCATAGGAGTTGGAAATGAATCAAGTGATGAATCGAGTGAGGTAACCATTTCTGACTATAATATCTTGAAACATGAAAATGAAAAACTAAGAGAAAAGAATGTTTACTTAAAAGATTTAGTAAATAGTTTAATGAATTAGGTTGATATATTAGTTGATGAAAAGAAAGAAGTTAAACAAGATACATCATCACTAGAAGAAAATATTTTAATTGCTAAAAATGATTTTTTAGAAAATCATAACAAATTTCTTTCCAACAAGGTTAATGATTTAAATAAAGAAGTTGAAAAATTAAACAAAGAAATAGCAATGAGAGATGTCTGTATTGATGCTTTTAATGATGATTCTCATATTAAAAATCCTTCAACGAATGAACTACAAAAATAAATAGACTCACTAAAATTATTATTGGCTAAATTTGTCCAAGGGGAAGAAAATTTATCTGTTATGTTGGGTAAACAAAGACCTAGCTTTGAAAAACAAGGAATTGGCTATAATCCAACACATAAAAAGAGTGATGTAAAAATTTTAAAATCTAGATCACATTTAAAATTAAATTATTGCTCTCCTTTCACTACTTGTAAAACATGTGGCTTAAGGGGACATTTAGATTGTTCATCAAATAAAAGGAATACGAAAGTTAAAAGTGTGTGGATTAAGAAAAGTGATTTATATGCGACTAACTCAAAAGGACCCAAAAAGATATGGGTACCAAAAGGATAAATTTTTTATATAGGTACATCTCAAAGCCAAAGGTCCTTCTTAAAATAAACAGATTGAGTAAGCCAAAGGAGCAAACTGAATTCGTCCGTAAGAAGAAACAGCAAACTGGATTCAACAAGCAGAATATAGAATTGTCTAATTTTTTATCCAGCCTACTAGATAAAGCAAAACAGCGAGATCATGGAATCAATCCAGCAAGATGAATTAGAGGAGTAGCAGGACCTAGACTCTATCCAGCAAGCTGAATACGAAAATCAGGAACATATCCAGCCAGCTGAAATGGATGAACAACAAGACCACAATTCTGAATCTACTGAAGAAGTAATACATGATATTCAACTTCCAAAATCACTATGCAGGAGGAGCTACAATAATTTAAAAGATGTCAAGTGTGGGAGTTAATCCCTCCCCCAAAAGTTGTGTCCATTATTGGAACTAAATGGGTCTTCAAGAACAAGCTTGACGAGTACAGAACAATTACAAAAAACAAAGTGAGATTAGTAGCTCAAGGATACAACCAACAAGAAGGAATAGACTATGAAGAAACATTTGCCCCAGTAGCCCGCTTGGAATCTATTCGTATACTACTAGCATTCGCTTGTTTCAGAAAGTTTAAGCTACACCAAATGGACGTCAAAAGCGTCTTCCTCAACGGGTACATAAATGAAGAAGTATATGTAAAACAGCCACCTGGATTTGAGCATGACAAGTTCCCACAACAAACTCAAGAAGGCACTCTATGGACTCAAACAAGCCCCAAGGGCTTGGTACGAAAGATTTAGTAAATATCTCCTTTCAAATGGATTCATTCGAGGTAAAATCGACTCCACTCTATTTATTAAATGTCAAAATAAAGATATTATTATTGTACAAATATATGTAGACGATATAATATTTTGTGCTACTAATGAGTTTCCTTGTGAGTTATTTTCTAAGTATATGCAGAAGGAGTTCGACATGAGATTAATGAGAGAACTTAACTAGTTTTGTCTGGGACTCTAAGTAAAGAAAATAAAGGATGACATATATACATCAAACCAAATACACAAAAGAGTTTATCAAAAGGTTTGAGTGTGAGAAATCTAAATCAAAGGCTACACAAATGGGTACGTCAATTAAATTAACATTATATGGTAAAGGTATTGATGTAGAGGTTACTAAATATGAAGGTATGACTGCTTACTTGAATCTATGTGGTTAGCTTACTTTATGAAGAAAATATTTAAATCTTTTAATCACTTGGGTTAACAGAAAATATTCTTAGACTCATGTTTGCCAACCATTGTTAGTCCTTAACAGCACCATGATTTTTTCTACGAGTATACATCATTTTTCAATGCCCTTCTTTTCTTTTTGATTGATGACAAAGGGGGAGAGAAATTATGATATATTTTGTCTAATCATGTTGAAACAGATTGAGGTACAAGACGAGTGCATATTGAATATCTCTTGTCTAACTTTATGTTCTTATTCTATCATGTCAAGAATATTTTAATATATGCATGGTTTTAGGGGGAGCCATAATTATTATATTGTCATCATCAAAAAGGGGGAGAATGTTAACTTGGTCATATTCCAACCTTAGGTTTTGATGATGACTTTCCTATTGTACTAAAATGTTTACTCATGCATTTCATGTGATATTAAAAGAATTCTTGAAGCTTTGATTTATTAAAAGATTGAAGACATGAAGGCTTGAAGAATTGCTTGAGTAATTAGGAAATTAATGTAAGATCCTAGCTTTAATTATTTCTCAATCAAGGCTCTAGGATTTGCATTGCATTGCATCATTAATTAATTGTGGAATAAATTAAAATGATAAATTAATTAAAGATTAATTATGAAAAGATTTAATTAAGCTTTCAAAATTAATAAGGATCAAATATTAATTAAATTGGAGTATTTTTTGAAAAGCTAATTTTGAAGCCTTCCCATAATTAAAGGATTTAGTAAATCTATAGCACATATCTTGGGATTGATTTATTCATTATGTTTTCTATGATTTATTAATTGATTGAACTTTCCTTAAAATTTATTAAACAAATCAAATATTCATATCTTTAGAATCAATTAGCATGAATCAATTAATTGAAGTAATTTTGAAAGCTAATTAGTGAGGGCAAATCTAAATAAATTGGGATTTCAAAATAAATATGGAAATATTTTTAAATATTGATACTTCCCATAATTGATGGAGTTGGTTAGTAAATAAGTTTTAAAAATATCATTATCTTTCATATCTCTAACCAATATTGTCTCCATAAATTTTGGGATATGGTGTTTTATTTTTGGGTTTGCCATAATCATGAAAATAATTAATTATGGAACAAATTAATTGGAGTTTCAAAATGAATATGGAAATAATTGTGAATTTTATGAAGTGCTTATTTTATTATGGAACAAAATAGTTTGGGCATATAATTGAATTAGATTGATAGAATTGATTCTCTTTAAGGTGTTTCTTATTTATATAAGTAAATCTTGATTAAATCTTTTATTGATGGACATATCCAATCTTAAGGAACATAATTCATTACTAGCTTAAAATGAGTTATTTAAAGGCCTACCCGATCTTTAGCAATATGTTTCCATAATTACCATGGGTGGATGACATCAAGTAACGATAATATATTGACAAATATTCTTTCCCACTCATATTACATTATTGGGAATCAATTAGCAAAGCAGTATCCATGATTGACTCATATGCTTCCATATTGCAAATGTCAAAGCTACCAATTAAATAATTATTCTTTCATGGATCTCCTTAAGAAGCATGATTGCATATTTAAATAATTTATTCACTTTCAATATTAAAGGTATCATTTATACTGAAAGATCTATCTAATATATATGATGGCAATACATGAACCAAACAGGTCTCTCGGTTATTGATATATATAGGCATATAGTGATTGGATTAAAAGAATCAATTAGTGGGAATATCTTTGCTGATATCATGCATAGAATTGATTATGCATTAGCCTTCCTTTGTTTTACTATCAACGGTCCAATGCACTTAATTAGCAACATCTATATGCTAGTATTGCCTTCTAACGGGTATATACAATGTTTCAATATAAAAGGAACTGGCAAGGCTTATTAACAAACAAGAAATTAGAATATACAATAAGCAGAATACTTAGAATACTATTCTGAAAATTTACTTTCTTCACATACAATTCACAAGGGTTTTTAAAGTTTCTAAATTGTGAAGAATCGCTACAAGGCTGTTGTGCATCAAGCTCTTAATTAATTTCAGCTCTCCTCTTTGCACTTTAATTGGTGATATCTTTATCTTTCATATTGATCATTGCATTTTAGTTGAGCCTTGAATTGTTGATATAATTATTGCTCTGATCATAGTTTATTTTGTTGTCATATATTTGATTAATTCTCTAAACATGTGGTAGACTAATTTTTTAGTCTAAGGTTTCTAATTCGGGGTAGATTAGGGGTTTTTCAACCAAGTTCAAGGAAGCATAGATGCTTAAGAGTGCATAGGTGCAGGAGGAACAAAGGTGCTCGGGAGCAAAGGTGGTAGGGGAGTATAAGTACTCAAAGGTTGTGAAACTTGTCTTGTAAAGGGGTTAATTGTAAACAAAGTTTATTAATAAAGAGAGTCTCCAATACTAGTTTGTATTGGACGTGGATTAGGCCACTAGAATAGAGGATAGGGGCTGAACCACGTAAAAATTCCTTTTATTCATGTGATTGCTTATTGTGCTAAATTATCTCATAATTTTGCTAACTATCCAGCAGGCTGCATTCAATATCTATAAACTTACAAACCTAATTTAGCAAATTGTTTTCACACATTCACAATCTGAAAAAGGTTAAGTCACGTATTTAATCATTGTGGAAAGTGTTACATAATTTCAATACAACATCTTAACATTTCCACATATAAAGATATAGAATCCAGTTTGCTGCATTGTATATCCAAAAGAATTTTTATTGAGTCAAAAGTTTGACATCGTTTGTTCCCACACTTATTCAACCCCCCCCCCTTCTAAGTGTGCTTATTTAAATTTTATTCCCCGAACTTTGGTTTCTCTCTATCAAAATAGATAGTTTGTTCTTATTGATTCGTATACATTTATTGTATCTCTTAACTTTCGAGAACAAACTTGTTGCTCACCCTTGCTAAATAAAATATTTGACTAGGAGCGAAGAGGCCAATGTAATCTAAGAAGAAAAAGGCAAAGGCAAAATGTTGGATTAGTTGTGATGAACATTATTATTATTATGTTGTATTATAAACCCTTTTTTATATCTAAAGGGTATATACAGAATGTTAAGGTTAGAGAACACAGGACTAATGTATTAATAATCTACATTAATGACTTATGTATTACTATTTCTATATGAATGGGTAGTTAGATGTATTATATTGAGGATCGTGAACACCAAACTCAAAATCGGAGTAACCTGGATTTAGGGGTGTCACAAGTTTGGCATCAAAAGTCGAGGTTATAAGCTTAAGTGGGGTGGGGAAAAGCGCGGACGCCCCCAAAAATTAGGTATCGTCACCCATCTTGGGTCGCCACTTACATGGTACATAAATTCAAATACAAACTTAATTATACATCCGTCACAGTGTAACATACGACAATACATAAACCGAGAGTTCTAATAGGAATATTGTCATTTAGACAATATCCATACTCAAGAGTCCTCATTACATTTATTGTCACACTATTTAATGAGAATAGTGAGGACTACTAATGCTATCTTCGGGACCATCACTCTTTTCCCCACTTCGTCCCAGCTATATTCTCATTTCACGAAGAGAATAAAGTGAAAGAAAGGGTGAGCTCAACTAGCCCGAGAAGAAATATTATAACTAAGATAATGCGTAATAAATTATCAATAGTCTTCAACAATGTTAAACCGATAAAATACAATAGACAACCAGGTTTAATCTGCGGCGGAATATGCAATCCATTAATAGAGTCAAGTAGAAAATAAAGTCTACTATCTTTTAGGTTTTAAAAGGTTTTCATCAATTTTATCACTAAGACTCGGTTTAATGAATAAACCACAATATCTAATCATCCCCGTGCATTACCACGGTCAAGGATTTTCATCAAATTATCAATGGTCATGACTATTCAATCACCCCGGTCATAATCATACCAAAAACTATCCATCACCGCATTACAGGGCCCTTTGAGGACTTTTGTCACATCATTTATATCAAGCCATGATTATCTTAGAATGATCCTGGTCATAATCATACTAAGTTCATCTATATGCGTAAGCCAAAGATAACATAATATAACATGATATTGATGACAATGACATAAGAATTCAATAAATCAAGTTCAAGAATTATTTTATCCGAGAATTATTAACGTCCAAATTGTCAACGAGCAATCTTTGTTTTGTAGAGTAAAATTCAAGAATGATCGGAAAAATATTTCCATGAAAAGATCTTTTGGATGAAATGCAAATATCAAGGATATTCTTCTAATTTCATGGAGTATAAAGTCAAAGTTTTAACCAACTAGGTATAATAAAGAATGGAATAACAAAAGAAATCACCATGCATGCGATAGATCGCATAAGCGAGTTATTCCAACGAGAATAATAAATAACGGAACCCGGTCCTGCGTAAAAACGCATGAGACGTGGATGTTCAACAGAATAATAAAGAATGGAACCGGTCGGCGTAAAAAAACACAGACGGGATGTTCCAACAGAATAATAATAAAGATTTTTACCGGTCCAGGTAAAAACACACGCATGTGGATGTTCCAATGAGAATAATAATAAAAGATTTTAACCGGTCCTGTAAAACACATGACAGGATGTTCCAATGTAATAATAGAAGAATGTCACCAAGTATAGGGTAAACCGCATATACAAAGTTATTCCAATAGAATAATAAGTAATGAAATAACAACAGTTATCTTCATGAATAAGAAAGAATAACACCCTTTACGAGTACAATAAATAATATTCCCTACCTTAGAAGAGCTGAATATTGGAAAACTGAAGTAGCAAAATACTTTTCTTCTTTCTCTCTATAGTTTCTCTCTCTAGAGTTTTAGTGAATTAAGTAAGAAATAATGAAGGAATGAGCTTTCTATTTATAGAAAAAGCGAGGGTGGCTCTTGGTCTTAACGAAGGGTCAAAATGACTCTTGATAATATTGAAGAGAGACAACTACTATTTGCGAAGGGTAATTAACCCTGGAACAATCAAGAGGCGATTAACTCTTGGTAATATTGAAGGGACAACTACTATTTGCGAAGGGTAATTACTATTAATGAAAGGTAATTACTATTGGCGGAAGGTAATTACTATTGAATAAGGTAATTACTATTGATTGAAGGTAAATACTATTGATTTAAGGTAATTACTATTCACAAAGGTAATTACTATTCACAAAGGTAATTACTATTGATGAAGGTGAATACTATATTGACGAAAGGTAATTACTATTCACAAAGGTAATTACTATTCACAAAGGTAATTACTATTGTGAAGGACTCTTAGATGATGACATATGGGCCCCAAAAATAATCAAACTTACCACAAACGTCTCATAATGTAGACTCTTTATATACATCAAGGATTGAATAAATATTACCACAAATTATTTTATTTTAATCAACACATATTTAATCTTTCAACAATTATTAATCATTTATAACTTGTCGTCTCAATTAATAATTTAATACTATAACATATTATCTGAGATGATAATCGTGACAATAATTGAATCAATAATATAAGAGATATGATCGTGCATCTTTGAGCAATAATTGAGCATAAGCGAGTGACTTCTCACGTAAGTATCAATAATCAATATCGTGTGCTACTATATACAACTACGGCGACATTCTTGTTTCTTTTACTACTTAAGGTAGTTCAACAGTTTTAATGGTAACACCTCTGCGCCGTTATTTTTATAGAAAAATAATTTTGTCGCTTTTCTAACTACTGACAATACTTGAGTTAGGGGGTCCACTAATGATTGAGCCGTCGTCTGAATATTCCCCGACAAAAAATATTTTATAACAACTTGCTTACTTTGCAAAATTTATAAATATTACCCACAACTATAACATTATATCAAATTTATTCCATAATATTCAAAATAATATTTATAAAAAAAATCATCTTTATTTACAAAAGTTTGGGTCTTACAACCTTCCCTTCTTAAGAAATTTTGCCCTCGAAATTAGGTACGTACTTGATATGATAAAGAGGTGAGGATACCTTGAATACCTTTATCGTTAAAAATATTAAATTCATCTTCACAATCCTAGGCGAAAGATATTCATTAACAATTCATCTTTGCACTACAAAAGATATACAAATCGTAAAACCAATAATCTTTGAGACGCGACTTAATAGTATCACGACCACGAATTATCCATGCACTCTTGGCCAAGGATATTCGTGTTTTCAATCTACGGTCATGATTATACCGAATAATCCTTGGTCATAATCATACCAAGTCTATCAATGCACTACTACGAAAGATGACTTTTACCACATCCATGAATTAATATTTCATTCTTTGAGACTCACTTCGATAATTAATCCATATCATCGAATCATCCCCACTACTGGGCCAAGGATATTCATTAGTATCCACGACCACAAATTATCCATACACTACTACCAAATATAATCATGTATTCATTAGTATCACGACCACAAAATTATCCATGCACTACTGACGAAGATAATCGTGTATTCATTAGTATCACAACCACAAATTATCCATGCACTATGGCCAAAGATAATTGTGTTTTCAATTACTGATTATGATTATACCAACAATCCCTAGTCATAATCATACCAAGTCCATCTATTCACGTAAGCCACGTATGACTTTCAACACAATATAAGCATGAGGATAATGATATAAAGAATCAATCAAATGAGATAAAGGATAAATATTAAACATTTATAATATAATTTATCCGAGATTCAAGAATATCCCCATGTTATCAATCACTTAATAATCTCATAATCTAATATCATTAATATTATAACAATATTTTAATCACTTCTTAAATTTATAAACAATTTATCTCAATTGTTTACGCTTTTACCATATAATGCATTTAATCATTCAAAAATGCCATACTCATAAGATATCATCACCAATTATCAAATCCTCATCAAAAAATATGCATATACTTTATATAGGATTCTCTAGCCATAAAATCCTATTTTCAACTTTGTTACTTCACATAACATATTTAACTCATATGTTCGTAATTAAACTATTTTCATGAAAAATACCAAATCAGTCCCAAAAATATTTCTTTTTGGGATTTAGAATAATATAGTCCCATAATGAAAATATATTTTCTCGGAATTTTTAAAATTCATTTACTATTTTCAAAAAATCAATTTCTAATTAATTCTTTAAGAAATTAGCTACCTCAAGTTTAACTCCAAAATTCCCAAATCTTGGCAGGACCTTACACATGTTAATGTGAGCCTCGATTTAAATTTTATGGTCATCGGAGTTATAGAACTCCAATTATAGCATTTTTCGTCAAAAAACCTAAATATTGAAATGGTCATAACTTGTTCATTTTAAGTCGAGAATGAGCTCATTTTTGGACAGGAGGTACTTTATAACATATATTTTCATGTCCCAAAAGGCCAGAATTTTTCACATAAATTTAGTGGCCAAAACAACCCTTAAAGTTTCTGGGCGATAGCGTTTTTGTAATTTGCGCTTTTGGACTCTTTTGCTAAATTCAGGTCCACACGAAAATCTACCGCACCTTTTCTAGTGATTCCACTTGGATAAGCTACAAAACTCATAGATCTAACTCTAGGACTTGACCACACTCAAAATTCAAAATATAATAGGAAATATGGTCAATTGAATTTCATGTTACGTTTTTACCAAAATCTGATTTTTCAACCCTTTGTGATTTCTAAGAAACTTTCATGTTTTCACATAATAACCACATAACTCATCATAACAGTTACTAATACTTCATATACCCATGATTTTCATTAGTCCAATGCTTTTATTATGATTTTCATCATAATCCTCATAAAAAGATCCTTTTAGTTGAAGAAATATTTGAGGGTTTAAGAAATGGGTTTTTGTACTGGGGTCAATACAAAATTTGATTTCACGCTCTAGGGTAGGCTAGGAAATCTTCAAGAATACGTCAAGAAATTTATTAATGATAGAAATATCATTCAAAAATCGCTACTCTTATCCAAGACTTGGATAGTCGTTACATTGATACCAACTAACTATGACTTTTATCCTTTAACCTAGATAGCACCTCACAATGATACCTATCAACTTGTCATCGCGTCATTTACGGCGTTAACCTCACGTAGAAATCCGGCTTTCGTGCATTCCACACAAGGAAGTCAACAACGAAAGGATCGGGGCTCTTTACTTATGGCTTGATATAACAAAGATTAACTTTAGGGTTTGGTTACTTTGAATTAGTATAACAGTTGGTTAGGAATATGAAAGCTAACAACCTTACAAAAAGAATAATAAGTAGTTAATCAATCGTTTTCAAAAATTACCTCAAAGGCAAGTATTTTCAAAGAGATGAGATCGTGAAAGTGTTTATTTGAAACAACAAGATTAATAAACAGTGGAGGTAACGAAGGTTTCTCCCAACGAAGTTTCAATAGATAAATCAAAGTCTAATTTTTCTGGAGTCAAATTTAAACATTGAACACAACTAGGTAGAATAAAAGAGTGGGTAGAACTTGTATTGAATAAAGTATAGACTTCGCAATAATTTATAATTAATTTACCCGTAATAACTTCGTTCGGGTTTCTCGACAAACGTATTGTCTGCAACCATAGTTTCATGCTGACACTGAAGCTCGTTACTCATGGATGCGAGCATGATGCATTAAGCCATCTGTGCATCATCTTACCACTTTCTAAAAGTAGCAATCTCTTCCTCGGAGAGGCATTATGCGCAACCATTGCGAGGATAGGCGTATTAAGGACATAAGATAGCTTTTTCGACTATGAGAACTATTCTCAAATTCCTTAACCAATCCGTTTAATTCGATTCAAGTTAATTTAGCATTTAATATGCTTCGCATGATAGTAATTTTAGACATTGTAAAATTACAAAATGAATTTGTAATTAACAACATTTTAACATACATTCTTTTATTAATTACCAAAATAAATTAGGTCTTGTTTTAAATTGGTATCTCTCACTATTTTCTTCAAACTATACTACCTTACTTATATAGTTCTAAGCAAAATCTAATTAAAGATTTGCTAGTAGTGAGAATAAGGATCCCATTTCAAATGTATATAGCCTTGTGGTGACACAACAAACTATATATAAATAAATAGGTAGACAATTTTTGTCAATTACATCAACTATGCAACTCCTTGTATTTTGCCTCTTAGATTATTTTGATCAGTGGTGGCACATCCGAATCAAAATTATCCAAGTTAAGTCCAACCTAGCACTCCATATATTCAAAAAGAAAAATATCATCCTTGTGGTGACACAACAAAATAATATTGTTCAATTTTCTTTATAAGCATCAAATGTGATAAATTAACATCTTAAATACTTAATACTTGCCTTGTGGTGACACAACAAAACTCATATAAATATTTAATACTCTATTAATTTTATCATGCTAGAAAAGCGGACGTTCGATATTCCAAATATCTTTGAACGCTTAGGACTTAATATAAAAATTTGAGGGTTTGTTATTAATTTGTCTCATCTTGTTTAGCGCATGCACATAGATATATAAAATACGCGTCGTATTAATGAACATGCGAAGCATGTTTGCATAATATATAATATATATAAAGTATAAGCATGCATATAGAATACTATATTCTACCTGGATTGATTATGGACTTTTATTCTAGTTTGGTTCACTAGAGCCACCAAGTGAACCAAAAAGGTCAAACCCTAGGGTGCAAGAAATAATATTTAAATATAACTATTATATTTAAACCCTGGCTCCATTACAAACGGGTCTTCAAGCGCTCCTTGTTCCTTGATCTCCAATTCTTCAAAATTAATTCTAACTATTCCTATTACAAAACTATTTAAAATAAATAGAAACCTTGATCGTGATCGAGGGAAGTACATAGGAGGAAGATAGAATTTACATTAAGAAAAAATTAGAGAAGACGAGGTGCAGCAATTCCCCATTTAATAAAACCCATACATTCATGCATCCAACTAAAATAAAATCCAATCATATTGGTCGATAGTCCATAATCAATCCCATTTATTATCATACACATCACCATATGCATCAATAAATAACATTCATCTCATGAATAATAAACATTCAATATATATATTGATATCATTTAATTAGCAAATTTAGTTAGTATAAAATCTAATTTTGAATCAAAATAAACTCCTTTATTTTAATCCAAATTTAAATCAAAATAAACTTCTTTTATTTTAATTTATCCAATTTTGAATAAAATAAACTATTTTATTTTAATCAAAATAAACTCCTTTATTTTAATTAATTATGGAATCCAATTCCATATATATAAAAAAAATATTATTAAAGGAAACACGGATTATTTTCCTATTCACAAATAAACTCCTTTATTTTGAATAATATGAAATCTTATTTCATATTTAAATAAACTCCTTTATTTAAGGAAACATGGATTCTCTTTCTATTCACAAATAAACTCTTTTATTTTGAATAATATGAAATCTTATTTCATATCTAAACAAACTCCTTTATTTAAGGAAAGATGGATTTACTTCTCTATTCACAAATAAACTCCTTTATTTTAGAAAAATAAAATCCAATTTCAACTCCAATTAGTTATCATGGAATCCAATTTCAACTCTAATTAGTTAGCATGAAATTCTAATTTTAAAATTAAAATTAACTTTTATTTTAATTATAAAATGATTAAAATATATTATATATATATATATAAACTGAAATCGATTATAATATGTATATATATATAGTAATCAAGTATTAATTACATATATATACCATATATATGTAATAAGAATCCAAGCTCCTTAACTTTTTCAAAAAAAAAGGCGTTAGGTGGAGCATAAAGCATGAAATTAATCATGAAATTAATATATATATATATATATATATATATATATATATATATATAATATATATATTATATTATATATATATATCAACGTAATTATTTATTATATATATATATATATATGCAAGTCCAAGATCTTTCCAAATTCATATATCATATAATCCCTTAAATCACGTGAAGTAGTTTTTAAAATAAATAAGCTCATGCGATTTGATTTCCGTTTTTTTTTATTTATTTATTTTATTTTAAATTTTATACAACAAATTATGTCCAATTAAATTGTTCTAAACACATATCAATATACATATCAAATATAAACAATTAATAATTATTGCGATAAAGGTTTGGCTCTGATGCCATTTATTAGGTTTATAATATTATAACGCAATCAAATTGCAAAAATAATGCGAAAACGTGGAAAATCGGATTTAAAATTTTTACAAACCATATACCCTTGATCACCCTTTATGCACAATTATTAATTAAACGAAAAAGATATGAAGAACAAATCATACCCTTGAAGATCCGAGCTTCCTCGTGTACAAGTTCACCTCAATCCTTTTTCGCGTTCAACTTGAATCCAATTCGTTTGGTTCCTTCCTTTGATCAACGTTAGCCACCCAAATGTTTGGCCTCTAGAGGTGATCCACCAAGGAAGAAAGAAAATTCAAGAAGAAGGGTATTGGCTAAACCCTAGTTTTTCTATCTCTATAGAAAAGGTGTACTCTCCCAACAACTTGGAATTATTACGTATGTTGAAAATCTTAGACCCATTTGATATAAGACTCCTCTTATTTATAGATGTCAAGTAACCCTAACAATTAAAATTTGGTTTTATTTAATTAAACTCTTTTAATTAATTAAGCTCCCCTATCTTATTAGGGATATTTAATTAAATTCCTTTAATTAATTTTCCTTCCTAATCCAATTAGGAATAAATGAGAGTACTTATATTAAATTAATTCCTAAACTCTTTTAGAAATTAAAATAATAATAATTGTAATAATATTAATAAGACTCCTCTTATTAATTTATATTTAATATTTCTAAAATATTAAATAATAAATATTAAGCTATTTAATTTATTCTATCACCATAGATTAAATTAAATATACTTAACATATTATTACGATTATGCCATTAACTTCTTAAATAATTATTCTTCCTTTTATGGTGTGACCCTTTAGGTTCTCCATATTAAACCCATTTATGAATAAATCAATTAGAACAATTCTAATTTTATTTAAATAAATAAATTAAATAATTAATTTATTTAAATAAATAATATTTATTCTACAATAGGGATAAGCCTCCTAGCGATCAACGACTTTCCGGATAATATAGATTTCAACATTAATCATAAAAGAACCTTTGAGTAAATAGTTACCGCATAATTCAATCCTTCCACCATACAATGTCGTGTCCCAATTAAATATAAGACATGGAATTACTATCAAGTCTTATTTTATTTAATTATATGTATTTCGATTCTTAAATGCACAACTCAAATAATGCAAATTAGAAACTCCTTTCTAATTTCATTCGCTTATAACCAAGGACTCTTTGGGTTGTCATTTATCGAATCACATAGGACATTTCTCTTCTTTTAATAAAGTGGTAGATTCTTTATTGATCATACATTATCTCCATGTACAACTTATTATACCCAAGCATACCCTTTGATATACCCTAAGGGTCTTAAGGAATAAGTCAAAGTATAACTCATCATACACAAGATACTATGATGATCTCAAGTCCAAGGATTACTTGTCTTACTATCACTACTGAGAATTCCTATTGACAGCAAAATAAAACTCCATTAGGTATTCCTTAGCGAGCCACGTTCAATGAACTTATTCTCTAATAAGCACCTACATACTTGCTTTAGTGTCTCCACACAAATGATCATGAGATCAATCATCCTCATCCAATGAGCAAAGCAACGTATGTACCAATCTATCCGGATTCACTAATCCCCAATTTAGTAATCCAATGATTGGGAAACTATTTTAGTTTTAAGCTTTCTAGAATTTAGATCTCATTAGAATGATCATCATCATTATAATAAAAGCATTGCTTAAAACTATGGGTTTATCACATATTATAAAACAAAGATCATGTAGATAATTAAAAGCCTTTAATAAATTAATACTTTTATTAATAAATGAATAAGATTGTTTCAAAATATATGCTTTATCATCAAACATGATTGGCTTGTGTGCATACTACTTTCAATCTCCCACTTGCACTTGCACTAAAGCCAATCGCCAAGGTATCTTATACTCTTCTTCTCTAAGTGACGATTATCCTGCTTTGTTGGATAAGCTTTAGTTAATGGATATGTAATGTTGTTCTTTGAGAGTCCACTATCTCTATAGTGATTTCCCATCTTTCAATGATTCTAATAATCAAATGAAAGTGCCACAACACATGTTTAGATCCAAGATGAGACTTGGGAACTATTCCTAGTTACGTAATGAACTTTTAATCCAAACAATCAACTTGCGACTTCATTTATAGCTATATACTTTGTCTTTATCACTAAACCAAAGAACTCTTTCTTTGTTTGGAACCTTTCCAATTCAACGCACCACTATTCAAGATAACACTTTTACCTTAAAGTGGATTTTACATCATCTTGTGCATCTGAAAAACTTGAGTCTGTAAAGCCCTCTAGTTTTAATTCGGACCCACCATGAATATGATCACATCCTTAGTGCCGGTTAAGAACTTTAAGATGTTTTTCAACGACTTCATAGTGAACTTCTCCATAATATGACCGATCAACATCGGGTCTCGTATATTTCATTGCATACATGATTGTCACTCATGCGATCTCTCTCTTTTTGAGTCTATGGGGACTATTAAGAGAGATACACTCCATAGCTCATCAACATGAGACATCTCTTGAGTTTGCCATGCTAAACGACTTTAGCATCAAATGAATATACGTTCCTTGGATTAAGTTGAGCATCCTTTTAAATCTATCTATATAGATTTATATCCCCAATAAAGATACTCTTCCCCAAATCATTCATGGAGGATTTTTGTTTAGACAACTTTATCTTTACTTGATTATAGCATTGGTATGTTATTCCTCATCCGTAGTATATCAACATATAATATTAGGAATGTCACGGCGCTCCCATCGACCCTTTTGTACACACTAGAACTCTTACCTCATCATATGTAACTCGATCATCATCTTTTATATGATGCGTACCTCATCATCATCATCTATGATTAATCCATACCTCCTAGGTATCTTTGGTACTATTCCGTTTACGATTAGGTTTGTGTAGTACAATAGGCCTATCTATAGGTTCCTCTTATTTGACTTATAGTGTTTTGTGGTTCTTGAACTTTTCAAGATCTATTATCCTCCCACTAGCCCCTTTTAATGATAAACGCCTTTATCTTAGAAGGCGTGTGTTTCGTAACAAACACCTTTTGCTAAGTAAAATTATAGAACATATACCCTAAACTTACTTTAGGATGTCCCACAAATCGACACTTGTCAAATCTTGTCCCAAGCTTATCCTTTTGAAACCTTTTCACATAAGTTGGACAACCCTTATCTTAACATACTTAAGATTAGGAATCCTCCCCATCCATAACTTTTATGGAGTCTTGGGGCTGGATTTTGAGGTTACCTTTTACGTAGATATCGCACCATTTCTAGGACATGATCCTGAAAGGATCTTTGGAATGTCGGTAAAATCATTATGGATCGCACCATGTCCAAATAGGTACGATTTTTCATTCGGATACATCAATCAATTATTATGTATCGAGATGTGTCCATTATGAGAAAACCATTTGAGATGATCTAGAAACTTATTGCACAAGTATTTATTCCTTGATCTAATCAAAGAATCTTAATACTTTGCCAATTTGTTTCATTTTTGAATTCTTTGAACCTTTCAAATAATTCACAATTGTATTTCAGCAAATACACACATTCAACTCTTTGAATGATCATCTCCTTTTCTTATACTAGTTTGTTCAATTTGCAAAATTATTTTCACGTAAGTCAAGTATACAAAATTTATTAAGTAATATTCCAGTTCTATACAAAACATTATTATTATAAATAGAACAACAATTGTTCTTAATTATAATACCAAAGATTTCATTGTCCAACAATAAAATGGAAATAATATTTTTAACAAGAACTGGAATACAATAACAACTTATTTACTTAATAGATTTGCCGTCAGTAGCATTGCTAAACTATAAGTTTCTATGGCTAATGTTGCAACCTTTGCTTCATTTCCCACACATAGGATTACTTATATTTGTTTAGCTTTCTACTTCTGCTTGGTCCTTTTCATAAATCTATATTTATGATAACCAAAGTCGGTATCCAATACCCAAGTAGAACCTTGACTTAAAGAAAAATTTATTTTAAATCATGAACAAAAGTATTAATTATGTAAAACTTCACTAAGCTTCTTTGGTTAGCCTCTCCAAGATGCTTCTCGCGCTTTCTTTCCAATGTCCAGCTTATTGCAAAGGAAGCAAACTCTTTTGCTATCCGTGTCGAGTTTTATTCTTATTATCCTTTGTTTATGCCTTTCTATTTACCTTCTTTGAATCGTTCTTCTTTTCGAGAAGATCCTTTGGCCCTACCAAGAAGACTTGATCTTTCTTGGTTGAAAAGTGACTCTCATCATTTTTCATTATGTTAAGCAAATCAATGAGGCGATATCTAGCTTGTTTATATGAAAATTCACAACAATTGTGAAAGGAGTCCTGGAGTGAGTGCAAGATCAAATCTTGGCTCAACTCTCCATCCATGACAAAACCAATTGTCCTAATTGATCAATCAAATTGATTATGTTAAGAACTTTTTCTGCATACTATAGTGCCATTGGCCATTCTAGATCGGAAGAGCTCCTTAGATATCTGATATCTATCAGTCTTACTTTCCTCACCATCAACTACTTGATGTGCAGGAATATAGTAGGAGCATCCATAGTTTCATCGCTGACGCTGAAGCTCGTTACTCATGGATGCGAGCATGATGCATTGAGTCATCTGTGCATCATTTTGCCACTTTCTAAAAGTAGTAATGTCTTCCTCGGAGGCATTATGCGCAACCATTCAGGGATAGGCGTATTAAGGACATAAGATAGCTTTTCACTATGAGAACTATTCTCAAATTCCTTAACCAATCCATTTAATTGATTACAGTTAATTTAGCATCTAATATGCTTCATAAATGATAGTAAATTTTAGATATTGTAAAATTACAGAAATGAATTTGTAATTAACAACATTTTAACATACATTCTTTTATTAATTACCAAAATAATTTAGGTCTTGTTTTAGATTGGTATCTCCCATTATTTTCTTCAAACTATATTACCCTCACTTATATAGTTCGGCAAAAATCTAATTAAAGATTTGCTAGTGAGAATAAGGATCCCATTTCAAATGTATATAGCCTTGTGGTGACACAACAAACTATATATAAATAAATAGGTAGACAACTTTTGTCAATTACATCAACTATGTAACTCCTTTTCTTTTGCCTCTTAGATTATTTTGATCAAGTGGTGGCACATCCGAATCAAAATTATCCAAGTTAAGTCCAACCTAGCACTCCATATATTCAAAAAGAAAAATATCATCCTTGTGGTGACACAACAAAACAATATTGTTCAATTTTCTTTATAAGCATCAAATGTGATAAATTAACATCTTAAATACTTAATATTTGCCTTGTGGTGACACAACAAACTCATATTAAATATTTAATACTCTATTAATTTTATCATGCTAGAAAGCAACGTTCGATATTCCAAATATCTTTGAACGCTTAGGACTTAATATAAAAAAATTGAGGGTTTTGTTATTAATTTGTCTCATCTTATTTAAGCGCATACACATATATATATAAAAATACGCGTCATATTAATGAACATGTGAAGCATGTTTGCATAATATATAATATATATAATATAAGCATGCACATATAGAATACTATATTCTACCCTTGATTGATTATGGACTTTTATTCTAGTTTGGTTCACTAGAGCCACCAAGTGAACAAAAAGGTCAAACCCTAGGGTGCAAAAATTAATATTTAAATATAACTATTACATTTAAACCCTGGGCTCCATTACAAACGGGTCTTCAAGCGCTCCTTGCTCTTGATCTCCAATTTTTCAAAATTAATTCTAACTATTCCTATTACAATACTATTTTAAAATAAATAGAAACCTTGATCGTGATCGAGGGAAAGTACATAGGAGGAGATAGAATTTACATTAAGAAAAATTAGAGAAGACGAGTGCACGCAGACCCCATTTAATAAAACCCATACATTCATGCATCCAACTAAAATAAAATCCAATCGCATTGGTCAATAGTCCATAATCAATCCCATTTATTATCATACACATCACCATATGCATCAATAAATAACATTCATCTCATGAATAATAAACATTTAATATATATATTGATATCATTTAATGGGCAAATTTAGTTAGTATAAAATCTATTTTTGAATCAAAATAAACTCCTTTATTTTAATCCAAATTTAAATCAAAATAAAACTATTTTATTTTAATTTATCCAATTTTGAATAAAATAAACTACTTTATTTTAATCAAAATAATTTAATCAAAATAAACTCTTTTATTTTAATTAATTATGGAATCCAATTCCATGTAATAAAAAAAAATCTTTAATTAAAGGAAACACGGATATTCTTTTCCTATTCACAAATAAACTTCTTTATTTTGAATAATATGAAATCTTATTTCATATTTAAATAAACTCCTTTATTTAAGGAAACATGGATTCTCTTTCCTATTCACAAATAAACTCTTTTATTTTGAATAATATGAAATCTTATTTCATATCTAAACAAACTCCTTTATTTAAGGAAAGATGGATTTACTTCCCTATTCACAAATAAACTCCTTTATTTTAGGAAAAATAAAATCCATTTTCAACTCCAATTAGTTATCATGGAATCCAATTCCAATTCTAATTAGTTAGCATGAAATTTAATTTTAAAATTAAAATAAACTTTATATTTTAATATTAAAATAAACCTTTTATTTTAAAATTAAAATAACTTTTATTTTAATAATAAAATTATTAAAATATATATATATATATAATAGTATATAATTATAATATTATATTATAATATATATATATATATATATATATATATATATATATATATATATAATCTAGAATATATATATATATATATAGCATAATCATATTAATAATATATAATATATATATATATATTTTATATCTGAAAGTTCCTTTTATTTCATGTATGCTTAAATCAAATCTATATAAATTTGATTCTTGATTTATATATATTATATCAAAAAAACGTAATAAACCATGATTCAATTATGTCGATCATCGGCCATGATTTTATTATATATATAATCATCAAGTCGATCATCTTTCCAATTTCTCATATTTAGTAATCCCTTAAATCACGTGAATATCGTTTTAATCATAAAACTGATTTCTCGATTTCAAATGTACGCCTTTTAAATCATTACATGATTGTTCTTTGACTTCGGTTTTTTTTTTTTTATTTTAAATTTTATACAATTAAATTATGCCCAATTAAATTGTTCTAAACACATATCAATATAATATCAAATTAAAACAATTAATAATTCGCATAAAGGTTTGGCTCGATGCCACTTATTAGGTTTATAATATTCATAACGCAATCAAAATTGCAAAATTAATGCGGAAGCGTGTAAAATCAGAGTTTAAAAATTTTACAAACCATATACCCGGATCACCCTTTATGCATAATTATTAATTAAACAAAAAGATAAAGAATAAATCATACCCTTGAAGATCGAGCTTCCTCGCATTGCAAGTTCACCTCCAAATCCTTTCGCGTTCAATCTTGAATCCACCGGGTTTGGTTCCTTCCTTTGATCAACGTTAGCCACCCAAATGTTTGGCCTCTAGAGGTGATCCACCAAGGAAGAAGAAAATTCAAGAAGAAGGGGTATTGGCTAAACCCTAGTTTTTCTATCTCTATAGAAAAGGTGTACTCTCCCAACAACTTGGAATTATTACGTATGTTGAAAAATCAACAACCCATCCCACCCATAATAAGACTCCTCTTATTTATAGATGTGGGCAACCCACCTTAACAATTAAGGAATTTGGTTTTAATTAATTAAATTCTTTTAATTAATTAAGCTCCCAAATCTTATTAGGGATAATTAATTAAATTCCTTTAACTAATTTTCCTTCCTAATCCAATTAGGAATAAATGAGAGTACTTATATTAAATTAATTCCTAAACTCTTTTAGAAATTAAAATAATAATAATTGTAATAATATTAATAAGACTCCTCTTATTAATTTATATTTAATATTTCTAAAATATTAAATAATAAATATTAAGCTATTTAATTTATTCTATCACCATAGATTAAATTAAATATACTAACTATATTATTACGATTATGCCATTAACTTCTTAAATAATTATTCTTCCTTTTATGATGTGACCCTTTAGGTTCTCCATATTAAACCCAGTTGTGAATAAATCAATTAGAACAATTCTAATTTTATTTAAATAAATAAATTAAACAATTAATTTATTTAAATAAATAATATTTATTCTACAATAGGGATAAGCCTCCCTAGCGATCAACGACTTTCCGGATAATATAGATTTCAACATTAATCATAAAAGAACCTTTGAGTAAATAGTTACCGCATAATTCAATCCTTCCACCATATAATGTCCCAATTAAATATAAGACATGGAATTCTTGTCAAGTCTTATTTTATTTAATTATATGTATTTTGATTCTTAAATGCACAACTCCAAATAATGAAAATTAGAAACTCCTTTCTAATTTCATTCGCTTAACCAAGGACTCTTTGGGTTGTCATTTATCGAATCACATAGGACATTTCTCTTCTTTAATTAGAAGTGGTAGATTCTTTATTGATCATACATTATCTCCATGTATAACTTATTATACCCAAGCATACCCTTTGATATACCCTAAGGGTCTTAAGGAATAAGTCAAAGTATAACTCATCATACACAAGATACTATGATGATCTCAAGTCCAAGGATTACTTGTACTACTATCACTACAGGAATTCCTATTGATAGTGCAAATAAAACTCCATTAGGTATTCCTTAGCGAGCCACGTTCAAAGTGAACTTATTCTCTAATAAGCACCTACATACTTGCTTTAGTGTCTCCACACAAATGATCATGAGATCAATCATCCTCATCCAATGAGCAAGCAACGTATGTACCAATCTATCCAGATTCACTAATCCCCAATTTAGTAATCCAATGATTGGGAACTATTTTTGTTTTAAGCTTTCTAAGAATTTAGATCTCATTAGAATGATCATCATCATTATAATAAAAGCATTGCTTAAAACTATGGGTTTATCACATATTATAAAAACGAAGATCATGTAGATAATTAAAAGCCTTTAATAAATTAATACTTTTTATTAATAAATGAATAAGATTGTTACAAAGTATATGCTTTATCATCAAACATGATTGGCTTGTGTGCATACTACTTTCAGGATGTAGTGTTAGCGAGATTCTGGGGACATAATCCTTATAAGGGGGGAGGAGTGTAAAGCCTCAGAAAATTTAGATTTTTGAGAATTAAATTTTTTATTTAATTATGTGGATTAAATGAATTTAATTAATTATTTATGGGAGTAAGCTAATTGAAGGTCGTTCTATGAGCTATATATATCGAAACGTCGTAGTATTTTGGCTACGTGATAGAATTAAAGTGTTTGAATTTCCAAGATGAAAATAAAAAATTTCTGAGAAATTTTCTGAAAAACACTATTCACACATTTCTGCTCGGGAATTATTTTTGAACTTCTGAGAAATACGTAATTATAGAATATCGAAGCGAGATGGAATATCTAATAATATTTCAGTTATGGAAAACATAGTTTTTTGCCTGCGGACTTAAAACCTAACGATTAGGGAAAGTGATTTCGGAGAAGGAAACGGAAATGTGTATGATGAATTAAAGCAATGTTCATATAATACGTAAGTATTGTACGAGGTAATGAATACGAGGTATTATACGAGTATGTATGATTGATGGCATGTCATACATGAATAAGTATACGAGTTAGAATACGAGATTAATACATAAATTATACGTTATAAGGCTTTAAGCTAAATGTAATGGACTTGTAGGATTGAGTAAGAAATTGTAAAGTCCAATGAGATATTGATAAGGCCCTAGTGTAGAAATGGGTAAGTCCAATGAGGATTAATGTGTAAGCCCAATGCAAGCTAATGGTAAAGCCCAAAGAATTGTTAATGCAAGCCAATGTATAAGTTATGATTAATTAAACCTTAAGCCCAAACTATTAATCCAATGTGTTAGGGTGACCCATGGGGCAACCCATGATCACATGAGTGAATTGGTGACCAAGAACTTTGTGTGATGAGCAAGTAGACTTAAGGGTTAAGCAAAGAATAAGTTAAGTAACTTAAAGGCTAAGTAAAGTGCTTATGTGTGATAAGCAAGCAAAGTCCTTTTATGTGATGAACAAGCAAAGGATAAGCTATGTAATTAACAAGTTAACTTAGTAGCTAAGTAAGTGTGGTGGCCAAGTTTACTTAATAGCTAGGTAATGAATAGTATGGAGGTTTATTAAGGAGGTGGAATGGCTTATTGACCATTAAGCCCTCAATTAGGATTTCCTATAAATAGGAAGCTTGCTAGTTCATTTGTTAGTTGTTAGATTTTCATCCAATAACTTATAGCTTATTGGTTAGAGAGAATAAGTGAAAATAAGCTACAAAAACTAGAACAAGTTAGCCTTTGAGGATTCAAGAAGCAAGAAGGAGAGTAAAGATTAACCAAGTGATTATCAAGGGTAAGAACTAAAACCATGAATCTCTTTCTCTTCCATTGTTAGAGAAGTGGGTAGAAGTAGAACATGTATGTTAAGGAATGATAAGAATGGTTAATCAATGGACTTAAGCCGCATAAGTCATAAATAAGTAATTCAAACTTAATTAAGCAATGAATTTATGAAGAGCTTATATGAAATACTCATATGTGTACTTTGATAAGATTGTTTGATAATAAGTGAACTTTATCTTAGCAGTGTACCCTATCTCAGTCTCGCGTTATGGCGTGGGCCTTTGTGCCTGGAGTCACGATGCGGCGTTGACTCTGTGCCTCAGAAATTTTGAAAGTTTTTCCAACTTTGCGAAATTCCCGGACGCATAACTTCTTCGTTATAAGTCCGAATTGGCTGGTTCAAAAGCCTACAGTTCACAAATTACATATTCTACGCGTTCATTCAAGAATTTTATCTATTTGACTTAATTTTCTAGAAATTCACCTATTAGTCCATTTTTAACGAAAACGGTAAACGTTCGTGAACGTTCAACGCTTGTTTCTTCGTTCTAAGTTGGAATTCGGTCATTTTCGAGTCTGCAAGTCTATAATGCCAAATAAGACTTGACTCCATTGAAAACCAATGTTTCCAAGCTCAATATCAAAATTCAATTTCCATTCCGAGATTTTCACGAATTCAACGATTATCGTCCAAATTTGGGAATTCCGCCTTAACTTCATTTCTTATGATTTGTTCATCGTTTTTAATGGATTCAATCCATCATATTAATATCTTGAGATACATACTTCATTAACTTATAAACATGATAAGTTAGTACTTGTTCTCTGTGAGTTTATAACTTATAAAATTATAAACTACTTATGACTTCCTTTCTCATGACTTATTATAGATTAAGTCTTATAACCACCATTCGTGCTTCTTATTATCAAATAATCTTATCAAAGTACACATATGAGTATTTCATATAAGCTCTTCATAAATTTATTGCTTAATTAAGATTGAATTACTTATTCATGACCTATACGGCTTAAGTCCATTGATTAACCATTCTTATCATTCCTTAACATACATGTTCTACCTCTACCCACTTCTCTAACAATGGAAGAGAAAGAGATTCATGGTTTAAGTTCTTACCCTTGATAATCACTTGGTTAATCTTTACTCTCATTCTTGCTTCTTGAATCCTCAAATGGTAACTATTTCTAGCTTTTGTAGCTTATTTTCACTTATTCTCTCTAACCAATTAGCTATAAGTTATTGGATGAAAATCTAACAACTAACAAATAAACTAGTAAGCTTCCTATTTATAGGAAATCCTAATTGAGGGCTTAATGGTCAATAAGCCATTCCACCTCCTTAATAAACCTCCATACTATTCATTACCTAGCTATTAAGTAAACTTGACCACCACACTTACTTAGCTACTAATTTAACTTGTTAGTCACATAGCTTATCCTTTGCTTGTTCATCACATAAAAGCACTTTGCTTGCTCATCACACGTAAGCACTTTACTTAGCCTTTAAGTTACATAACTTATTCTTTGCTTAAACCTTAAGTCTACTTGTTCATCACACAAAGTTCTTGGTCACCAATTCACCCATGTGATCATGGGTTGCCCAATGGGTCACCCTAACCCATCGGATTAATAGTTTGGGCTTAAGGTTTAATTAATCCTAACTTATACATTGGCTTGCATTAACAATTCTTTGGGCTTTACCATTAGCTTGCATTGGGCTTACACATTAATCCTCATTGGACTTACCCATTTCAACACTTGAGACTTATCAATATCTCACTGGACTTTACAATTTCTTACTCAATCCTACAAGTCCATTACATTTAGCTTAAAGCCTTATAACGTATAATTTACGTATTTATCTCGTATTCTAACTCGTATACTTATTCCTGTATGACATACCATCAATCATACATACTCGTATAATATCTCGTATTATACTCGTATTCATTACCTCATATAATACCTACGTATTATACGAACATCGCTTTAATTCATTATACACATTCCCTTTTCCTTCTCGGAAATCACTTTCCCTAATCGTTAGGTTTTAAGTCCGCAGGCAAAAAACTGCGTTTTCCATAACTGAAATATTATTAGATATTCCATCTCGCTTCGATATTCTATCATTACGTATTTCTCGGAAGTTCAAAAATAATTCCCGAGCAGAAATGCGTGAATAGTGTTTTTCAAAAAATTTCTCAAAAAGTTTTTATTTTCGTCTTGGAAATTCAAACACTTTAATTCTATCACGTAGCCAAAATACTACGATGTTCCGATATATCTAGGTCATAGAACGACCTTCAATTAGCTTACTCCCATAAATAATTAATTAAATTCATTTAATCCACATAATTAAATAAAAATTTAATTCTCAAAAATCCAAAATTTCTGGGGCGTTACACTCTTCCCCCATTATAAGGATTCTGTCCCCATAATCTCGCTTAACACTACATCCATCATTGAGGAAAATTTTTCCATCATTTTAAATTTTTGAAATTTAAGTAGGCACACATAGAAGGGGGGGTTGAATATGTGTGGGAACAAACGATGTCAAACTTTTGATTCAATAAAATTTCTTTTGGATATACAATGCAGCAAGCAAGATTCTATATCTTTATATGTGGAAATGTTAAGATGTTGTATTGAATTTATGTAACACTTTCCTCAATGATTAAATATGTGACTTAACCTTTTTCAGAATGTGATTGTGTGAAAACAATTTGCTAAATTAGGTTTGTAAGTTTATAGATATTGAATGCAGCATGCTGGATAGTTAGCAGAATGATGAGATAATTTAGCATAATAAGCAATCACATGAACACAAGAAATTTTTACGTGGTTCAGCCCCTACCCTCTATTCTTGTGGACTAATCCATGTCCAATACAAACTAGTATTGGAGAATCTCTTTATTAATTAACTTTGTTTACAATTAAACCCCTTTACAAGACAAGTTTCACAACCTTTGAGTACTTATACTCCTCGAGCACCTTTGCTCCTGAGCACCTTTGCTCCCCGTGCACCTATGCACTCTTAAGCACCTATTCTTCCTTTAACTTGCTTGCAAAACCCCTAATGCAACCTGAATTAGAAATCTTAGACTAACAAATTAGTCTACCACATGTTTAGAGAATTGATCAAATATATGAAAACAAAATAAACTATGATCAAAGCAATAATTATATCAACAATTCAAAGCTCAACTAGAATGCAATGATCAAAATATAAAAGATGAAGATATCACCTATTTAAGCGCAAAAAAGAAAGCTGAAGATTAACAGAGAGCTTTTATGCACAGTAGCCTTTTTAGAGAATACTTCACACTTTGATGGACTTTGAAACAACCCTTATAAATTGTATGCGAAGAAAGAATATTTTCAGAATATTTTTCTATGTATATGCTTGTTCTATGTATTCTAATTTCTTGTTCGGTATCTCTTTTCTAAGCAATCAGGCTCCTTTTATATATTAGCCATTTTGATGCCCGTTGGGAATCAATAATGAATTGGCCTTGAAAACATAGACGTCACAATCTTTTTCCGTTCGAACCATTATGGAATAAGTTGATATTATAATGGGATAAGGCTGGAATCAAGTAATACAAAATCCACTAATTGATTCTCAAGATATGAATATTTATTTGCTTAATCAATTTTAAGGAAAGTCCAATCAATTCATGAATAACTTCATCCCAAGATATATGGTATAGATTTATGTAAAGAATCAAAATTTATTTTAAATTAATTCCTTTAATTATGGGAATGTTTAAAAATTAACTTTTCAAAAATTAATAATATAGTCCCAAGATGTATGACCAATTAATTTTGTAATCGTTATATGATTTGTCCAAAAATTTATTTGCTAATATGCCATAAATATGTTGAAGACCACAAGCCACAAGGAGATATTTATATAAGGTAATGAGTATATCTGACAATTTACGTCTTGTCCCAAAAACGTGACTATCATGCTTTCAAATACTCATCATGCTAAAATAAGTCCATCATTTCTAAAGTATCAAGCATGATTTACTTTACTAAAAAGTAGGTACCTTTAATATCAACTTTTAATCAAGAGCCAATTAATTTTAGGAACAATTAGCACTTAAAATTATTTTGAATGCAATGTAATTTCCTAGATCACTTAAATAAAATTCGGCACATTTAAAATATCACTTAAAAAAATATATTCATGATGCAATTCAATGCAAATCGTAGAGCCTTGATTGAGAAATAATTAAAGCTAGGATCTTACAATTATTTCCTAATGACTCAAATATTTTCTTCAATCCTTCATGTCTTGAATCCTTTAATAAGTCAATGCTTCAAGAATTCTTTTAATATCCTATAAATTCATGAGTAAATATTTTAGTACAATAGGAAAGTCATCATCAAAACCTAAGGTTGGAATATGACCAAGTCAACATTCTCCCCCTTTTTGATGATGACAATATAATAATTAAGGCTCCCCCTAAAACCATGCATATATTAAAATATTCTTGACATGATAGAATAAGAACATAAAGTTAGACAAGAGATATTCAATATGAACTCATCTTGATATTCAATATGATCTCATCTTGTACCTCAACCTGTTTCAACATGATTAGACAATACATATCATAATTTCTCTCCCCCTTTGTCATCAATCAAAAATAATAACATATGATTTTTGTCCCCCTTTGTCATTAATCAAAAAGAAAGGAAGGACATTGAAAAATGATGTATACCCGTAGAAAGAATCATTGTGCTTTTAAGGACTAACAATGGTTGGCAAATATGAGTCTAAGAATCTTTTCTATTAACCCAAGTGATTAAAAGATTTAAATATTTTCTTAATAAAGTAAGCTAACCACATAGATTCAAGTAAGCAATCATACCTTCATATTTAGTTACCTCTACGTCAATACCTTTATCATATGATGCGAATTTAATTGACATACTCATTTGTGTAGCCTCAAACCTTTTGATCAACTCTTTTGTGTATTTGGTTTGATGTGTATATGTCATGTAACGCCCCGGAAAATTGAATATTTTGTAATTACTTTTAATAATGAATAAAATAATATTATTTATTATTATTGCATGTTGAGAAGATGATGGTCGTTCTATAACCTAGAAACGTCAAAACGTCGTAACTACGTGGGAGAATTAAAGTGTTTGAATTTCTAAAATGGAAATAAATGTTTTTCGAGAAATTTTTCAAAAAACACTATTCATCGATTTCTGCTCGAGAATTATTTTTGAACTTCCGAGAAATAAGTAAGATTTCAATATCGAGGTGAGATCGATTATGTAATAATAACCTAAGTATGGAAAATATAATATTTCGCATGCGGACTTAATTTGGGAACGTTAGGTTATTAAGCGTTAAAGGAAGAGAGTTGTGATTATATAATGTGTATACATTATATGAAAGTAAAGAATGTAAGTATAATACCATGTATTGTACTATTATGTATGAAGAATGAGGTAACGCATATATTACAATTAATATACTGATGCGTATATAAGAAGATTATACGTGGGGTATAAAGGTTAAGTTATATAATTTAAGGTAATGGACTTGTAGGATTGATAGTCTAATATTGAAGTCCAATGTATGTGATCATCAAGCCCAAGTGTTTGATTATCATATGCCCAAACTATTGTAGCATGAGCCCATTAAGAGAGAAGCTAGATTAATTATCAAAGCCCAATGATTTAGCCATGATCCATGGGTCAAACCAAGTAGGAAACGGGTAAGCTTGATGGGCAAACATAATGTGTGGTGAGCAAGTGAAGTGATGAGTACACAATGAATAGTAAGGAGGTGGATGATTGAGGAGGTGGAAATGAGGAGGTGTAATAAGGAGGTGGGTGATTTAATGTCTAAAATGCCCTAACCTTAGTTACCTATAAATACAAGAGCTTTATTTCATTTTGAGGGTTATTATTTTCATCCAACTTTCCTCTCAAATATAAGCCACTTATTTGGTAGAGCAAATAAGCACTTTTAAGCCAAATCTACTTTTGTTAGATTTCCAAGAAGAAGAAGTTAGACTTCAAAGGTATTGATCTTGTGTTCAATATTCTTTCATCTCTATTAGAATAAGTTAATAAGTAATGAACTTAAGCCGAATAAGTTGAATAAGCAACTTGAACATTAATAAGTTGCTAGAGCCATGAAGAACTTTTCATAAGTTGTCATATGATGACTAGTATGTTGATTATAGCATGAGAACTTTGATTGAAGGACTTAAGTTGTTAATAAGTAATGAGCATGAAGATTTATAATTCATAAGTTGAATAAGTTAATGACTTATGAGAATGAGTCAAAACCTACTTTGATTATAAGTTGGTTAATAAGTAACTTGTATTGATTATATGTTGGTTAAAATCCATTTAGAACGCTTAGTAATGAAGATTTGACAGACTTCACACGATTGGACGATTATCGTCGAATTCGTTAAATTCTCGGAATGGAAGTCGTATTTTGTGTTTGAAGTCAAAAACATTGGTTTTCGATGGAGACAAATCATATTGGTCATTATAGAGTTGCGGACTCGAAAATGACAGGATTCCGACGTGAAACGAAGAAACGAGCATTAAAAGTTCACGAACGTTTATCGTTTTTGATAAAAATGAACTCATAGGTGAAATTTTAGCAAACGAAGTCAAATAGATAAAATTCTTGCATGAACGCGTAGATTATGAAATTTGTGAACCGTAGGCCTTTGAACGGACCAATTTGGACTTAAAACGAAGAAGTTATGCGTCCGGGTAGTTCGTAAAAATTTAAAAAGCGCATAATTATGCGAGGCCTGAGTCCGGAAAGCCAGCGACTCTCAAGCCCAAAAGGCCAGCGCCACGGTCTGGTAGGCCGAACCACTACTACTTCTAACTCACTCACTCACTTGACGCGAGACATAGAGTAATTCTTGGCACCGCGGCGCCAGTCCAAGAAATTTGATAATGAAGAATAGTTTCAAGTGTAGAAGAAAAGAAAACTTGTTAGTAATGAATTAAGATGTAATCATAACATGGTTAAGACATTGTAATGTACTTGTAAGACACTAATGCATGTTGATTAAGAGTTAATAATCAATCGAAGATGAACGGAATGTGAATGACGTAATGAAAGCCGGAAACCCTAAATAACAAATCTAAGTTAGGATTTACATTGAGATGAAGGGTAAGATATAATAGTATACATACTTGATTGTATAATACCTAATGTGGTACGTTATATGATTATATATTGTAGAATCATAGAGACTTAAAGTGTACGTGTGTTAATCAGTACGCAGACGCTAAAGGAAAGTATTCTAACCCTTGTTCCAATTCAGTCTAGACAAGTTGTGTAATTCATGTATTCTTTCGCATGAAGTTTTTAACGATGAAGTCTAAAGCCAATTCTTTCGGCTAGACTTATATTATGAATCTATCAAGCATGATTAATGTTACCAAGTTATATTGGCATGGTTTTCAATCGAAGACCAAGTATGCTAAAATGTTTTTGTCATTTAACGACACGCACGTGAGGTTGCCACAACTTAAACGTACACACGTTTAATGAATGTAGTGTTGATCAACATAGAGAACTATGAGCTGATCACTCAGAAGTGCTCGTAAGCTATGACGGACTTACGGACTTAGTGTCGGGTTGTCCTTTTCAAAAGAACTTATGATATGCTCATAGACTCGAGCCATAATTGTTATTCTACTGAGTATGGTTGTGTAAAACGTTTTAAAGGAAAAGAAGTGCTATTTTGAATTATCGATAGTACTTCGTAACTATTGTTCAGTTATTGAAGATATATGAGTTCTATGTTTCAAGCATGTTATTTATTAGAATTGTAGTACTTGCTGAGCTAGTCATGCTCACTCTTGCTTGAACCATATGAACACAGCCAAGATTGAGCGGACCGAAGGCTTGGGAAAGGACAAGGGCAAGGCGAAGACGAACACTTAGATTAATTATGTAATAGTATAGGTGAACGATTGTAATATGCTTGATATTATGACAAGAACAAACGAATGGGTTACAAAGAACCTGGGAAATGTAATATTATTTTGGATATATAGAAGTTATATTAGTCCTTTGGTAACTATTCAGGTGAATGAATGAATGAATGGTAGTACCGTGTAGCACCATCTGTCGGGTTGGAAGAGACCCGGATTTGGGGGCGTCACATGTCATCCTTTATTTTCTTTATTTAGAGTCCCAAACAAAAATAGTTAAGTTCTCTCATTAAGCTCATGTCGAACTCCTTCTGCATACACTTAGAAAATAACTCACAAAGAAACTCATTAGTAGCACCAAATATTATATTGTCTACATATATTGGCATAATGATAGAATCTTTATTTTTATGCTTAAATAATATAGAATCGATTTTACCTTGAGTGAAACCATTTGAGATGAGATACTTACTTAACCTCTTATATCAAGCCCTTGGAACTTGTTTGAACTTGTCATGATTTGGGTAGTTCTCATACTCAAATCTGGGAGTAATATATTCAAAAATATTCTCGGGTGGATGACATTTAAGATACTTTGCTGCTTTCGGCATTTCAACTTTCTTTTCTAAGAATATGATTTGATGTTTCTTCTTACTGACGAATTCAGTTTACTCCTTTGGCTTACTCAATCTGTTTATTTTGAGATAGACCTTTGGCTTCAAGATGTACCTATAAAAAAAAATTCATCCTTTTGGTACCCATATCTTTTTGGGTCCTTTTGGGTTAGTCACATACAAATCACTTTTCTTAATCCACACACTTCTAACTTTCACATTCCTTTTATTTGATGAATCTAAATGTCCCTTTAAGCCACATGTTTTACAAGTAGTGAAAGGAGAGCACATTTAATTTTAAATGTGATCTAGATTTTAAAAATTTTACATCACTCTTTTTATGTGTTGTATTATAGCCAACTCCTTATTTTTCAAAGCTAGGTCTTTGTTTACCCAACATAACTGTTATGTTTTCTTCCCCTTGGACAAAATTAGCCAAACATGATTTTAGTGAGTCTATTTCTTTTTGTAGTTCATTCGTTGAAGGATTTTTAATATGAGAATCATCATTAAAAGCATCAATACAAACATCTCTCATTGTTATTTCTTTGTTTAATTTTTTAACTTCTTTATTTAAATCATTAACCTTGTTGGAAAGAAATTTGTTATGGTTTTCTAAAAAATCATTTTTAGCAATTAAAATATTTTCTTCCGGTGATGATATATCTTATTCAACTTCTTTCTTTTCATCAACTAATATATCAACCTCATTCATTAAAGTATTTACTAAATCTTTTAAGTATACATTATTTTCTCTTAGTTTTTCATTTTCATGTTTCAAGATATTATAATCAGAAATGGTTACCTCACTCGATTAATCACTTGATTCATTTCTAACTCCCATGAAGCATACTTCGTTTGCATCAAATTCCACTTCAGACTCATCATCACTCCAAGTAATAAATGCTTTATTCCTTTTGTTATCCTTGTAGCTTGGTTTGCCTTTGTTCGTTATTTTGAAGCAATCCTTTTTGAAATGGCCCGGGTGTCCGCATTCAAAGCAAGTGTCTTCATTTTTCTTTCCCTTGAATTTATTTGAAGTGATTGCATTCTTTCTCTTAATCTTTCTTTGTAACAACCCTTTGAGCCTTTTTGAAAGTTTTTCATTTTCCTCATCCGAATCGTCCTCTAGCTCCTCTTCATCACCTGCAATATGACCTAGAACCTTCTTTCGAGGAGTATCTTCCTCATCATCATATCTCTTTAATTGATATTAAAATTCTTCTAATTCACCAAATAAAGTTAATGTGCTCATAGAAGAAATAATCTTGAAGAGTTGTAACTTTAGAAGCAAACCTCTTGGGCATAGCCCGAAGTAACTTATGGTGGATCTCACTTTGCGGAAATGATTTATCAATAAGCTTCATGGAATTCATTAGTACTAGGAACCTTGTTTGTGCCTCGTTGATAGTTTCATCTTTTTCAAGCTTGAACATTTCATAATCATGCATGAGCATATTAAGCTTGACTTCTCTTACGTTTGGTGTACCTTCATGGCTTACTTTTAAAGTATCCCAAATTTCCTTAGCCGTGTTGCATGAGGAAACTTTGTCACTTTCGGATTGCTCCAATCAACTAAGGAGTGTGTTCATTGCTTTTGAATCATAGGAGACCATGTGAGTTTCGGTTGAGTCCATTTCCATTAAGGTCTTTGGAGTACCATCTTTTTTTCTTGGAATAACAGGACCATTCTCCACGACCCACCATTCCCATGGGTCTCTTTTAAGAAATATCGTCATTCGAAACTTCCAGAAGTTGTAATTTTCAGCTCCATGAAGTAGTGGAGGTCTAACAGTTGATTGACCTTCTTAAATGATGTTCCCAAGTTGTGTCATGCTAGAATCTTTCCCTACAAGTCACCTTTAAGACCAAGATAAGTAGAGCCAAGCTCTGATACCAAATGAAATTTAAGTAGGCACACTTAGAAGGTTGGGGGGGGGGGGTTGAATAAGTGTGGGAACAAACGATGTCAAACTTTTGATTCAATAAAAATTCTTTTGGATATACAATGCAGCAAGCTGGATTCTATATCTTTATATGTGGAAATGTTAAGATGTTGTATTGAATTTATGTAACACTTTCCTCAATGATTAAATATGTGACTTAACCTTTTTCAGAATGTCATTGTGTGAAAACAATTTGCTGAATTAGGTTTGTAAGTTTATAGATATTGAATGCAGCATGCTGGATAGTTAGCAGAATGATGAGATAATTTAGCATAATAAGCAATCACATGAACACAAGGAATTTTTATGTGGTTCAAATTTCTATCCTCATATTCTAGTGGCCTAATCCACGTCCAATACAAACTAGTATTGGAGACTCTCTTTATTAATTAACTTTATTTACAATTAAACCCCTTTATAAGACAAGTTTCACAACCTTTGAGTACTTATACTCCTCGAGCACCTTCGCTCCCCGTGCACCTATGCACTCTTAAGCACCTATGCTTCCTTGAACTTGCTTGCAAAACCCTTAATCCAACCCGAATTAGAAACCATTGACTAACAAATTAGTCTACCACATGTTTAGAGAATTGATCAAATATATGAAAACAAAATAAACTATGATCAAAGCAATAATTATATCAACAATTCCAGGCTCGACAAGAATGCAATGATCAAATTATAAAAGATGAAGATATCACCGATTTAAGCGCAAGGAAGAAAGCTAAATATTAACAGAGAGCTTTTCTGCACAATAGCCTTTTTAGAGAATACTTCACACTTTAAAGGACTTTGAAACAACCCTTATAAATTGTATGTGAAGAAAGAATATTTTCAGAATATTTTTCTATGTATATGCTTGTTCTATGTATTCTGATTTCTTGTTCGGTGTCTCTTTTCTAAGCAATCAGGCTCCTTTTATACATTAGCCATTTTAATGCCCGTTGGGAATAAATAATGAATTGGCCTTGAAAACATAGACGTCACAATCTTTTTTCGTTCGAACCATTTTGGAATAAGTTGATATTATAGTGGGATAAGGCTGGAATCAAGTAATACAAAATCCACTACTTGATTCTCAAGATATGAATATTTATTTGCTTAATCAATTTTAAGAAAATCCAATCAATTCATGAATAACTTCATCCCAAGATATATGGTATAGATTTATGTAAAGAATCAAAATATATTTTAAATTAATTCCTTTAATTATGGGAATGTTTCAAAATTAACTTTTCAAAAATTAATAATACAGTCCCAAGATGTATGACCAATTAATTTTGTAACCGTTATATGATTTGTCCAAAAATTTATTTGCTAATATGCCATAAATATGTTGAAGACCACAAGCCACAAGGAGATATGTATATAAGGTAATAAGTATATCTGACAATTTACATCTTGTCCAAAATACGTGACCATCATGCTTTCAAATACTCATCATGCTAAAATAAGTCCATCATTTCTAAAGTATCAGGCATGATTTACTTTACTAAAAAGTAGGTACCTTTAATATCAACTTTTAATCAAGAGCCAATTAATTTTAGGAACAATTAGCACTTAAAATTATTTTGAATGCAATGTAATTTCCTAGATCACTTAAATAAAATTCGGCACATTTAAAATATCACTTAAATAAATATATTCATGATGCAATGCAATGCAAATCGTAGAGCCTTGATTGAGAAATAATTAAAGCTAGGATCTTACATTTATTTCCTAATGACTCAAGCAATTTCTTCAAGCCTTTATGTCTTCAATCCTTTAATAAGTCAAAGCTTCAAGAATTCTTTTAATATCCTGTAAATGCATGAGTAAACATTTTAGTACAATAGGAAAGTCATCATCAAAACCTAAGGTTGGAATATGACCAAGTCAACAATTTCAAATTCCCACAATGTTTCTTCGGCATTGTGGTTTCTCCAATTCACCTTCACCGAAGGTATTATCTTAATTCACCTGACTTGTCACTTCTTATCATTAATCTGAGTTAGAAGTTAAACACTTATTAACATATTACACTATCTTCCTTTTATTAGTCCTTCTTTTAACTCGAAATTATCTGAAACTCTAATTTCTCTTTCAAAATGAGATGATACTTGATCGTCTCTTTATCATATATCCTCTTCTTCATTCGCTTGCACTCTTCGTTACCTAGTTGTACTTAATTAACTCATTCCATTATCGTGGATTGAGTCTACGTTATGAATAACATTTCTGCTACTTCATTCCATAATTTAACTTCTAACTTCATCCTCGTCACCTCCGTTATTAACTCATTATGAGTCACTAATATTGATAGCTTTTCTCTATATCTCCTACAAAATGCATAGGCGTCTATGCTTTCCTTCACTTGTATGATATAATATATCACAGTCCTCCTCTACCGCATATTCCACTCCTTCGGTGTGAAGATATACTTCAGACTCTTAGAGTCCGTGTATATCTCACTTTCCTCCCCGTATCAATATCAACCTATGACGCTAATGGTACTTTCAACCATAGCACCTCACAAGGGTACCTATCAATTTGCCACCGACTTGCTCGGCGCCCCTTACAAAAAAATCTAACTTCAGTACATCAGTCAACCCATATGACATAACCAGAAACTCGTAATAACCATAACGAGTTCTGAATGTCGTCATAGGTATATCGTCCTTTCTTACATTTTACCGATAATACCTCATACACAAATATATTTTAAAAAAATCTTTGCCCCTTTCAACTGATCAAAATAGATCATCGATCCTGGGCAATGGGTATTTATTCTTAACTGTTAACCAAATAGTCATAACTGTACATTAATAACTATTAAATCTTGGGTAAGAGTATCTAAGACTATAATCGTAGAGAGAAGGATAAGAAGATCACCACGTAATCATAGTGAATCGTAGTAACAGATAAGCTGTTAAACGATGAATGATTTATAGTACTACGATGAAGTACAGGAAGAAGAACTCAGATTGAGTTGTGAAGGATAATAAATGAATTAAAGAAAATTTGTATTTAGTAAAGAGAGATTTAGAAGTTATAAAAATTTTAATTGAGGACTCATGTGATAGCTGAGTTGTTTGAACCTTTGTTATGGGCAGAGGTTTGTACTTGGTGTAACAAAACCTTAGCTTATTACAGTGATAATCATTGGAATTGGTCGCGCTGTCAAGATGTATATGATGAGAAGGTGAATCTTTTCTCATGTATATACTTGATAGTTAGAGAATGATAAAGTAGGTGCGAGTTCTTGAAACACATACTTATGGTACATTCGTGACTCATAATGATATGGTAGGTTTTTGAACTTCTCAGCGAATGGACGCTTATGGTCTGTCTGGGATAGTTCTTAAACTCATATTATTGTGGAAAGTTCCTGAACTCATAATGTGTGGTAAGTTGATGGACTGTACTAAGATATAGGAATGTTTATACTGAAAATGCGTTATTTTCAGTAGTCTTAGTATTGAAGGAACTAGAGTAGATTAAGTATTGTCGCAGTAAGACAATGAAGGAAGATGGACAATAGGATATTCCAAGTCATCTAGCTATGCTAGATTTTGAAGTTTATTGAAATCGTGCTTATGTGTTCGTATTTTGAAAATGAAAGAATTGGTTCAACTTTTGGATCCAACGTATTTTAAAAGAGCTATTCTTGGTATGTCTATGCTAATTATTTCGGCTAGACAGAAATTGATTTGAAATATCAAAATGAATTTTATATCATCAGTGCATTTGATGCAAGGATGGTAAAAGGATGGAGTTATTAATGCAATTGAACCTGGTGTTGGATGTGATCTTAGGATCAACAACCCGCTATGGTATGATGTATAATGACAAAGTCAGAAACTGATGAAGTCCTCAACATACTGTGAAAAGTACGGTATCATGACGTCATAAAACGTTTTGATGTATTGCGAAAAGAATTTATAGAAGTGGTCAATGTCAATTGAGTTGACTAGATGAATGTTTCACGTTGATAACCAATTTATTGGTATGGTCTAAGCTACTTGATTCAGCAAGACAAATGGTATGTCATGTTTAAAAGAAAATCGAGCTTTCTTTGAAGAAGTTGTGCCAAACCAAATTGTTTTGGTACGGAATCTAATGATTAAGTTTGAGGTGAACATATCCCGAAATGGGGTATACGATGGGTAAGAGGTAGTTTGCTTTCTTTGTGATTGTAAACTGACCGTGGAATAAAGGTTACGGCGTCATGCTATTAAACTTAGTAAGAGTTCATGCTCGATTTGACCCCTCAGCAAAAGTATAAAATATTTTAAAGGAATTCTTATATTCCTCGTTGTTCATTCTACTTATTTGTAGAGAAGTTGAGAAGTGGGGTAGGCTAAAATTTCGAGGACGAAATTCTGTGAAGAAATGGTGAATGTGATGACCCAGGTATGGGTGTGGTTTTAAGAAATTCTGAGGACGGAATTTTTATAAGAGGGGAAGAGTGTAACGACCCGAAAATTAGGATCATCCAGAATTTAAGTTTAAAGAATTAGTTATTAATAAAATGAATTTTTATTAATAATATTATGTGTTATGTGTTTATTAAACATTCTAGAACCTAGGATGATTAGTTGGGAGGATTCTGGTAACGAGCTAGGCAAAACGATTAAGAATTTTCAATACAAAAATAAAATTTTTTCGGGAACAAAAATATTCCGGGGAAAAGGACGAAATAGGCACTATTTACCCAACGAAACCCTAAGGGTTAGGGTTTGAATAACCTAAGCCTTTTCGAGAGTTTGGTATGTCGAAATGACATTCTGTAGAAAGATTTGACGATAAAATATCGTGAAAAGTTACATAAGCCGATAAAAGTTTTTCTCAAAAAACGTGCAGAAATAAAACGAAATAAAAACGACGAAAAGTACTATTATGTACTTTTCATTCGTTTAGCTATGTTAGGGGAAAACGTGAAGGAAAATAATAAACGCCAAAAAGTGTTTTTCAGCTTTTCAAAAATCCGAAGAATACGTAAAACTTAATCGGTAAAGGAAAGACGAAATATCCAAAAATATTTGGATTCCGAGAATCGCAGTTTTTAAAATTGTTGGACGAAACCCGAAAGACGGAACCACGAAACTTCCAAGGGAAGTCTCGTGAATAGTAAGGAAGTGTATTGAGGAGGTGGGAATAGTATGGAGGTGTGAATAGTAAGGAGGTTAAGGGGGTGAAATGACTAAAATACCCTTAGCTTGGATTTTCTATAAATAGGAAGCTAACTTTCATTTAAATGGGATTTTTGAAAATCCTATATCTTGAGAGAGAGAGAGAGAGAGAGAGAGAGAGAGAAGGTTCAGATGAAGAGGGAGAAGGAAGAGCATGAGCATGAATGATCGGATCGAAGGTGAGCGTGAAATAAAAAATCTTGCGAATCGTTTGGTTTGTCTAGCGGAAGAAAAATAAAGAGGAAAGGTATTAAAACCTAACTCCTAAGTTAGATTTTATTTAAGTTTTATATTTTTAAAAATATAGCTTAATAAGAATAAGAAGTAAATGATGTTAGGAATGATTTCATATGGTTGAAATCGTAAGAAAATGAAGAAATAAGAATTTGAAGTTTAGTAAATAAATTTCTTAAGGAAGTATAAGATTCGTAATGAATTAGAATGATCCGAGTGGATTATATGAATAAGTAGGTGAAATAAGTAAGGAATAATTTTCTATAACATCAAATTCCAATAAAAAGTGAAATCGTAATCCAAAATATCGATTAAAATGAAGAACGAACGAAGAACACGAAGAACGTGCGAAGAACACGAAGAACGTTGTTGATGGACAAATTTAAAACCATTGTAGGATATTTGTTGTTGATGGACAAGTTTAAAACCATCGCGTATAAGTTAGATGCATATTTCTTGGTTAGGAATGGTAGAAACGTTCATGAAGAACGGATTAAAACTTAGCTATAACGAAGTTATGGCAAAAATTTTGTAAAAGACAAATAAGAATTAGAAAGTTAGTAAATGAACCCGAATGTGTAGGGTTTCATAAGAATGTAAGAGAAAATAGAAAGCGTGAGTCATGGACTCAATAACAAACGAATTCTGAGTTTGGATGACCGAATTACAGACAAATAAACGAAGAGCGTTAAAAATGTAAAATGAACGAAGGGTGAAGATTAAGCTAATTGAATGGCATGATTAACAGATTCAGAATGAAGTTCTGTCTAAGGGGGATGGAAGTACGTAAGATAAGGAAGAGAATGGCTTTGGAATGACCTCATTTTGAGGTATAACAAATAAGTTATAAAAGCGGGAAGTAAGTGTCTCAAATTAGATTTAACACTTAGAGAAATTTTATAGGGTTAGGGATTGGCTCCGCGGCGCTAGCCATGCCTTGTAAGGTGGTACTGTAGCACCAGACTAGGAAGTTGGGTACTGCAAACTCGTGCCACAGATGCGAGAGATAAAGAAGAGAGTGGCGTCGCAATGCCAGTGTAGGGAAAAAGCAAGAGAAGAGCTTTTAACTGCTCAACTCTTGGGGGAAACGTAAGGGAAGATAAAGAACATAATGTTCAACTAATGTAACCCTTAATTTAGTAAATTAAACCTTTGTTGAAGGTTGAACGAAAAGATTAAATGAGAGTAAAAGATAAAGAATGTAAACGCAGATTTCGGAACCGATATCCAGGGACCGTAGTTACGATAAACGAGCGTAGAGGATTGCTATGGTTGTGATTACTTAGACATTGAGCGACGAGGGTAATGAATAACATTTCGATGTTATGCCATGATAATGAGAGATAAGTGTGAAGCATATAGACGCTGTGTACGCAATGCTGTTGCGATAAACGAGCGGTCTTAGCATACAACAAACGATATGGCTTGGACATTAAGAATGACTAATGAGCATGGGGTTCAAATAATGGATAATGAAAGTATTAAGTAAGATAAGAATGGTATTAGGAAAGCCGTAATGAACGTTAATAAGATTAATGAAAGCCGAAGGTGAGTCGTATAAGAATGAATCCAGGGTTATGGCATTTAGTTGCCAGAAAGCCGTAAGGAATAAGAAATTAACTTAACAAACATTATAATTAATAGTTAAGATAAGTTACGATAAGTTTAGGTTGTGGTACAATCGTAACCTTTGATGGTTGACATATGGGAGCTGGGATAAACAATTCCTTCAGATAGCGAAGGTATATACGAAACTGGTAACCGATCTAACTCACTGTGATGGAAGTGTAGACGAGACGGGAACTTATTTGTTGTTTATTTGTGGGAAACCACTCAGAGTACCATATGGACTACTAGTAGAGAAGCGATGTGTACTGAGTCCTAGAGAAGTTATAAGAGCAAGATAAGAATGTAAAACATCAAAGATGATGAACATATAAGTAAGACATCTCCATATGTCATGAAGCCGTAAAACGGTAATGAAAGTGGTCGCGTAAACTTAGGTTACAAGAACGCGAACCCTAAGAAGTAAAGTTAAGCAAACTATTGCATAAGTCAAATATACATTACTAATTGGTGTATGTGTTGTTTTTTTCTTACGTGCTACATAGGAACTGGAATGAGCAGCTTAGCGTAAGTTGTAGCTGTGCGTAAGGCAAGTTTCCTAACTTCATTCATATTCTAAATGAATGCTAGTTTCTTAAACTTCTTAGATGTTGAACTTGAGAAATTCTGTCTATGTGCTAATGTGCGATATTTGTACAAGGTGGTAGAACATACGAGGCCTTGTGCCACAATGTGAACACTTTGGTGTTTCTATGAGATGAACTGTTCTATGATTTAACTGTTCAATAAGAGAATGCTCTGTTCATACATGATCCGTTATTGTTAAGTCTGTGCTAATGATTCTAGCCAGACATAATTTGTATGAAAAAGGTAGAAGAATGAAAGTATTTAAAAAATGAAAGTGAATATTGTTTTAAAATGATAGGAATTGAGATTATTCCTATTATTCAAGCTGCTTCATAACCTTTGTTCGGTTATTGAAGTCTTAAAAGAATGTTTGAATTCTTTGAAGATGTTTGTTCAACTGTTATGACTTATTGGGCAATTGAATGCTCTCACTTGCTTTAAATGAAAAACATTTTCAGCGAACGATGTTAGACGAACTTAAGGATTCCGTAATGATCAAGCTGACGTTATCCAGATGAAGTGCCATTTAGATATGGATGAGCAAAAAGATCGAGCGAAGACTTATAATATAAAATAAGTTAAATGAACTTTAGATTAGTTTAATGAACTGTTATGTATCCTTAGTGGCGGATGAAAGTCACTCGTATGAGATGTAAAGGATAATGTAATTATCATTATTTGTAATGAAATGAATTATAAGGTTTTAGAACCTGGGAATTTAGAGTGTATGTTGTTATATTTTAGTATATAATGATTTATGTTTGGAAGAAGATGGGATCGGGACGTACGAAATCTGGGTGTGAAGATAAACCGGATTTTGGGGCGTTACAGGTATGATCAATACGGCTAACTATCGAAGAAGACATCTATATGGGCCGTGTCATAAGACCATCCAGGGGTCAATGCTGAATATCTCTGGACATACATACATATGCATAACATAATAACATGCATGATACAATAGATGGCAATATAATATAGGGAATGGAAAATTGTACATACATTCTTAAGTATATCATCATCTAATATATCTCTGTACAACTAAAATACAGGGAAATGGGGCAAAACTGCCCTACAAGTAACAGATGCCTATTAAAAGATATAGCGAAAATGGGGCGAAGCTACCCAATGTCTAACAGAGGCCTATCAAAAGAGATAACGAAAATATACATCAGAAGAAGTCAATGGTGTCAATGTCCACATCATCAATCCTGTCTACCTGATGTAACTCCTCCTGAGTCACTGGATCTCAATCCACAGGGATGTCAGGCCTATACAAGGGAGGATCTACACCGGCAAAACCATATGGGACACCTGAGGGGCCAATGACAGAGCTGGAAGGATCAAAAGTATCTGCCTCTGAAGGATCTCTACCCAAGTGCTGGATAAAGAAATTTGTCCGATCCAACTGCCGAGTCAAACTGCCAATCTCTGTCAAATGAGTCGGATATCAAACACAGGCTAGCCAATCCGTCATCATCAAGGATCCTGGAACCATATCCCCCATGAACTGAGTGGCGTGGGTCTGGGCTCCAATGGTACGAGGGAACCAACAATGCTGGAACATCTCCTGAGTGCAGGGACCCTCTGATAATGTGAAACCGTCAATCCCCAACAATGGGATATCAATGACGGGTGATTGCGAAACAGGCCAATAGCGCCTGACACCAAATCTCTCCTGTGGTGCTCCTGATAGCATACTCTGCTAAGTAGAGCTCCCATCCTCCATCTGTGAAGAGAGGAATCCTATGGGTGGAAATCACATTGTCGACACCAGTCGGGTACCCATCCTCAAATCTAATGCTCAAATGCTCCCTAGAGTAGGGAACCCACGTAATGATATCCGCTGTCAATAACTCCAGCTGTAGGCGACAATGAGTAAAACCCTCAGCAACAGGGACCTCCACTAGTATAGAATGATGCCACTCCGTCCTCGTGGATAGGTGTCTAAACCTAACACACTCACAGGATGCAAACATGGGAGACTCTCATAGGCCCAAAACTGCCAACACAAAGGCAAACATCTGCTGTCAGTCAATACTCTTAACCTGTACATGGGAAAAGATAAGAAAAGTACTCACCAGCAGAAATGGGTAGAATCCTAACCAAGCCTCGGTCAAGCCCTATGATCGCATGCGCATTCCCCTGAGGAAATAGGCAAAGGTGTAGGAACCCCAATCATAATCTCCTATATGGTCCACGTGTCAAGTGGCATTGATCAAAGCGAAGGACACCGTAGCAGAGTTATCTGCTATGAAGCAGCTCCTAATGATCATCAGGAACAATCGCCGAATAATGCGATCCCTAAATCTCACATCATCGGGCATGGGCTCACTCAACAACCCACTCATAGCATCTACACTCAAAGGACCTGTACGAATAGTCCTACCTTTGAGCGCTTCCGTCGAAACTCCTAACATGGATCTGATGCCAGTAGGGGTGATATCCGTCGTACAAGGCACTAGCTCCCCTCCAAACTCCATACCTATGATAAACCGCCAATCCATCGGTGTCATCATCACCTCACAGTCTAGTAAATGGAGTGACTGAGTCTGGTGAAACTAGCGCTCAGACAATGCCCTGAGGTAACCCCACGGATAACGATGGGGAAGAATGGAAAAGAACGTCCCGAATCCCCAGCCATGTACAATCTCTCTATAGTTATCATGCAAAGCCTAATACATAGAGTGGATGCTTAACCAGTTCCTTTGAGACTGTGTAAAGCCGGGAACCTACATCAAATACAGATCAACATCAAAACCCTTTACTTCTCATCAATAGGAAAGAGGGAAGATTAAGATCTAACTTTCTACCTCGTTTGTGTGCAGGTAAACTGAAGGGTGTCAACTCAAGGTGCCCAGAAGCTCTAGGTTCACCACCTGAATGCCTAGAAAATCCCTATGGGGAACACGTACAGTAGGAGTGGGGTTCGCAACCGAAACATCCACCTCCTCGTCTTTGATATCCGACACTTCAACCTGGATAGGACGTGTAACGCCCTAGAAAATCGAACCTTTTATAAATACTTTTAATAATGAATAAAATAATACTATTTATTATTATTATGTGTACTTTAATAAGATTGTATGATAATAAGAAGCAAGAATGAGGGTTAAAAGACTTAATTTATAATAAGTCATGAGAAAGGAAGTCATAAGTAATTCATACTTTTACAAGTTATAAACTAATGAAGAACTAGTAAAAACTTAACATAATTATAAGTTAATGAAGTATGTATGTTAAGATGTTAATATGATGGATTGAATCCATTTGAAGCAAAGAACAAATCTTAAGAAATGAAGTTAAGGCGAATTCACGAGTTTGAACGATAATCATCGAATTCGTGAAAAATCTAAGAATGGAAGTCGAATTTTGATATTGAGTTTGGAAATGTTAGTTTTCAATGGAGACAGGTCTTATTTGGCATTATAGAGTTGTGGACTCGAGAATGACCGAATTCTGACTTAGAACGAAGAAACGAGCGTTGAATGTTCACGGACGTTTACCGTTTTTATTAAAAATGGACTAATAGGTGAATTTTTAGCAAACAATGTTAAATAGATAAAATTATTGCATGAACGTGTAGAGTATGTAATTTTTAAATCGTAGGCTTTTGAACGAACCAATTCGGACTTATAACGAAGAAGTTATGTGCCCGGGAATTTAGCAAAGTTGGAATATCACAAATTTTTACGAGGCACAGAGTCCAAGGCCAGTAATACGACTCCGAACAGAGGCCCGCGTTATAGCACAAGGATTTAGACAGGTACATCGCTAATCAGCACCGCAGCGTGGTTATGTAATTTAAGGGGACTCAGCGAGCAATATTAGTCCGGCCTTTAGTTTCGTAGGGTTATGCCATAGCGTGTGGTCAAAGTAAAGGGAGCTAGCGCCGCAACGCCAGTCTTAAGGTTTTGACATTGAAGAATGTTTGTAAGGAGAGCATGAATGGTAACTCTTTAGTAACGAACTAAAGTTTAATTATAACATTGTTAAGACATGTTTAAACCTTAATTATGATCATTTAGGGTTGAAGTAAGTCAATTAAATGTGAACGTGAACGATATGCAATAAGTGTACTTAACGATCGAGTTTCGATTAATAACGTAAGGAAGTTAGTAAGCTGTGAGGAAGGATGGTTGTTAGGAAAAATTTATATATGCAATACACGCAAGTATACGTGATCAACAAGTAATATAGAAATGAGTAGAGTATTGTTCCAACAGAGACAAATTAGTAAGAGACTTAACCTTATAATTATCAATTTCCTATCAATCCAAATTTTATTAAACTATTCACTTTAATGATTATAAAATCTAGATAATTATTAAATAATTTATCACAAAACACCCACAATTAATAGAACCTGAATTTTCAAACAACTATTGGAGAATTAGGCTCATGATTTCAACCAAAACTTCACTTTGATTCATACACCTATATTCCAGTTCAACCCAATATCCCAGTTATTAACCAAGAACACAAATGTAGTACCAACCACCTCTTGATGCACTAGTACCGTATTAACTTAAATCCACAATTAAGATAGAAACAAGTTAAACACCTTAATCAACTAACTCACTATATCTCTATGTAAATTATAATTAAAGAAGGTCTAAGATTAAGTTCTCTATCCGATTACATGCGATGTTAAGCATATCTCTACCTTAACATTCATTATGAATCTGCTATTCACAAAAATCATGAACACATGCTATATCAACTAAGTCTAGATTCGAATATCCTCTCTCGATTCCATACAAATCCACAAAGAATGGTTGATCAGGCAATTTATAAGTTCAAGCTCAAATTAATATAGATAAACTGGAAAATATTTTATTAAACTTGAAATAAAGGCTATATAATTATTGTTCCATTCAACGATCCATCAATTGCCTAAAAAATAAATTAGTTCATAATAAATGAATTAACTACTGAATAAATTAAAGAAAACATCATCCCAATTACACAAATTGAAATTAAAGAAGAAGAATAATACACCACCCTTCTCTGAATTCATCTCCGCAATCTTCGTGAGATTCCTCCTCTTCTTTATTCCTCCAAGTGCTTGTTACGTCCCTTGATCTCCAAAGTGTGTAAATTAATTGATTCCTTTCACACGTAATTTTCACACCATATCTCCTAGTCCCACTCTAACTCATGCCCAAGAGAAACTCTTAGGAATCCAAGTTCTTATCAACACCAACAATTACACCCAAGACTCCCAAGAAAATGCAATAACCATTATGGCACAATCCTACTATAAATCTATTACATAAATCATTAATTAACCCATAAGACCACCTATACCCCTTATCCAATAAAATCGCCCAAGACAATGTCTCGCACCAGCGCGCCTCGCGCTTGACATAAGGTCTCCGTAGCGCGGCCCGCGCTAGACCATCAGTGCCTGAACCTAACGATAGTTCACTCATAAGGCCTTAGAGAAATCAAGGAAACATGTCAACACCTCATAACAAAACCAATTCACAATTCCTTGCCAACCAATGCATCTCAAATTGTTATCACTATTATAATGTGTGTGTGTTCCAACAATATAAATTTACATACAATAAAATTTAATACATAACAAATCTCTTTTAAGGCATTATATAGTATAAATTTAAGAAAACCACAACAAGCTAATTCCAACCAACGCTAGACAATAACCAATATCAAGGGTCAACATGGGATACTTATGCTTTAATCATCATTTACGGGGGCATTTTGCTCTTATTTCTCGTTTTATTCATATATATATATATATTATACACATAACTATGCAATGTCTTATTCCCTTAGGCTTTTCAATGCTACCTTAACGAGCTTTCGACCAACGACTCCAAGATCATTAAGACCTTAGGGCGCTAAGTGTAAAGACAATCCCCTCGGGCTTACTTACTCAAGTAACAAAGGCCACAAAACTAGACAAGCATGCTACAGTGTTTATTCATACTTTTTTTTAGATAGCTTATATACCCCACATATTCCCCCAAACTTGGGTTCTTATCTAACCTTAGTCATCATTATTTATTCGTGTCCTTCCTTCATTTACACTAGTAACATCCTTTAGATTCTTATTATGAATCAATTTAAACGTAATCAATCAACAAGTTGGTTTTCTTGTGCATTCCTTATTATAATAGTTTCAAACATAAGAGAGATTCAACTTATAACAAGAAATTACTTCAAAGTTCCCTTAATTGGTATTGCACTTGTTTACCAAATTCCATACTCATCGTTGGCCAAAAACAAACATATACTAACTATCCACTGGATTCATGCAACTACATGTTTTTTTTATAATATGCCTTCAAACGCAAAAATATAAAAACTAATAACTAAAAACTAACATGCAAATTACTAGGCAGAAGAAAACATAATCCCCCAAACATAAATCAAGTAATGCCCTCATTACGTCAAATATGCTTAATAAAAAAAATGAGGACTTCCACGAACGAGTCACGCCATAAATCAGTCAGAAGGAGGATATGTAAGCGGGGAGAGGCACGTATAACCACCGGTTGAGCATTAGGATTGCAACGGGAAAATGCATCAGCAAGCGTGTTGAATACGTTTGCATTATACTGATGCATTAACTCTTGACGTTGGGCCAACCACATAAATTGATTCCTTGGGACCCGTAATTATTTCGCACTAACTGGGGGTGAGGGTTGGCGGATCATAATGTAGCCTTCACCACGCGGGTGTGATTGTGCCCCATCCCATGATTTGTACCTCTTAATAGTAGCATGATCAGCTATAGCCATTGGTTGTTGTATTGGCTCAGTAGGTTGCCACTGCACCCCAGCTTTACGGCATAAATCAGTAATTAGGAACCCGTGAAGCAAACCTCCCGTAGTACTCCCACGTAACGCCTAGTCAATTAATTGTTGAATACACTCCCCCAAATCAACGTTGTAGAATTCAATTGAGTTATTCACACGGTAGTGGTGGTGAACAATTCCATACAACAGTCGAGCTTGTGCCTTCGTTACATCGTATTGGTGGCGAGTGGGCATTAGTCGTGCACACATAAATGCATGCCATGCTTTACCATATCGATTCAGTGATGATTAAGGAAAATGTTTCAAAATTATGGTGTGGATTTGAGAAAATGTTATAGTTGTGGGTAATATTTAGATATTTTGCAAAATACGCAAGTTGTTCTATAATATTCGATTGGTCAGGGAATATTCGTATGACAACACAATCATTGGTGGACCCCACAACAGAATTATTGTTGGATTGAGAAAACGACAAAAATATTTTTATGAAAATATCGGCGGAAGTTTTACCGTTAACTGCTAAAACACCCGGTGTTAAAAGTACAGGAATACGCGTGGTTGCATAGTAACACACGGTATTGATTATTGATGCTTATGTGAGAAGTCACTCAGTTGTGTTCAATTATTGCTTCAGTAAATGTTGCATAGTATCTCACGTTAATTGATTCAATTATTGTCGATATTTTATATATTATTAAATCAATAATTGAGATGACAGAGTTATTAATATTATTATTTACAATATTAACGATGTCTAGAAGTTCTGCCAAGGAGAGGTTTGGTCACCTAATTGCGCACCAATAGGGAGAAATTCTTATTAGAAAGCCCCCTCTTTCTAGGAACGACCTGGTCGATTAATATTGTAAATTATAATAATGATGATAAATGTTGTTAAATATATTGAGGTGTCTTTTTATGAAGTCACGGAAGTTTATATATATATATATATATATTATATGTATAAATTCTGTTTTATTAGTATTATTAATGTAATAAAACAGAAAAGATTTTTATATAAAACATAATACTTTTATAAAGTTATTTGTTTAATTAGACTATAAATAGATTATATTATATTCTATTATGCATAGTGTTTGCATAGTGCTACATAGTGTTTGCATAGTAAAATCTTTTTATATAAAACAAAAAATACTTTTATAAAGTTATTTATTTTATTAGACTATAAATAGAATATATAATATTTTATTATACATAGTGTTTGCATAATGCTCCAGATAGTGTTTGCATAGTAAAATCTTTTATAAAGTTATGCGTTTTTTAGATTATAAATAGAATATATTATATTTTATTTAAAAGATTTTATTTTATTAGAATATTTTATTAATATTGCATAGTAAATCAATATGGATAGTCTGTTTAAAAAGTAAATCAATCTGACCGTTCATGAATTAGTTACTATTCAGGTCCATTCTCCTATAAATAGAAGCTCATTCGTTCATTATTTATTATGAATTCACTGAAACTCTAGGGAGAGAAACTATAGAGAGAAAGAAGAAAAGTATTCTGCTACTTCACTACTCCTATATCCAGTTTCTGCTAAGGTAAGGGATATTACTTGTTGTACTCGTAAGGGATATTATTTGTTGTACTCGTAAGGGGTATTATTTCTTTCTTATTCATGAAGAGAGCTATTGTTATTATATTCCTTATTATTCTGTTGGAATAACCTGTATATGCGAAGTACCGCATACATGGTAAAATTCTTCTTTTATTCCATTTTTTATTATTATGTTGGAATAACCTGTATATGCAAAGTACCGCATACATGGTGAAATTCTTCTGTTATTCCATTCATTATTATTATGTTGGAATAACCTGTATATGTGAAGTGCCGCATACATGGTGAAATTATTCTATTATTCCATTATTTATTATTTTGTCGGAATATCCTGTCTGTGCGTATTACGCATGACCTGGTTCCATTATTTATCATTCTGTTGGAATAACCTGTTTGTGTGGTCTATCGCATGCATGGTGAATTCTGTTGTTATTCCATTCTTTATTATTTTGTCAAAATATCCTGTCTGTGCGTTTACGCATGACCTGGTTCCATTATTTATTATTATGTTGGAATATCCTGTCGGTGCGGATTATTCATGACCTGGTTCTATTCTTTATTATTCTGTAGGGAATAATCTGTCTGTGCAATCTATCGCATGCATGGTGAATTCTTCTGTTATTCCATTCTTTATTATTCTGTTGGAATAACCTATCTATGTGGATTACCACATGCATGGTGAATGATCCTTTGTATTCATTCCTTATTAAATTTTGGAAATGATCTATATACATGGATTACCGCATGGCGGGTGAAAATCTATTTGTAGTTTCATATATTCTTTAAAATTTATTCTTGAACTTGTTTTATTGAATTGTCATCATCCTCATGCTTATATTATATTGAAAGACATTTGTGGCCTGTAATGCATAGATGGACTTAGTATGATTATGTGTGATGCCCCAAATTCGGGTCTCTTCCAACCTGACATATGGTGTTACACGGTGCTATAGTTCATAGAAACATTCAATTGAAATGCCTCAAAAGAATGAATATGTCTTATAAATATTCCAAAACAATACTAAAAATCCCCAGGTTCTTTATAACCGTTACATTCGTTCTTGTCATAATATTAAATAGTATCATTACAAACCTATACTATTACATAAATAACCTACAGGTTCGCCTTAGCCTCTTCTTTATCCTTGTCGAATCCTTCGGTCCATTCGGTCTAAGCTGCATTCATATGGTTCAAGCAAGAGTGAGCATAACAAGCTCAACAAGTACAACAATTTCTTTTAAATAACATGCTTGAAACATAGGAATCATATATCTTCAATAACTGGATAATAGTTATGAAGTACTATCAATAATTCAAAATAGCATTTCTTTTCCTTTAAAACATTTTAAAATAACAATATTTAGTAAAATATCAATTCTGGCTCAAGGCCATGAGCATTTCATAATTTCTTTGAAAAGGACAACCCGACACTAAGTCTGTAAGTCCGACATTTCTTACTAGCACTTCTGGGTGATCAGCCCATAGTACTCTATGTTGATCAACACTATATCCATTAAACGTCTATATGTTTAAGTTTTGGCAACCTCGCGTGCCCATCGAATAATCGATGAAAATACATTTGTTTATTCATATTCAGGCTTACCTTGAATCCGTACCAAACAATTGGCGTATGATACCGTTAACAATTCTATATTGAAAGATTTATAAATAAATAAATCAACTCTTCAAGATTAGTCTAGCTGAGATAAAACTGGCATCGACCCTTTAGTAAAACACTTCATGCTTCTTATAACATGAATCACAGAAAACTTGGCTAACACGAAGGTTAGACAAGCGTTTTAAGAAAAACTTGCCTTCAGCGTCTGCTACAGTATAAATAACTTTTCCTTTCAGTCTTTACGGTCTCTACAATACATAACCACATAACATACCACATTAGGTCATGAATGAACAAACATGGTTCTTAATGAATCTTACCCTTCTTCTCAATCTAATCATACATTAGATTTGTTACTATTGGTTCCGGCTTGCCATTATCTTTACATCATCCTTACCAACTTCTTTCTCTTCTATGTCTTACGTGGATTTACTTCATTAATAGAACTCGTTTCGAGTTAATCATTCTTCCTCATGGCTTACTAACATTCCTACGTTATTCAAAACTTGATTGTCGTTAGTTAAGTACACTTTATTGCATACCGTTTACGTTCACGTATTACTTAACAACTTTTAGTTATAACTCTCAATGTTATAGTCATTATCATTATAGAATACAGTTCACGTTCCTTATACTTTACGTTCGTCGTTTAACTACTCATTAAACAACATTAAATTCCTAAAGTCATCACTATAACAGTGATTTGAGAAAGGTCTTATCATGTTCATTAAGTAATTACATAACCCATACTGGTATTGCAAACCATTGAATTCATAATCCAATTGGTCAACAAATTTCTACAGCCGGCTTAGCACATTACGTTGTTCTCAATACGTTCATCTTCAATTGATTATTTACCTTTAATCATCATACATTATTTGTCTAACAATGCCTTAAAAATGTTATATTTACACCTTAGTTCATTACTAATGAGTTATCTTTCCTTCTATACTCATAAACATTCTTGTCTGTCAAAACTCTAGGACTGGCGCCGCGGCGCCACACTTAGGTCTTCATTTCACACCGCGGTGCGAGTTAGCAGTATGCCTTGACACTGTTACGGTTCTACGGTGCCACCATTTGGCCTTGGGTTGGCGCCGCGGCCCCAACTCTATGCCTTAGAAAATTTTTGCAGATTTTAAATTTTGTGAACTTCCCGAACGCATAACTTCTTCGTTATAAGTCCGAATTGGCTCGTTCAAAAGCCTACGGTTCACAAATTACATAATCTACATGTTCATGCAAGAATTTTATCTATTTAACTTTGTTTGCTAAAAATGCACATATTAGTTCATTTTTAACGAAAACGATAAACGTTCATGAACGTTCAACGCTCGTTTCTTCGTTCTAAGTCGGAATTTGGTCATTTTCGAGTCTGCAACTCTATAATGCCAAATATGACTTGTCTCCATTAAAAACCAATGTTTCTAAGCTCAATATCAAAATTTGACTTCCATTCCGAGAATTTCACGAATTTGACGATAATCGTCCAATCGTGTGAATTCTGGCAAAGCTTCATTACTAAACGTTCTAAATGGATATTAACCAACACATGAACATTACAAGTTACTTATTACACCAACTTATTCTCAAAGTAGGTTTTGACTTATTCAACTTATTAACTATAATTTCTCACGCTTATGACTTATTATGAACTTAAGTCCTTCAATCAATGTTCTCATATTATATTGAACATACTGACATCATACGACAAAAATATGATAAGTTTTTCACGAGTTTATCAGCTTATTTAGGTTCAAGTTGCTTATTCATCTTATTCGGCTTAAGTTCATTCATCAATGACTTCTTACATGTTCTTAGCATACCATCCCACTTCTCTATCAATCCTATCATGGTAGAGATAAATATATATTAGACAAGAGTCTTACCCTAGAAGCACTTGTACTTCTCTTCTCTTTGGAAACTAGCAAAGAACTTTTGACTTATGTGAGCTTATTCTCTCTAACACTTAAGCACTTATCTTGAGAGGAGTTGAGAGGAATTTTAATCAAGCCATCAAATGAATTGAGAGGTCTCTATTTATAGGCAACACAAAGTGAGGGTATTATGGACATTAGGACATCCCACCTCTTTAACTAACCTCCTCAACTTCACCTCCTTACTATTCATAACCTTGGCTCCAAGTTAACTTGCTATCCACTTCCCTTTCTTGGTCATCACAACACTTGATCACCACACAAAGTTCGTGCCCATCAAGTTTACCCACATTAACATGGTTTGCTCCATGGATCATGGACAATTCATTGGGCTTGCTTAATTAATCTAGCTAATTTCTTGTTAGGCTCATACTACAATAGTTTGGACTCATGACATATCAAACACTTGGGCTTGAGTATCACTTACTAATTGGTCTTCTACCATTAAGCTAATAATCCTACAAGTCCATTACATTAAATTTAGAATCTTAACATATATACACCACGTATAATTATCGTATGCTAACTCGTATACTTATTTAATATACGTTATTCCATCATTCATACATACTCGTATAATGTCTCGTATTATACTCGTATTCATTACCTCATATAATACCTATGTATTATACAATCATAACTTTAATTCATTATACGCATTTAAATTCTTTCTCGTAACTAACTTTCCCTAACCGTTAGGTTTTAAGTCCGCAGGCGAAAAACTGTGTTTGCCATAACTGATATATTATTGGATATTCTATCTCACCTCGATATTCTATCATTGCGTATTTCTCGGAAGTTCAAAAATAATTCCCGAGCAGAAATGCGTGAATAGTGTTTTTCAAAAAATTTCTCAGAAAGCTTTTATTTTTGTCTTGGAAATTCAAACACTTTAATTCTACCACATAGCCAAAATACTATGACATTTCGATAAGTCTAGGTCATAGAACGGTCTTCAATTAGCTTACTTCCATAAATAATTCATTAAATTTATTTAATCCACATAATCAAAATAAAAATTTAATTCTCAAAAATCCAAATTTTCTGGGGCGTTACACTCTTCCCCCCTTATAAGGATTCTGTCCCCAGAATCACGCTAACACTACATCCACCATTATGGAAAATTATTCCATCATTTTAAATTTCAAATTCCCACAATGCTCCCTCGACATTGTGTTTTCTCCACTTCACCTTCACCGAAGGTATTATCTTAATTCACATGACTTGTCACTTCCTATCAATACTCTGAGTTGGAAGTTAAACATTTACTTACACATTACTCTATCTCTCTCTTATTAGTTCTTCTCTTAACTTGAAATTATCTGAAACTCAAATTCCTCCTTCAAACGAGATGATACATGATCATCTCTTTATCCTGTATCCTCTTCTTCATTCGCTTGCACTCTTTGTTACCTAGTTGTACTTAATTAACTCGTTCCATTATCGTGGATTGAGTCTACGTTGTGAATAACATTTCTACCTCTTCATTCCATAATTTAACTTCTAGCTTCGTTCTTGCCATCACCGTTAGTAACTCACTCTAAGTTGTTAACATCGATAGTTTCTCCCTACCCTTCCTACTTAACGCGTCGGCTTATACATTTACCTTCAAGGTATGATATAATATATCACAGTCATGATCCTTTACCCATTCCAATTATCTTCTCTACTTCATATTCAACTCCTTCTGTGTGAAGATATATTTCAGACTCCTAGAGTCCGTGTATATCTCACACTTTTCCCCACATAAATACTATCCTTAAATTTTTAATTCAAAACTATAGCTACCAATTATAGATCATAAGTAGGATAGACCTTCTCATAATTCATTAACTGGCGTGATGCATACCTAATGACTTTGCCATACTACATAAGCAAGTAATATGGTCATCTATGCGAAACATTGAGATACACTATAAAATCGCCCGTATCACCTGATAAAGACAATACAGATGCCTCACTTAACCTTCCTTTTAGCTCCTGAAAACTATTTTCTCCCTTCTCATTCGCAACACACTTCTTAATAACAAATTTTGTCTATCTCTTTAAGCTACAATTCACACATAGTGAATTATGTATCCAACTTCTCCCTCCATAGTGTTTCTCACACTAACTTCAATTGTTCAACGTGATCTTCTGACGTCTTAAATTAGACTAGAATACCACCAATGATCATTACGACACCCTCATCCAAATATAATTTGAACACCTTGTAACGCTAATGGTACTTTCAACCATAGCACCTCACAAGAGTACCTATCAATTTGCCACCGACTTGCTCGGCACCCATTATGAAAAGTCTAACTTCCGCACATTAGATAACCCAAACAACATAACCAGAAACTCGTAATAACCCTAACAAGTCCTGAACGTCGTCTTAGGTACCTCCTCTTTCTTCCTTACTTTCAACTGACTATACCCAGTACGCAAATCTATCTCAGAAAAATTCTTTGCCCTCTTCAACTGATCAAATAGATCATCGATCCTAGGCTATGGGTATTCTCTCTCAACTGCTAACTTACTCCTATTACGATAATCGATACGTAATCGTAACGACTCATCCTATTCCTTAACATCCTCCTAACTTGCTTCATCATTAGTCAACCAGAGCGTCTCGGTATTTTGTTACCGTAAAATACTACCTTAGGTTACTTAGAAAACTGAAGATTCATACTTTTATTCTAATAATTTATTAAAGTTCTATGATTAATCAACCCATTCATACCGAGAATTACTTCAAATTCTCTTAACTTTATTGGTACTTATCAACCGATACTTGCTTACATTCCTTATTCATGAAGCCATTTCCACGAATATAATTAACGAAAGTTATTTCCCCATTCTATACCTTAACGTATAAAGGTATTTATAATCCCTTCCGAGAATGAACTTAATCACTTGGAAAACTCTCATGCTATAAAAGAAAAGTAGCACTCCAATCAAACAGCACAAAAGCATTCATTGTATTGACCGTAATGATACCTGTTACTAAATCCACTGATACAACCGCATCATGGCTAACTTACCACTACTAACACCTTTACTTTCCTCTGACCCCTCCTTTGGGCAATTTCTTGCCATGTGGTCCAACGACCCACATACAAAACAACTATAGTTTTTCTTAGATTTAGGACAATTGGGTAATATATGACCCTCCTGTCCATAGTTATAACAAAACGATTTCCTTTTCAGACAGACTTCTAGATGAGTCTTTCCACATGCCTTACATACCTTGATACTATGCTTAGGATTCCCCTTGTCCCACTCCAGTATTCCCAGAGTTAAAATTATTTCCTTTTGATATACTGCCACTACCACTAGCACTCTCTGCATTGGTTCCTCCCTCTCCCTTGCTCTTATTCTTTCTCTCTTTGTGGTATTGGATTAACACCTCACTACCACCCTCTGCTATAATCACCTTTTCCAGAATGGTCCCATAGGAAACACTCTTGACACTGAAATCCTACTATAGAGCCAGGGTTTCAGGCCCTGCTCCAACCTACGAGCCTTTCTCTCCTCCACTTCATATTTGTAGGGAAATAATTCTCGAAGAAAACCTTCTTGAATTGTTCCCACGTTACCTCATCTATTCTAGTCCCACCCTGGTGAGCCTCCAACCAAAAGTTGGCTTCCCCTTTTATCATGTAAGTTACAAAAGAAGTCTTTTGCGCCTCACCTACATTTGTAATAACAAATGCCTTCTCTATTTCCTTTACCCATGTCTGGGCTTCTAATGAGTTAGTCGTTCCTTTAAACTCGGCGGACCTACACTTTTAAATTCTTTAAAGGTTGTCATTCTGGCTAACCTAGGTTCGACGGTTACTCTACCCCCGGTTTAGTTAAATGCAGCCGTTAATAAATTAACGAACTCTTGTATAGGGTTGTTTTGACCCCCCTTGATTTTTATTACGTGATTCCGCTTCCTAATTACATTGTCTTCTACTTGGAGGCATTTTCTGATTAAATAAATAAAATTTCATTAATATCTATTTACTTACTAAATTATTATTCGTCTCATAACAACTCATACCATAACAAAGCATATTAAATGAAAACTTCATTATATTTATATGCTTCTTTATAGTCAAAACAATTTACAATTTGCTTACATAGCCCAAGGCTATTACATTTTTATCCCACAATTAAACTTCTCAAAAGTTGGGATTTACAAAGAGACTACCCTTTTTTATACAAAAGAGGGTTTTAAGTCACTACACACATTTATATAATTCTAGTTTTCTAATAATTCATAACAACATCCTCGTGTTTCTCATTCGCAATCTTCGCTACAGTATCCCGACTAATAGTATGTCGAGTCTGCCCCAACTCTATAGAATAACAAGAAACTTTAAGCTTGAAATCCTTAAGACATCCGTGCTATCTTCCAGTCCTTCTTCTCTAGTTTCCTACGAAGCTCTACCACCTCGTTCATATAATCCCTAGCCTTATTTACCATGAGCACCTTCTCATCATGCTCTGACTCAAAATCTGCTTCTGCAGACTCCTTCGCTACTTAAAGAGCACAAATCTCTTCATTCGATTTTGTATACAACTGCATTCAACAGCACATTCCTCATCAACCTAATCGCTAGATACAATGCTCTCATTGCATCTGGAGGCGATGACTCTGAGGTAGGTACCACCGTACCAATCGACGTTACCTCCATTTCCTCCTCCTCATAGATCATCATATTAAGATATGACGCTATATCCATATCTCCCTCGGAGTAATTGTGACGCCCCAAAATAGGTATACATCACCCATTCCGAGTTGTCAATACATGGCATGTAAACAACTACAACTTTATTATTACAACAAGAAATCTGTGAGTTTAAATACAAATATTATCTTCTAGACAATATTTATACTCACATAAATCCTCATCACATTTATTGATACATTATTTTACAAAATGGTGAGGACTACTAAACAATCCTTTCTAAAACCTTCATTCCATACCCCACTACGTACTCGCTATATTCTCGCCTCCCCGAGAAGAATGGAACAAAAAGGAAAAGGGTGAGCTCAACTAGCTCAAGAAAAGAATATTATGACTAAGATAATATACAACAAATTATCGTTAGTCTTCAACAGGAAAAATTTAATAGAATACAATAGACAACAAATTTTCAATCAATATTCGCAATGAAAATAATAATTCATTAGAAGAGTTAAGTAGAGAATGCAAACTACTATCTTCTATGTATGAATTTAAAAGTTCATCGCCTATCTTTTATCCCCAGAACAACAATCAATATACATCCGAATCAAATATTCATCTTTGCACTACAGCCAAAGATATTCATCACTGGTCATGTTCATTTAAACACTGCTCATCTTTTACTACAAAAGCCAAAGATATTAATCGCCGGCCATGTTCATCTCAACACTGCTCATCTTTTGCACTACATAAAGCCAAAGATATTCTTCAGAAATCATTCATCTTTGCACTACAAAGCCAAAGATATTCTTCAGAAATCATTCATCTTTGCACTACAGTGCCAAAGATATTCAATAATATCATCATTTAAGACCGAGGATGATGAAAAATATTTTAAAGAACGAATCCAAAGGAAACAAAATGACAAGGATTAAGGATTAAGGATTCGTGACTTTGTTTTATCCATGTCCAACAATACCCCAAAAAAATAATCACAGTGGTGTAAAATTCAAGAATGATCAAAACATGGATACAATCAAAGCTAGTATCCAAAATAGATGTTTTGGACAAAAAGAAGAAATTTTATTTTTTGGTGAATAGTGTCGATGTGAATAGTGCCAGATATCGTGAATAAAGGTCAGATATCGTGAATAATACCGTATACATGAATAGTAAATCCGACACCAAAAGATAGAAATTCCACAAAAACATCTTCACGCTTCATGAATAGTACTTTGTGAATAAGAACTCGTGAATAGTAACTCATGAATAGTAACTCGTGAATAGTAACTCATGAATAGTAACCCCGACATGAAAAAGTTCCAAATTTGATAAAACTTCAGATCAACATTTCAACATAATGATATCAAGAAATAATATCATTACTGAAAAAAATAATAATATCCTTACCTCAAAGAATCGATTTCTTGAAGGAAAGGCTCAAGTGATGTTTGAATGAAACTTGTAATTAAACAAAGAACTCTCAAAGTATCTAAATACTCACAAAATACGCTCAATAATATAGAGAGGAAAGAGGAAAACTTTGTTTCGTGTGATTTTCAATTCTAACTTAGCCCTCTATTTATAGGAAAATGTTAGCCCACCAAGCGGACTTGACACGCTACTCGATGGCTTTACACGCTACTATTGCCACCACCACATTTGAAATAAAATTCAGCACATTTCTTCACCAACCACAAGTGGGGCCCACTCAATTCTAGAATTTTCCACCAAAATCAATTATAACCCTAATTTCCTAATCGACACCTCTTAAAATTCATAACAAATCATTCGTACATTTTAACGGTTCAAAATTTGTGGACATATACTCAACTTATATATGTATAACATATCCAAAAATTACTATTAATCCAACTATTTGATTAAAAATTATAATCCCATAATATATCTCAAAACCCCGATTTAATTTTAATACCTCCAACTGGTAAAATACTAATAAAACACCTCAACAATAATTTCTTCATTTATAACCACATAAATAAATCCATCATTTATATCCACATAAAATAAATATTTCTTTATCATATGAATCAATAATTAATTGTTCACAAATAATATTACGTAATCACAATTATGACAACCAGCCGCTCCTGTGAAAGAGGGGCTTTCCGATAAGGATTTCTCCTCATCGGGCGCCGCAATTAGGTGACCAAACCTCTCCTCGATGTAACTTTCTAGACATTGCCAATAATGCTATCTAATAATATTATTCAAATAATATGAATTATTGATCCGATAATGGAGATAATGTAGCAAGTGACAATTATCAACAAAGAATAATATAAAATATCAACGCAAAGAATTATCAATCAATAAAATAAAATATTGAATAAGAATTCATCGTGAAAATTATTGAGTAGTGCCTTCTTACGTAAGGATCAATAATTCAACAATATCATGCAAATACCGCGTGCTATCTCTTTATGCAACCACGCCAGACATCGTATTTTAACCACCGGTATTCCAATGATCTTAATTCAGTAATAACTACGCCAAGTTATTTTTAACCAACTTATATTTGTCGTTTTCTTCATCCAATCGCTTTCATTATGGGGCCCACACATGGTCATACTTGTCGCATTTAATATTCCTGACAAGATTTAATATTCCACGACCAAACGAATATTCCCCGACAAAATGAATATTTTATAACCACTGCTTTATTTTGAAATATTTGCGTGATTTAACCCTTAACTATCCACATTAATCAAATCAACCTTACTATTTCAAAATAATAAATAAAGGAAATTCCTTTTATTTAAAAAAATTTCTGGTCTTACAACCTCCCTCCTTATGAAATTTCGTCCTCGAAATCGACGTGACGTACTGTGTGTTTCAAAAGGTGAGGATACCTCGCTTTCATTTCGCTTCCAATTCCCTGTGTCATTTCCTATATAGCATGATTCCTCCACAAAACTTTAACTTGTGGTATGACCTTTCATAGCGTAGGGACATGCTCCTTCCTATCCAAGATCTTGATAGGTACCTCCTCATACGTTAAGTCTTCTGACTATCTCGTCCGGTTCTTCTAACTCAATAACGTGGTTCGGGTCTTTCACATATTTACGGCATACGAGATATGTGAAACACATTATGAACACGAGACATACTCGGAGGTAACGCAAGTCTATAGGCTACATTTCCTACTTTTCGGTCAAGAATTTGAAATGGACCAATAAATCGTGGATTGAGCTTTCCTCTCTTCCCAAATCTTGTAACTCCTTCCACGGAGCAACTCGCAACAATACATGATCCCCTACATTAAATTCCACGTCCTTTCGATGAAGATCCGCATAACTCTTTTGTCGATCTTGAGCCGCTTGTATACGTTGTCGAATTATTTGGATCTTTTCGGTGAGTCATACGTATTTAACTCGGGTCCCAACAATGTTGCTTCACCCACCTCATCCCAACATATCGAGAACGACATTTTCGTCCCATATAATGCTTCAATGGAGCCACACCTATACTTGCTCGATAATCGTTGTTGTAGGAGAATTCCACCAATGGTAAATACTTATCCTAACTCGCCTTTGAAGTCTAGGACACAGAGTCTTAATAAATCTTCAAGAGTTTGAATAGTCCTCTCTCGATTGTCCGTCTGCTTTGGGATGGTATGCCAACTAAATCGCAAATCTGCGCCCATAGCTTTTTGCAAGCTAACCCAAAATCTTGAAGTGAATCTTGGGTCACGATCCGAACTATGGATACAGTATGCCATGCAACCTCACGATCTCATTTACGTATATACTAGCAAGACGCTCAAGGAATAAGTCTCCGTGACGGCAAGAAATGAGCGTGACTTGGTTAATCTATCAACAATAACCCAAATAGCATTGATGCCTTGAGAAACCGTAGGAAGACCCGTAACGAAATCCATGGTAATGTGTTCCCACTTCCATTCCTAATCTCAAGTGGTTACAACGGACCCTTAGGGTACTAGATGCTCCGCCTTTACACGCTGGCAAGTTAAACACATCGAGATAAACTTTGCAATCTCTCTCTTCATATTATTCCACCAAAATGTATGTCAAGATCACGATACATTTTAGTACTTCCGTGATGGATTGCAAATGGTGTATTGTGTGCCTCCATCATAATCTTGTACTTCAAATCGTAGTCGTTAGAACACAAAGCATAGAGTGGACTCAAGTATTCCTTCTTCATCAATTCTCGCCCCTAATAGCTCCTTCTTATACTTTCTTCTTCATACGATCATCCCTGCCCAATTGGCTTGAGCAACCTTAACTTTTTCTATTAAAGTTGGCTCTATGCGTATACTTGACATCATCGCACTTCGTTCTCGCATATGATCTTCTACTCAACGCTACACCTACCACGCTCGCTTTTCCGTGATGGTATTGAATAGTGTGGTCGTAGTCTTTCAATAGTTCGAGCCAACGTCATTTGCCACATGTTGAGTTCTTTTTTTGAGTGAATAAATATTTAAGGCTTTTATGGTCTAATATATCTCCACTTTCTCCCCATATAGATAGTGCCTCCATATCTTTAAGCATGAAAACGATCGGGCACTAACTCTAGATCATGAGTAGGATAATTCCTCCTCATACTCTTTAAGTTGTCGCGAGGCATAGGCTATGACTTTCCCACGCTGCATGAGAACACATCCTAACCCTTTGCCTCAAGCATCGTCAGAGATAACAAATCCATCCGAACCGGATGGTATTGTTAGAACAGTCTTAAATAAGTCTCCTCTTAAGCTCTTGGAAACTTTTCTCGCATTCTTCATTCCAAACGAATTTTGTATCCTTCCGAGTTAGCTGAAGTTAATGGAGTAGCGATTCGAGAAAACCTTCCACGAATCTCCGATAATAACCAAATAAGCCCAAAAACTACGTATTTCATCACCGACTTTCTATTGCTCCCAACTTCAGATTGCTTCAATCTTCACGGGATCAACAGATACTCCATGTTTTGACACCATGCCCCCAAGAAATGCTACTTCCTCGCTTTAACTCGCATTTCTTCAATTTGGCATATAGTTGGTTTTCACGAAGCCTTTGAGTACCAAATTCAAATGGTGCTCATGATCTTCACGACTTTTGAATATATAAGGATGTCATCAATAAAGACAACAACGAACCCGATCCAAATATTCCTTGAATACTTTGGTTCATCATATCCATGAAAGCCAGCAGGAGCATTAGTTAGTCCGAAAGACATGACTAAGAATTCATAATGCCCATACCGAGTTCAAGGCGCTTTGGAATATCCTCGCCTCTAATCTTCACCGATGATATCCGTAACGAAGATCGATTTTTGAAAAGAATTGTGCCCCTTGCAATCGGTCAAACAAGTCATCAATACGAGGTAGAGGATACCTATTCTTGATGGTGACATGGTTCAATTCCCCGATAGTCAATACAAAGTCGATACTCCCGTCTTTTTTTTTTTACGAATAAAACAGAGCACCCCAAGGAGATGTACTTAGATCGAATGAAACCGATGTCCAACAATTCCTCGTAGTTGGACCTTTAACTCCTGAAGTTCAATAGAGCCATTCGATATGGGGTTTTAGAAATGGGCTTTGTACCGTGTTCAAGATCAATAAAGAATTCAACTTCACGCTCCGGGGGTAGACCGGAAGTTCTTCAAAAAATACGTCCAGGAAAGTCAATAACAACAGAATATTATTCAAATTTGACGTGTCTTTATTCAAATCCATAACATGGGCTACGAAAGCTTGACATCCGCTTTTCAATAAACGAATAGCTTTATGATTAGATATGATGTGATTGATTTTAATGGTTTAGTTGCTTGAATTGCATAACAGGTTGGTTAGGAATATGAAAACTAACAACCTTACGAAAACAATCAATTTTGGCATGATGAGTAGTTAACCAATCAATCCCTAAAATCACATCAAAAGCAAGTATCTTTAAAGAGATAAGGTCAATGTAAGGTAATGGTGCCAACTTGAATCAAACAAGATTTATAAACAATGGATGTGATGAAAGTTTCTCCCAACTGAGTTTCCACAGATAGGTCAAAGTCTAATTTCTCCTGAGTCAAGTTTAAACGCTGAGCACAAGCAGAGAGAGATAAATGAATGGGTAGCACCAAGATTATCAGTAAGGTATAAACTTCGCAAGAATTTATAAATAGCTTACCCGTGATCACCTCGTTTGGGTTCCTCGATTATGACCAATCACAACAAACGCTTCTTCCTAATCGTTGACTTTGACTTTTTCGGGATGTTTTTTGAGTCACCGTCCCCACTGAACTAGGTTTCGCTATCAGACAATCTCGAGCGATATGTCCTTCCTTTCCACAACTATAGCATACCTTGAATCTGTAGGGCGCTTGACCGATATGTCCCTCTTTTCCGCATTTTAGCAGTATATGACCGGTGGTCGTTCTCCTCCCTTAGAACCGATTCTTGTCGCCAAGACTCGCCGTCTTCACATAGTCGTTGTTAAATCTCCTCTTTTAAAATCTCCTCCCACTCGCTTTTTCCTTTTCACGACCATGATTACCACCAGAGTGGTTACCATTTCGTCCGTCTGCTTTCTTTTCTCCGCAGTTATCATTATTCTGCTGATCGCTATCTCCGCACGATCCTCGGTTATGGTCCTCGATTGACCGTACTCGTTATCTCGCTTCTAATAATTGAGCCCTGCTTACAACATCCTCAATAAAGAGAAAGTTTATGAGAAATGAGATATCGACATATGCCGGGTTTCAAACCTCTAAGAAACATCCGCATATATACGCTCCTCATTCTCCACCAAATGAGGTGCAAACTCGATAACTCTGCAAACTTTGCCTCGTCTCGAGACACCGCTATGTTATTTTGCTCTAATCGATGAACTCCACTTCCTTCATACGACGCAACACTTTCGTGAAAGTATTTGTCAATAAATAGTCTCTCAAACGTCTCCCAAGACATGCCGAGTGCATCCGGATGGGTACGCTTCACGACTCTCCACCAAGAGTCTCCTTCGCCACGGAACATAAAGGTGGCGAATGGAACCTTCGTTCTCCGCATCCCAAGACATCGAATATCTTGGTAATTTGTTTGACCCATGTTTCCGCCATGATCGGATCCGCTTTCCCTTAAATTCTCGTGGTCCCAACTCTTTGAATCGCTTGGTTGTGGATAACCCGTGAATCGCTATCATTTCTCCTCAGATTTTGAACACGAGTCTCCTCAAATCGATTTTGCATGAATCGCAAAAAGCTTCTAAACATCCCTCGCTTCATCATCTCGCTCGGTGGTGTTGTTCACAGGAGGAACATTGCCACCACTGCACGCTCTCCTCGTTGGTAAGACAGCATCTCCACGGTCCTCATTTACTCCATCATAATATTCTCAATTACACATTCTCAAATATCGCCATAAAATAAGGGTTAATTAAGGAAATATATCACATAATATCCCTATATAATCGACTTCAACTAACAAATAAGCTTAGGTAGGACACACTAGCTAAGGATTTACTCGCCTCCCTCCTAGTTCTATTCCCCGATCTCCGCCAGAGATCATATCCTAAGCTCGATACCAACCGTGACGCCCCCAAAATAGGTATACATCACCCATTCCGAGTTGTCAATACATGGCATGTAAACAACTACAACTTTATTATTACAACAAGAAAATCGTGAGTTTAAATACAAATATTATCTTCTAGACAATATTTATACTCATATAAATCCTCATCACATTTATCGATACATTATTTTACAAAATGGTGAGGACTACTAAACAATCCTTTTTCTAAAACCTTCATTCCATACCCCACTTGCATTTCTCGCTATATTCTCGCCTCCCCGAGAAGAATGGAACAAAAGGAAAAGGGTGAGCTCAACTAGCTCAAGAAGAATATTATGACTAAGATAATATACAACAAATTATCGTTAGTCTTCAACAGGAAAAATTTAATAGAATACAATGGACAACAAATTTTCAATCAATATTCGCAGCTGAAATAATAATTCATTAGAAGAGTTAAGTAGAGAATGCAAACTACTATCTTCTATGTATGAATTTAAAAGTTCATCGTCTATCTTTTATCCTCAGAATAACAATCAATATACATCTCAATCAAATATTCATCTTTGCACTACAGCCAAAAGATATTCATCACTTAGTCATGTTCATTTAAACACTGCTCATCTTTGCACTACAGCCAAAGATATTAATCGATCCTATCATGTTCATCTCAACACTGCTCATCTTTGCACTACAGCCAAAGATATTCTTCAGAATCATTCATCTTTGCACTACAGTGCCAAAGATATTCTTCAAATCATTCATCTTTGCTATACAGCCAAAGATATTCAATAATATCATCATTTAAGACCGAGGATGATGAAAATATTTTTTAAAGAACGAATCCAAAGAAACAAAATGACAAGGATTAAGGATTAAGGATTCAGACTTTGTTTTATCCATGTCCAACAATACCCCAAAAATAATCACAGTGGTGTAAAATTCAAGAATGATCAAAACATGGATACAATCAAAGCTAGTATCCAAAATAGATGTTTTGGACAAAAAGAAGAAATTTTATTTTTTGGTGAATAGTGCCGTATACGTGAATAGTGCCGTATACGTGAATAGTGCCGTATACGTGAATAGTACCGTATACATGAATAGTAAATCCGACACCAAAAGATAGAAATTCCACAAAAAAACATTTTCACGCTTCATGAATAGTACTCGTGAATAGTAACTCGTGAATAGTAACTCATGAATAGTAACTCGTGAATAAACTCATGAATAGTAACCCCGACATGAAAAGTTCCAAATTTGATAAAACTTCAGATCAATATTTCAAAGATAATGATATTGAAGAAATAATATCATTACAAAAAAAATAATATCCCTTACCTCAAAGAATCAAGATTTCTAAGGAAAGGCTCAAGTGATGTTGAATGAAACTTGTACCAATGAATAAAGAACTCTCAAAGTATCTAAATACTCACAAAATACGCTCAATAATATAGAGAGAGAAAGAGTGAAAACTTTGTTTCTGGTGTGATTTTCAATTCTAACTTAGCCCCTCTATTTATAGAAAATGTTAGCCCGGCCAAGCAGCACTTCCAACTCACACCCGATGGCTTTACCTTTACTATTGCCACCCACCACATTTGAAATAAAATTCAGCACATTTCTTCACCAACCACAAGTGGGGCCCACTCAATTCTAGAATTTTCCACCAAAATCAATTATAACCCTAATTTCCTAATCAGACACCTCTTAAAATTCATAACAAATCATTCGTGCATTTTTAACGGTTCAAAATTTGTGGACATATACTCAACTTATATATGTATAACATATCCAAAATTACCATTAATCCAACTATTGGATTAAAATTATAATCCCCAATATATCTCAAAACCCCGATTTAATTTTTAATACCTCCAACTGTAAAATACTAATAAAACACCTCAACAATAATTTCTTCATTTATAACCACATAAATAAATCCATCATTTATATCCACATAAAATAAATATTTCTTTATCATATGAATCAATAATTAATTATTCACAAATAATATTACGTAATCACAATTATGACAACCAAAGCCGCTCCTGTGAAAGAGGGGCTTTCGATAAGGATTTCTCCTCATCAAGCGCCAAGAATTAGGTGACCAAACCTCTCCTCGATGTAACTTTCTAGACATTGCCAATAATGCTATCTAATAATATTATTCAAATAATATGAATTATTGATCCGATAATGGAGATAATGTGCAAGGACAATTATCGAACAACAATAATATAAAATATCAACGCAGTAATTATCAATCAATAAAATAAAATATTGAACAAGAATTCACCGTGAAAATTATTGAGTAGTGCCTTCTTACGTAAGGATCAATAATTCAACAATATCAGGTAATACCGCAAGTACCATCGTAACCACGCCCAGACATCGATTTTAACCACCGGTATTCCAATGCCTTAATTCGGTGAATAACTACGCCAAGTATTTTTAACCAACTTATATTTGTCGCTTTCTTCATCCAATCGCTTCCGTTATGGGGCTCACACACATGGTCATACTGGCCAGCATTTAATATTCCCCGACAAAGATTTAATATTCCACGACCAAACGAATATTCCCCGACAAAAATGAATATTTTATAACCACTTGTTTTATTTTGAAATATTTATGATTTAACCCTTAACTATCCACATTAATCAAATCAACCTTACTATTTCAAAATAATAAATAAAGGAAATTCCTTTTATTTAAAAAATTTTGGGGTCTTACAACCTCCCTCCTTATGAAATTTCGTCCTCTAAATCGACGACGACTCGTGTGTTTCAAAAGGTGAGGATACCTCGCTTTCATTTCCGCTTCCAATTCCCGTGTCATTTCTCTATAGCATGATTCCTCCACAAAACTTTAACTTGTGGTATGACCTTTCATGCTGTAGGACATGCTCCTTCCTATCCAAGATCTTGATAGTACCTCCTCATACGTTAAGTCTTCTGGCTATCTCGTCCGGCCTCTAACTCAATAACGTGGTTCGGGTCTTTCACATATTTATGAAGTACGATATGTGAAACACATTATGAACACGAGACATACTTTGAGGTAACGCAAGTCTATAGGCTACATTTCCTACTTCTGCGGTCAAGAATTTGAAATGGACCAATAAATCGTGGATCGAGCTTTCCTCTCTTCCCAAATCTTGTAACTCCCTTCCATGGAGCAACTCACAACAATACATGATCCCCTACATTAAATTCCACGTCCTTTCGATGAAGATCCGCATAACTCTTTTGTCGATCTTGAGCCGCTTGTATACGCTTGTCAATTATTTGGATCTTTTCTAGAGTCATACGCATTTCAACTCTCAGTCCCAACAATGTTGCTTCACCCACCTCATCCCAACATATTAGAGAATGACATTTTCGGCCCATATAATGCTTCAATGGAGCCACACCTATACTTGCCTCGATAACTGCTGTTGTAGGAGAATTCCACCAATGGTAAATACTTATCCCAACCGCCTTTGAAGTCTAGGACACGTAGTCTTAATAAATCTTCAAGAGTTTGAATAGTCCTCTCTCGATTGTCCGTCTGCTTTGGGGATGGTATGTCAACTAAATCGCAAATCTGCGCTCCATAGCTTTTTGCAAGCTAACCCAAAATCTTGAAGTGAATCTTGGGTCACGATCCAAAACTATGGATACAGTATGCCATGAAACCTCACGATCTCATTTACGTATATACTAGCAAGACGCTCAAGGAATAAGTCTCCGATCGGCAAGAAATGAGCAGACTTGGTTAATCTATCAACAATAACCCAAATAGCATTGATGCCTTGAGAAACCGTAGGAAGACCCGTGAACGAAATCCATGGTAATGTGTTCCCACTTCCATTCCGGAATCTCAAGTGGTTGCAACGGACCCTTAGGTACTAGATGCTCCGCCTTTACACGCTGGGTAAGTTAAACACATCGAGATAAACTTTGCAATCTCTCTCTTCATATTATTCCACCAAAATGTATGTCAAGATCACGATACATTTTAGTACTTCCGTGATGGATTGCAAATGGTGTATTGTGTGCCTCCATCATAATCTTGTACTTCAAATCGTAGTCGTTAGAACACAAAGTCTAGAGTGGACTCAAGTATTCCATCTTCATCAATTCTCGCCCTAATAGCTCCTTCTTGTACTTTCGCCTTCATACGCATCGTCTCCGGCCTTCGGTGGCTTGAGCAACCTTAACTTTTTCTATTAAAGTCGGCTCTCTGCGCGTATACTTGACATCATCGCACTGCTCCTCGCAGATATGATCTTCTACTCAACGCGCCACCACCACGCTCGCTTTTCGTGATGGTATCAATAGTAGTGGGTCGTAGTCTTTCAATAGTTCGAGCCAACGTCACCAGCCACATGTTGAGTTCTTTTGAGTGAATAAATATTTAAGGCTTTTATGGTCCTGAATATATCTCCACTTTCTCCCATATGAGATAGTGCCTCCATATCTTTAGCGCAAAACGATCATCACGCTAACTCTAGATCATGAGTAGGATAATTCCTCTCATACTCTTTAAGTTGTCGCGAGGCATAGGCTATGACTTTCCCACGCTGCATGAGAACACATCCTAACCCTTTGCACTCAAGCATCATCAGAGATAACAAATCCATCCGAACCAGATGGTATTGTTAGAAAAGTCAAATAAGTCTCCTCTTAAGCTCTTGGAAACTTTTCTCGCATTCTTCATTCCAAACGAATTTTGTATCCTTCCGAGTTAATGAAGTTAATGGAGTAGCGATTCGAGAAAACCTTCCACGAATCTCCGATAATAACCAAATTTAAGCCCAAAAAACTACGTGCATTTCAACACCGACTTTGGTTCTCCTAACTTTGATTGCTTCAATCTTCACGGATCAACAGATATCCATGTTTTGACACCATGATGCCCAAGAAATGCTACTTCTCAAGCCGTAACTCGTGATTTCTTCAATTTGGCATATAGTTGGTTTTCACGGCCTTTGAGTACCAAATTCAAATGGTGCTCATGATCTTCACGACTTTTGAATATATAAGGATGTCATCAATAAAGACAACAACGAATCGATCCAAATATTCCTTGAATACTCTTGGTTCATCATATCCATGAAAGTCGCAGGAGCATTAGTTAGTCCGAAAGACACGACTAAGAATTCATAATGCCCATACCGAGTTCTCAAGGCGCTTTGAATATCCTCGCTTCTAATCTTCACCGATGATATCCGTAAACGAAGATCGATTTTTGAAAAGAATTGTGCCCTTTGCAATCGGGTCAAACAAGTCATCAATACGAGGTAGAGGATACCTATTCTTGATGGTGACATGGTTTAATTCCGATAGTCAATACAAAAGTCGCATACTCCGCCTTTTTTTTTTTACAAATAAAACAGAGCACCCCAAGGAGATGTACTAGACGAATGAAACCGATGTCCAACAATTCCTCAGAGTTGGACCTTTAACTCCCCGGTTCAATAGAGCCATTCGATATGGGGTTTTAGAAATGGGCTTTGTACTGTGTTCAAGATCAATAAAGAATTCAACTTCACGCTCGGGGTAGACCGAAGTTCTTCAAAGAAATACGCCGTGAAAGTCAATAACAACAGAATATTATTCAAATTTGACGTGTCTTTATTCAAATCCATAACATGGGCTAAGAAAGCTTGACATCCGCTTTTCAATAAACGAATAGCTTTATGATTAGATATGACAATGATTGATTTTAATGGTTTAGTTGCTTGAATTGCATAACAAAGTTGGTTAGAATATGAAAACTAACAACCTTACGAAAACAATCAATTTTGGCATGATGAGTAGTTAACCAATCAATCCCTAAAATCACATCAAAAGCAAGTATCTTTAAAGAGATAAGGTCAACAGTAAGGTAATGGTGCCAACTTGAATCAAAACAAGATTTATAAACAAAGGATGTGATGAAAGTTTCTCCTAACGGAGTTTCCACAGATAGGTCAAAGTCTAATTTCTCCTGAGTCAAGTTTAAACGTTGAGCACAAGCAGAGAGATAAATGAATGGGTAGCACCAAGATTGGCGTAAGGTATAAACTTCAAGAATTTATAAATAACTTACCCGTGATCACCTCGTTTGGGTTCCTCGCATTATGACCAAATACAAAAACGCTTCTTCCTAATCGCTGACTTTGACTTTTACGGGATGATCTTTTGAGTCACCGTCCCTCACTGAACTAGGTTTCGCTATCACAATCTCGAGCGATATGTCCTTCCTTTCCACAACTATAGCATACCTTGAACTGTTAGGCGCTTGACCGATATGTCCCTCTTTTCCGCATTTGTAGAAGATATGACCGGTGGTCGTTCTCCTCCTTAGAACCAGCTTGTCACGCATCGCTGCCTTTCACATAGTCGTTGTTAAATCTCCTCTTTTAAAATCTCCTCCCGACTCGCTTCTTCGCTTTTCACGACCATGATTACCACCGTAGTGGTTACCATTTCGTCTCATTCGCTTTTCTCCGCAGTTATCATTATTCTCGCTGATCGCTATCTCCGGTACGATCCCAAGTTATGGTCCTCAAATGACCGTATTTCGTTATCTCGCCTAATAATTGAGCCCTCGCTTACAACATCCGAATAAAGAGAAAGTTTATGAGAAATGAGATACTCGACGTACGCCGGTTTCAAACCTCTAAGAAACATCCAAGCCATATAATGCTCCTCATTCTCCACCAAATGAGGTGCAAACCGATAACTCGCAAACTTTGCCTCGCATCGAGACACCCATGTTGTTTTGCTCTAATCGATGAACTCCACTTCCTTCATATGACGAACACTTTCGTGAAAGTATTTGTCATTAAATAGTCTCTCAAACGCCTCCCAAGACATGTTGAAAAGTGCATCCGGATGGGTACGCTTCACGCATCTCCCACCAAGAGTCCGCCTCGCCACTTAACATAAAGGTGGCGAATGGAACCTTCTGTTCTCGCGCATCCCAAGACATCGAATATCTTGGTAATTTGTTTGACCCATGTTTCCGCCGCATGATCGGATCTCGCTTTCCTTAAATTCGTGGTCCCAACTCTTTGAACTGCTTGGTCAGATAACCCGTGAATTGCTATCATTTCCTCCTCAGATTTTGAACACGAGTCTCCTCGTCGATTTTTGCATGAACCGCAAAAAAGCTTCTAAACATCCCCTCGCTCATCATCTCGCTCGTGGGTGTTGTTCACAGGAGGAACATTGCCACTGTTGCACGCTCTCCTCGTTGGTAAGTACAGTATCTCCACGGTCTCATTTACTCCAATCATTAATATTCTCAATGACATTCTCAAATACCGCCATAAAATAAGGGTTAATTAAGGAAATCAATATATCACATAATATCCCTATATACTCACTAACTAACAAATAAGCTTAGTAGGACACACTAGCTTAAGGATTTACTCGCCTCCCTCCTAGTTCTATTCCCCGATCTCCGCCAGAGATCATATCCCTAAGCTCGATACCAACCGCGACGCCCCAAAATAGTATACATCACCCATTTTGAGTTGTCAATACACGGTACGTAAACAACTACAACTTTATTATTACAACAAGAAATCTGTGAGTTTAAATACAAATATTATCTTCTAGACAATATTTATACTCATATAAATCCTCATCACATTTATCGATACATTATTTTACAAAATGGTGAGGACTACTAAACAATCCTTTCTAAAACCTTCATTCCATACCCCGACTGCACTCGCTATATTCTCGCCCCGAGAGAAGAATGGAACAAAAGGAAAAGGGTGAGCTCAACTAGCTCAAGAAAGAATATTACGACTAAGATAATATACAACAAATTATCGTTAGTCTTCAACAGGAAAAATTTAATAGAATACAATAGACAACAAATTTTCAATCAATATTCGCAATGAAATAATAATTCATTAGAAGAGTTAAGTAGAGAATGCAAACTACTATCTTCTATGATGAATTTAAAAGTTCATCGTCATCTTTTATCCTCAGAATAACAATCAATATACATCTCAAATCAAATATTCATCTTTTGCACTACAGCCAAAGATATTCATCACCGGTCATGTTCATTTAAACACTGCTCATCTTTGCACTAAAGCCCAAAGATATTCATCACCATTATGTTCATCTCAACACCTGTTCATCTTTGCACTAACCAAAGATATTCTTCAGAAATCATTCATCTTTGCCACTACAGCCAAAGATATTCTTCAGAAATCATTCATCTTTTGACTACTGTGCCAAAGATATTCAATAATATCATCATTTAAGACCGAGGATGATGAAAAATATTTTAAAGAACGAATCCAAAGGAAACAAAATGACAAGGATTAAGGATTAAGGATTCAGACTTTTGTTTTATCCATGTCCAACAATACCCCAAAAATAATCATAGTGGTGTAAAATTCAAGAATGATCAAAACATGGATACAATCAAAGCTAGTATCCAAAATAGATGTTTTAGACAAAAGAAGAAATTTTATTTTTGGTGAATAGTGCAATATCGTGAATAGTGCCGATATCGTGAATAGTGTCAGATATCGTGAATAAAGACCGATATACGTGAATAGTAAATCCGACACCAAAAGATAGAAATTCCACAAAAACATCTTCACGCTTCATTTAATAGTACTCGTGAATAAGAACTCGTGAATAGTAACTCATGAATAGTAACTCGTGAATAGTAACTCATGAATAGTAACCCATATGAAAAAGTTCCAAATTTGATAAAACTTCAGATCAATATTTCAAAGATAATGATATCAAGAAATAATATCATTACGAAAAAAAAATAATATCCCTTACCTAAAAGAATCAAGATTTCTAAGGAAAGGTCTCAAGTGATGTTGAATGAAACTTGTACCGAATAAAAGAACTCTCAAAGTATTTAAATACTCACAAAATACACTCAATAATATAGAGAGAGAAAGAGAGAAAACTTTGTTTCGTGTGATTTTCAATTCTAACTTAGCCTCTATTTATAGAAAATGTTAGCCCGCCAAGCAGACTTCACCACACCGATGGCTTTACTCGCTACTATTGCCACCCACCACATTTGAAATAAAATTCAGCACATTTCTTCACCAACCACAAGTGGGGCCCACTCAATTCTAGAATTTTCCACCAAAATCAATTATAACCCTAATTTCCTAATCGTACACCTCTTAAAATTCATAACAAATCATTCGATATTTTTAACGGTTCAAAATTTGTGGACATATACTCAACTTATATATGTATAACATATCCAAAATTACCATTAATCCAACTATTTGGATTAAAAATTATAATCCCCGCAATATATCTCAAAACCCCGATTTAATTTTTAATACCTCCAACTGTAAAAATACTAATAAAACACCTCAACAATAATTTCTTCATTTATAACCACATAAATAAATCCATCATTTATATCCACATAAAATAAATATTTCTTTATCATATGAATCAATAATTAATTGTTCACAAATAATATTACGTAATCACAATTATGACAACCAAAGCCGCTCCTGTGAAAGAGGGGCTTTCCGATAAGGATTTCTCCTCATCACGCCAGCAATTAGGTGACCAAACCTCTCCTCGATGTAACTTTCTAGACATTGCCAATAATGCTATCTAATAATATTATTCAAATAATATGAATTATTGATCCGATAATGGAGATAATGCAAAGGATGCTTATCGAACAACAATAATATAAAATATCAACGCAGTTAATTATCAATCAATAAAATAAAATATCGAATAAGAATTCACCGTGAAAATTATTGAGTAGTGCCTTCTTACGTAAGGATCAATAATTCAACAATACTGCGTAATACCGCAGTGCTACATCGCGGCAACCACGCCAGACATCGTATTTTAACCACCGGTATTCCAATAATGATTTTAATTCTGTGAATAACTACGCCAAGTTATTTTTAACCAACTTATATTTGTCGCTTTCTTCATCCAATCGCTTTCCGTTATGGGCCCACACACGGTCAAGTCGCTCATCGTGCATTTAATATTCCCCGACAAAGATTTAATATTCCACGACCAAACGAATATTCCCCACAAAATGAATATTTTATAACCACTTGTTTATTTTGAAATATTTATGCGATTTAACCCTTAACTATCCACATTAATCAAATCAACCCTTACTATTTCAAAATAATAAATAAAGGAAATTCCTTTTATTTAAAAAAAAATTTCGGGTCTTACAAAGAATCCTCCTCAGAAAAGTACTCCATTGTCTCCGACTCCTCTAGAATCACTAATGGTACCTCCGCCACCGGCATAGGTACAGGCTCTACTCTGTTCACAATTTCTTCGCTCACCGCGTGTATATCTCTATACATCAAGCTATCGATCAACATTCTACAATAACACATATGTTGATTAGTACATAACACACAATAGTATAAGCACAAATCACATTTAATTTATTTAGGGTTACTTTCCATCTTTTAATTCTTTCGGTACTGAGTTACCTCAATACCTTATTAACTCATTTGACTGAAGTAAAGCTTGAGTTTACTTCCTTCGAACTTTTCTTCCTTAACGAGGTTATTAGCCTAAGGTTATTCCCCCCTTAAGTTTTATAACCTAATGCTTTGATACCAACCTATGACGCCCCCAAATTCGGGTCTCTTCCAACCGGACATATGGTGCTACACGGTGCTATAGTTCACACAAACATTCAATTGAAATGCCTCAAAAGAATGAATATGTCTTATAAATATTCCAAAACAATACTAACAATCCCAGGTTCTTTATAACCGTTACATTCGTTCTTGTCATAATATTAAATATTATCATTACAAACCTATACTATTACATAAATAACCTACAGGTTCGCCTTAGCCTATTCTTTATCCTTGTCGAATCCTTCGGTCCGTTCGGTCTAAGCTACATTCATATGGTTCAAGCAAGAGTGAGCATAACATGCTCAACAAGTACAACAAATTCTTTTAAATAACATGCTTGAAACATAGGAATCGTATATCTTCAATAACTGGATAATAGTTATGAAGTACTATCAAAAATTCAAAATAGCATTTCTTTTCCTTCAAAATGTGTTACAATAACAATATTCAGTAAAACATCAATTCTGGCTCAAGACCATGAGCATTTCATAATTTCTTTGAAAAGGACAATCTGGCACTAAGTCCGTAAGTCCGACATTTCTTATGAGCACTTCTGGGTTATCAGCCAATAGTACTCTATGTTGATCAACACTACATCCATTAAACAAGTGTACATTTAAGTTTTGGCAACCTCGCATGCCCATCGATTAATCGATGAAAATACATTTGTTTATTCATATTCAGGCTTACCTTGAATCCGTACCAAACAATTGGCGTATGATAGCATTAACAATTCTATATTGAAAGATTTATAAATAAATAAATCAACTCTTCAAGATTAGTCTAGCCGAGATAAAACTCGCATCGACCCTTTAGTAAAACACATCATGCTTCTCATAACATGAATCACAGAAAACTTGGCTAACACGAAGGTTAGACAAGCGTTTTAAGAAAAACTTGCCTTCAGCTTCTGCTACAGTATAAATAACTTTTCCTTTCAGTCTTTACGGTCTCTACAATACATAACCACATAACATACCACATTAGGTCATGAATGAACAAACATGGTTCTTAATGAATCTTACCCTTCTTCTCAATCTAATCATACATTAGATTTGTTACTATTGGTTCGAGCTTGCCATTATCTTTACATTATTCTTACCAACTTCTTTCTCTTCTATGTCTTACGTGGATTTACTTCATTAATAGAACTAGTTTCGAGTTAATCATTCTTCCTCACGGCTTATTAACATTCCTACGTTATTCGAAAATCGATCGTCGTTAGTTAAGTACACTTTATTGCATACCATTTACGTTCACGTATTACTTAACAACTTTTAGTTATAACTCTCAACGTTATAGTCATTATCATTATAGAATATAGTTCACGTTCCGTATACTTTACATTCGTTGTTTAACTACTCATTAAACAACATTAAATTCCTAAAGTCATCATTATAACAGTGATTTAGGGAAGGTCTTATCATGTTTATTAAGTAATTACATAACCCATACTGGTATTGCAAACCATTGGATTCATAATCAACTTGTTCAACAAATTTCTACAGTCGGCTTAGCACATTACGTTGTCCTCATTACGTTCATCTTCAATTGATTATTAACCTTTAATCATCATACATTAAGTGTCCAACAATGCCTTAACAATGTTATATTTACACCTTAGTTCATTACTAATGAGTTATCTTTCCTTCTATACTTATAAACATTCTTGTCTGTCAAAACTTTGGGACTGACGCCGCGACGCCACACTTAGCTCTTCATCTCGTGCCACGGCGCGAGTTAGAAGTATGACTTGACACTGTTACAATGCTGCAGAGCCACCATTTGGCCTTGGGTTGGCGCCGCGGCGCTAACTATGTGCCTTATAAAAAATTTGCATATTTTAAATTTTGTGAACTTCCCGGACGCATAACTTCTTCGTTATAAGTCCGAATTGGCTCGTTCAAAAGCCTACGGTTCACAAATTACATACTCTACACGTTCATGCAAGACTTTTATCTATTTAACTTCGTTTTCTAAAAATTCACCAATTAGTTCATTTTTGACGAAAACGATAAACGTTCGTGAACGTTCAACGCTCGTTTCTTCGTTCAAAGTCAGAATTCGATCATTTTCGAGTCCGCAACTCTATAATGCCAAATATGACTTGTCTCCATTGAGAACCAATGTTTCCACAGTCAATATCAAAATTCAAATTCCATTCCGAGAATTTCACGAATTCGACGACAATCGTCCAATCGTGTGAATTCTGGCAAAGCTTCATTACTAAACATTCTAAATGGATATTAACCAACACATGAACATTACAAGTTACTTATTACACCAACTTATTCTCAAATTAGGTTTTGACTTATTCTCATAAGTCAATGACTTATTCAACTTATTAACTATAATTTCTCATGCTTATGACTTATTATGAACTTAAGTCCTTCAATCAATGTTCTCATACTATATTGAACATACTAACATCATATGACAAACATATGATAAGTTTTTCATGAGTTTATCAACTTATTTAGGTTCAAGTTGCTTATTCAACTTATTCAGCTTAAGTTCATTCATCAATGACTTCTTACATGTTCTTAGCATACCATCCCACTTCTCTATCAATCCTATCATGGTAGAGATAAATATGTATTAGACAAAAGTCTTACCCTAGAAGCACTTGTACTTCTCTTTTCTTTGGAAACTAGCGAAGAACTTTTGACTTATATGAGCTTATTCTCTCTAACACTTAAGCACTTATCTTAAGAGGAGTTGAGAGGAATTTTAATCAAGCTATCAAATGAATTGAGAGCTCTTTATTTATAGGCAACCCAAAGTGAGGGTATTATGGGCATTAGGACATCCCACCTCCTTAACTAACCTCCTCAACTTCACCTCCTTACTATTCATAACATTGGCTCTAAGTTAACTTGCTAGCCACTTCCCTTTCTTGCTCATCACAACACTTGATCACCACACAAAGTTCTTGCCCGTCAAGTCTACCCACATTAACATGGTTTGCTCCATGGATCATGGCCAATTCATTGGGCTTGCTTAATTAATCTAGCTAATTTCTTGTTGGGCTCATACTACAATAGTTTGGACTCATGACTTATCAAACACTTGGGCTTGAGTATCACTTACTAATTGGTCTTCTACCATTAAGCTAATAATCCTACAAGTCCATTACATTAAATTTAGAATCTTAACATATATACACCACGTATAATTCTCGTATGCTAACTCGTATACTTATTTAATATGCGTCATTCCATCATTCATACATACTCGTATAATGCCTCGTATTATACTCGTATTCATTACCTCGTATAATACCTACGTATTATACAATCATAGCCTTAATTCATTATACGCATTTAAATTCCTTCTCGTAACTAACTTTCCCTAACCGTTAGGTTTTAAGTCCGCAGGCAAAAAACTGTGTTAGCCATAACTGATATACTATTGGATATTCTATCTCACCTCGATATTCTATCATTACTTATTTCTCAAAACTTCAAAAATAATTCTAGAGTAGAAATGCGTGAATAGTGTTTTTTGAAAAATATCTCGGAAAGCTTTTATTTTTGTCTTGGAACTTCAAACACTTTAATTCTAGCCACATAGCCAAAATACTACGACATTCTGATATGTCTAGGTCATAGAACGATCTTCAATTAGCTTACTTCCATAAATAATTAATTAAATTTATTTAATCCATATAATCAAAATAAAAATTTAATTCTCAAAAATCCAAATTTTCTGGGGTGGTACATTATAACTAGGGATTATTCAGTATAATCATGACCGTAATGTTACAAATAATGTGGAAAAAGTCCTCATTGGCCCGTAGTGCATTGATGGACAGTTTGTGGTATGATTATGGCTATGGATTCTCTTCGGCCAAGGTTGCAAAGATGAATTGTTTTATGGCATGATTAGGATCGTTGATGAAAATAGGATTATCTTTGGCCCGTAGTGCATGTATAATTCGTGGTCGTGATACCAAATAATATCCCTGGCCTGTAGTGCAGGGATGATTTGATGATGTGGATTATTTATTAAGCTGAGTCTCACCGATAAAAGTGATGAAAAACCTTTTAAATCATAGAAGATAGTAGATTTTATTCTCTACTTAACTCTTCTAATGGATTGCTTTTTCCGCTGCAGTTAAACTTGATGTTTGTTATATTTTATCAGTTTAACACTGTTGAAGACTAATGATAAATTATTCTGCTTTATCTTAGTCATAATATTTCTTACTCGGCTAGTTGAGCTCACCCTTTCTTTCATTGTTCTCTTCAGGAAATGAGAATATAGCTTGGATGAGTCGGGGAATGGAGTGACGGTCCAGATGATAGCATTAGTAGTCCTCACTATTCTGATAAATAGTGTGATAATAAATGTAATGAGGACTCCATTGAGTATGGATATTATCTAGATGACAATATTTGTATTAAAACTCATAGCATATGTTTTGTTGTATTTTACACGACAGTTGTATAATTAAGTTTTTATTTGTATTTTGTACCATGTATTTGGCGACTTAAGATGGGTGATGTATACCTATTTTGGGGGCGTTACAGTTGGTATCAAAGCTTAGGGATATGATCCCTGGCTGAGATGTGAGACATGAACTAGGAGGGGAGAGACGGGGAATTCCTTCGCTAGTATGACCTACCTAAGTTTACTTGTTATTTAATTGGTCGGTTAGAGTATAGGGATAATATGTGATATGTTGATTAACCCTTGTTTTGTGGCAGTGTTTGAAAATGGCGGCTGAAAATGTTAACAATGGAGTGAATGAGACCGTTGAGACACCTTTAATCACTAACCAGGTTAATGTGATGTCAGACGAAGAAGAAATTAGAGATATATACGTGGTGAGTGAAGAACTATTAGTTGCACCCGAGCTAGTTGCAGAGGTTGTAACGACCCCAAAATTCATATAATTTAATTCTCGACTTCGGTCATTAATAATAAGTTCAACCTCTAATTTTACGTCATTAAACGATAAATCAACCATTGAAATTTGTGGAATAATTAAAATTTTCTATTACAAACTATCCTCGTTCCCAAAACCTTCAACCTTTACATCTAAATACCCCAGAATCATTTTAATACTATAATAGTTTACATATCAAAACAATATTACAATTCGACATTAATACATTATTCGAAACCTTAAATATGCTTCAAATAATAATAATAGAACCAAAGTGTAAATCTTCAAGCATAACATCTGAATTGTGTCTTACAAGTAAGACATAACTTTACCTTGAATCTTGAACCTGCAAAAGTGGTTATTTGCAAGGTTGAGCTCGACAGCCGAGCAAAATCTAACAGTTTTTATGCATCACGTAGCACATAATAACATGCTCAACATATATCTCGTAAACATCGGACTAACATAACATACATGATACCATTCATATAACAAGTATAAAGATTGAGTTCCTTACTCAATCAGCATGCTTTAGTCAAACAACGTAGTCATAAATTGATTTTAACATTTCATACATTCAACATATATATAACACATCATGTTCTTTGCAATAAAGATTTAAAACAGTTAACCATCAAGTTAACATAGCAAATAGGAACCGAAAGACTTGCCTTGATCATTGTTTACCAATAACAGTTTAACGACTTTACGTTATATACATCTTTGCACGTCTTCCCTACTCAATTATATAATCATTCACATCAACTATTAGTCACATAGCAACGCATAGTAGTTGTAATGTAAACTTTAATCTACATCCTATAACCCTTGCTATTAATCAATACACAATGTTCAATTTGATTGTGTTAACTTTAGACTTATAACTCCCTATATTTCATGTTCGAAGTTCATTCAAGTGCTTAAGTCTTGCTAGGAATACTTATTGGTTTTATATTAAATCCATTCCATATCTTATAATATTTATTTCAATTGAAGTGAAACACTTTTCAAGTTTATTTACACTTGGCACGGCGTTTCGACATTCATTCGTCACACGCCCGATTCGTCTCTCATGTGTGTGCTTAGTATGCTTATACAACTTATCTAATATATTATTTATTAATGTTAAGCATCATTATACTTACTAATATTCAAGTTTTATAACTTAGGACAACATCTTTAATCGTCAAGAGCACTACACTTGCATGTGTGCATTCCCGACGCCCTCCGCTTGCCTCCTAATACATATTAGTCCCCCAAATAACAATTTTGACCCCTGTTTCCGACCTCAAATTGAAAAACTTAAAGAACAAAAGTTGTAGGTCTATTCGTGCACGTTCCGGATCATCTTGAATCACCTAAATTGGAGTTCGTATGAAAACGTTATGGCTATTTTAGTAAAACATGTCCTGTTAGATTTTTTTTCCAAAATTGGCTAGACAGACTACCCCCATCCCCCCCGCCCCCCCACTGGGGCGGGGGTTTTTACACTAGAGGGACCTGCCGGGGAGGTGGTCCCTTCTACTAACTCGTGAATTTTGATCCCGAACACTACAGAAAGCCAAATTAGGCCTACAAAATCCTTTCTAATAACCATACCAACCTACCCAATATATAATATGTTTACAGAAACATTAACTAATGTTTCTAACACGTTTCTAACCACATAAACAACATAAACATCAAAGATTACAACCTTTAATTTTAGTATTTCTCTTATTACCTCTTCTTTTGACATTCATAGCGAAATTCTTCATTGTGAATTCGTTTTACATCCGTTTTGACTCGTTCAACTTGGGTTGTTTTCGTTTTTCCAAGCACTATCAGAATACATCATCAATTTAATGTTTTCATCATGATTTCATAACTAAACTTTGACTCCAACTAAGCCATAACATACATAACATGAATTCATTGACTATACTCATATATAAACTTATGAAAACAGTTTCACAACAACTAATTTATCATATAAACTATATATAACAATTAATTCATCCTCTACAAAGATTTTACAGAGAATTTTGGAAGAGAAGACAACCATAACTTTTAGAATTTTAAAAGGGTAAGAGGATACCTTGTATGCTAAAAGATGAAAATTTTATTCCTTTGATCAACAAGACTTCTTTTAGCCAATTCCTTTCTCAAAATCTCTCTACGATTCTCTCAAGTTTTCTCTCAATTTCTTCTTTTCTTCTTTTTCTTTCTTCTGAGTCTTTCTCCCTAACTTCTAACTTACGCACTAACAAAAATATAACGTATAATAATCATAATATAGATATTAAGTATATAACTTTAATCAGTTATCAAATTTTGAAAATCAAAAGCCATAAGGCTTGTTTGGCTAACATAATTAAAAATAATCAATTAATCCTTATATCTTATTTGGTAAAACCACTTAAAATAATGACTTAATCATTCCTTAAATCTTGTTTGGCAAAACAAGATTAAAAAAGAATTTTAAAAGCTCTAAAGCTTTGTTTGGTAAAACCAAATTAAAACTCTTTTAATTTATTTTTATAAGTCATTTATAATATAGTTTATTATCCTACATTGTTTACTTGGATTCCATATCCAATCTTAATTAAATAAACTAATTACCACATACTAAATAAATTTCCCACTTAACTAAATATCACAAAATTATAATTTCATTATAATTTTATTTAATAACTTAATATACCACCTTAAATTATTAAATTAAAACAACAATATAACATATCATGTTATATTACAACTCTCTAAATTATAAATTAATTTAATTTAGAATATTATCTAATGAACTTAGATTCATAAATATTTACTAGCAACCATTACATCAATAAAATATTTATCTCATCAATTTCAATAATAAACACATCAAATAAATATTTATAATTTAATAAATATTTAATATTACAATTTGAAATTCCGGATCGTTACAGAGGTAGCAGTTGAGAGCGAGGAAGAAGAGGAAGAAGAAGAACCTGAGGAGAATTTATTAGAAGAATTTAATGATATAAATTTAGAATTACAAAATCGTATTCATGAGTTAGAAGAGCAGGCTGGAGAACGGCAGGCGGTCGTGGAACAAAGAGATGCAACAATTTAAAATTGTGTTACCCTATATGCGATGCTGGAACAGAAGCACTATTTGGCAGAGTATAAGATATTAAAGCTGGAATCTGAGAATGCTATGGTCAAAGTTCTGATGAAAGAAGAAGCAACTGAACGAAGGAGAATAGATGATGCATGGGTAAAAGTCGCACGACGCGTTGATATTGTAGAAAAAGACGTCCGATCTAATAAAGTCAAAATAGATTAAATGGATTTCGCTTTTTGGACAACAATTGGGAGAATCCAACATCGAATTCAGAAATACCATGTGCAGAGCAGTTAACCCCAATTCGATATGGATCAGAGAGTAATGATTCAAATCATGGATCAGGAATGTGATGAAGCAATTAAGGGTGGAATGTACTCTACAACAAAGTTAAGTCCAACTGGGATGTCCCAGACAAGTTAAAGTCGGTAGTTTAAGTAAAAGCGTTTGTCGAGGAACTCGAACAAAGTTATCACGGGTAAGTTAGTCATAAACTCTTGCGAAGTCTATACCTTGTTAGATACCGGTTCTACTCACTCTTTTATTTCACCTAGTTGTGTTTAATGTTTGAACTTAACTCCGGAGAAATTAGACTTTGACTTATCGGTTGAAACTCTGTTAGGAGAAACCTTTGTTACATCCACTATTTATAAATCTTGTTTAATTCAAATCGACACTTTCACGTTACATGTCGATCTTTTCTCTTTGTAAATACTTGTCTTTGATGTGATTTTAGGAATCGATTGGTTAACTACTCATCAAGCTTTTCGTAAGGTTGTTAGCTTTCATATTCCTAACCAACCTGTTATGCGAATTCAAGTAACCAAACCACTAAAGTAAATCATTGTCATATCAAGTCATAAATAAAGAGCCTCGAGCCTTTCGCTGGTGACTTCCTTATGTGGAATGCACCGAAGCCAGACTTTCTATAGGCGACGTCGTGAATGACAATGACAAGTTGATAGGTATCAATGTGACGTGCTATCCAAGTCTTGAATGAGAGTCACAATTTTGAATGATATTTCTATCGTTAATAAATTTCTTGACGTATTCCTGAAGACTTCTTAGCCTACCCCTAGAGCGTGAAATCGAATTTTTTATTGACCCTAGTACAAAACCCAATTCTAAAACCCTCAAATATTTTCTTTACCCAACACGAATGTGTAATGTGCCAAAGACGTTGGCTCGAGCTGTTGAAGATTACGATCGCACCATTCAATATCATCGTGGAAGAGCGAATGTGGTAGCTGACGCGTTGAGTAGAAGATCGTATGCGTTTATGAGTGTGATGTTGTTAACACAAAGACCCATTTTGTATAACATACAAATGATGGAGATAGAGTTAAAGACTCTAGGGACCCACGTGAAGATAACGAATATACGATTAGAATTGACTTTAATCGATAAAGTTAAAGCCGCTCAAGCTACATACTCAGAGCTGATGAATGTGAAGAAGAAGGTTCAAGAGGGCGTTATTCTAGAAGCAAGAATTGATGAAGAGAGGAAATCTCAACCCTCAATTTTATTGGCCCATTTGAAATCCTCGATTAGGTAGGAACTGTGGCTTATAGACTCGTTTTACCGCCAAGTATGTCGCGTGTTCATAACGTTTTTTACGTATCGATGTTACGTAAATATGTGGACTGACCGAACCACATTATTGAATTAAAACTAGACGAGATAACAGAAGATTTAACGTATAAGGAGATACGTGTTAAAATCTTGGATAAGAAGGATCGTATTCAACACTCAAAGGTTATACCTCAAGAGATAGAATCTGAAATGAAGTCAAGGTATCCTCTTCTCTTTGGTATACCAGGTACGTACGTAAATTTTGAGGGCAAAATTTCATAAGGAGGGGAGATTATGAGACCCCAAATTTTATGAATAAAGATTTAAATTTGTCGAAATATTTTTTTCAAAATTATGGTGTGGATTTGAGAAAATGTTATAGTTGTGGGTAATATTTAGAAATTTTGCAAAGTACGCAAGTTATTATATAATATTCGATTGGTCGGGGAATATTCATTTTAACAGGGAATATTCATACGACGACACAATCATTGGTAGACTCCACAACGGAATTATTGTCGGATTGAGAAAACGACAAAAATATTTTTATAAAAATAACGGAGGAAGTTTTACCGTTAACTGTTGAAACACCCGGTGTTAAAAGTATATGAATACATGTGGTTGCATAGCAGCACACGGTATTAATTATTGATGCTTACGTGAGAAGTCACTCAGTTTTGTTCAATTATTGCTTCAGTAATTATTGCATAGTATCTCACGTTAATTGATTCAATTATTTTTGATATTTTATATATTATTAAATCAATAATTGAGATGACAAAGTTATTAATATTATTATTTGCAATATTAACGATGTCAGAAGTTCTCGCCAAGGAGAGGTTTGGTCACCTAATCATAGCGCCAATAGGGAGAAATCCTTATTGAAAGCCCCTCTTTCCGGGAAATCGACTTGGTCGATTAATATTGTGAATTATAATAATGATGATAAATGTTGTTAAATATATTGAGGTGTCTTTTTATGAAGTCACAAAGTTTATATATATATATTTTTGTTTTATTAGTATTATTAATGTAATAAAATGTAAAAGCCTTTTATATAAAAAATGTAATACTTTTATAAAGTTATTTGTTTTATTAGACTATAAATAGAATATATTATATTCAATTATGCATAGTGTTTTGCATAGTGCTTGCATAGTCTTTGTATAGTAAAATGTTTTTCTATAAAACATAATACTTTTATAAAGTTATTTGTTTTATTAGACTATAAATAGAATATATTATATTCTATTATCCATAGTGTTTGCAATATGTTTGCATAATAAAATCTTTTTATATAAAAAAAAAAATACTTTTATAAAGTTATTTGTTTTATTAGACTATAAATAGAATATATAATATTCTATTATGCATAGTGTTTGCATAGTGCATGCATAGTGTTTGCATAGTAAAATCTTTTTATATAAAACAGAGTACTTTTATAAAGTTATTTGTTTTATTAGATTATAAATAAAATATATTATATTTTATTTAAAAGATTTTTTTATTAGAATATTTTATTAATATTGCATAGTAAATCAATATGGACCGTCTGTTTAAAAGTAAATCAATCTAGACCGTTCATGAATTAGTTACTATTTAGTCCATTCTCCTATAAATAGAAGCTCATTCCTTCATTGTTTCTTACGAATTCACTGAAACTCTAGAGAGAGAAATTATAGAGAGAAAAATGAAAAGTATTCTGCTACTTCACTACTCCTATATCCAGTTTCTTCTAAGGTAAGGGATATTACTTATTGTACTCATAAGGGATATTATTTGTTGTACTCGTAAGGGGTATTATTTCTTTCGTATTCATGAAGAGAGCTATTGTTATTCTATTCCTTATTATTCTGTTGGAATAACCTGTATATGCGAAGTACCACATACATGGTGAAATTCTTCTGTTATTCCATTCTTTATTATTATGTTGGAATAACCTGTATATGCGAAGTACCGCATACATGGTGAAATTCTTCTGTTATTCCATTCTTTATTATTATGTTGGAATAATGTATATACGAAGTACCGCATACATGGTGAAATTTTTCTATTATTCCAATATTTATTATTCTCATTTAATATCCTCGTCTGCAAGGACACGTATTTAATTCGTTCCATTATTTATTATTCGCTGAATAACTCCGTCTGCATGCGGCCTATCGTGCGTGGTGAATTCAGTTGTTATTCCATTCTTTATTATTCTATCGGACTATCGTGTCTGTGTGTTTACGCATGACCTGGTTCCATTATTTATTATTCTGTTAAAATATCCTGTCCGTGCGGATTACGCATGACCTGGTTCAATTCTTTATTATTCTATTGGGAATAACCTGTCTGTGCGATCTATCGCATGCATGGTGAATTCTTCTATTATTCCATTCTTTATTATTCTGTTGGATTAACCTGTCTATGTGGATTACAACATGCATGGTGAATGATCCTTTGTATTCATTCTTTATTAAATTGTGGAAATGATCTGTATACGTGGATTACCGTATGGCTGGTGAAAATCCATTTACAGTTTCATATATTCTATTATACTCAGTTGGTTAAAGTTTTGGCTTCAACACTCCATGAAATTGGTGGAATATCCTGGATATTTGCGCTTCATCCAGTATCTTTTTATGGAAATATTCTTCTGAGCATTATTGAATTTTACTCCACAAAGAAGTATCATGTTGACAATTTGGACGTTATAAAGTTTAGGATAAATTAACTTATAATTCTTTAAAATTTATTCTTGAACTTGTTTTATTAAATTGTCATCATCCTCATGCTTATATTATATTGAAAGTCATCTATGGCCTGTAATGCATAGATGGACTTGGTATGATTATGACCATGGATTATTTGGTATAATCATGACCGTAATGTTAGAAATGATGTGGAAAAAGTCCTCATTTTCCCATTTATGGCATGATCAGGACTGTTGATGAAAATACAATTATCTTTGGCTTGTAGTGCATGTATAATTCGTGGTTGTGATACTAAATAATATCCTTGGCCTGTAGTGTAGGGATGATTTGATGATGCGGATTATTTATTAAGCTGAGTCTCAGCGATAAAAGTGATGAAAAACCTTTTAAATCATAGAAGATAGTAGATTTTATTCTCTACTTGACTCTTTTAATGGATTGCTTGTTCACTAGCAGCTTAAACTTGATGTTTGTTATATTTTATCAGTTTAACACTGTTGAAGACTAATGATAAATTATTCTGCTTTATCTTAGTCATAATATTTCTTACTAGGCTAGTTGAGCTCACCCTTTCTTTCATTGTTCTCTTCAGGAAATGAGAATATAGCTTGGACGAGTCGGGGAACGGAGTGACGGTCCTGATGATAGCATTAGTAGTCCTCACTATTCTGATAAATAGTGTGATAATAAATGTAATGAGGACTCCATTGAGTGTGGATATTGTCTAGATGACAATATTTGTACTAAAACTAATAGCATATGTTTTGTCGTATTTTACACGATAGTTGTATAATTAAGTTTTTATTTGTATTTTGTACCATGTATTTGGCGATTTAAGATGGGTGATGTATACCTGTTTTGTGGGTGTCACATCTAACCCAAAATATGTGTTGATAGCATCGGCATGAAACCCCACCGGTTTGCCCCGAACCATGGCGACATGATTGACATGTTCCACTGCATTGGCATAAAACTCTTTTACTATGTTGATTGCCGCTGGAAGTTGTTGTTCTACTAACTGAAACAAATTTCGCTCTATAATTTGCGGAGCCATGTCACCATCCAAGTTAGCATTAGATTTCAACCCTCATTTTAGCACCAAGTTCTTCTTGTCAATGGATGACTTAAATCTTTCTGCGGCACTTTCACTAACAAATTTTGTATGGTCATATGCAGGTCGAGTCGTGGAGGTTGAAGCCCGTTGTCTTTTGTGGGGAGACATGTTGTTTCCGGTGTAATTGGGCACAAGAATTTGGTTCTGGACTTTAATCGAACAGTTGGTGGGTGGACTGATTATTTCCCCCAAACTTAGTTGATTGATGTTACTTTGCTAACCAATTTTTCACAAACACACAACCCACTTCTTGGGCACTCAATTCCCTAGATTTTCCAATCAAATAGATATCAAAACAGAGAATTGTATGAAGGATGAAGATAATTTTGCTTACCATTAATGAGTTTGGGTTTCCCTCTTTGTAAAGATGTCCCAATTTGTATGAATGTGTGCAAGGAGTGGATTAGATTTAGGATTGGAGTGGTGTGGTTGTGATTTATAGGACAATGAGTTCTTGGATGGTAGGAGTTCATATATGAAGTAGGAGACCAATGTGAGTTGGAAAGGGGGATGTATGGTAAAGGAAGAGGTGGAAGTTGAATTGGAGAAGGAGATATAAATGTGGTGTAATGGGGAATTTGGGGAATAGGAAGTGCAATAGGTGTAGGAGACGTGGAGAGTTTGCATTTAATAAGGAGATGTGGCTTGGAGTAGTCTAGAACACGTCGATACGTCGGTTCAGTGTCTGATTGTGACGCCCCCAAATTCGGGTATCTTCCAACCTGATAGATGGTGCTACACAGTACTACCATTCATACATTCATTCAATTAACAAGTCTCAAAAGAAATAATGTATCTTCTATATATCCAAAGTAATATTACATTTCCTAGGTTCTTTATAACCCATTCGTTTGTTCTTGTCATAATATCAAATATATTACAATCGTTCACCTATACTATTACATAAGAACTCTAAGGGTTCGTCTTTGCCTTGCCCTTATCCTTGCCGAAGGCTTCGATCCGCTCGATCTTAGCTGTGTTCATATGGTTCAAGCAAGAGTGAGCATGACTAGCTCAGCAAGTAGTACAAATCTAATAAATAACATGCTTGAAACATAGAACTCATATATCTTCAGTAACTGAACAATAGTTACGAAGTACTATCGATAATTCAAAATAACACTTCTTTTCCTTCAAAATGTTTTCAACAATAATACTCCGTAGAATATCAACTATGGCTCAAGACTGTGAGCAGTTCATAATTTCCTTTGAAAAGGATAACCCGACACTATGTCCGTAAGTCCGGCATAGCTTATGAGCACTTCTGGGTGATCAGCCCATAGTACTCTATGTTGATCAACACTACTTTCATTAAACGTGTATACGTTTAAGTTGTGGCAACCTCATGTGCCTGTCGTTAAACGACAAAAACATTTTAGCATACTCGGTCTTCGATTGAAAACCATACCAATATAACTCGGTAAACATTAATCCTGCTTGACAGAATCATAAAATAAGTCTAGCCGAATGAATTGGCTTAGACTTCATCATTTAAGACTTCATACGAAAGAATACATGAATTACAAAGCTCGTTCAGACTGAACTGAAACAAGGTTTAAAATACTTGCCTTTAGCGTCTGCTACTGTTTATAACACGTACACTTTATGTCTCTAAGTCACTACAGTAATGACAATATCACATAACATATTAGGTCATGAATAAACATACATAGACCCTAATATATCTTACCCTTCTTCTCAATCTAAATCCTGACTTAGATATGTTATTATGGTTTTTAGCTTTTCATTACATCATTCACATTACGTTCACGTTAATTGATTATTAACCTTTAATCATCATACATTAAGTGTCTAACAATGCCTTAACAATGTTATAATAACACCTTAGTTCATTACTATTGTCTAACAATGCCTTAAAATTTCACCTATTAGTTCATTTTAACGAAAACAATAAACGTTCGTGAACGTTCAATGCTCGTTTCTTCATTCTAAGTCAGAATCCGGTCATTTTTGAGTCTGCCACTCTATAATGCCAAATATAACTTGTCTCCATCAAAAACACTTCCATTCCGAGAATTTCACAAATTCGACGATAATCGTCCAATCGTGTGAATTCTGGCAAAGCTTCATTCCTAATGATTCTAAATGGATTTTAACCAACATATGAATATTACAAGTTACTTATTACACCAACTTTATTCTCAAAGTAGGTTTTGACTTATTCTCATAAGTCAATGTCTTATTTAACTTATGAACTACATATTCTCATGTTTATGACATATTATGAACTTAAGTCCATCAATCAATGTTCTCATACTATATTTAACATACTAACATCATATGACAAACATATGATAAGTTCTTCATGATTCTATCAACTTATTAGAGTTCAAGTTGCTTATTCAACTTATTCGGCTTAAGTTCATTCATTACTAACTTATTACATGTTCTTAACAAATAATCCCCCTTCTCTATCAATCCTATCATAGAAGACATAAAGATAGAAGATACGAGTCTTACCCTTGAAGACTATTACTTCACTTCACTTTGGAAAATCTAGCAAAGGTTGAAATGGCTTATAAGTGCTTATGTGGCTTATTCTCTCTAACAATTAAGTTGCTTATCTTGAGAGGAATTGAGAGAAATTTTATCAAACAAAAAATGAAGTGAGGCTTCTCTATTTATAGGCAATCTTAAGTTAGGGCATTATGGACATTTAGGCCATCCCACTTCCTTAGTTAACCTCCTTAACTTCAACCTCCTTACTATTCATAACCTAGCAACCAAGTAAACTTGCTAGCCACATTCCTTTCTTGCTCATCACAACACTTGATATCCACATAAAATGTTTGCCCATCAAGTCTACCCACTTACACTTGGATTGCTCCATGGATCATGGCTTATCATTGGGCTTGCTAATTAATCTAGCTAATTCCTTATTTGGCTTGCATTACAATAGTTTGGACTCATGACTTATCAAACACTTGGGATTGAGTATCACATTCTATGGGACTTTTATCATTAAGCTAATAATCCTATAAGTCCATTACATATAATTAACAACTTAACATATATACACCACGTATAATTCTCGTATTCTAGCTCGTATATTAATTCGTAATATATGTTATTTCATTCTCCATTCTTAATAGTTTAATACGTCGTATTATACTTACGTTCATTACCTCGTATAATGCATACACATCATACAATTACAACTTTCATTCCTTAATGCTTAATAATCCTAACATTCCCAAATTAGGTCCGCATGCGAAATATTATGTTTTCCATACTTAGATTATTATTACATAATCAATATCACCTTGATATTATAACGTTAGGTATTTCTCGGAAGTTCAAAAATAATTCCCGAGCAGAAATCGATGAATAGTGTTTTTCGAAAAATTTCTCGGAAAGATTTTATTTTCGTCTTAGAAATTCAAACACTTTAATTCATTCGCGTAGTTAAAATACTACGATGTTCTGACATTTCTAGGCTATAGAACGACATTCATCTTATCAACACAGAATAATAATAAATAATATTATTTTATTCATTATTAAAAGTATTTACAATTATTCGACTTTCTGGGGTGTTACACTCTCTCCCCCTTATAAGGATTTTGTCCCTAGAATCTCACTATATAAAAAAAAAATTACACAAACAAATGAGGGTAATTCTTTTTCATCATTTCTTCTAACTCCCACGTTGCTTGTTCTGCATCGTGGTTCTTCCATATCACCTTTACCGAAGGTATAACTTTATTCCGTAGAACTTGTTCTTTTCTATCGATAATTCGAATCGGTGTTTCCTCATACGTTAAGTTCTTCTGGATATGAATAGGTTCATACTCTATCATGTGCTTATAATCTAGCTTATAATGACGTAACACGGATATGTGAAATACATTATGTATTCGTTCTAGGTACAGAGGTAATGCTATCATGTATGCTACCTCACCCACCCGTTTTAATACCTCAAAAGGTTCTATGAACCTCGGACTTAACTTTCCTTTCTTTCCAAAACGTATCTTTCCTTTCCAGGGAGATACTTTTAGGTATACGTACGAACCTACTTCAAATGCTCGATTCTCTATATGTGAATCTGTAAACTTCCTCTGTCTGTCTTGAGCTGCTAGAAGACGTATATGTATCACTTTGACAATGTTCGCTGTTTGTTGCACCAATTCTGGTCCCAACATTTGGCGTTCTCCTACCTCATCCCAATTAAGTGGCGTTCTGCATTTCATCCCATACAAAGCTTCGTAAGGCGGCATACCTATGCTTGCATGATAACAATTGTTATATGCAAACTCCACTAATGGTAGATGATCATCCCAACTACCCTTGAAATGCATGACGCAAAGATCTTAACATATCTTCTAACGTCTGAATTGTCCTCTCGCTCTGTCCATCTGTCTGTGGATGATACACCGTACTCAGCTTCAACTGCATTCCTAACTGCTCTTTTAGACTCCTCCAAAAGTTCGACGTGAATCGTGGATCACGATCTGACACAATCGATACTGGTACTCCATGCCTAGAGATTATTTCCTTCATATAAAGTCTAGCAAACTGGTATAAGTTATACTTGACCCTAATTGGCAAAAAGAGAGCCGACTTTGTCAATCGGTCTACTATTACCCAAATTGCATCATAACCCTTGGGTGTAGTTGGAAGTCCTACCAAAAAATCCATCGTGATATTTTCCCACTTCCACTCCGGAATTTCCAATGACTGTAACAAGCCACTAGGTCATCGATGTTCGGCCTTAACTTTCTGGCAAGTTAAGCACCTACTTATGTACCCTGCTATCTCTCTCTTCATGTTCGTCCACCAAAAACTCTGTCGAAGGTCTTGATACATCTTAGTGCTACCAGGATGAATCAAAAATCTCGAACTATGAGACTCTTGCAATATCTGCTCCTTTCATTTTGTCTCATTCGAACCCAAATTATTCCTTCAAATCTTAATAACTCCTCATTATCAAGACTATACTTACAATCTTTTTCATTTGCCAGCCGCTCCTTCATCCGGTCAAACTCATCAGTTTTGGGTTGTACCTCCTTAACTCTCTCTACGATGGTAGATTGCATCTCCGTCGCAAACATCATTTGTCCTCCTTCATTTGGCAGCTTCACTTCCAGCTCCATCCTAGCTATCTCTGTTATCAACTTAGTTTGAGCGGTTAACAAAGATAACTTTTCCCGACCTTTCCTACCTAAGGCGTCGACAACTACATTGGCTTTTCCCGGGTGATACAGGATTTCACAGTCGTAATCCTTTATCAACTCCAGCCATCTCCTCTGCCTCATATTCAACTCCTTCTGTGTGAAGATATATTTTAGACTTTTGTGGTCCGTGTATATCTCACATTTTTCTCCATAAAGATAATGTCTTTATATCTTTAGAGCAAAAACTACTGCGGCCAGTTCCAAATCATGAGTAGGGTAAACTTTCTCATAATCCTTCAACTGCCTAGATGCATATGCAATGACCTTACCATGCTGCATGAGCACGTAACCAAGTCCTCTATACGAAGCATCGCTATAAACTACAAAATTTCATATGTCATCGGGCAATGACAAAACAGGCGCATCACTCAATCTCTTCTTCAATTCTTGAAAACTGTCCTCACACTTGTCAGTCTAAGTGTATTTCACCATCTTCCTCGCCAAGTTAGTCAACGAAGTAGCTATCTTCAAAAAATCCTGGATGAATCTCCGATAGTAACCCGCTAACCCTAGGAAACTCCGCACCTCAGTCGGAATTTTCGGTTGTTCCCAATTCATCACGACTTCTACCTTCGCTGGATCTATTGAGATTCCCCCATGGTCAATGACATGACCAAAAAATTGTACCTTTTCCAACCAAAATTTACACTTAGTGAATTTCGCATACAACTTCTCCTTCCTTAGTGTCTCCAACACTAATCTTAGGTGTTCAACATGATCTTCTGGCATCTTAGAATAGACTAGAATATCATCTATAAACACCACGACGAACTTGTCCAAATATTGTTTGAACACTCTGTTCATCATATCCATAAATGCAGCTAGTGCATTTATCAACCCAAATGACATCACCAGAAACTTGTAATGACCATAATGAGTCCATAATGCTGTCTTTGGTACATCCTCCTTCCTAACCTTCAACTGGTGATACCCCGTCCTTAAATCTATTTTAGAAAAATACTTAGCCCCTTTCAATTGATCAAAAAGATCATCGATCTTGGGCAATGGGTATTTATTCTTTATCGTCAACTTGTTCAATCTCGGTAGTCGATACAAAGTCTTAACGACACGTCCTTCTTCTTGACAAACAATACTGGTGCTCCCCACGGCGAAACACTCGGCTGAATATACTTCCTATCCAACAGTTCTTGAAACTGCACCATCAACTCCTTCATTTCTACTGGCGCCATACGATACGGTGCCCTGGAAACTGGTGCCGCTCCTGGCATGATGTCTATCACAAACTCTGTCTCCTTATCCGGCGGAAGACCCGACAATTCACTCGAAAATACATCTGCGAATTTTCTCACTACATGTATTTGTTCCAGGGTTGCTACCACTCTCTGGGTAACAACAACATGGCATAGGTAACCTACACATTCCTTCCTCAATAATTTCCTAGTTTGTGTCATGGTTAGATAACACGAACGTCCCGGTGATCTATTCCCGTAAAATACTAACTGAGGTTGTTTTAACGTCTTAATGTTCACATATTTCTTTTGAAAATCTATAATTGCCCCACGGTTTACTAACCAATCCATTCCGAGAATCACGTCAAATTCTCCTAACTTTATCGGCAACAAATCTACCGATAATTTACAACCCCGTATATCTACGCAAAAACTCCTATGAATATCTTCAGCATAAATTATTTCTTCGTTTGCTACCTTAATACTTAAAGGTATAGGCAACTTTTGGGGAAGTAATCATAATCGTCTAGCAAAATCGCATGCTATAAACGAACAAGTAGCACACTAATCAAACAGCACATAAGCATTTATGTCGTTGATCGGAATAATACCTGCGACGATGTCCCCTGATGCAACTGCATCTTGGACTATCATGTTACAGGTACGATCCATCGGCCTACCCAGTTGCGTTGGTCCACTAATAGCTAACTTACTGCTATTAGTGCCCCGGTTCTAGTCTGTCCCCTTCTTCGGGCAGTTCTTTGCCATGTGGTCGGTTGACCCACACATAAAGCATCCATGATTCTTCTTCAGACTTGGACAATTAGGCACAATGTGCCCTTCTTGTCCACAGTTGTAACAGACGACCTTCCCCTTGAGACAGACTCCTAAGTGAGTCTTCCCACAGGTTTTGTAGGCCTCCATCCTTCTCTTCGGGTGTCCTTGCTTCACTCCGGTATTCCCAGAGCAAAATACCTTCCTCTTCTGACCCTCGCCAATACCACTGGCTCCCCTAATCTTTACTCCCCCATCTACTTTACCCTTACTCTTCTTATCTTTATGGTATTGACTCAGAGCCTCACTACCACCCTCGGCGATTATTGCCTTCTCTAAAATGGTTTTGAAAGAAGTAATTTGGAATACCGAAATATAGTTATAGAGCCAGGGTTTCAAGCCCTGCTCGAACCATCGCGCCTTCCTCACCTCAGTATCCACTTGATGTGGAGCGAACCTCGCCAGTTCATTAAACTTGGCGGCGTATTGGGGAACTGTCATATCCCCTTGTTTCAACTCGAGAAATTGCATCTCCATCCTTCCCTTCATGCTCGTGGGAAAGTAGTTCTCAAAGAATATCTCCTTGAACCTCTCCCACGTCAGATTCGCTATCCCGGCCCTAGCCTGATTGGCTTCCCACCAAAAGTTGGCCTCTCCCTTCATCATATAGGTCGCAAAGGCAACCTTCTAGGCCTCGCCGACATTTGCTATCACAAATGTCTTCTCTATTTCCTTTACCCAAGTTTGGGCTTCAATAGGGTCCGTAGTTCCTTTCAACTCCGATGGACCCACGCTCTTGAAATCCTTAAATGTAGTAGCTTGTGCTACTCCTGGATTTACGGGGATATTAGCTCTTGTTCTATTAAAGGAAGTTGTTAATAGATTAACAAACTCTTGCATCGGGTTAACCGGACGTCCCTCCGGTTGATTCACGTTAGCACCTTGATTACGTTGCACTCTTTTCGGCGGCATTTTGCTGATATAATAAACACATTTTGTTATGATTCCTTTCTTTATTAGTTATCATTTAATATTAAACAATAACTCCAACATCCATAACTCATTTCTTTCTATAAAAAGGACTTATATTCATTCTTCGTAGTATAATACTACATCAGTTACATACACAGCCTAAGCTGATTACATTACTTTCCTGCTATCGCTTTCCAAAAATTAGAATTTACAAAAGATTACCCTTTACTATATAGAAAGGGCTTTACGTCACTATTAATTACAAAATATTTACATACTACTCTAGCTACCGCTAGTCTACATCTGCCTCAAGACATTCTCACAATCTGCCTTAGCAAGACCGGCAATGATATCACGGCTAATAGTATGCCATGTCTGCCCCACCTCTACAGGATATCCAGCTACCTGCTGCTGGAAATCAATATAAGAACTCCTATAGATATAGGACATTCTCCCTATCTTCTGCACCTTGGTCTTTAGCTCCTCCTTGAGCTTCAAGACCTCATGCTCTAATTCATGGACTTTGTCTTTAGCCAAAATCCTCTCGTCATGTTCTTCCTCCCATATGGACTCGACATCAGTCTTGTCCTCTATAACCATTTGGAGCTCTACTTTCAGCTCCTTGACCTCCTGACAGTAATGAATTTTTTATCCAATACTGACATGAACAGAGACATCATTGACCCCCCAGGAGCTATCTCCGCTACTATAGCTACCAGATTAAAGGACACTGTCTCTACCTCCTCCTCTATCATTCCGTTGAATACTGACATATAGTCAGCTTCATCCAAGTCTCTAGACTCAATAATCACTACATCTGGATCTGCTGCTATACGGTTCGGTATAACCTCTACTTGGTTCACCATCTCTTCACTAATGGTTTGACCATTTACAAACATTCCATTTACTCCTAACATCTACACAAAACAATTAAGTTGATTAGTATATGTCAGTAGAATAATAAAAACACATAACATAATCATAATGCATTTTTATAAGGTTATTTTCTTCTTGTACTTCTTTGACTTCTCTTAAGGTTATGACTTAAGGTTTTTAATCCCCCCCCCCCTTAAGTTTTTTAACCTAACGCTTTGATACCAACCTGTGACGTCCCCAAATCTGGGTATCTTCCAACTCGACAGATGGTGTTACACGGTACTACCATTGATACATTCATTCAATTAATAAGTCTAAAAAGAACTAATGTATCTTCTATATATCCAAAGTAATATTACATTTCCCAGGTTCTTTATAACCCATTCATTTGTTCTTGTCATAATATCAAATATATTACAATCGTCCACCTATACTATTACATAAGAACTCTAAGGGTTCGTCTTCGCCTTGCCCTTATCCTTGCCGGAGCCTTCTGTCCGCTCGATCCTAGATGTGTTCATATGGTTCAAGCAAGAGTGAGCATGACTATCTCAGCAAGTACTACAAATCTAATAAACAACATGCTTGAAACATAGAACTCATATATCTTCAGTAACTGAACAATAGTTACGAAGTACTATCGATAATTCAAAATAGCACTTCTTTTCCTTCAAAATGTTTTCAACAATAATACGTAGTAGAACATGAACTATGGCTTAAGACTGTGAGCAGTTTATAATTTCCTTTGAAAAGGACAACCCAACACTAAGTTCGTAAGTCCGTAATAGCTTATGAGCACTTCTGGGTGATCAGCCCATAGTACTCTATGTTGATCAACACTACTTTCATTAAACGTGTATACGTTTAAGTTGTGGCAACCTCACGTGCCTGTCGTGTATACTCACCTTTGATTGAAAACCATACCAATATAACTCGGTAAACATTAATCATGCTTGACAGAATCATAAAATAAGTCTAGCCGAAAGAATTAGCTTAGACTTCATCATTGAAGACTTCATGCGAAAGAATACATGAATTACAAAGCTCGTTCAGACTGAACTGAAACAAGGTTTAGAATACTTGCCTTTAGCGTCTGCTACTGTTTATAACACAAACACTTTAAGTCTTTAAGTCTCTACAGTAATGACAATATCACATAACATATTAGGTCATGAATGAACATACATAGACCCTAATATATCTTACCCTTCTTCTCAATCTAAATCCTGACTTAGATCTGTTATTATGGTTTCAGGCTTTTCATTACGTCATTCACATTACGTTCACTTTCAATTGATTAGTAACCTTTAATCATCATACATTAAGGGTCTAACAATGCCTTAACAATGTTATATTAACACCTTAGTTCATTACTAATGAGTTATCTTTCATTCTATACTTGTAAACATTCTTGTCTCTCAAAACTCTAGGACTAGCGCCACGGCCACGGGTCCATTACTTTTTCATTTCGGCATACCACATGAAAGTTAGCACTATCTCGACATTTATTACGGCACTACAGCACCACCCATTTGACCTTGGGTTGGCGCTGCGGCGCCAACTCTGTGCCTTAGAAAATTTTTGAAGATTTTTAATTTTGTGAACTTCCTGGATGCATAACTTCTTCGTTATAAGTCTGAATTGGCTCGTTCAAAAGCCTACGATTCACAAATTACATACTCTATGCGTTCATTCAAGAATTTTTTCTATTTGACTTTGTTTACTAAAATTTCACATATTAGTTCATTTTAACAAAAATGATAAACGTTCGTGAACGTTCAATGCTCGTTTCTTCGTTCAAAGTTGAAATCCGGTCATTCCGAGTCCACAACTCTATAATTCCAAATATGACTTGTCTCCATAGAAAACAAACGTTTCCGACTTCAAACACAAAATACGACTTCCATTCTGAGAATTTCAAGAATTCGACGATAATCGTCCATTCGTGTGAATTCCGGCAAAGCTTCATTCCTAATGATTCTAAATGCATTTTAACCAACATGTGAATATTACAAGTTACTTATTACACCAACTTTATTCTCAAAGTAGGTTTTGACTTATTCTCATAAGTCAATGTTTTATTTAACTTATGAACTACATATTCTCATTCTTATGACAAACTATGAACTTAAGTCCATCAATCAATGTTCTCATACTATATTCAATATACTAACATCATATGACAAACATATGACAAGTTCTTCATGTATCTATCAACTTATTAGAGTTCAAGTTGTTTATTCAACTTATTCGACTTAAGTTCATTCATTACTAACTTATTACATGTTTTTAACAAACAATACTCATTCTATATCAATCCTATCATAGAAGAGATAAAGATAGAAGATATGAGTCTTAGCCTTGAAGACTATTACTTCACTTCACTTTGGAAAATCTAGCAAAGGTTGAAATGGCTTATAAGTGCTTATGTGGCTTATTCTCTCTAACAATTAAGTTGCTTATCTTGAGAGGAGTTGAGAGAAATTTTATCAAACAACAAATGAAGTGAGGCTTCTCTATTTATAGACAATCCTAGGTTAGGGCATTATGGACATTTAGGCCATCCCACCTCCTTAGTTAACCTCCTTAACTTCCACCTCCTTACTATTCATAACCTAGCAACCAAGTAAACTTGCTAGCAACTTTCCATTCTTGTTCATCACAACACTTTATCACCACTTAAAATGTTTGTCCATCAAGTCTACCCACTTACACTTGGATCGCTCCATGGATTATGGCTTATCATTGGGCTTGCTAATTAATCTAGCTAATTCCTTATTGGGCTTACATTACAATAGTTTGGACTCATGACTTATTAAACACTTGGGCTTGATTATCACATTCTATTGGACTTCTATCATTAAGCTAATAATCCTACAAGTCCATTACATATAATTAACAACTTAACATATATACACCACGTATAATTCTTGTATGCTAGCTCATATATTAATTTAAAATATACGTTATTTCATTATCCATTCTTAATAGTATAATACGTCGTATTATACTTACGTTCATTACCTCATACAATGCATACACATCATACAATTACAACTTTCATTCCTTAATGCTTATTAATCCTAATATTTTGCATACGCATGCAAAATATTACGTTTTTCATACTTAGATTATTATTACATAATCAATATCACCTTGATATTATAACATTACGTATTTCTTGGAAGTTCAAAAATAATTCCCGAGCAAAAATCGATGAATAGTATTTTTCAGAAAATTTCTCGTAAAGATTTTATTTTCGTCTTAGAAATTCAAACACTTTAATTCATTCACGTAGTTAAAATACTATGTTGTTCCGACGTTTCTAGGCTATAGAACGACATTCATCTTATCAACATAGAATAATAATAAATAATATTATTTTATTCATTATTAAAAGTATTTACAATTGTTCGATTTTCTAGGGCCTAACACTGATCTTCCCGAGTAGCGCGGTTCGCGCTGAGTATAGGTGAGGCATAGTGTACCCCGCGCTAGGTAAGTAGTGAATCTTGACTTGTAGCACGCCCCGCGCTTGGTATAGGCAGTGTGTAGCGTGGTCCGCGCTGGGCAGTCACTAGGTTGAGGGTGCATTGGTGCATTCCGCGCTGTCTGTTCGGCGATGTAGCTCCGTCAACGCTGGGCTTGCAGTTATTTTCTGGGGTACTAGCGCACCCCGCGCTTGATCTAGTTTCTAAACGATTGATTTTCCTTTAATTTTCTGTAATTTTTCCACAGATGCAATTAATTTCAATTAAAATGTATACTTGAACTAGAGTATAAACTAAGATGTACTAGTACTTAAAAAGAAGAGTTTAGAGCTTGGGTTGCCTCCCAAGTAGCGCCAGTTTTAACATCGCTAGCCCGACGGTGCCTCTTATATCATTGAGTGTTTGTGAGAGTAATGTTGATGACATCCCAGTTTGAATCACCACCCCAGTAATGCTTTAATCTATGGCCATTAACCTTGAAAGTCTCCAATGGATTTCTACTGTAAAGCTCAACGGCGCCATGTGGGAACACTGTCATTATGGTGAATGGCCCTGACCACCGTGATTTTAGTTTTCCTAGGAACAATCTCAGTCTTGAGTTGAACAGGAGTACTGATTAACTTGGCAGGAATGTTCGGTGCATAATTTCATGGTCGTGCCATCTTTTAATCTTTTCTTTGTACAATTGTCAATTCTCGTACGCTTGCAGGCGGAATTCGTCCAGCTCATTTAACTGCAATAGTCTCGTTCAGTTTCTAGATAGCCCAATAAGCCTTGTGCTGTAACTCGACCGATAAATGGAAAGCTTTTCCATACAGTAGTTGTTATGGTGACATGCCGATTGGTGTCTTATATGCAGTCCGGTATGCCCATAATGCATCATCCAATCGAAGCGACCAATCCTTTTGATTCGGGTTCACTACTTTTTCCAGTATTTTCTTGACTTCCTTGTTTGACACCTCAGCTTGCCCACTAGTTTGGGGATGATAAGTTGTCGCTACTTTGTGGTTGACCCCATATCTTTCCAGTAGCGCTGTAAATGCTTATTGGAGAAGTGACTACCTTCATCACTTATTATAGCCCTTGGCGTCCAAAACCTTGTAAACATAATTTTTTGAAGGAATCTGAGAACTGCCTTGGCATCATTCAATGGTAGTGCTGTAGCTTCAACCCATTTTGATACATAATCCACTGCGAGTAGAATGTATTGATTGTTCAGAGACGAAGGGAATGGCCCCATGAAATCGATGCCCCATACATCAAAAATTTTAACATCTAGAATTGTTTGTAGTGGCATCTCATTCTTTTTTGAGATGTTGCCCACCCTTTGACATCGATCACATGTTTTGACAAATTGGTGGGCGTCTTTAAATAGTGTGGGCCAATAAAATCCTGATTGAAGAACCTTTGCTGCTGTCCTTGCACTACCATAATGTCTGTCGTACGCAGATGAGTGACATTCGTGCAAGATGTTCTTCACTTCACTATATGGCACACATCTTCTGATCATCTTATCGGTGCACTGTTTAAACAAGTATGGCTCATCCCACATATACCATTTGACGTCGTGTAGAAACTTCTTTTTCTATTGTCGTGTAAGATCAGGGGGCAGAATGTTGCTCACTATATAATTCATGAAATCCGCGTACCATGGAAATTCTGACTGTATCCCGAACAATTGCTCATCCAGGAATGTCTCGTTGATTGCATACTTATCCTCTTTCTGTTTATCTTGATTCTCTAACCTTGACAGATGATCGGCAACTTGGTTCTCTGTCCCCTTTCTATCCTTTATCTCTAAATCAAATTCTTGTAAGAGGAGAATCCATCAGATAAGGCGTGGCTTAGCATCTTTTACGTAATCAAATATCGAATAGCCACATGATCCATGTAAACTATCACCTTTGTTCTGATCAAATAAGCCCAGAATTTATCAAATGCGTACACCACTGCGAGTAATTCTTTTTCTGTAGTCATGTTGTTCAATTGAGTTTCCGTGAGTGTCTTACTTGCATAGTAGATAGCATGAAAAATCTTATCTCATCGTTGACCCAACACTTTCCCGACTACATAATCACTTGCATCACACATTAGTTCGAAAGGCATATTCTAATCTGGTGCGACGATCACTGGAGTTGTAGTCAACTTCTTCTTCAACAATTCGAAAGCCAACTTGCACTCCTCGTCAAACTTGATCACAGAATCCTTCTCTAGAAGACTGCACAAGGATTTTGCCATTTTAAAAAAATCTTTTATGAATCTCCTATAAAACCCAGCATGTCCTAGAAAGCTTCTAATTCCTTTAATTGAACTTGGTGGAGGCATTTTCTCAATTATTTCCAGCTTTGCTTTATCAACCTCAAATCCTTGAGGCGAGACTTTGTGTCCCAAAAGTATACCTTCTTCCACCATAAAGTGGCATGTTTCTTAGTTAAGGACCAAGTTTGTGTCGTCTTTGTAAGACCCTTACCAAGTTTTCCAAACGTGTGTCAAAATTATCCCCATAGACAGAGAAATTATCCATGAAGACTTCCACATTCTTCTCCACCATATCTGAGAAGATGGCCATCATGCATCGCTGAAAAGTACCAAGTGCATTACATAATCCAAATGACAATCTCCTGAATGCGAATGTACCATATGGGCATGTAAATGTAGTCTTCTCTTGATCTTCAGGAGCGATGATGATTTAATTATACCCCGAATATCCATCCAATAGGCAATAGTATTCATGTCCCGCCAACTTGTCCAACATTTGATCGATAAACGGTAGAGGGAAGTGATCCTTGCGGGTTGCTTTATTCAACTTTATGTAGTCCATGCAAACCCTCCAACCAGTCACTATCCTTGTTGGAATTAACTCATTATCATCATTCTGAACCACGATCATTCCTCCCTTTTTTGGCACACATTGCACTGGACTAATCCACTTGCTGTCTAAGATTGGGTAGATGATACCTGCATCCAACCACTTCAGTATTTCCTTCTTGACTACCTCTTTCATAATAGGGTGGAGCCATCTTTGTTGTTCCACGATCGGTTTTGCATCGTCCTCCATCAAGATTTTATGCATGCAAAAAGATGGGTTGATTCCCTTGATATCAGCAATTGTCCATCCTATCGCCGATTTATGTTCCCTAAGCACTCTCAAGAGTTGGTGGCTCTTCTAAAGAATTTGAATTACCTTAATACGCATACCTGAGATATTTAGGTAGTGGTTTTAGCTCAAGAGTTGGTGGCTCTTCTAAAGATGATTTCATCCTTGTCGTGGCTTTCTCTTCCATGTGCAATGTTTCAAATGGTGTTTTAAATTTGTTAACTCGTGGCAAGGAGTCTAGCATCTGCAAATAATCCACAAATTCTGGATCGTCGAGCTCTTCATCACCCAATAATGTCGTCACCAATGGATCGTTAACCAAACATTTATTAATGTATTCGCTCATTATTTGGTCAATAAGATCCATCCTAAAACATTCTTCTTCATCCGTTGGAAATTTCATGGCCTTAAACACGTTAAATTTAATTTCCTTGTCTTGGACCATCATGGTCAATTCTCCTTTTTGTACATCGATGATTGTCCTATTCGTAGCCAAGAAAGGTCTCCCTAAGATGATTGGGATGTTTTTATCCTCCTCAAAATCTAGGATAATAAAATCTGCGAGGAATATGTACTTGTCAACCTTAACCAATATGTCCTCTACAATTCCTCTTGGATATGTGACTGACGTATCCGCCAACTACAATGAGATGTTTGTAGACTTTGGCGCAGGCAAACCCAACTCTGTATAAACTGATAATGGCATAAGATTCACACTTGCTCCCAAGTCACACAAACATTTATTAAATGTCATATTCCCAATCGTGCATGGGATGGTGAAACTCCCTGCGTCTTTTAATTTTGGTGGCAACTTTCAGAAAGATAATGCTTTACATTACACTCTTGCTTAATGCCACTTGCCTCAAAAATCTTCCAACTTCTTTTTCCTAGACAAAATCCCTTTCATGAATTTTGCGTAACTAGGCATCTTTTACAGGGCTTCTGCAAACGGGATGTTGATTTGAAGTTTCTTAAAAACTTCCAAAAATTTTGTAAATTGCTTGTCTAATTTCTGTTTTTAAACTCTTTGCTAAAATGGTGGAGGCGGATAAACAGCTGATTCTTTAACTGGTTTGCTCTTTTCCACTAGTTTTTTGTCCCCCTGCTTTACCTCAACTGCTGTATTTTCTTTCTTTATTTCAGCCTCCCTTCTGACTAAAATTTCTGTCTCTCTTGACCCTCAAGCTGTTTTCCACTTCTCAACATAATAGCTTGACATTTCTCGTGATTACCCTTCAAATTTCTCTCGGTGTCACTTGGTAACGTTCCTTGTGGTCTATTATTCAATGCCGACGCAATTTGTCCTATCTAATTCTCTAGATTCTTGATCGCCATTGCTTGATTTTTCATAGCCGCCGCATTACTTGTGATGTATTTTATCACCTGCTCCTCTAGATCTGATTTTGTTTCTTGATGTTGAGCTGGTTGATGATTGTTCTGAAATCCTGGGGGATATGATGATCTTGGAGCTTGTTGTTGCTGGTCATTGTTCCATGAAAAATTTGGATGATTCCTGTTCCCTTGATTGTACGCATTCTGATATGTGTTTTGTGGAATTCTGTTATAGTTGCCCACAAATTGTACAAAGGCTGGATTAATTGTGCATTGATACTTCGGATGCTCTCCCGCGCACAACTCACATATAATTGCCACTTGTTGTGCCTGTTGTGCTTGCACCCCTGTCATAGAATCAAATTTCTTTGAAAGTGCTGAAATCTGCGCTTGTATTGCTGTCATACCATCTACTTCTAACACTCCTGCGACCTTTGCTTGATTCATTCTTGTCGTGGGCCACTGGTAATTGTTAGATGCCATAGTCTCTATCAATTCGTAGGCCTCTTCATAACTCTTTTCCATCAATGCTCCACCCAAAGCTGCATCAATGCTGGTTCTGAGGTTCCCATTCAATCTGTTGTAAAACGTGTTCATTTGCAACCACTTTGGCAACCCATGATGTGGACACTTTTGGAGTAAATCTTTGTACCTTACCCATGCCTCATACAATGACTCCCCGTGTTGCTGTTCAAATATTGTTATCTCATTCCTCATTTTTGCAGTTTTTGTCTGTGGGAAGAATTCGGCGAGGAATTTCTGAGCTAGGTCTTCCCACGTAGTGATTGATCCCGATGGTAGAGAATGTAACCAACTCTTCGCCTTGTCTTGTAAAGTAAATGGGAACAAGCGAAGTGTCACCGCATCATCCAACACCCTGTTGTACTTAAAGGTGTCGCATATCTCCAGGAAGCTGACAAGATGTTCATTCGGATCGTCATTTGCCAATCCCCCAAATTGAACAGAATTCTGAATCATTTGAATCGTCCTAGGCTTGATTTCAAATGTATTTGCGTGATTATTGCGGCCCAGTGATGCTTATTTGCAGATTCGGCCTTGGGTGTGGCAAAGTCCCTTAACGCTTTATGATCATCAGTTGCCATGTCCTCTTCTTTTTTAGATGTTTCAAATTCTTGTCTCGTGTCCTTGATCCACTTACTTAACCTCTAGAACCTTTTCTCAATGTCGTCCTCAAAAGGCAGCAAGTCTGGATTTTTGGACCGAGTTTGCATAAACCACTCTAAAAACCTGAAATAAGAGGAATCAAAATAAAAATAAAATTGTTTAAGTAAAACTGGATTAATTAAACTGATATTGTAAAACAAAATTAAGATCTATACTAAATTGTCCCCGGCAACGGTGCCAAAAACTTGTTGGGAAAAATTTATATACGCAATACACGTAAGTATACGTGATCAACAAGTAATATAGAAATGAGTAGAGTATCGTTCCCATAGAGAAAAATTAGTAAGAGACTTAACCTTACAATTATCAATTTCCTATCAATCCAAATTTTATTAAACTATTCACTTTAATGATTATAAAATATAGATTATTATTAAATAATTTATCACAAAACACTCACAACTAATAGAACCTGAATTTTCAGACAACTATTGGAGAACTAGGCTCATGATTTCACCATAAACTTCACTTTGATTCATACACCTTTATTCCAGTTCAACCCAATATCTGAGTTATTAACAAAGAACATAAATGTAGTACCAACCACCTCTCAATGCATTAGTACAGTATTAACTTAAATCCACAATTAAGATAGAAACAAGTTAAACACCTTAATCAACTAACTCACTATATCTCTATGTGAATTATAATTAAAGAAGGTCTAAGATTAAGTTCTCTATCCGATTACATGTGATGCTAAGCATATCTCTACCCTAACATTCATCATGATTATGCTATTAACAAAAATCATGAACACATGCTATATCAACTAAGTCTAGATTCGAATATCCTCTCTCGATTCCATACAAATCCACAAAGAATTGTTGATCAGGCAATTCATAAGTTCAAGCTCAAATTAATATAGATAAACTGGAAAATATTTTATTAAACTGTAAATAAATACTACATAATCATTATTCCATTCAAGGATCCATCAATTGCCTAAAAAATAAATTAGTTCATAATAAATGAATTAACTACTGAATAAATTAAAGAAAACATCATCCCAATTACACAAATTGAAATTAAAGAAGAATAATAATACACCACCCTTCTCTGAATTCAACTCTGCAATCTTTGTGAGATTCCTCCTCTTCTTTATTCCTCTAAGTGCTTGTTACGTCACTTGATTTCCAAAGTGTGTATATTAATT